>OY728151.1:1250007378-1251257378 GCA_963277665.1 Viscum album | reverse complement strand
TACTCATAGTTATACATATAACCCTAATATGATCCTATTTCTCCTTGTGAATTTTGGAATATTTTATAATATCTTCAATAAAAACTACCACAATGTTATCATTGTAGTCCTTAAATACTATATTCATAAAATATAAAACAATAGTAGGAGAATTAATTGAGAAAAAGGGAATAACAACAAACTCATAATTCCCATATCATGATCCAAATGAGGTATTTGGAAAACCTTATTTCATTACACTGAATTTATGATAAATAGATCGAAGATCAATCTAAGAAATAATTGAGCCCCATGCATCTAGTCAAATAAATCATCTATTCCTAGAAGATGGTACATTACCTTTACTATGATCCCACTATGTTATCTATAATCAATGCAAAATTTCATTAATCCACCCATCTTTTTCATAAAGAGAACATGTTATACCTTAGGAGACACACATGGTTTGATAAAACCCTTCTCCAAAAGATAAGGGAGTTGTTTCTTTAATTACACCAGCTCCACTTTTTCAATTATATATGTGATCTTGGATATTATCTTGGATCCAGGAATGAGTTCAATGGAGAAAAGCAATACTTCAATTTCTAGGGGATTTCTAGGTAACTCTTAGAGAAATACATCAATGTATTCCTAAAAAATGGGATCATTACCTATTTTTGTTCTCTCATATACTTCTTTATCTGCACTAATCATCTCTATAAATAGGGCTATGGGTGGTTCTTCTAGATAATGATTGGGTCGAGATTTCTCTCCTTTGAATATTACTGTAGGGTTTCAATTCAATACTATAGATATTTTCTAACTTATTCAGTTGATCTTTTCATTATAACAATAGAGATAGTCCATCCATAGGATAATGTCAAATTCCAACATGGGGAAAATTATTTGATTTATGATGATATTATCCTCACTAAAGTAAATACTACAGAATCTATACACTATTGTTTCTTGGGAAATCTATCTGAGATTTGTTACTGATAACTCCACTTCTAGAAGTTTAGGGATTGATTCTAAATTCTTTTTAAAAAATATGATACAATTGAATTCAAAGAACTAGAATCATACAATGTACATCATAACTGTTACAAAATAATGAGAGCACCTACAACCACATCATTTGGAGCTTCATCATCATCCATTATGATATAAAAATATAGAAAAGTACCCTTTGTCCTATAATGAGGTTGATGGTGATTCCCCTCTATTAACTTCAGATTTTGGAATGTTATTTGAAAAGATACAATGATTTCAACAATGAAACATTATATTTTTGGTAGGGAATACACCATCTTCTCTTTTTTGTTAGAGTATAGAATTTGATAATTCATCTCACTATGATTGTTCTAAGAAATATGGAATTATCTCGCACTCATGTATCATTTCCTTCTCTAAAGAAAGAATTTCCCCAAACGATTTCTCCAATAGAAGTTTCATGTAGAATGCTACACATGATATCGTCGTCTTCCTTGATCAAAAATACTACACATATTTTTCTCCAAATATATATTCTTTTAATTCAATCAATTTTATGACTAAGTCTCTCCAAACATCATCTAAACCGTCATTATACTCCTCAAATTCACCTCATAGTTGGTATATTATGGGTGGGATAAATTATTCAATAAATGTGGTCTTATTCCACATATGAATATATAAAACTCTCCATTGGTATCCACTAAAAACATTGAGGTGTAATAATATAATATTACTTTGTTAATATCATACCTTCCCATAGACTAATTTTCATTCTCCATCATCTTTAGGAATTCCTTGTATATTTTGGTTCGCATTTTATGGGGGAGATCATTTTTTTTCACAAAAATTTCCCTGAACTCTGCCCGCCCCATAGTATCAAAATACAGTCTTGGAATCATGTTTTAACTAGTGTCCACCGCAGATCAGCTTCTCTCTCAGTCGTACACAACCATTGGTGAATTTAGCTTGTTATGAATAATGGATTGTAGAAAATATTTTTTCTATAAAGCTTATACACTCTTAAACAATCAATGGGTTGGTAGATCCCTTAAAAGAAGGTGGTCATTGATGCACAAAGAACCCAACATAATGTTGTTACCACCAAGGTAGATCTAGTCTCTTGGATTAATTCAATTTATTTCTCATAACTCAAGTGAGTTGACTCATAATTCTCATGATGTTTTACTGTACGGAATACATCAGAACATTGATAGGGACCGGTCTGCTATGCTCACCATTTACATAGTTTCTCATATTTCATTAAATTCTATTGAAGAATAAAACCATAGTGAGAAATTATTGGTATATTAATAATTTTATAATTTAAAAGGAATTTCATTTCTTAAAAAAACATTCTTAAATATTATATTCTTTTAATACAATTACATTTTATATAAATCCTTTATAATGGTTCATAAAAATATTACGTTTAACCAAACAAATCCACTAGGAGGGTCAAACTAGGTTAATAGTACGACCCATTGTTATGTACATGGTTACAATGAGTTTGCTCCAATGAATCCCGTAAGAGTTTTTACCCCTAGGTACATTTTTTCTAGAACCACTTCTACTTGTTTGTATCCAGAAAGGTATTTCGTTTCTCAGAAACCACTTAATACTTCAACAAAATTCCAAGATGGTTTACTAAATTTAAACTTTCTAGTAACACCCGAGACTTTTATGAGAAATATTTTCTTTTTATGTTATATAAATCATCAAATGAATCTTTCACTACACACAACACCATCTTGGCTTTCTTTACACACAATCAAGACCTTCCTCGATAGCTTGCATTGTACGCAATACCGAGTTTCAGTAAATAATGATATGCTATTAAAATATTATTAAAACTAGCCGTTACGAATAGTAATACCCACTTTTTGAAATTTTGAAAATTTTATTTTTCAAAATGGACTTCGTTTTTGGATTCGGAACATCGAAAATATCCTAGCGTGAAATTTTTTTATTTTTCTAAAAACTTTCAATTTTTGATGAATAGTGAAAACACTCGGTTACTATTTAAAAACTGACTTTTTATTTAAATAATTATTTAATTTAATTAAATTTATTTTAGGCCAAAATTGATACATAATAAATATATATGTCCAATGCAATTCATTGGAGTCATTTTATAATAATTTTATATATATAAAATTTTATTGAACTTTTCACTATCTTTTACCCACCTCCTAGGAGAATTTGCAAATTTACATAAAACTTAATTTTACCGCTTCTGTGAGTGGAATTTCGAAAATCTGAGAGACACAGTTAATATCAAGGACTAAAATTTGGTTTAATGAGAAGAAAATAATTTTTGGTGAATAGTAACTTTTTACTTTTTTTTACCACAGTTAAAAGTAAATATGGTAATTAAGGGTAAAAATGATATTATTATTACTCTAACACATGTCCTAATTCTATTGGATAAGTATAATTCGACCAAAAACAACTTCAGGAATAATATATGACCATTTAGGCCCACATGGATTAGATTAGGACATTTATTATTAATTTATTTAAAGAAGGGTTAAAATAGTTAAAATCAAAGTTTAATAACTAAATAATTTTTAATATAGGGTTATAAATAAGATATATTCGACTATAAATATTCATTAAAAATATAAGAATATTTCCTACATAATGGTATTTTATTTGTAATTTTTAGACAAAAATAATTTAATTTATTTACGACACAATGATGATGCAGTAATTTTCTTATTAATGAAATATTGACATAATTGATGTTAAAAATACCAAAATAAATATAATTTGAGACTTTTGATGAATTAAAATAATTTCCTAGGTTAATATGACATGTTATTATTGATTTAATTAACTTTTTTCGAACTAATCATCCTGTTATGATTTTCACAAAAATCAATTACAAAATAGTGTCAAAATTGACATAAAATAGTTTTTAGAACAAATATTATATTATTAATTGTTATTTTATTCCTAAAAATACAAGGTTCAGAAAAATGACTTATATAAGGTTACATATAGTAATAATAAACAACTTGGGGTTCGTTTGGCTTGTTGTAGTATGTTTATTAACATTAAAGTGTAAGAAAACAAGAAGACACGGTGAAAGCAAAATTATTTATCTTAAAGTTAAATCTAAATGATAGGTTAAAATAGAAACATAAACTTGTATAAATTCTATTGGATGAGGGGATTTATACCCATACCTACCTTAGCTTCTAAATAAATCAATTTGGAGCTATTAAATACCGAATATGACTTTATAATAAAATAATATTTTTAGTTTTTCCAGAGGCGCCCCTCTCCTCCCTTATAAAAGGGCACCTCCTCCCTCTCTTCCTCACACCACTTTGAGCCTTCATGCTCGGCCAAACCCTGCCAAATTCTCTTCTCCACTTCCCTAGAAACATCCTAGAGGTCCTGGACTTCTTCAAAGACCAATTTTAGTGCCCTAAGAGGAGGTCTCAAAGAGGCGCTTCAAAGAAGAGGTAATGTCTGTTACCGATTCTTTCAACTTTATTTCTTCTTCCACTTATTCTTCATTAGTTGTTTCATTATGAAGTAATAACATCAGTATCACTCATATACTGATATGTTATTATAAGTGTGAAATCACCCTATTTCACCGTCTATCCATCCTACGGAAAACGAAATCGCCACGCGTGCGTACGTACGGAATACCGTTTCCACGCCATGGTGTAATCTATTTTCCACCACCACCATACTTGGATGGGTATAATGGTTTAAATAATAACTATATATGATTTCTGTAAAGTGATATTGATTCTGAAATAGTATACATACACTCCAATACAATTCCACGATCATGGAAATGATATAATCGCTCGTGCGTACATACGGTATACCGTCTCCACGATTTAATGCGACTCGTTCTATGTGATTTTCATTGCATAATGATTCCATAAATGAATTGAGTGAATAAATATGATATGTATTACACTAATAACATTCTATAAATGTGTTATCTATAACCTAAAAGGACGAATAAGAATTTATTCAACAAAACATGCATAAGAACAAAAAGTAATAAACACCCGAATAACAAGTAACAATGAAGTATTACTAATAAGAAGCTAGGAATATGACAATATATTATATCATAACAATTAGTATGATTCTGGAATAAGTCAATGACATTATTTAAATCATTATACAGCAGGTTCGGACACTTATGAAGCAAATCAGACCTATGGTTATGGAAAATCTCACAATCTCATTTTTATCCGAGATTGTTTATACTTCAGAATTTACTGGGGAATATTTATCATCCACATCTATATTTCCTCAATATGTAATATTTATATCCTTCTACAATTTTTTATATCCAATTGTTCCCTTCGGTGAGTTTTTCGTAAAAGATATGAAATTAATCTTTTGTCGTTTTTCGTACGAGGTACTTTTTGACTTTTCCGAAAAAAGTACGAGAATAATGTTTTTTTAACTTATATAGCATGAATGGATTTTTAAAACATTATTTACAAGAAGCTTCCTTTAAAAGTTTTCATGTTTATTTTTTAATCAACTTCTTTTAGATTTAAATTGTATGACATGTTAAGAAAGGAAAAATGATTTTGAAGTAGAAATGATACTTTCCTCAAGAATGGAGTTCATGTGTTTGATAAAAATTATTTTCCATCTAAGATAATATAGGGTTCTATTACTATCCCTATTATTACATTGATTTTATTATGTTTCTATGGAATTATTTTTATGAATTCCTTTATCTTATATGAATTGTTTTATGATGTCATGAGGTTTATGAATCCCATTTTAATTACATGGGCTATGCAATGATGTATGATTTATGATTTTGTGGCACACATTTGAATGGTATCATTATGAGATGGGTGGGACCTATATCTCCCTCTAATGAATTGGATGAAGATTTATATCTCATGTGATAAACAAGGCTGGAACGACAGGTTAAACCGGTTCAGTGAAACAGAACTGAAACGAGGAGTGAACTCGGTTTAGAAATGGACTTTGTCTGCTAAGATAGTCTTGGCAATGAGTCTTGACTACTAAGAAATGATTCTCTATGATTATGTGTGTATTCCACAAAGCTTCATGTTTTACGTTATGATTATTGGGATTATATTTCACTACTATGATTTATCCCATGTTATGAAATTATGATCTCTTTTACAGGTTAAGATTTACAAAATGTTATGTTATTCTGAATATGATGTGATTGATATTTCTTTTGTTTACCCATACTGAGAATTTGATCTCACCCTTTTGTATGTTTTCTTTCCCCAGGTCAGGAAGAAGGGTATTAAGTAAGATATTCCAAAAAGGGACTCTAGATATGATGAAATAAATGGGAGGCAATGTAGATGCTTTATGAACCAGTTGTTTATGTTTCTCAGTTTCTAAAGACATTATACCTATGCGGTCCTTTCATGGTTTTGTTATATGTTGTAATAAGTATGCTTCAATTTTGAAGTAATAGCCATGTATGTAAAGTATGGGTCGTTATAGTTGGTATTAGAGGAAAGCTATAGCCAACCTTTGGAAACTAGGATGTGAAAGCCTTAGTAAGAACCCTAAGGATAATTCTAAGCATAGAACATGATCTTAGTGATTTAAAAATGGCCATGAAAAACCTATGATAAGACCTTAAGTGTAAAATTTTATTCATGATTATGTGTTTTTTCCTATTATAATTAGTGTTCCTACCACTATTATTCTTGGTTTTAGTGAATGGCTGGAACCCGAAAGAACCATGTTAATGCGGAATGAGACGGGCAATGCAATGATTGTCCCCCTGAGCAACCAAATGTTATGGGAGCTAGAATGCAAAATCTTGTAGCCATGCTCACACAACTTTCTCAAGCTATGAATCATGCAGGACTTCCAAATGAGAAAATGAAGGAGAAACATTCTGTTGAATCCATCATGAGGCAGTGTCCACCTTCATTCAATGGGTCTTCTGATCAATTAGTGGCTGAACAATGGATCAGTACCACTGAAAAGATATTTTCTGTTCTTTAGTGTTCTGAACATGATAAGGTCATCATAGCAATATATCGTTTGGAAGGAGATGCTGATTAATGGTGGAATCTTATCAAGAATATGAGGCAAAGAGGTGAAATTGAATCCATGGAATGGGACGAGTTCAAGAACTTATTTTTCAATAATTACTTCCCTCGTATTCTTCGAACAAAGATATAGAAAGAGTTTCTTGAACTAAATCAAAAGGATGATGAATCTATTGGTACATATGAAGCAAATTTTACAAGACTTGCATGGTACGATTCTGTGATTATTATCCAACATGTGTGTAAGATCAATTGATTCTTTAGTGGCTTAAAACCAAGTCTTCGAAAGGCGTTAGCCATAAGGGACTTCAATAGCTACGAGGAAATTGTTCGATGTGCTCTCAGTGTTGAGATGGAGATTGGAGTAACCCATCGGTCATAAGGGTTTGATAAGAAGTGGAAAATGGAATTCAAAGGAAAATCTAAAGAGCACACTGAAAAGAAGATGAGCTTTCCCTTATGCTCAATGTGTGGAAATAAACATGGAGGGAGTTGTCTTAAAGGGACAAGTAAATGTTTTAAATGTGGAAAGGAAGGTCATCGGGAATTTGAATGCTGCAATGATGTGAAGAAGATTTATAATGATGAAAAAAAGGAAGGGATACACAGAATAAACCTAATACACTTCAATGTTTCATGTGCAAGGAGATGGGTAATTATGCCAATCAATGCCCGAATCCAAGGGTTGATGATGATGGTCGACGTCAACAAACTCATAAGGCTAAAGACAAAGGAAAGTCACATGAAATTTCTATCAGCGATGTGGAGTATGATAACGAAGTGGTGAAAGGTACACTTACTATCCACTCTAAAGTAGAAAATGTTTTATTTGATTCGGGATCCACCCACTATTTTATTTCTGAAGAATTTTTTAAGGGTATCTCCATATTACCTCAACAATTAGATGTTGAGTTAGTTGTGACAACCTCTAATGGCACAACAGTCGCATCAAATGTTTATAATTATTCTCCAATTGAAGCTTGTGGGAAAGTGATTCCTATAAATCTTGTGATGCTTCCTATAGTGGAATTTGATGTGATTCTTGGAATGGATTGGCTTTCTTTGTATGGATCTCATATCAATTTCCAAAGAAGGGAAGTCACATTTCATATTCCAGATCAATCTATGATCGTCTATCGATGTAAGGATGAACATAACCTTCCAGTGGAAATATATTACATCTTATGGGTCTTGATTCTACTAAACAAAGGTTATTTATCTCAAATGTTTGGTGAGAAACTCACTATTAAGAATATTCCCAATGTATGGGAGTTTGATGATGTCTTTCTGGAGGAATTACTGGGTCTTCCACCAAATCGTGAAGTTGAGTTTTCAATATAACTCCTACCGGGTGCTTCACCTATTTCAAAGAAACCTTATAGAATGGACCCAATTGAGTTGTAGGAATTAAAGAAGAAACTCCAAGAGAATCATGATAAAGGATTAATACCACCTAGTGCGTCACCTATTGGAGCACCTGTTCTGTTTGTTAAAAGAAAGATGGATCAATGAGACTCTGCATTGATTATCGAGAACTTAACAAGATCACTATCAAGAACAAATATCCTCTCCCACGCATTGATGACTTATTTGACCAACTACGTGGAGATCAATACTTTTCCAAGATTGATCTTCGTTCCGGGTATCATCAATTAAGTGTCAAAAGGGAGGATATACCAAAGACAGCTTTCCGTACAAGGTATGGACACTGTGAATTTATAGTGATGCCATTTGGTGTTATTAATGCCCCTGCTATCTTTATGGATCTGATGAATAGAGTCTTCAGAGACTATCTTGATCATTTTTTGGTAGTCTTTATAGATGAAATTCTTGTATATTCAAAGATCAAGGAAGAACATGAAGGTCACATGAGAATTGTATTGAAGACCTGGAGAAAGGAGAAGCTTTATGCCAAATTTACCAAGTCTGAATTTTAGATTAAAAAAGTTTAGTTTTTGGGTCACATAATCTCAAAAGAGGGGATATCTGTGGATCCAGAAAAAATAGAGGTTATCGAACGATGGTCGAGACCAACAACAGTAACTGAGATCCGAAGCTTTCTTGGTTTTGGCTGGATATTATCGAAGTTTTTTGAAAGATTTTTCATGATTATCTAATCCACTCACAAGGTTGACTCGAAAAGGAGTTAGGTTCCTATGGACGGAGGAATGTGAAGAGAATTTCAAGGAGTTGAAAATAAGGTTATCCAGTGCACATGTGCTCACACTACCTTGTAGTAGAGAAAGGTTTGTAATCTATAGTGATGCATCCAAGAAGGGGTTGGGGTGTGTTCTTATGCAAAATGATATGGTGATAGCTTATGCCTCACGACAGTTGAAAATCCATGAGAAAAATTACCAACTCATGATTTGGAGTTAGCTGCGGTAATCTTTGCATTAATGATTCGGAGGCATTATCTTTATGGAGAAAGGGGTGATATTTATACTGATCATAAAAGTTTAAAGTATATTTTCACACAAAAGGATATGAATATGCACCAAAGAAGATGGTTGGATCTGATTATGGATTACAACTGCTCAATTCATTACCACCCTGGGAAAGCAAACAAGGTGGAAGATGCATTAAGGTGACAAGACCATGCCAGTTTATCCATGATGAGGATCACAAAAGATCCAATATTTATGGATTTACAACGGATGGATCTTGGAATTATAATGGAAGGGGAAAATCGTATCATTCTCAAATGAATTTTCAACCATCTATACATGTGAATATTAAAGAGGCACAGATAGAAGATGTAGAGTTACAAAAGAAGGTGAGAAATGTAACTGAATTTAACCTTGATTGTGATGGGATAATAATGTTTAGGAATCGGGTTTGTGTTCCTCCCATCCCAGAATTAAAGAAGGGGTTGCTGGATGAGGCTCATAGTTCTTCATTCTCTATTCATCCGGGAAGCACGAAGATGTATAGGGACATGAAAGAGTACTTCTGGTGGGATGGCATGAAAAGAGATGTTGCTGAATATATCTCTCGATGATTGGTTTGTCAGCAAGTTAAAGCTGGGAGACAGAAGTCTAAGGGGATGTTACAACCATTACCCATACCAGAATCGAAATTGGAAAACATCACTATGGGCTTTGTCACTGGAATTCCTAAAATATCCAAAGGCAATAATGCTATCTGGGTCATAGTTGATCGTCTTACAAAGTTGGCACACTTCATCGCTATTAGAGAGTATTTCTCTCTGGATTATCTTGCGAGTATATATGTGAAGGACGTGGTAAGATTGCATGGAGTACCACTTTCTATTATATCTGATCGGGATCCAAGGTTTACATCAATGTTCTGGCGAATTCTTCAACATACTCTGGATACATAGTTGAGTTTCAGCACTACTTATCATCCCCAGACAGACGGTCAGTCTGAGTGAACAATTCAAACTATAGAAGATATGTTAAGATCTTGCTCTATGGATTTCAAAGGTGGTTGGGATCAACACCTACCTTTGGTGGAATTTTCTTATAATAATAGCTTTCAATCCAGTATTCAGATGGATCCTTATGAATCACTCTATGGAAAGAAATGCAGAACTCTAACTTGATGGGATGAAGTTGGGGAAAGAAAGATATTAGTACATGATCTTGTTGATGAAATGGCAGAAAAGGTCAGATCTATTCAACAACACGTAAGAGAAGCTCAGAGTCGATAGAAAAGTTATTCCGACAACCAAAGAAAATACCTAGAGTTTAAAGTGGGTGATAAAGTGTTCTTATGAATATCTCCCTGGAATAGGGTCATGAGATTTGGAAAGAAGGGAAAGTTGAGCCCTAGATATATCGGCACTTTTGAAATTCTGGATCGTGTTGGGAAGGTAGATTACCGATTGGAGCTTCCACCGAATCTCTCTCAAGTTCACGATGTGTTCCATGTATCTCTCCTGAGAAAGTACATACCTGATACTTCACATGTACTCAGCTCAGAAGTTGTACCACTGGAGCAAGATCTTTCTTATGAAGAATAGCCGATAGAGATTCTGGATCATAGCAAAAAAGTCCTACGGAACAAGACCACTCTCTTGGTGAAAGTTTTATGGAGGAACCACCAATTATAAGAAGCTACATAGGAGCTTGAGGATATGATGAGGGATAGGTATCCTCATCTGTTTGTTACAATGTGACGAATTTCAAGGGAGAAATTCATTTTAAGGGGGGTAGAATGTAACACCCGAGACTTTTATGAGAAATATTTTGTTTTTATGTTATATAAATCATCAAAGGAATCTTTCACTACACACAACACTAGCTTGGCCTGCTTTACATACAATCACGACCTTCCTCGATAGCTTGCGTTGTACGCAATACCGAGTTTCACTAGACAACGATATGCAATTAAAATATTATTAAAACTAGTCGTTATGAATAGTAATACCATCTTTTTGAAATTTTTTAAATTTTATTTTTCAAAATGGAGTTCATTTTTCGATTCAGAATATCGAAATTAGCCTAGGGTGAAATTTTGGTATTTTTCTAAAAACTTTCAATTTTTGATGAATAGTGAAAACACTGGGTTACTATTTATAAACCAACTTTTTATTTAAATAATTATTTATTTTAATTAAATTTATTTTAGGTCAAAATTTATACATAATACCCATATAAGTTCAATTAAATTCATTGAAGTAATTTTATAATAATTTTAGATATATAAAAATTTTATTGAACTTTTCACTGTCTTTTACTCACCTCCTAGAAGAATTTGAAAATTTACATAAAACATAATTTTACTGCTTCTGTGAGTGCAATTTCGAAAATCCAAGAGACACAGTTAATATCAAGTACTAAAATGTGGTTCAATTGGATGAAAATAATTTTTGGTGAATAGTAACTTTTTACTTTTTTTACCACGGTTAAAAGTGAATAGGGTAATTAAGGGTAAATATTATATTATTATTACCCTAACACATGGAATAATTCTATTGGACAAGTATAATTTGACAAAAACAAACATAGGAATAATATATTACCATTTATTCCCACATGGATTAGATTAGGACATTTATTATTAATTTATTTAAAGAAGGGTTAAAATAGTTAAAATCAAAGTTTAATAAATAAAGCATTTTTAATATAGGGTTATACAGAAGATAAATTCGACTATAAATATTCATTAGAAAGATAAAATGATTTCCTACATAATGGAATTTTATTTGTAATTTTTAGACAATAAATAATTTAATTTATTTATGACACAATGATGACGCAGTAATTATCTTATTAATAAAATATTGACATAATTGATGTTATAAATACCCAAATAAATTTAATTTGAGACTTTTTATGAATTACAATAATTTTATAGGTTAGTATGACATGTTAGTATTGATTCGACTATAAATATTCATTATAAAGATAAAACGATTTCCTACATAATGGTATTTTATTTGTAATTTTTAGACAATAAAAAATTTAATTTATTTACGACACAATGATGATGGAGTAATTATCTTATTAATAAAATATTGACATAATTGATGTTATAAATACCCAAATAAATGTAATTTGAGACTTTTTATGAATTAAAATAATTTTCTAGGTTAATATGACATGGTAGTATTGATTTAATTAACTTTTTTTAACTAATCATTCTGTTATGATTTTCACAAAAATCAATTACCAAATAGTGTCAAAATTGACATAAAATAGTTTTTAAAACAAATATTATATTATTAATTGATATTTTATTCCTCAAAATCCATGTTTCAGAAACATGACATAGATAAGGTTATATATATTAATAATAAAAAACTTGGGGTTCTTTTTGCTTTTATAGTAAGTTTGTTAACCATATAGTGTATCAAAAAAAAGAATACATGGTGAAAGTAAAATTATTTATCTTAAAGTTAAATCTAAATGATAAGGTTAAAATAGAAAACTAAACTTGTCTAAATTCTATTGGATGAGGGGATTTCGACCCATCCCCACATTAGATTTGAAATAAATCAATTTGGAGCTATTAAAAACCGAATATGACTTTATAATAAAATAATATTTTTAGTTTTTCCAAAGGTTCCCCTCTCCTCCCTTTTAAAAGGGCACCTCCTCCCTCTCTTCCTCACACCACATTGAGACTTCAAGATCGTCCAACCCCTGCCAAATTCTCTTCTCCAATTCCCTATAAACATCCTAGAGGTCCTGGTATTCTTCAAAAACCAATTTTAGTGCCCTAAGAGGAGGTCTCAAAGAGGCGCCTCAAAGAAAGGGTAATGTCCGTTACCGATTCTTTCAACTTTATTTCTTCTTAAACTTCTTCTTATTTAGTTGTTTCATTATGAAGTAATAACATCAGTACCACTCATATACTAATATGTTATTATAAGTATGAAACAACCCTATTTCACCATCTATCCATCCTACAGAAAACGAAATCACCACGCGTGCGTACGTACGGAATACCGTCTCCACGCCGTGGTGTAATCTATTTTCCACCACCACCTTAATTGGATGGGTATAATGGTGTAAATAATAACTATATATGATTAATTTAAAGTGATATTTATTCTGAAATATTATACATACACTCCAATACAATTCCACGATCATGGGAACGATATCATCGCTCGTGCGTACTTACGGAATTCCGTCTCCACGATGTGATGCGTCTCGTTCTACATGATTTTCATTTCATAATGATTACATAAATGAATTGAGTGAATAAATATGATATTTATTACACTAATAAAATTTTGTAAATAAGGTATCTATAACCTAAAAAGAAGAATAAGAATTTATTCGACAAAACACGCATAAGAACAAAAAGTAATAAACACCCGAATAACAAGTAGAAATGAAATATTACTAATAAGAAACTAAGAATATGAACATATATGATATCATAACAATGAGTATGATTCAGGAATAAGTCAATGACATTATTTAAATCATTATACAGGAGGTTCAGACACTTACAAAGAAAATCGGACCTAAGGTAAGGGAAAATCTCTGAATCTCATTTTTATTCGAGATTGTTTATACTTCAGAATTTACTGGGGAATATTTATCATCCACATCCATGTTTCCTCAATATGTAATATTTATATCCTTCTACAATTGGTTATATCCAATTTTACCCTTCGTTGAGTTTTTAGTAAAAGATATGAAAGGAATATTTTGTCATTTTTCGTACAAGGTACTTTTTGACTTTTCCGAAAAAAGTACGAGAAGAATCTTTTTTTTAACTTATATGGAATGAATGGACTTTTAAAAAATTATTTACAAGAATCTTCCTTTACAAGTTTTCAAGTTTATTTTTTCATCAACTTCTTTTACATTAAAATTGTATGACATGTTAAGAATGGAAAAAAAAAATTGATGTAGAAAGGATATTTTCCTCAAGAATGGAGTTCAAGTGTTTTATCAACATTATTTTCCATCTAAGATAATATAGGGTTATGTTTCTATCCCTATTATTACATTTATTTTATTATGTTGTGATGGAATTATTTTTATGAATTCTTTTATCTTATATGAATTGTTTTATGATGTCAAGAGGTTTAAGAATCCCATTTTAATTACATGGGTTATGCAATGATGTATGATTTATGATTTTGTGTCACACATAAGAATGGTATAATTATGAGATGGGTGAGACCTATATCTCCCTACAATGCATTGGGTAAATATTTATATCTCATGAGATAGACATGTCTGGAAAGGCAGGTTAAACCGGTTCAGTGAAACAGGACTTAAACGAGGAGTGAACTCGGTTCAGAAATAGACTTTGTCCGCTAAGATAGTCTTGGAAATGAGTCTTGACTAATAAGAAATGATTATCTATGATTATGTGTGTATTCCAAAAAGCTTCATGTTTTAAGTTATGATTATTGGGATTACATTTCACTACTATGATTTATCCCATGTTATGAAATTATGATCTCTTTTGCAGGTTAAGATTTCCAAAATGTTATGTTCATATGAATATTATGTGATTGATATTTATTTTGTTTACCCTTACTGAGCATTTGATCTCACCCTTTTGTATGTTTTCATTCCCCAGGTCAGGAAGAAGGTTATTAAGTAACATATTCCAAAAAGGGACTCTAGATATGATGAAATAAATGGGAGGCAATGTAGATGCTTTATGAACCAGTTGTTTATGTTTCCCAGTTTCTAAAGACACTATACCTATATGGTCCTTTCATGGTTTTGTTATAGGTTGTAATAAGTATGCTTCAATTTTGAAGTAATAGCCATGTATGTAAAGTATGGGTCGTTATATTTTCTCTATGTTCTTCTTAAAGATTTAAAATCTAAATTTTCCCAAATAACTAAACTTTAACATGATACCAATTATGGAATCCCAATTTTTTATTATATATATTTTCATTACATTTTTTAAAAAGAGGATATCCTAATGTTTAGTTTCATGGAAACTATGTAGATAATACCTGAAAAGTAAAAAAAATTCTAATAAACATTATTGGATTCATCATAGATTCATCCTATTTTCATTTACTACATCTCATAACTTGGGGACATAAATTAAAAGAAAGGGTCAACAGAAGGCCCGGTATGGAAAAACAAGAGAAACAATTTATACGTGATGTTGAGAAATTTTGACATGAACATGAGGAATATCCAAAAAGGATTTTACAGGAAAATGTGACATATAAAAGTAAAATAAAATCAGTCATAAAATTGAAATGTGGATACACCATTTAACTGATTAATTCATAATCATATCATCGTTGTTTATCACTGAGGGTTAATAACCATTTCCATGGTTATTCACCATTGTATCGAAAAATAAGTCATATTTAGTGATTAAATTATTTAATAAATAAATTGGATAACTATCAGAGTGCACCCTTAAAATTTTAAAATTAATACGATCCACATAGATCATAAGAAAATATTTCATAAATAACCCATAGAGAATATAAAAGGGATTTCTTATAAAAAAACATGACACTTAAAAAAGGTTCATAAAGACATGTTCTTTATGCCATTTATTACCCCCTAAAAAGGAAATCAGTTTTAATGTATGTTAATAAAAGAATAAAATTGATACTTTTGACATTATTTTGAATACCCCAAAAAATGAAATAAATTTGGGTATTAAAAAAATAAAATAACATAATTTCACAAGAAAATGAGAAAAATGTTTGGAGGAAAATATGGTAGCATAATGGGTATAAAACATGGTTTTAGAAAAAATTAAAAAGAGAGGTAAAAATGGTATCTCATTCATAAATGGCTCATAATATATTAATTTCATAGAATAAAATGGTAATAATAGCATTGTCTTTAAATTTCAAAGACATACCACATAAAAAATAACCTAAATGGAAATGAGATGTTGCGATTTCCATTATCTTGAAGAGTAACTACTAGAACACGAGGATTAGGACCTTAGGGGATTAAGTGAACAATGTTAGGACACCTTGGGGGTAAAAATATCAGAGATTCATGGATGCTTAATTGTTAATGAATAATAATAAAAAAATTGTTAGGTATTTATTGCAAAAGTGGTGGATTTTTTTAATAATTTCCTTGGACACCAAGGTGGTGGTAAATGAAAACTGATGGGCTCACCCCTATTAATTTCTCATGTTATTGGAAACATGGGACACATATTATGTTATTATAATCCAAAAGAGTCGAACATCATTTTATATTACATAATACATCACTATGGTGTCATTAAACATACTGAAAACTCAAAATTATATTTCTAATATTCACTGAGAAGCTATATTTTTTAGAAAATTATCATAAATTAATCTTAACCTAATTTCTACATAAATATTTCAAAATTGTATTTTTTTATAATAATAGACCAATATGTTTAATAAAAATAACTTTTAAATATAAAAATCCTAATTTATTATTAATAATATTAAATAGAAAAGGCATAGTTAATTTTTTGACAAAAGAAATAAAATAAAATATTTTTATAATTTAAATTTAAATAAAATTTTCTTAATCATAATATTTGATTAAAATAATTATTATCTATATTATCATATTTTGTTATTAAAATTTACTTTTTTCTGCAAATTACAATTATATCTGAATATTAAATGAATGATAGTTGTCATGTTTTTTTGAAAAACTATTTTCAAAACAGAATTGATGGAATAAAAATTTTATTTATAAAAAGGGATTCAAACTTAAATAACTAATGAATTGAGAAATTACGCCTTATAACACCCTTATATGAACTATGTTAGAGGTGTGCGATGGTGATAGATTCTTAGGTCAGTTTGGATTGCATCAACTGAGTGGTAATTTTTACAAACATAAACTTATATTGTTGGTGGTTTCATTCAATCATGACATGTTTAATCACATCTTGTTCTTGGTCATGAGTGATTCACAGTGATGCTACCTCCCTCCATAGTTTTGAAAATATGTATTTTTATTGAATGGGTCTACTAGATAAGGCCATCGACTCATTATAATTCATTAATTATACATTATCATTTCTATTTGTAACACTAATTATAATGATAAAATTGTGATTAAGATTATTATTTATAATGGTGATATTGACAAAAAAATAATAAATTCCAAATAATCATATAATCATTGAGAATAAATAGTCGGATTTAAATTAGATTCACTAAATTATGACTCGGGTATAATTTTGTTTAGTATAAAATAATATAAAAATTATTTTTAGGAAACCGATATTATTGAAAAATTTCAGGTCATTACAAAATGTTTGACGACTCATTCAGATAATGACTTCTTTACATGTGGATGTTACCAATATCCTGGAATAAAACAAAGTATATTTAGAATGTACATAATTATTTTGGGATCAATAACATCTTAACAAAGAAAGCAAGAATTGAATACCATCAATTTTTTTTGAGTAAAACTATAAATATAATAAATAAGGTTATAAAATAAGAGTTTGGCTAGAATCAAGGTGGCTAACCTACTAATCTCAAGAATTCAATGTTCATCAGTTATATTTCATTCACTAGAAGGATGAATATGATGATTTATATATATTTGTGGTGCTATGTCCAACTTGTAATGAAGGAAACACTTTGGGAAGATACAATGTAATTTTATTATATATTTTCACTATTTCATCAGAAAATTATATTATTAAACATTTTTTAAATTTTCATTATTCATTATAGAGTTCATTTATTTTAGATGATTTTGAATGAAATATGTATTAATGCCCCCTAGAAAATACCATAGAGGCGTCCGAACAATTCTTACCACGTTTCATCTTAGGGATTCTAAGGGGAATGTATGTCCCCCCACCAGTTACTTATGAATACATTATAAAGTAGGAAACACAGAATTATTTCAATGGTTTTCACTAAATTAAATAGCCATTGGTTTATTTGAATTGATAATAAATTTCTGGAAATTATTTTTTTTATGCAATTTGAATCAAAACATGTAATTTATGAAACATAAAAAGAGTTCTGAAAATACACAACATGCATCAAACCCAATGTATCCCTATCATAAGGTAAGTATGAGGAACAATTCACTTGAGAAAAAATTGGTATATATTTTAGAAAAACAATAAACTTTTTAGGTGATATGTGATAATATTTATTCCTTTATGTATATACATATTGATTAAACAAAATTTGAATCCACTTGTATCCCATATCACATTCTATTAAAGGAGGCCCATGTAAATTATTAGGGTAATATAGTTGATTAAAACACAAACATAGTAAGGGAAACAAGAGTATATATGGGATAATTTTAATACATTATTCTTAATAACATTACTACACAAAATTATCAATTTATGTCTATATGATTTTTATATGTTTTTTATACAAGAATCAATAGTGACTGTATTGAGATAAAAATAACATTTATTATATTTGAAGTGTCTAGAACAATATTTTCACATTATAGGTGTTGGTTTTAGACTGTCTCCTTGAACAAATTTCAAGAATATATGACAAAAAGAAGATACAAATCAGATAATGAGAGGATTGATGATGTAAATAAATGATTTTCATGATATTATTTACATATCTAGTATGGAATACCTATTTATGTGAAAAGATAAAATCTAACTAGTAGTGGAACAATGATATGAAAATTAACCACTAAATGAACCCATTATCCTTGAGGATAGTTATTCACATCAATCACATACATTACCTAAAAAATAAATTTTTTCTTTACTATTTCTCCTAAATGTGAATAAAAAGAGTTAGGTAACTTTATATTACATATATTTGGCATGGTTAAGTGGTTTGTGAATTATATCTATCAACATATATACACTACATTTTTTCAATGGGTATGGCGTATAATATCAT
This sequence comes from Viscum album, assembly GCA_963277665.1. Taxonomy (NCBI): domain Eukaryota; kingdom Viridiplantae; phylum Streptophyta; class Magnoliopsida; order Santalales; family Viscaceae; genus Viscum; species Viscum album. Next base: position 1,251,238,082 of record OY728151.1, on the reverse strand, counting down.
GTGAGAAAAGATAAAAAATAATGAACTCCAAAATTATCACACAGGACTGGGGATTGTAGTATCCCATGATCCGAGAAATGAGTAACATGTTCCACTTGGTTTTCCAATTATTACAATGGAAAATGATGATATTAGAAAAATTCATAGAATGGACATCTAATCTTATAAATATATATAAGTCATGTCTTTAATAAATAAATTCAAATAAAAAACCTGTATTGGTTGATCAAAAAAGGTCTAATGTGGGGTAGGGTATTAAAAAAAAATAATACGGCTAGGAAAAAGAATGTTTTATTCTGAAAAACTTGTGAATTGACTTTGAAAACAAAAAGACCTTCCAAAAGTACCTTTTCCCTACAAGTTCCACTGAAACATCTATTATTATTAAGAAATCATACAGAGACAACATTAAAAAATGTAGAAGAGTCTTACATTCCATATAAAGAAGAAATGTTTCGAAATTTCATTATAGAAGCAGCGGGTCTTTAGAGTATAATTGAAATTCTCAAGCTTGAATGGTTGGGATACTTAGTTGAGAGAATATAAAGAAGTTGCATTTTCATAAAATGTCTATTGAAAAAATGATTTAATATGTTCATTAAAGATAATAAAAATTCATATATTCTATAGGGGCTTATATGACTACTATATTAAGTGAAAACCATAAAAATAATGATTTAGATTCATTAATCCCTATATCATTTCTATGGATAATATTTCATTGGATTTTTAATAAATTGAAAAAAGGTCATCTAGATGAGGCATTTGAGAAGAAAATAAATGACAGAAGACTATTTTTTGGCCTATAATGCCAGGGTATAACTCTATAATCTAATCATATAAAATATATATTTCTTGTTATTTATTTTGTTTTTAATAATGTAATGGATACTGTTCACAATCTATTTGGCTACCCGAAATATTAATTTTTTAGATCTGGTTCAAGGAATTCCAAAAAACCGAAAACAAATGGCATGTATTGTGAATTTTTAATCCAATAAACCAACATTTTATATATAAAATCTGGACTATATGTTTCATTTTTTTTTGAATAAGATTTTTTTATGATATGGGGTTTATACATATAGGATAATACATGGTATGAGATTGTTTACTGAAAATAAGAATCTGTAATTGTACTTATAATATAAATATATTAAGGTATATATATAAATATTTATCTATAAAAACATATTTAAAAAAATTCTTATTTTGGTTAATGAAACTACAATGTTCAAATTAAGATAATAGGAATAATTGTACTTATTATGTTTCAAAATTTTTCAATGATTTTATCATTTATCAAAATTATAACATCCCCGAACAATTAATTTTTCGAAGTAATTAAAATTTCATTAAAATATTATTAATCATTTGTTTTTTTATATTTTTTATGTACACTAGATATTACTGGATATATATGGACTCAAAATTAGAAATAAATTTATTTAGAATTTTCTGTCAAGAATTCATGGTGTCAGAATGTTTTCTGAGATAATATATAGCTAATTACCTACTATATTTGTGATCTATAATGGGCAATGACATTAGTGATACACATTGTATGCTAATCTTTAGTATTAGAATGATTATAATTTTTTTATATTAATCAAGGAAATGTACAATGGAGGAAATTAATTTTTTATCAATGAATGGATGATAATGATTGTGTCTGAATGTATACATACATAATGAACTTATGAATTCTCACTTCATATTTAGTTAATTTTATCATAATTTTTTCTAATTATTTTATTCAATTTCATTATCTTGTTTTATCCGATTCTTATTTTTGAATTTTACAAATTAGTTCAAAAACACACATCACATTATCAAAACTGAGAAAAGCAATTCATGTTATTCTGATATATTATGTAGTGGTCTATAACTAATTTTTTGACATGTAGGAATCCAACACAAATCTATATGACACACGATGTGGTCGGTGTCACATGAAGTGTTTTTTTCAATTTAAAAGGGTATTTTTACTAAATTTTTTGGGTTTGAGTATAAAATTGACATTTTATTAAAAATGAAAAGTTACATATAAAAATAGAGTCAACACATGTGGATTATTTTGATACTTTAAAATAGAGATCAATTAGTCATTTTTAGGTATAGGAATTATCCACACCCCAATATTATACATGATATTCTTGGTATGACTCAAAGTCCCTATTATTAGATTAAAAATGATATTTTAGTTCAAAACATGTTTTAATCAATAAAAACATAGATAAAGCACTTGTATTGTCTTGATATTTTATTACATCGATTCATAGGTAATTTTTGACATTTAGAATTTTTCTCATGTCATGTTGACCCATGATGTGACTTTTATAACTCAATGTACATGTTTTTACTTTAAAATGACATTTTATTAAAAAAAGTAACATAATCAAAATTGAGGAAACATATTATGATTATTATTATAATTTAGTAAAATTATATGTAATTCATTTTTATGTCTATGAATATGTTTCACACCAATCTGACACATCGTGTTACCAGTATGAATCAATGAGTGTGATTTAGATTAAAATTTCATTTTCATAAAAATAACATGTGACATACTCAAACATGGGAAATATCATTCATATTATTTTGATACATTAGAAAAGAAATCCACAAGACATTTGTTATTTATATGAATAAGTTACACATCAATCTGATGCATATGGTATGACCCGCATGACTCCAAGGGGTTTTGTTATTAAAAAGTGTCATTTTAGAAAAAATGGAAAGTGAAATATTCAAAACTGAGAAAATTTCTAATTATTATGATTATACATTATGAAAATCATCCATAAGTAAATTTTTACATATAGGAATCATCCATAGCTCTATCAGATACTTGTTATTCCTGATTTCTCCCAATGTGTCTGTTATTAGTTTAAAATTGACATTTTTGTTCAAAACATATTCTAATCACTAAAAACCATGAAAACATTCAGGGATTTCCTTTTTAATTTTGGAAAATATTTCATAATTATTTTTTGACGTGTATGATTTAGCCTCTCATATAACCTGCAAACTATGTGATTAGTATGAATCAATGTTTTTGTTTTTATTTTAAAATTATGTTTTTGTAAAAAAAGAGATATACTCAAAAAAAAGAAAATGCATTCATATATTATGATACTATAGTGGAAAAAATAATAAATTCATTTTTAACATATAGGTTAATCCATACCTCAATATGATGAACTCTGTAGTTGAAATTACTCAACTTGTGTGGTTTTATTTTAAAATTTACATGCAAGTATAAAATGTATGTCACATAATCAAATCAATGATCCTTTTTTAATAGTTTTTATACTTTAGAAAAATCATCTAGAAGAAATTTTGACATGTAGGAATTAACAAAACCACAATATGACACACGGTGTGCCTAGTACGACGTAATGTTTTCATTATTAGTTTAAAATTGACATTTTAGGTTATAACTTGTCTTACTCAATGAAAATATATAAAACATTCTTTAATAGCGTTGATATTTTTTTAAAATATAAGCCATTTATAATGTGTTAGAAATAGTATCACACAAAAAAGACACATGATGTGACATGTATTACTATATGTGTGTGCTTCCAGTTTAAATTGTTATTTTAGAAATAAACAAGTGAAATACTCAAAATTAAGAAAACGAATTCAGGTTTTTGATACATTAGAAAAATATCCATTTGTCATTTTAAATATATAGAAATCATTATAATGTCAGTTTAATTAATAGTGTGACCTATATGACTCAAAGTGTGTGTATTCAGTATAAAATAACATATTAGTGAACCCCAAAAGTGGCATACTAAAACATTGAAAATGGATTTATATTGTTTGGATACATCATAATGATGATCCATATGACATTTGTGCAATATAGGAATCAACCAAACTTCAATCTGAATAATGATGCGTTCTATTTGACTCAAAGTGTTTCTTTTTAATAAAACATTACATTTTACTAAAAAATATAAGTGAATACTCAAAACCATGAAATTTTATTCATAATGTTTTATATAATAGTAAAATGATCCATACGACATTTTTGATTTATTGCAATCATCTACACCTCAATTTAATACATTTTGTTCCCAATATGACTCAATATACCAGTTAATAGCTTCCAATTGAAAATTTAGTTTAATATCTGTGCCACGAAATGAAAACCAAGAAAAAAATTCATATTTCCTTTATCATTTACTAAAATGAATCATATGTACTTTTTAATGTGTAGGTATCAGTATCACATCAAATCGACACATGATGTGATAAGTATGAATGAAAGAGTGTGTTTTCAATTTAAAATAAAATTTTAGAAAATAAATTTTATGTAATGTAAACCAATAAACAAATTTGGTAATTTTTATAATTTATGAATATGTTCCCTGAGTAAATTTTTACATGTACGAATCAACCACACATGAATTTTACACATGGGGTGACCAGTGTTACTCAAATTGGGTGTTTTATTTTAAAATTTATATTTTAGTTAAAAATAAAATTATATATTCAAAACCATGAAAATATATTTCAATTGTATAAATACATTAGAAAAATGATCCATAAATAATTTGTGATTTTTAGGACTCAACAACATCTTAATTAAATTCATCATGTACCTAGTATGACTCAAAGAGTTTGTTATCAGCTTGAAATTGAAAATTTAGTTCAAAAATTGTTTCACTCACTAAAAAATAGAAAACATTCGTTTTATCATTATAATTTATGAAAACAATTCATTATTCATTTCTGACATGTATTATTTAGTCTCACATAAAACTGATACTGGATGTGACCAGTAATACTCAGAGTGTGTGTCTTAAATTTAAATTGACAACTTTTTTTAAAGAAAGTGACATACTCCAAACAGAGAAAACACATTCACATTTTTTTATACATTGAGAAATTGATACTTACGTAATTTTGGTCATATATGAATAATCTGAATGGTGTTCTGACTCATGGTGTGACAAGTATGACTCAATGTTCATGTTTCCAATTTAAAATAGCCTTTTAGTAAAACCCACTAGTTAGATTAAAAAAATCATGAAAACACATTAAGATAGTTTGATACATTATAAAAACAATAAAGAAATTATTTATAATGTGTCATAATTAGATGTACCTCAATTTGAGACACAGGGTGACCAATATGACTCTAAGTGTTTCTTTTTATTTAAAATTGTCATTTTAGATAAAAGGAAATGTGACACACTCAAAACTGATAAAAAATCATATTGTTTTAATAATTTTGGAATATGATCCAAAAGTCTTTTTTATATGTATTAACCATTCACATATCAATCTGATACACCATGTTCCTGAAATGATTAAAAGTTTCTTTTATCCATTACAAATTGTAATTTAATTCAAAACATGTTTCAATCCCTGAAAAATAAGAAAGCATTCACATATTGAATTGATAATTTAATAAAATAGTTCAAAATTCATTTGTGACATGTTGGTATCAGTTTCATGTCAAATTTAGACTTGATGTGACTAGTATTACTAAAAGTTGATGTTTTTATTTTAAAATGATTTTTTCATTAAAATAAAACAAGTAACATAATAAAAACTCAACAAACACATTAATTATATTATCATAAATTTGGAGAAAATCTATATGGCATTTTTGAAATATAGGATTCAGTCACACATCAATTCTATTCATTTTGTGATTTTTTTACTCAATTTCTGTGGTTTTAATTTGAAATTGACATTTTTTGTGGAAAATGCATGTCACACACTCAAAATAGATGAAAAAAATTATGGTTGTTTTAATACTGTATTAATATTATCCATAAAAATTTGTTACATATAAGAATCGCCCTTATATAAATAATATACATGGTGTTCCCAATATGACTCAATATGTCCATTCTCAGTTTAATATTGAAAATTTAGTTAAATATGTGTGCCACTCATTGAAAATCGTGAAAACACCCTTGGATTATCATGATTATTTTGGATGATTAATAATTCATTAGTGACATATAAAAAATGACCACACGTCAATCCAACACAAAATGTGGTCAATATGACTTGAAGTTCATGTCTTTAATAGGTATGTTCCATTTTATTATAAGATGTGAATAACATTTCCAAAATAGTGAAAATGATATTAGATTATTTTCCTAGCATTTTATCTAATATTACATAATTATTTTTCTTACCATGTTAATCCTATAATTATTTAGTTAATGTTTATAGATATATTTCTTGAAGAAAAAAAATGGTGTGACAGCTGAAGGATTGTCCAAAAAATCTAGTCCTCTTGAATTTTCTCCCTTCCATAGCATGTTTTTTATCACGACATAGAGTTAAAATTTAAGGGAATATTATTTTTAGAACAACAATGGATTGTATGATATGTACGAATCAAACTCATCTCAATCTGATACACACTGTTCCAGGTATGACTCAAAGTATATGTTTTTATTTCAATATTGACACTTTGGGATTATTTCTTTATGGTATTTTTAGAATAATAATTATTTTATTATATAGGTGAATTCAGTTTCACAAGATGGGTAGGTTTTTTATCCAATATAATGGCTAGGGATAAAGAACCAAAGAAAAAGGAACACTGGTGTTTTTGAATGTATGTGATAATTTTCACCCCCCATTGTAATTTTTCAAAACAATGTTTGAAATGTCTATAATAACATTTATTTCTTCAATTTTTTTTGAAAATTTTAATTTCATTAAATTCTGTATTTTTAATTTTTATTTTCTATTTTTTCTTTGGTAGTGTTCTATAATTTTAATACAACATTGCCGAAGTATACAACTTTATCTGTACTAGTCATAGAGATGATAAAGGGAATATTTATCAATGATATTAAAAGCAATGATAAAGAGATCTTTTACCAGGGCTATTAAAAGTTTTTCATAAAGGTATCCTTTATCAGCCCTATTAAAAGGGATGATAAATAGATTATTTACCATCACCTTTTCTAGATCTAAACAAGGATCAATTTATTAGTGCTTTTTAAATGTGATAAACAATACAATTATCATCTTTTTTATAACACTGATAATGTCTTAGGGATTTTAATAATGCTTCAATTGCTGATGTTATTAGTAACAATGGACTATTTTTCTGTTGTTAATGTCCATATATGTAGTATTTCTTGGTAGAACCATTGTTAAAAGAAATTCATTTTTTAGATTACTTATCATCATTGGGGATCATTCATAATCTAACATCTTCTATATGTATATTATAATCAATTGGAATAATATTAATAACCCCACTATTAGCATCCATATTATTATGAATATATTAGGAATAAATCATGTTATTATTATATAATTCCATTTTCCTTAGGGAAATATTATATGGAAATATTTATTGTGACAATAAACTTGATATTTTTTGTTGATCATGTATCTATATTATTATATCTATGGAATATTTATTTAAATTGATGATTTAAAATTCTAAACCAATATTTATTATCCACCATATTTATCATATCCTCAATAATCATTACACCATACTCATAATCACAAGATTTCTCACCAAACACACATACCTCTTTCAATATTCTATTACATATCTATTTTGATGGTTTATATTATAGAAATGAATTTCAACTTTTATTATAAATGAAATAAATAGAATTACTACCATGATAGTCATATTTATAATGAATAATGATTTTAAAATATACAAAAAAGACTATTAATTTATCATTTATTATATTTATTTTTAAGGTATACTCTATTATTGTCAAAACAACCTCCTAAATCAGTGTTGAGAACATATCAATCACTATAAAGATTCATTAAAAAATATGATATCTAGATTTTTTCCCTATCCAATTTTATTGAAATTATGATTATAGTTGATATATCCATTGGGATTTTAGAGTGATGTTAAAACCATATTGATTCCATAAATGTATATATATATGAGATCATGATAAATCAACACATTAAATAAATCAATGTTCATTTTCTATTCTTAAATAATTACTCGTTTTGGTAAAATAGTTAAATCTCTACAATCATATCTTCCAATCATATTTTTAGAAGATAATATGTATGTAACCACATATAATGGTTATCACTATCTAACTCAGAAACCCATATATAGCTGAAATCCATTTCACTAGGTAATAATATTTCCACGATTTTACCCCTTTTGGGAGAATAAATTTGCAAAATAAATATGTTATATTACAAGGATCAATGATAGTACACACAGAGATGCAGGTGACTCAGAGTGAGTAATATTAGTCATTGAAAACATTTCCCCATTATTTTACCACTACACCTATTCAGTAAATGAATATATATATAAATCAATTATATAAAAATTTGTTCACATGAAATTTATATAAGTATGGAAACAAAACAATAAGAAAAACCTGTATTTTTTACAATGTTCACACCCAACATAGATGACTAAATACATGGTATATTGTTTTTGATGTCCCACGTTTACATTTCCTCTATTTTATTATATTTATGAAACATTGTAAAGGATATTTCTTAAAACCTATTATCCTAGAACCAAACATGTTACATCAAAGTATCTACATTCTCATATACAATGTTTGGAACCAAATCGATATTCCACTAGGATAACTATATTTATCTAGATCTTATTTCAAGTATGGTCAGTAGGGTAGGCTCATATCTCTTCTGGATAGTGTGAATTTTATCACCATCCCCTATATGTAGTAATCACAAGATGTTTATACTTCTATATAGACATATTGGATAAAACATAATCTTATTGTTTCCTTATGATATGTGGATATCATAGGAAATTAATCTACCTTTTCCCTTCTCTGAGCTCTATCATAATAGGAAGATAATATATAATATTTTCTCTTACAATATCCCTTCTTATTCTTCTTCAATGAAAAATTATGACCTATCACATTAGTAGTAGACCTTTCATTCAGGTTGTAGAATATTCTAGGTAACAATATAATCACTTATCATGTATTCATCTTCATCATAAATTTAATATTTATTAAAAAATTCCTTATGTGGATAATATTTCTATATATGCAGTTGGAAATCCTTAAGTATTACGAATTGGATATTCTCATTAAAATATGATACAATTATTAATCCATTCAATCAAATATTATTCTCTAATATTGAGAATATAAATGAATAATTGCAATGCATGAGTGATTACACCCTAGATTCATAGCCTTTAATAGTTCACATATATTATTATGAAAATATTCTCGGATATTGGTAGATCTTAGTATTTATTTCTCAAATACCTGAGCATATCATTATTCTTGTGTTCTTATATGGTCCTCATAACATCTTCCTTTATTATTTAATTATGAACAATTAAATCCTTTGTCTTGAATCATGATTATAACAAGAAGCATGATATTTAATTGATTTAAGAAATAGAAATCATCATATATGTTATTACCTATTAATATATGTGAATATTTATTCCTTACTTATCTATAAAATAAAATGTAATATTATCTGTACAAAAATTTCAAGATATTATAAAAACTCATCTGAATCTATTCACCATTCTATTACACTACACCCTTATGTTTTAATTGGCGTTTTCATGTAACCATTATGTATTCCTCATACTCTTAAAATTTCCCTTATTTTTTATCCATAAATAAATTATCACCCTCTAACAATAGAAATTTAATCTTATTTATTAGATTTTAACATATAAAAATTATATGAAAACACACTCGTATTCCATGAACCTTTTGAGGGAACCATACATACTCTATGGATAAAATGATCAACCATGATGTATCATTCATATTTATGGATAAGTCTAACATATACTTTAGGATATCGGAGTGAAATTTTTGTGTCACATAGAAAATATGGATTACTCTTACCTATATGTACATTAGCATTTTTCAAAAATCTACTAATCTTACAATATCCTATTTATCTTTATCTATCCCAACTCATTTAAAATCATCCTGAAATAATAGTATGAAAAAATACAATATTCTTCATTTATTCCATAACTACCCCAAAATCATTTGATATAAAATAACTCATTAGAGTACTTAAACAGTATTACTAAATACAAAATTTTAATCTATTCCACAAAATTCATCCATGTATCTTCTCTAAATAGAAATTTCCATCATCATATGTTAATAAGAAGAATATATCTTTATTAAATCACTATCTAGACGTTATTCCACTCCAAGAATAAGAATATTGCCACTATCTTCAAAGAGATATATCATCTCCTAATATATAATCTCTTCTTGTATATTAATCCTCTTAATCTCATCGAATTAAATGACATGAAATTAAAATTATTCACTATAATAATATATTATATCTCTATATTCAATTATGAAATTTTAACATCATATTTAACCAGATTTTACAATCATCTCTGTAATGTTCGTCTCTAAGAAACATTGGCAGTGACTCCAATATATTGTTTCTTCATATGGATAATAACAAAAATTCTTGTTTAAGTTATATGTTTTTTATTTAATTCTTTTCAATTTGCCACAAACCAGTATAGATTGATACATTTATTGAGGTATGTCAACCAATATTCTGAAAAAAAAAATTTGGTACTCCAATTTCCTTCTAATATTCTCTTTATAACACTGAATGACATAATGCTTATTGGATCCATTATTATTGACAAAAAATAAAACTCAACATTACGTATGTTAAAAAATATCACCCATTGGATTTGTTTTGAATAACATATAGAACATTTATGTTAATCTATTATGTTCCATTTTCTTCTCTCTCTCCATTGTTGATAATAAATATAAAGATTCAATATAGAGGGTGGTTTCAATTCAAATTATTTTATGTAGCATTTATTATTCAACTCTATGACTACATTGGTATTTCTAGAAGAAAAAAAGAGGGATTGATTTTGAAAACAAAAATATCCATAACCAAACTATATTATGATAAAAAGTCAAAATTACCATATCAAGGGATATTCAAGTTTATATTTAGGATAATTTTACTTATTGAATAAATTATATTGATGTTTCAACTTGAATTTATGAACATGTTTAAAAAATTAATTTTTTTATGAAAAACTATCAAGATTAGATTTAGTGTTATACAATTTATTTTTTAATTTTTTTTATCTTTTATCAATCCATTGAATAATCAAATATATCCAACATTACATAAAAATTTATTAATTCAAAATAAGGATGAATGAATATATAACCATGCCTTATCAATTACTTTATCCATGATCCTTTTATAGAATAACATATTTGTATAAAATATTAAAATATTTTAAATTTCTCAAATTTTCTCAGAGTTCGCAGAAAAGTTTTAACTCCACCTCATCAGGGTTGATATCATCATCAAATATACATCAAAATTCGAAATTTTAAGATCACCCCACGATTTTGTCTTCTAATATATTTTCAATATTTGACAGTTTATAGAATTTTTTTCTTATTTTTATAATGTATATTTTAGTAGAAGAAATCCCATTTATTCCCTATCTATATTCCAATGATTCCACATATAATATATGAATAAAATTAACATGTATTCCTTAATAGTATTATAGTCTATATTTTTCTCTTTAACTGGGTATTCATTATGGGTATGACCATAGTAGTAACTAAATGACTCTATCCTTTTAGGGATTACACTACCCTTTCATACTCATTCCTACCAAAAGGATACTGAGTATCCTAAGGGGCGCTAGCACCTTTTACAAAAGAAACTACTGATGTAGAGTGAAGTGGGTTTTTTTCATTGTCTTGCATACATCATGTGCACACACAACATGCAGGAAGGGAATATGTGGTGGTACATAATGCAAGTGATATCATATATCACATTACCCCCTTCAGGAACTATGATGGAAATAAAAGTGAATTCCATGGTATAGAAAACAACATAGTTTTATCAGTTTATATGATTTATGTGTATTGTAATATATGAAAACCCTATTTTTAGAAATTCTCCAAAAATATCCCAATAACTCTAAAATAATACATGGACTTTATACAAAACATCATAAATCTTTATAAATCTGTCCAAAATATTTTAGGTATGGTTTATCAAACAATAATCTTTTTACAACAAACACATTATTGAATACTAAATCCTTATCCAATGATATAACTATGTAAACCAATGGTCCTTTGTTGCATTTACAATAAATATGATATATTAATTTTAGATTTGTATTCATAGAGTTTACATTGAAGGTAGTCAATGATATCTAATATTCAAATGGGTGATGTGTGATCTCCATCAAAAAAACTACTATATCTATATGAACACATCCACCATAATATGTATCATATACATAATATATGTACAAATATAATTCCATTTTATCTAACATTGAGTGATGACTCAAAGTCAAAAAATGTCAATCTAATATTGGACATCTCATACATCCATGATTTTCATAAAAAGACAATAAAAAGTTGGTGAATACAACACATGTAATTCATATAGAAGATGGTCACATCATGGGTCCCTCATCCATGTTACTAAGTACATTAGATACCACTAAAATAAACATGGAATAAATTTTATCAGTTTATCCCAATCATGTTCTAGATTTTTTTATCATCATTTGAATGGAAAAATCAACTTCTGATTGAGGTCCCACAAAAAACACGATCAATAACATACCCAATCACACCCTAAAAGGATAATCCTCAAGGATTCTATCACTATAGAAAAATTGACACATTGCGGAAGTTTTTTTGGATATAGCAGCGGTTTAAACTATCGCAATATACTGCTACGGTGATTTTAAAAAACTACTGTTAAATTGAGGTTTATCATACAATACATTGCAGTTTCATTAATTTAGTAGTTGTTTATGGTGACAGTCATATTGAACTCATTTTCCGGTAGATTTTTGTGGGTTTAGAGGCAATTGTTTGAGTGGAAAATGAATTTTTTTCACGGTGGTTTACACCACCGCTAAAAAATAATTTCATTTTCTCTATGAAAAGTTCCAATAAAAGCAAGATAACCACCATAAAATAATAACAAATGATGAAAATATTATAGATGTACTTTTAACCACCACTAAATTATTTTATGTAGTAGTGGTTTTAACTACCACCGATAGTAAAATACAAAATTATAGAGGTGGTTTAAACCACCACTAAATATGATCCATTTACTTTGTGGCAAATTAAACTGCCGTTAAAGGAAGATTTACAAACAAATGTATCTGATTCTGTAGCCCTAGTACCAGTTACCTGAAAGATAAACCATTAAAATTTCACATGAACAAACATCCTAAATCCAAAAGAATACAAGGAGACAAACATTTTTATAAGAAAAAGACTTTCAAATCTATACAAACTTTTCAGAGTATCACTCATTACAAGGTGTAATAATCTTTCACTGATCCCATACATGTGTCCCCCCTTAGGAAGCAGTCTTTCTCATATGAAGCTATGTAAACCGAATATTGTGATCATCCCCGATATAACATGTATCACCCCAAAATTAAAAATTTTCAAAAACCTATGATCACATTCATAGTATTCTGTAAAGACGAAAACAATTGTCTTTTAAGCTGTAACTAGTACAATGATTTTATTTAAGTTTTAAAAACTAATTTCGCCACATGTAGAGCTATGAAATCTTATAAATCAAGTGTATTTAATTAGGATTACACCCATAATTCATTTAAATTATAAATTGATAACGGAATTGTAGTAATCAAGACAGAACTCATACCATTTAATTTAAATAATTAATTAGTCTATTCCACAATTAATGGTTTCTATGAATTGAATAAAAGTAATAGGTCTATGTGGACTACCCATGGAAGTTAACAATATACATGAGAATGTATGTGGTAGGCTATTCTATCATGCATTCCAAATGATAACATCTCGTTAACTCAATAAGACTTAGGCCTTATCCCCCTAAAAGAGGGTTTGGTCATGAAGGAATACATATGGGGTCGTCACGTCCTCCCACAATTCATTTGAACTTTACTTTGATAGTTTAAGAAAAAAATACACCTAAAAGGGGATTTTTTTAGAAAAAAAATAATTATATTACGTCATTCATGGATCACACCATTAAGTGTCGTTAAAATTTCAGGACCAAGGTCCTTAACATGGGCAATTTTAAAAAAAATGGATACTAATCATAGTGAACTAGGTTAAACATATTAAACTAAAAATTGACAAGTTTCCGCATGGAAGTCCCACCAGAAATCATATTGAAAAAATTTATTAAACATGAAATATCTATGGGAAATTATATAAACCACCAACCAAATACCATGGATGACCGAAATGAAAAATATCAAGGCATATTTCTATCTATAACAAGATAAATTTTAGATATAAATGAATTCATTGATAATATGGTGCATTTAGTTGCAAAAAAATAATGCATCTAGAGAGGAGATAAATTTAGAAATAAGGAATGAAGATTCCTAGAATCACTGAGTAATATACAACTCACTTAATAGTGGTTTAATTCAACACCAGATAATGGTGATCAATCCAACCCTTTGAGAGTAGAGGATAATAGGAGCATGGATGGGATCCCCCTTGAGCACACAAAGGATAAATAAAGACAAGGTGAAAATAAATAAGGATATAGGGGAATTTTTGTAATATATAGCCAATTTAATGAGGCACACAATTGTTCTACAAGGTTATCTATACTGTGTGTTGACCATTCTCATGCCACTGATTATGGAGTTTGTTCGCACAGTTCAGGAGAAAAAATTCAGAAACCATTCACAAACTCTTCAATCTACCTATTTTCAATTCTTGCATCCTGTTGTAATGGTGAAGGGGTCTTTGTTTGTTTTCTATACAATTATAAAACAATTAGGATGACAGTATAATGATCCAATGGGATGATGTCGAGTGTGGTATGAACTATATATGGAAACACGTATAAAAGGTTCCCTATTGTATTCATAGCTTGTCATTGGTGGATCATATAATTTGGTGAAATTCTAGATCATGCCAAGGAATATCCTTTTGGTTTGAAAGGTGAAACTTGTAAATATTTTTTTTGTTGTGTATGTGTATTGGGTTGTGTTTATCGAATAAGAAAGGATAAAGTGAGTGATAGAATAATAGAATCACTCACCTAAATATAACAATGTAAAAGTTAATTGGGATTAAAACTTATTAATTGGACTCCAATACTGATTCAATCCCCATTGTAGTATTGATCATATCCCTCCTTGGAACCTATAAATTGGTATTAGAGTGTATAATAATATCTGATTAGGTTATATATTGGTTGTTTGTTCTATTTTTAAAATTTGAAGTTCCTTTCATTATTTATGATGAATTTTAGTTTTAGATAATTATTATTTGACTTTGATAAGAATTTATTTTCTTCCATAACATTGATAAATATGAAAAATATAGAGATTAATAATATTATAAATATGTCCAAATTGTGTAAGGAAGTTTTTCTCCATAATAAAATTATAAATATGATAAATCTAGTTTATAAAGAGATGTGATGATGCTCTATTCTACTACTAATGAAGTGGACAATCCCTCAACCTTTACTAGATCATGACAATCAAGTGTTCATCATATATTTGTAAATTATTATCAATTATTTATGAATAAGAGGAAATCCTAAATGGGAGTGATCAAATGCCAACTATAAAACATGATAAGAGAATACTATTATATTTTCTAAAACATAGGTTATCCATTAAAAACAAATTGATGGGTGTTACAAATCATGATATTCACAAGAAAATAAAAATGAAAGCCGAATGTTCATCCTTTGGTAAAAAACCAAATAAATTTATGAAAAAGTAATCATGAAAAATGATTCATGATAATAATTAATCATAGATGATTCCATGTGGGAAGTCATATAAGGATTTATATATACCTGAAGACATTCTAATGATTTTAGAAATTCCCCCAAAACATCCTCCTAATCCTATACACCATAGATAGAACAACCTATAAATTTTTACACATTATTATATGATTTATAAATACAAATATCCATTAATACAATATAAGGATCGTAAACTCCTTGTGTCTCTGGATGACCGGGTTCATAATACATAAACGGAAACATGAGAAATCAAGAAAATGTTAGGTCATGAAAATGTTTGGTGGAAACTATTTGCCATAGATGATACATAGACAAAATGTTTGTAACCATATTTTTCCAACATATCAACAATAAAATATATCATTATCCGATGATTAACATAGCTCTCCACCCTCTACCCCTCCATCTCTACTTCCTGATACCATCTATAAGAAAATTATATTGAAAATTAAATATTTTTGTACATTAATGTTTAATCATAAAACTAATATATGTTTACATACTAAATGATTTTAAATTAGATCGATTTATCTACTCACTACTAGTCGATGAAGTACCATCGGGGGAAGATCGATTTGTCTTTTGATATAAATCAATCAAACACATTTTACAAAGAGGATATCTAATCCCACTATTATTGAACTGTGTTTCATTGAGAAACAATATCTCTATGAGATTACTGGGGTCTGGACTGACTATAACCAGATGTAGGTGTATCTACAATCCATGGTGGCCTGCCACAGACCTCAGATGGTACGTGACCCAAATCCATCCCACACAATCTACCAAGATTCTCATTCCCAGGGACATTTGCAATAGGGTCATCCTGGGATATGGGGTTGGACTACACATGATTGACATCCCATAGCTCATTAATTTTTAAAAAAAAATAAAATAACAGACATATTATAAGTTGTATATACTAACATAGAAACAACTGATAATAAGTAATTATAATTAAAAATGAGTTTATCACCAAACTTTTTTGGAAGGATAATTAAAAAAAACTCCATGAGAATTTTCTTTAAAATTCAAGAACACATTTTTTCGGGATGCTTGGTCCCCTAAACTCTATGACATCATTAAAAAAGATAAATCAACCATTTCATATATTAAATATATAATATTGTTGTATAAATATTGAATCTAATGAAAATATTACCAGAGTCGAGCGGCTTCTATAAAAACTATTTAACACCGTAGTGTGAGGGGTGACTTTCTTAGCCCAGCATGATGCATTCTTCATTGAAAGATCCTAAAATAAATAAAATTTTATTTAATCATAATGTATTCAATGTCATCTCCTCTTCATATACATGTATAAATTTAAACTAAGATTAATATAATTTTATATATATAAATACCATCTGTTTCTCATCACGATGTCTGTAAATAAAAACACTACATTGCCCTTTGGGAACCTCATTGGATATCATGTCAAACATCTCTTGGGCAGTCAAAAAGTATCGTTGATATCGCTCCAATATCTCCATTTAAATTCATTCCATTTCATACCCAAAATTTTCAGTGTCCACTTTTGTGCTAGTACATCAGCAACTGTAATGTGGAAAAACATCTGTACACAAAAATTCATTTTGAAAATATTATAATTTAATAACATGACATTCAATTACACCATAATGTTTAAGAAATACCATTATTTGTTAATCAAAAACTCCATTTTTTCATTTTTAAGGAATATGCCTCCCATCATCATATAAAATAGGAAGCGAAATTTGCTCCACGTCCAGCTACCCTAGAATCTTTTCAAATAATCCTATGGCGTCACTCATAAGGACCCCATATGAATCAAATAAGATAACTATATACCTTCCGGTAAGAGTCCATATATCTAAACATTTTAAATTTTTCTCCATACAAGAATTGTTTCCATATTTAATGATGAAATAGTTAGTATAAAAAATTCCTATAAATTTATTCATATTAAAATTTGTACATGTAAAAGTCACCCTCCAGTATCCCCGCGAAGAACTAGAAGTGCCATGTCGCTCCCTCACTACTGAAGATTCTTAAGGGGGAGGCAATGACTGAGTTCCTAAATGGACGCTCACATAGGGTGTGAGGGATTGTGCATGGGGAGATGGCGTCGAGGGGCATGAAGATGGTGGCTCATATGCAGTGGAGGTGGAAGCATATGGATCTTCATCTGTCATAGTGGTCGATGAAACAGTATAACGCTTCCTCCTTAACATTATTTTCATTTAATCAAATGAAATTAAGTTCCAAACATATATCTCAAAAAAATTATGCATAAAAAAAATGATAACAGATTCACAGAACTAAAAAAAAATATGACAATGATAATGAATGACTGCAAAAATGAAATCAGTGTTTTCTAAATGAATGGAAAATTGTACGTACAATCATTTTCCCCTTCAATAATGTCAGTTTCTTACTCCATTACATCACCCACTTCATCCATCATTTCTAGACTAATATTTTCAATATCATGATGAGAAATAGTTCTGATTCTTATTGTTTATGAGATTCAATGTTAGAGGTCAAATATTCCACATAATCATCTATATCATACAAATCTATTTGATTTACATGAGAAACTACACTCCACCCATCATCCATAACATCATTCACATAATATACCATTTTTTCTGGCAATGATAATATATATGGATCATGTAGTTGACAATCACCATCATACATCAAGTGAGAGGAGTTTACAAAAGTAAATTGCAAAGAATCTCTTTTAACACCTCTAATAATATCGACCTAATTTCTTTTGAAAAAAACAACATAAAAATTCCCATGTATGTTTAATTCAATAATATCAGTGATATTTCTATAGTATCCCACTTCAGAAAATTTATGTATACCACTATTCTGTGATTTCAAACCATATTGTCGATCAACTATACAAAATCTAAAGTCATTCACGTTGTAATAATCGAACTTTATAACTTGTTTTAGAGGACCTTGAGCTAGAAACATCAAATCTTCAGACAACTCTTCTCGAGTATCAATATTCACGACCTAAAAATATATACATTAGTATATTTACAAAATATATGTCTCAACCTAATATTCGTATTTATTCCAATATTTATGAATGTAAGCATCGTGAAAACCAATATACAAGATATTTATTAGTAGATTTTTTTATATCATTATCATTTCATGTTTGATATCTCATTAATCTCTTTTTTATTATCCTAAAATCTTCAATTAATGGATCTACAATTTTGCAAATTCAGCAGAAAATATCAATGTGCCTGTAATAATCCCATTTTTGGTAGTCTAACATTTAAGGTCCTCCCAACCGATCGGCCAATAATAGTAAATATTTTTGATTTCCCATGTATTTGAGATTGAGTCGATGTGTCGTCAACATGTTCAACTCGATTGAATCATGTCTCAATATAATTTAATTATCTATAACAGAAGGTAAGACACTCCTCAACCATATATCCTTCAACAACAAATCCTTCTGGTTGAGATTAATTTCTCACGAAAGATTTCAAATGCCCAAGATATCTATGAAATAAAATAAACAAACATAATTATGCATTTAATTGAGTGCCAAGAATTTTTTACATAACTAAAAAACATATAAATAAATTACCACCCAATTGGATACATCCATCTATAATGTATGGGGCATCCTAATTTATCTTCCTCAAAACAATTCACAGTTAATGGCATCGTGACTATAAAGAAATGGAGGAAAGATCATATCCATTGAAAAAAGTTTAAATAGAAACCTCTCCTAAAGGTTTTCAAGATCCAATGGATGTAGATATGTATCACATATTTTTCTGAAAAATGTGAATAATTGGTGTAAAATAGTAATTAATTTTTCATGTAATAATTTATGCAATGCCAATTGTAGAACTACTATAAAACAATATGTGAATCATATCTTTTCAATCCATGTAACCTATGATTTGTTAAGTCAACACACCACATGATGTTTCTTGAATACCCATATGATACCTTCACAACAATTAAAATTCTAAGGAATGTATCTTTATCCATTTTTTTCATTGCAAAAAATTGTCAGAGAATACATTTTATGTTCATCTTTCAAGAGATGGTTTTTATATTCATTACTTGTAAGTCTTTTCGAGAATTGAGATGATCCAACAAATTTCCATGATCATTAAGCAATGTGAATATCAAATTGTCAGAAATATTTTTCTCAATATGCATCAAATAAATATTATTCCACAAAAAATTAAATTCCAAATACGAATGTTTGAAGAATATACCTTTTTTCTTCCATTATTGCATTCTGATTTAACTTAATGATGCACTTCGAACACGTTTCCCACTATCTTTCAAATGATAAACCTTATCAAATTATATTCAAACATTTCCAAGTTGTCCGAATATTTTATAACAAGTTAAAAACATTGGAGGGGGTATACGGTCGATGAAAATATTAAATTTTGATATGTTCATCTAAAATATATTTGAGGCATCAAGAAATAATCGATGGAATAAGAAACACAATTTTTTATTTTGAGGTCACTGTTTTGGCCAAAATAAATGTTTCAAACAGGACAATACAAACCCGTATAATTTTTCCGACCATATAGATTCCCAAATCCAAGGAAGTCACTAATGTTACACATTAATGTAGAATGCATTTCGAACATTGTTTTAGAAGAATTATCATATGTCTCAGCACTGTTTCTCCATTCCTCTTGTAATACTTCAATTAAAGGCTACAAGTATACCTCAATATCATTTCTAGGAATTTTTAGGAA
This sequence comes from Viscum album, assembly GCA_963277665.1. Classification (NCBI taxonomy): domain Eukaryota; kingdom Viridiplantae; phylum Streptophyta; class Magnoliopsida; order Santalales; family Viscaceae; genus Viscum; species Viscum album. Next base: position 1,251,217,539 of record OY728151.1, on the reverse strand, counting down.
TAATCATCGAAATGATAAAATATGTTTGTTTCATTCACATCCACAAAGGAATATTGTAAGGGATCAAAAAAACTGACCAAATTCTATAAATGGTACTCAATGTCCCAATTCGGATGAATCCATTGACAACTAATCCAAATCAAACTTTCCTAGAATCTACTGAGAAATCTATATGTAATGAATCAAATGTCTTCCACGATTTTTAATCTCATGGATGTCTCATTAATCCATCATTGTTATTATATTCAAAATGCCACTCCAAGTGTTTGGCATTTTTTGATGACATGAATAATCATTTCAATCTAGGATTTAAAGGAATGTAACACAAAACTTATGCAGGTGTGTTCATTTTATTCTTCTTCATGGTAGTATATTGATTCAGACTTCCAACATCACCCATTTACTGTAATCTAGGAGAATATTTTTTTTCAATCCTATATAGTTGAATCCTCTTGCCAATAAAGCTTAAAATCATTGGGACACATGCATTTTTGTATAATTCATACCAAGCCTATTTACAACTTTCTTCTTATCATAAAAATTCCTGGGCGTGTTTTCTTCATGAAATTAATCATGCAATAATTCCAATATCATGGACATTTCTTTATTTGTAATTCCACATATACATTTGATATGGTAAAACATCAGGAGAAATGAATGTTTTGAATATTTGAAACATCCACAATATAACTCTTGATTTCAATAATTTACTAAACTATGAAAAGTATTTTCCTTAGTGATGTTTTCTCTTATATTAGTCTCTAATAAATCAGGATGATGAACTAATTATATGATACAATATTGATATGGTTGTCCTATAGTCGCAGAAGAATCACTTATCACATTGCTATTTGTAGCACCCTCATCTGAATGTTCTAATATGATTTTATGTTGACGGTGGGGTCTTGAATTGCTGAATGCATCATTTATAGGATTTTGAATTTCATTTATCATTGTCGACGAAGTTGGGAGATCATTCTGTTGATTGACATATGTGCTCAACCTTTCTGTAAAGTTCGATTCTTCTTGCTAAATCCAACAAAAATATTGAGCAGGGAATTGCTTCAATATTAAATTTTCATAAACATAATCCCTCTACAAACATATTCTAAATTTACATTTATGACATAAAAATATTATTCTACCTTCAACGGATCGATTTGAAATAGGAAAATCTAAAAAACCCCTCATACCCTTAGCATACTGAGGTGTATTCATCAGTAATGTGATCAATCTTTAATCCTGGTATATCACAATGTGCCTAAACAATATTAGAAAAATAAAACACATTACATCTACGAGATAAGGAAGTATATTCATATATACTTCTGTAAAAAATATATAAATATGTTAAATAAGTTTTTCATATATAAATACATATGGAAAATAATGAACCCACCCACTAGAAAACCAACTCATGCAAATTAAAAATATCCATAAAAGAATAGAGATATAATAAAAAACATATGTATAACAAAAAATGGGAGTTATAATATTTATGAGGATGTTTTTAATATCCATTGTTGAATATTACTTATTTAATGGTTATATAGGAAAAAATGCATTGTATTATCTTCATACAGTACTCCTTTTTAATAATTAATACCATTAAAAATTCCATCTTCTATAAGTAAAAAACCCAGAGTATGACAAATTTTTTTCTTTATTCAATATCAACTTCACAACAACTAACAGAAACCATGAGAGGATCATGCATTGCAAGAGTGGTTCTTATATAAATTGGTGGGACTGAAAAAATTTTGTAATAGTTAATGTACCCTAATCGACATTCTATAATTTTATTTTTCATCCATATATATCATTTTTTATTACATATTAGCATCATTCAAATGTTTTATTCTTATAAAGTCGTGTAATAAAATGTAAAAATATTTATTCCTGTTTGATTTTGATTTTATTACTACATATAATTTTTTTGAGATGTATAATGGATATTAGTTCACATTAACATGTATAAATTCTTAATTTATAATAAATTCATAAAATTAATCAATATATATTTAATCCGCAATTTATTTATTACTCATACTGTTCCCTTGGGCACTGTCATTACAAAATAAATGTAATTGTTTGAAACATTAAACATTCATTGTAATCCCAAAATTATTACAAAAAAATGTTAATTAATGTTTTAATGATTGAACTATGCATAAATCAATATAAAATACATGATATGAAATATAACATAGATATAAAGACTAATAACATGAACTTATTATTCCTTCTGATGGGAACAATAACTATATCATATCATATAATATGATTTTGAATTTAAGATATATTAGTATAACATAAACTGTATCTATATAAATAATGTTGTAGGTTCATAATCAACATCCTTTCACACCCCATTAGAACATATTATTTCATTGAACATGCCAATTGAACAAAAACCTCTAAAAAATTTTAATCATATGAAATTATGTTACATCACTTGTAAATAATTTTGAAACAATTCATAAATTACCGTCGAAAATGGGCCATGAGGTGCAGTGAGGGGCGTTGATGGGTGGTGAGGTTTGGTGGGGGTTTTGAGACGCGTTGAGTGTTTCCGAGGGTCCCTGAGGTCATGTGGGTTTCCGGGGTTGCAGGATCTTATGGATTAGGGAGGTCCCGATGGTTAGCGAGGCATGGTGAGGGGCTGAAAGGCATAGTGAGGGTTTCAGGGGGTCGTCGGGGGCGCGTAGGACACTAGGGTCCTAGGGCTTTAGGTGGTCACAGGGGCTGGTTGGGGTTGTGGGTGTTAGTGGAGTTGGGGTAGTAGGGGGAGAAGTGTCGAGGTTATAAAAAACGTTCCATGGATATTTATTAAAAACCATTGAAAATTTATTAAAAAAATTATTTGTGGATTAAGAAACTACCACTAAAGGATAATAATTTTGTAGTTTATAATATGTTACCAAAGAATAAATGTTCTCATTCTTGGTATATCACTTAACTCATGTGACAAGGATTTATACTAAGAAACCTCCACAATCAATATTAAAGACTATTTAATATTACAAGAGATATACTTTGGTTGGTTAGTTGATATAATAATTATCCACTTTTTATCTCATGATTACACTACCCATGTTAATCTTATAATATCATCAAATCAAAAAAAATCTATGAATTTCATTCATTAGGTAAAAATAAAATTCACACATTGAAGGGATATCTTCATTGCAATATTTGTGAAATATAAATTTATGTACACATAAATGAATGGAAAATGGATATTTCCTTTATTTATAGAACCCTAATGAATTTAAAACCATTACATTAATTCTATTATATATCGTATACCAAGATATTCAATATGAAACCTAGGATTATGCAATAATTATAGTATCATTAATTATTATTCTATAATATCCCCTATATCCACACAATGAAACATAACATTTCCATCTGTGATGTTCCCTTTTATAAGATAATATTTTTGAATGTTATTTTTGGTCCCTTAGTATGGATAGGGTTTTTTTTCTTGAGTAATGTCTCCATTTTTATTATAGTAAATCTCAGTGAAACCATATAATCTTGGAACCATTTTGTGTTCATTGATGAAAATCCTGATCCAAATATCTTCCTTCACAGCTACTGATATACTTATGTATTCAACATATATGGTATAAAATAATACAATGGCATTTTAATGACACTTCAAATATATATCAACACCATTTTGAAAAAAATACAACTAGATTGAGATCTATTATAATCTTTATTTATTTAAAAATTGACTAAATGTAACACATTACACAAAACTTTTCCACTCCTCTAAATTTCAAAAATATTCCCTACGTTACTATCAAGTATTTGAGTAACGTTTTTAATAATTATCTAATTAATCTCATTATTATAGAATTTTTATAGAATTACCTTTCTAAAAATTAACTGAAATCATGATTAATACACAACGTGGATAAAATATAATAGCTTATAGTAGATCTATAAGGAATTAAATCCATATTTTGTTGATCTTTTTAGATAGATCTTGAATCATTTTATGATTGCTGACATGTTACACTAATAAAGACCTCATTTTGGAGTTCTCTATTTCAATATTATTTAGTTTTTTACTAATATATGTGTTGTGACATAGTCCATGTAGCCTCTCCGATATATCTCTATAGATCCTCATACCCAATATGTATGTTATTTCCCTCTAATTCATTTATAAATAATAATTTCACATTCATATATTTACATATTATAATATTTTGAGATAATTTCTAATAAGAAATATTCCATAAACATGTAATTTAAAAATTAAAACACTGTTCCCACTAATGATTCTACATATACAAGAATAATTCATGTTTTTTAGGAAAATAAATCTTTGAATACATTTTCAAAGTGTATATTGCAAATTTTAGAGAATTTCTTTATTCTATAAATGGACCATTGCAACTTCTATAACATTGGAGAATCAGATAAAACTTTAAAACTATTGGATTGTATCATATACATTCCCTCGGAAAAATTACCATTAATTAATTTCATTTTAACATCCATTTGATATATATCTTTTTAAAATGAGCCTTTATGGAATGTAATATCTAAATCAACCTGACCATTATAACAAGTGAAATGGTTTCTTCAGAGTCAATACCATGAATGTTTTCATAACCCTTCACCACTATACATCCTTTATTTTTATACACTTTACCTTCCATGTTACTTTTATTACTGAAAACATACATTCACCATATTTTTCTCACCCCTTCATTCACATCCACTATGTTTCAAACATTGTTAGCGTACATAGATTCCATTTCAAATTCTATAGCATTTAGTTATCTCATATAATAAAAACCCTTAATGACCTCCCAGTAGGTAATAGGTCCATCTCCTTTGAATATTACTACATCACCATTTTCCATAGGAAATTAATATCTCCAAATTGGCTAATAAATCTTAAAATAACATATAGGTTCTTGTAAATCCTGATTCATTTCTTTATTTATAATTATGTAGAAATATGGCTCAACCTTAATCGTAAAAACAATTCCAATGTATTAATATACAACTTATCTGGGTTCAAATTTCTTCTCACTAACACAATGACTAATATAATTCATCTCAATGAATGTAAAAATAGATCATAATCACTTTTTTCATAGTTGGTTTATAAAATTAATATCGCTTAGTTTTCTTTTCATAACAAATAATTAATCATTTTTCTGACATGGAATCAATATTATTATAAGATAACCATTATAATAATTATTCACAAACAAAAATAGTTATAATATAAAAACAAGTAGATTTTCTATACCATATCTCTTATGGGATATTTACAACAAAAATAGGAATAATTTAATTTGGTAGGAATGCAACAATCTCTACTAAAAAATATTATATTGAAAAATGTTTATCACACTAACTCATCCTTGACTAATCATTGTCTAATAGTGTAGGATTATTTCTCTTAAATACAACAATCCAATATATTGTTCTAAGATAATTGAGTTGTATACCAATACCACAAAATATTTTATGATCAGTGAATTCTTGGCTTATGTATTCATCACCATGATCTAATCTGGGGATCCTAATACTTTTTTACCATATGAATCTGTACATTGTTCTCAAGAACATTAAACATTTAAAAAGTTTTATACCTTTTTCCAATTTGAAACATGTTACAATGATGACTAAAATCATTATAAAAATTAACAATGTAACTAAAACCAACACTTTATTGTGTATTAATTATTCCACATCCATCATTGTGCATGAGATCCAAATGGTTATAGGACATTCACTATTTCATACTGAAATGTTTTTTGGTAAATTTTAAAAATAAACAATATTTTCATTTTGTAAATGATTTATTATTTAAAAATTCAAATTATTATTCTATATGGTGTCTTTGGGTTTTTTTAACATTTATATTTCCAAGGTAATAATGAAAAAGATATGAGGATCCTGAATCAACAATGAAAATTTTATTTTAAATTAGAAGGTCCTGATTATCCATATCTATAATCAATCAATTTTTTCCACATTCTAAACTATATGTAACATTCGAATCATATATATTGATTAACTAATTCTATTAATAATGAATGAAAATAAAAACTTATATAAAGAAGATATGTAAATAATTTTTTATGATGGGAATATAATAATAGTACTTTAATTCAACTACTAAACCTCGAGGTAAAATAGATAATATCATCCAACCTATATTGTAATAACCCTTTCTCTATCATCTTAATTGTGATATAGTTCACTCTTTTAAATTTATCATGTCTTTCATTATATTTCTATTTGAAATTTTTTTTGTAATTCACTTCGGGTTTCTAATAACTATGAGTTATGGTTAGATAAACAAGTCTCTATAAAATTTACATTGACATTTTGAGAATGCTTCTCTTTCTAAACACATCTAAACATCAGATAAAAATCATGGATTTTTTTATTGGTCATGCCTAAAAGATATATCAAAATTATTAACTATATATATTTCATAATCTACGATAAAGAAAAATTTGTGGGTGAATATCCTATTTTATATATTTTATCAAGGTCTTTTAATGAAACTACTCCCACTAAAATGATGATCTCATACATCATACAAATTTTTTATCCAATATCTATATTTCACTAAGTAATAAATACACTTTGGATTTTCTCTAACCACTTAGTTATTTTGGTATAAAAATTATATAATAAATTATTTTATGACAACTAGATTGTTGAGTGAATAATTACTTTCCAAAAACCACCATATGGACAAGAATATAAATTAATCCCTATGATATCCCAATGCTGAGGGTTTTTTAGTTTACTTTCACCCAAATATCATTATGTTATTTTATTACTTGACAAATAGGGATATTCATTTCCACACTTCCTTAAAAAATATAATCTAGAGGAACCCTACAATGGTATATTCTACTTTTTTATAAATGATCGAGGTCTTCACTTATTCTTCCTTTGGAAGGAATATCACGGTTATTACATAAGGGGGTTTCATACAGAGTATCACTAGTTTAATGTGAAAAACATGTACTTTAAACCCATATCGTCTCACAAAATTATTATTGTCTAAAGTTTTATTCCCTTTTTTTGGAATGCATTTAATTATTTTGTTTTGGAATCCCTTTTTCAGCCATCAAATTTTAATTTTCACACAATATGAAGGTGAAACCCTTTTCAGAACCCAAGATATGTGCTACTAAACTAAAAATAATCCATACATATTCAAACATATCCAAATCCATATATTACCTAAGTAATATTAAATTTTAATTTAATTATTTAATATCCTAAGAAATTGATGGTTTCAACATGAGTAAGCCTGGAGTGACATATAGCTAACACCCAGCTCTATAAAACAAGGTATAAGCCTCTATGTACGATGGACGTCTGGAAATAAGTCCCTATCCTCAGGTAGGTTTTCTACAGATATAATCCAATTAATCATAAATCTAACATGTAATATGTATAAACTATATTCAATATGTCAATTGATGCGTATAACATTAATTAAAAACTGAAATGAAGGTAGATAAAAACAACATATTATTTTTTCTTATCAAGAATGCAATGTATGGTTGATAAAATTATAGTAATCTATTTATCCCATAACAAAAGAATTCAAAATATTCATATTTTATAGAAAATATATAAAAATTAATTTCATAAATGAATTAAAAAATTGATAAATAATTTATTTATTTTCCAAAACATGTGATATAAATGTGATTATTTTTTATTTAATTTATTTATGAAAAGTATCATTTTATAATTCCAAAAACTTATCATTCATAAAAATTTAACAAACCAAAGGTTATTTTATAAAAATATTAAATTAGAAAAATTTGATTTTCTTTCATATTTTATGACTGATAATGGGATTCTAAGTTATAATCTACAATTTTTATCACCACTAATGAATTTTATTATGGTAAGGATAATATCATATTAAATAATATATACTATATCATTGATGTAATACAACACATTGTTTTGGTGAAATCTAGCATCCATTCATATGTCATGATATCATATATCATTTATATAACATCGAATATATAATAATCCAAACCTCTTATAAAAACTATTATATGAATCTAAATATAATATATCAATTTAAACAACCCAAGGATAAATAGGCGTTGTGTATTTGAGAGAGCAGGTTCATAAAACATAAACATGAATATAAAATACAACACATTTACTTAAAAGATCATAATGTGTTCCAATATCCCTTTTCTTTTCTAAAATAGCTCATGATAACATGGGGAATATATAAATAGAAGGGGTGATCTATAAATCTTAGAATCGGGGTAAACATTATAATGAAGTATAACATATGATTCCAATTAGAAGACATGATATCATAAAAATTAGTTCTTTTGAATAATCATATTAAAGTATAACATAAATAATATGGCATCATAAGTTCATAAAATCATATGAATATGGAAAAATATTAATAAATAATATCATAAGTATAAGTTAATTATCACTGTTGAGATAACATATAATAGTGGAAAGAGTCTCATAATGCATTTGGTTTTCTCCATAATACCATTCATGTCAACTAAATGGATATAAAAATTACATAATATATATTAGATAGTTGTAATGTCTTGACTCAGATACCACTAAACTGGTTCCCCAATCAAGTTCACCACGTGACCACAATCTTTTCTACCCATAATTTAGAGTTTATCGACTAGTTGAGAGGGTCAATTGAAACTGATGGGGAGACTATAAGCTTATTAATATAGAGAAACAATATTGGAATTCATAATAAAAAACATGAAATACTATTTCAGAGGAAATAATCACATAACACATTCCAAAAATAGGGAATTAATACTAATCCAATATAGTATAATATAAAAATTCATTATAGTCTAAAGTGGTAAAGGATAACTAAAATAATACAGTAATGAAAATTCCCCAAATAAAACATGATAGCATTTTTAGTCCCCTTATCGATGCTCGATATCATGTCATCCATCTATCATGTGTCCCATTCCCTTATCCGAACCTACAATCGGGAAGCCTACTCAAGTACCCAAAAATATACCCTAAAATGCCTATGTACAAATCAATATCCCACAAACATGGGAATCTAAGAAACATCTATTCAAAGTACTATTGTATGATTTGGATGTGAGGAAATTTTAAAATTAAAGCAAAAATTAATAATTCAATATAGTTAACTAGTTACTATTTTAAATATAAGGTTTTACACACCTGGGGTCCTTTAATTGGGATCCATAGTTCCACACAATAAATATAGAAAGGAAAGATTTATTCAACATTTTCATTCTCACATGCTAAGGGGATTACATTGAGGTTCCCACACCAAGTAAAAACATATGTCACACCCTGACCATGGATGTTATTTTATTACATTATTTTTATCTCTTTGAATATTTTTGTGGAGGTTTGTATTCTATTCCATAATTAAATATTTTTTATTTTTGAGTTTAATGTGAAATTTTGGATTGTGCATGGGTTCTGCATGGTTAGCGAAAACCATGTCACCTAGCCCAGGTAACCATGTGGAAGGTCCTAGATTTGGACATTCTCTACCAAACTGTTTGATCATAGTATGCCAAACCATGCAGGTTCTCCATGCGGTCAATCTCATCTAGGATAGTAGCTACTACACAGTTGGTGGACTGTTTGGTAAACCGTGTGGCCAAACCATGATATCTATTGAGTCATTAAAAATTTCAATTTACCTATATTACCCTCCAAACATTTATCCCCAAATTAGGGTTTCCTCCCCTCCTCTGACTTTGATTCACTAGGGGGCTTCACGAAACCCCTTTCCCTGGCCCCCAACCAGCATTTATGATCCTTGAAGGACTTTATGGTGTGTTTCTTGGATTTTTTGGTTGATTTACCCTTCCATTCTCCATTTTATCTCAAGTTATTAGGTTTTCCTTATGGGGATTCCCTCTATGATAATCCCTAGAAGTTAGGGTTTGTGTGTGAATTGATTTTTTCGGATATATGTAATGTTGTTTATTGGGGGGTATTCTTTTTTCATTGAGAGTTTCATTACATCCACACCCCCATTAAGGAAGGTGATTCCATTATTTTAAAATTCTAATCATTCTATTGATGAATATGGATTTTTAAAAAATATTAAAATATATTTCACATGTTTTTGGTATTTTTTCATTTCATGGTATAATGTTTTCTTATTGCAAAAAATTTGGGGAATTTTTTTAAAAGTTTTCTATAATTATGATACATATTATGCACACTAGGTGTTTGATAAAATGTATCTTAGTTCCCCTTGATGTAAATTAGTGATTTAATGGTCTATTTAGACGTGATTATATTTTGTGACATGCTTTTAATGGGTATTTGGGTATATTTTGTTATTTAGGAACCTCCTTATGGAACATTGAGATATGGTAAATTTCATTAAAAATTTCCTTTGGTTCTTAAGTGTTTATTTGAGATTTTTTACATTGGTTGTGACTTCTTGCCTCTGCTTAAAGGATATGGTGTCTCTTAAATATTGGTTTTAAATAAATTCATTGAGAATCTAAGGGTTTTATTTGATGTTGGTACATCCATGGGTACACAATTCACACACATGAATGGTCAGACAAGTGATGATGAAAATTTAGAGTCAACCCAAAATTCATTTTAAAATTCCATGTTGTCATCTAAATGTTGTGTTGTCTTCCAATTTTATTTTCAACATGGTTTCTATTTCACTCTTCAAAACTAGTCCCATTTCGATATTTATACACATTTTGGTGAATGTTCGGCATAATGCCCCATCTGGAACATTTTACAAGGATACATGATTTACTATAGCTTGGAAATTTTTTTGTAAATTCATTTGTATTTTGAAATATTAAGGGACCATTTGGTATTTTTTATTTAATTTTGTTGTTTTATGTTGATTTTGGAAAATGATTTCGAAGAACCTTTGTAAAAAAAATTATTTTAGAAGTGTAAGGACCGATTGGAACTAGAATACATTTGGAGTTTCGTTTTCAAACTTGTATGATGTGAAGATTATTTGAATTTTAAAATGTATTGTAAAATGGTTTGAAAACATGTGTGATGTGAGGGCTCATTTGGACCTTGTAAATGGATTTTTATATGATGAGAATGCATATTAACGATTTCCCCATATGGGATATCAAATAGGTGGTGTTAGTGTCTTGGGAAGGCATGTGAAGTGATAGATGGAAAGGTGACTCATGTGTGTGAGGTTCCCATACTTACAAAGTACACTCTTACCATGGGTTTTTTGGGAATCTTTAGAGGCTTTATTGATGGTTTCTTGTCAAACCTGATTAGATGGGTTGTTAAATCCTTAACATTATAGGGATTTTCTGGATGCGCCACTATATTGGATAGTTTATAGTGGACAATTTGTAATATACTATGGAGCTACTCCATACACCGATAGGTGAGACCAACTCAAGAATACTAAGTGATCACTATAGGAATGTTTATGAAATTCCCATTGTTATTATCTGTATTCATTTTCTTACTTTCAATTTAATTTTTTTCTTGGTTATTCTATGTATTTATTTTTTATCATTTCCTGGTGTTTGTTCTATTTGGATTTTAATTTTTTTGGTTGTTTAAAATTATTCTCTTCTTTGAAATATAAGAATGATATATGTAGCATTTTAAAAAGGAAAATAAGGGTTGTTTATCAAATTTAGAAGACTCTATTTTCATACATGGATCTCAAACTAGTTTTAATGGTTTTTTTGGGAGAGTAAATATATGTATTCTTTGGTGTATACCTACTGAGCTGTCAATCTAACACATTACATGTACCATTTGGTGTTGGTAGGCCTAAGTTGTTTTGTAGGTTCATGTTCTCTGGTTCAAGTGCTCATCATTGGAGTAGGTTGGCCTTGTGACTGGTCAGCTTGTGGATGGTAGTGACCATGAGGTCACACATATATCATGTTAGTGGAAGTTTGTTTTATTATTTAGTTCTCAGATTTTTCAGTTGTACATTGAACCTACAACATCCTGAAATTTTAAAGTAAGTACCTTATATTTGATAGTGTAATTAACATGAAACCCAAAGTGCGTAATGTGATTTAATTTGAAGATACATTAAAATATAATTAATATTTTAAATCGAGTTGATATATCTTATATTATTCAATTCACACAACAATATGTTATCACACGTTACACACAAGAGAAACCTTTATGGATGGCTCGCATTAAATGCAATACTGGGCTCTACCGAATAATTATATATTATTAAAATATTATTGTTTAATATAATAAGATATAAACTGGAAGTTTGTAATAGAATTAAAAAACATAATAAAATATATGGTTTACGTAAATATAAATTGAATTCATGGGTTACCAATTAATGATAAATGAAAATAAGAACCAATTGGATATAAAAAAGAAATATAATTATTTGTTATGCTTCCTAAAGTGTGTTATATTAATAAAAATATATAATTTAAAATAAATAATTATTTTAATGGAATAAAAATTCTATATATTGAATAATGTTTTTTGATATTCATCCATTCGATTTGATATACATAAGATAACAAAAAACATATTGTACGCATTAAACACATATATTTCTATAAAGGGAATTTTATAGCCATATAATTGGGAACCCATTTTAGAATAGAATTTTTACAGTTTTATTGATTAGTATATCAAATTAAACTTTATATTTTAAATTGAAACAAAATAAATCGTATAGGGTTATTTTTTTTATTTCACTAAAATATATCGTTTTTAATACATAGTTAAAAATATTAAATTTTATTTCAAAGCTACCTTTTCATCTAATTTATTTACAAGGACATATTTTTTAAATTGGTTTTAAAGATTAAAGAAATAATATTATTACTAATTAATAAAATATATTTCATTGGGATCAATTACACTTTGAAAACGACACTAAAAACACAGCAAACATTTGGAGTTTCTTACTTTAAAATCCTGCATTATCATCCCACCTACAGGATGAATATTAAATTAATTTCTACTGCTTATATGATTGGAATTTGGAAAAAATGATTACATATTTGGAATAATAATAATTTTTAATGTATAATAATACTAACTTTTTTTTGGAATTTTTTTTATTGAAAGTGATTGAAATTAATTACAATGATTAAGGTGAAATTAAGCTTAATAAGGGACTAAACGTTAACCCTAATGCCTAAAATGACATGTATATTTTTCCAAAAGATGTTGGATGGAAATATATAGATCTTATCATATATTTTACCTAATTTTTCCCATTATTTCATTCACTTCCATCCAACATTAGATTTGTATTATTAAAAAAATATATAACAACAAAAGAAGATTATCAACCTCAACAACTCAACTAAGGAGGCCGAAAAAAATGAAGTCTGACGGCATACCCTCTAACTAAATCAACCCCTTCGGGTTTCAAGGTTTTCACATTGTGTATACAAAAAGGGTCAGAGTTGAGGACATAAAGAGATGCAAGTTAACCCGCAACATGGTTCCCCTCCCGCCATAAGTGAAGCACTTTGGTGTTGTTATTTAGGACGCCACTGCACTTTCGATTGATATAGGTAATAGACCATGGGGGAGTGCACATGTCGTTCATTGCATAATAAAAGATCTTTGAGTCAGTTTCCACTTTCTCCAGTGTAATGTTTTTCTGTTTGCACAGGGTTAGACCCAGAAGCATGGCCTTCGCCTCTGCCTTAAGAGTGGAACTGTGTCCGAGATGGGAGGGAAACGCCAAAATAACTGAACCATATGAGTCACGAACAACCACACCTCCTCAGATCACCCCCATGCTGCACGACCCATTCGTATTAAGATTAAGACCTTTCAGGGGAGGATTCCATCTTACCCAATGGCTGTCGGGGTTGCTGGCACTGGTCTGGAATGGGGAGGAGCTCCGTTGAAGACACCCAAAGGAGGGGGCTTCCTGCCAGTTGTTGATGAGCCCAGCCACGTCAAGAAGAAGATTTCTGGTCATGATGATGATTACTCTATTGGAGGAGAGGACCCCATCATGCCTCGCCTTATTCCAGGCATGCCAGATACACCATCACCCTGCATGTAAAATCATGGTACGTGCCTACTTCTCAGTGCCCCTATCGCCCACACAGCGATACCACTTATCCAGAAATGGTAGGGTTTCCAGTTTGGGGTCAAGGATAGCTGTAAAATCACCAAAGGATCTCCAAACTGCAGCCGCCCAATCGCCCCTAAAAAATAAATGATCTGCAATCTCCTCTTTATGATTTTTACAGAAGGAGCAACACGACACCAACAGAATGTGACACTGCTTAATGTTTTCATCATCCAGGACTGCTCTGTTTCTAATTCTCCAAAATAGAAAGTTGTATTTAGATGTAATGACATTAGACCATAGGGTTTCATTCCAATTATCAGCACCCTCCTGCAAGACTCAGGTGCGACAGAAGTCCCTAGAGGTGAAGGAAACCGAGGAAGGAGTGTAAACACATTTTTCGGGGTCACGGAACAACTCAATAATGTTGAAGGAGGCCTGCTTGTTTTCATCCAGCACTTCATTGATGAACTTCATGTGTAGGCTGGCATCCCGAAAAGAAATTCCATGTGGAGGACAACCTGGAAAACCAAGAACCTCGCCAACCCAATTATGATACCAGAAAGATAACTCACCCCTTCCAATGATCCAGCGCACATGTGGTTGAAGGTTAGAGATCAAAGGAGAGATGTTGGACCAAAACATAGATCTATTCCCCTCAGTGCCATTCGATAACCCGTGTGGAGATCTGTGCATGGTTTTTCCCCAAAGGGTACGCTGCTCAAGGACTTCCCACGCCATCTTGGCGTGCATGTAGAGAAGGGCCACCACTTCTCCTCATTCCTCACACTTATAAAAGAACTTATTTTCATACATTATCATATCAAATATAATTCCAAAATACCTCCCCAATACCTTAAATCTTCTATTTGGGAATGAATCCTTCCAAGAAATCCATTTTGTACAAACCAAAAGAAGATAACTAATTAAGAGGTAACATCTTCTCTCAAGTTTTTTAGATACATTTCCATTCCCCACAATTGATACCCTTCTTATCCTATGATTACAATTGAAAAACCGTATCCTAAATATCTTAGGATTTTTTTTAATATTTATACATACACTTATAGAATAATCCATATAATGGGAAATGAACATATTATTTCTCTATACAACGAACTAGTGCCACACAAAACAATGAATTTTCATTTTTATTTTATCCCCTATCATGGTACCATTAAGATGGAAAATATATTTATACAAGATATATATTATATTAAAAATGTATTTATTCAACTTTAATTTTTTTATACCATTAGTTTATGCTTTCCATCTTGTGCAAATATGATATTTTCATTTGAGGAAATGTGGACTACGACCCCTTCAAAGTGATATGAATCGTTCATGTCATACATGGAATGTATAAAGGATTTTTTTAATAAATATATGTAACATATATATCATAAATATTACAATGGAATTATAATATACATTTGTATCATTTATTTTACGATATTTTAATACAACAAAAAATGAAATTAGCATTCATGCAAACGTACGACCTACCGTCTCCATGAATGGTGACCTTCATTTATAATACCCAACTATTTTATATTATTATAAATAAACCTATATTATCTAAATGTGATAATTGAGAAAGGATTTAAATACTATATATGATGAATCCATGATCTAATTAATGATAAAAACAAAAAACAAATTAAAACTTAATCAAGAAAACAAGGCAATTAATCCCCAAAATAATGAAATTAATTATTTTTTGTTAACAAAAGGGTATGGAAATATTATAAGACATTAAGATATGGAATTATAATAATGAACATATTATGATGTTAGTTGTTAAAATACATTAATCCACTATATAAGAGGCTAAATACCACATAATGAAAGGAAGGTTAAGGTAAGTGATTTTGTCTCAATTTACATTCTATTGAGACTTATTTTTCATTATGCAACAATTCACATATATCTAGTTTATTTCATAATAATTAAAATTTTATATCATTAATATCCTTAAACTAGTTATATTTTATTGTTCATTTAATATAAATACTTTATAGGGTTAATGTTTTAAATATTTCAATGTGGTATGGGACATATTTGAATGTTTATAATTTCATTTGCCACATGATTTTTTATGATCCTTAAATTGTATTTATATTAATTAATGTCAATAATCTTTGTTTATACCAAACCTATTCTTGGGATTTTTGGATAAATTAATATATTTGATTCAATGAAGATATTTTGATAAGGCATATTGTTTATGAATATGAGAAATTATTTGGATTAGTATGACATGAGTGGGGCCTAGTTATAGATAGCCCCTCGATGCATCAGTAGAATGATGAGACAAATAAATTTACCAAATTAGATGGGGTTTTACCATAAATGTTGTAAACTATATTTTTAATAGCCTTTATGGTAATGGTACAATGTACGTAGAAAACATAGAATCCAAAAATCAAGCATTTACCTCATTTAGATTCAGTTATTATTCATCCATGATAGTTTTGTGCTGACATATCAGTGGATATATTTCATTTTCACTAACTTATTATTTATCCATGATATTTTGTGTCAAAATATCAATTGATACATTTCATTCCCACTTTATTGTTTTTGATGGCATGAGTTTTAATTTTATTACTTTCCATAATGTTATTTCCATATCCAGTTATTTTAATTGCATCTGTTATTAGTTATATACCTTGACATGTTAATTTATACCTATTGATTCATTATTTATTCTTACTTACTTACACATACAATGAATTTGATCTCACACATATTATGTTTCTTCCCCCATGTTATAAAGAGGAGATTTTTAAATAAGAGAATATTAATGTAGTTTATTTAAATTTATTGTTTGGCATGTTTTGTTTTTTTCCCAATGTATTATGGGAATCATGAATGTAATCCAGCTTTCCAATACTGCTAAACTGATGGATCCTTCAGTATTTTATTCCTTGTAATCATTTTAATGTAATAAAATAATGCACTGGATTTAGGTTTCTAGGGACGGGGCGTTACAGTTGGTATCAAATAATGTTTTACAAAAATCATAAAAATATGATTTAGAAAATATAGATTAGGGAACATACCCCTTAGGATATTCGTTGAGAATTAGTATAGAATAAAATCCTATAATTTTTGTAATTTAGATATTATATGGGCATTGTTAATTGAAAACACTCCCTTGTTCTCCCACCTATAAGATGTATTTGTAATTAATTTCTACCACTTATATTATTAGGATTTTAGAAAATGGATTCTATATTTGGAATCATCACAATTTATAATTTATATTAAGACCAACAATTTTTACCATAAATATTAGTAACGGTGTTTAAAATCAATTATAATGATTAAGGTTAAATTAAGCATAATAAGGGTCTGAAACATAAACATAGACTAAAACGACCTATACACTTTTCCAAAGGCCATTTTATGGACTTATATGAAACCTATCATATCTTGTCTTGAATTGGTATTATTATTGGATCTACTTGCAAGATGAAAAATTCTCATGGAATTCTGTTGCCAAATATTTCAAGAGTTCCACTCCACCGCCATAATCAAAGGAAACCACTTATCCTCATTTCTTAAACCTCTAAAAATAATTAAGTTATAATAATTTCTACTATAATATATTCTCCAAATCACTTTTAAAAAATTTGTAGGCCTCTCTTTGGGAAGAAACACTTCCAATGAATCCTTTTGGAATGATCCAAAACAACTTACCCAATTAAGAGGTAATGTATTCCCTCAAGATTTTTAGTTTCATTTCCATTTTCCACAAACTATATTCTTCTTATCCTATTATTAAATAACATAAAAAGTATCCCCAATACAGTAGGATTGTCACGACCCATCCTCGGGGCCCGTGCCGTGACTACCCCAAGCCCGCCTTCCATAGGCCAGGGGCGGGCGACTAGCACCAAAGGCGTAAAATCCCGATAACTGGGAAGGAATTGCCTTTATAAAAGTAAAAAAGCACCACAGAGTACAAGCGGAAACAAAACACTAAGTACAAAAGAAAAGCTGAAAAGTAAATGGGCCAGAATACAAACCCAAAAGAAAGTACAACTACAACTGAACAAGGTGCAACAGCAAAAAGACAAACAGCTGGAAGAGGGAAGCAGCTCCTGGTTCGTCCTCCTCGGGTCCTACCTGAAGGGTAGGTACGGATAGCGCAGCTCCTGGTCGTCCACCACGGGTCCAACATGAAGGGTAGGTACAGATAGCCTCCTCCACGCCCTCGTCCTTCAACCTCCTCTGTGAGTCGTCACGTTGCGTAGTCCACCTCCGGGTATTGACTCGTCGTGTAGTCCACCTCCGGGTACTGACTCGTCCTGTAGTCCACCTCCGGGTACCGTCCAGTCCTCGAACACTCGGCCTTCGTTAGCACTGACCGTCGTCTGCAACCAACACAACGAGGTGCGGGCATAGCCCGTGCAGGGGTGAGTATAATGATACTTAGTAGGGACCCCGAGACCCTCAAGGTCTCTCTAAAACCAACAAGGATAATGACAAGAAGATCTCAACAGATAACCTCTACTTAGAGATATGCCCATACATATAGCTAATTTATCAAGTAACCCGTCTCAATCATGAGGAAACACAAGGATTGTGAAATCAACGGATAACCACTACCCAGGTATATGCCCATACATATATCTAAGTTATCAAGTGACCCATATCAATCATGAGGAAACACAAAGATTGTGAAATCAACGGATAACAACTACCCAGGTATATGTCCATACATATACCTAAGTTATCAAGTGACCCATCTCAATCATGAGGAAACACAAAGGTCAAAAGTCTCAGCTAAAACTAGGATTTTCATTATCGAAACCGTAACTGCTGAAGAGCTCCGTCACTGGAGTGTACAGTGGTCCTGTCACGACTCCGAGGTACTGCTCACTAACCTAAGACTGCTGAGGTACTCCTCCTGTCGAGTACCGCGGGCCTGCCACCTCACACAGTAGTGCTTCTCGCCGGGGTCTTCCACCCAAACACAGTAGTGATCCCCCCTCATAGCCTAAAGAGGTACTCCTCCAGTCGAGTACCGCGGGTCTGCCACCTCACATAGTAGTTCTCCTCCGCCGTGGGTCTTCCACCTCACAAAGTAGTGCTCCCCACTGGGCTATGTAAGTCACTCCGAGTCGAATCGGACAAGAAAACTTTAGGTCTCTGCCGGCTACACGGTCTCCATACTCCGTACGCTCGTCTCTGGGAGGTTCCAATCCACGAGCTACAAGTAGATACTCCAAGTATCTCAAAGTCTCATGAAGAAGTATCTCAAAGGACCGCCTCGTCATAGGGGTCTCAACGCAACAGACGGCGCGTCAATCAGACGCCCGGTATGTGAGTTATTAGCCTTTTCGTCCCAGGGGCCCGGTTGGTTTCGTGAGTGAACCAACCCGGTCGTATCTCAACTGTAGCCCGAACTCCCATAGGGTATACTCATAGGGACCGTAACTCAACATGATCACCAATGCCGCTGACGGAATGACGGGTTTTCGTGGGTGCGTTACTCTGCGGAAAGAAACGGCGGGGCTCGTGCAGGCCCCACCTCACAAATATCCTACTAAGAGGGTAGGATATTTCTGGATAGTACCCTATCCGGTTCGACTCAGTTTAAGCCGCTTTTAAGTGGCTTCAAGTGGCTTCCTAGTGGCTTAAGTGAAATAAAATAAAGTTGTCATAAAATTATTTTATTTCTTAACATTAAGCCCAAAAATTAAAAACCACACCCGAGCAAACGCAACTCCGAAAGAGGCGTTTATAAGAGAATACTGACGCTGCGATTTAATCAGTGCCCTCAGAATTCGATTCCGGGCACCGGCTCAAAAGTTAGAAAAACCCGCTCGTCCGTTCACTGAACGTACCCGAGCCAAACTTCGGAAAATGATTCCGGGCACACCGGGCCTCGGAATCAGGTGCCGTCAGAAACTGCGTTCTTGTAAAATTCCAAAGAAAATTAAGAAAAAAATTCCTTGGAATTTATGGGTCTTTACAAGGATGTTTTTATGTTAATATTTATACCTTAAAATATAGACACCACTATCTAGTGGGTAACGACAATATAGTTTCTGTGTACGGAGAACTACAGCCTTAGGAAATAATGATTTTTCATTTTTTATCACTTATTATGGTGTCTATTACAATGGATACTATGTTCATAAATTATATATATGATATTTATAATTTCAGTGTTCGTATATAATTTTTATTTTAGCATTACATTATTATTTCCATTTAGTCTATATATGATAATTTCATTTGAAGAAGTGTTGACTTGTTCCCCCTCAAAGTGATAAGACTTGGTTATTCCATACATGGAATGTATAATGGATTGTTTTTATTAATCTATGTAAAATATATAAATTTGATATTATACATGAATTATAATATACATATATATCATTTATTTTTCATTATTTCAATGCAAAATATAAATGAAAGTAGCGTTCATGCGAACGTACGACCTATCGACTCCATGAACGGTGTACTTAATTTATAATCTCCAATTATTATAGATTATTCTAAATAAATATATACTGATTATTTTTTATAATTAATTCAGGGTTTAAATTCTGGATGTGATAAAACCATGATCTAGTTAATGATAAAAAACAAACTAAAAGATAAAACTTACTCAAGAAAACTAGGCAATTAACCCTCCAAATATTGAAATTAATGCAATTTTATTGATAAATGGGTAATGAAATATTATATTAAGTTAATATATCGAATTATAAACATGATTATAGTTATGATAATAAAAAGTAACATATTATAAAAAACTATATAGGAGAATAAATACCAATATAAATAAAGGTTAAGATATGTGATTTCTTCTCAATTTACATTACATTGATACTAATTTGTCATAATGTATCATTTAAATTATATTTGTTGTGTTTAATAAACATTAACAGTTTATAAAATGTATATAATTATTATAATAATTTTTTATGTTTCATTTAATTGTATTTCCTTCATGGGTTTTATAATTTAATGTTTTCAATGTGGTATGGGACATATTGGAATGTTTAAAATGTCATTTCCCTCAAGATTTTTTTATGATATTTCAATGATATTTCTATTATTTAATGTCAACAACCCACATTGTTACCCAGACCATACTAGGAAATTATTGATAAATCTATATCTTTCAGTCAATTTATATATTTTGATATGGAATTTTTTTAAGAATATGAGAATTTTGTTGTATTTGTACAACACGGGGGGAGCCTAGTTATAGATAGCCCCTCAAAGAATTTGAAGTATCATGAGATTAATCAATTGGAAAAATAAGATGTATGTTTACTCTATATGTTTTAAAACTTATTGTGAAAGGTCTTCATGGTAAAGTTACCATGTACCAAGGAAACATGGGGTCCAACAATTAATCATTTCCCTGATTTAGAATCAGTTATTATTCATCCATGTGATTTTCGGTTGACATATCTATGGATATATTTCATTTTCACTCAGTTATTATTTATCATGGAGATTTTGGATCGATATATCTATGGATAAATTTCTTTCCATTTTTATTGTTTTAGATGGAATAAGTATATTTTTTTACCTTTACTTATTGATATTTCCTTATCTAGTTATTTGAATGGCTTGTGTTATCTGTTATTTACCTTTCCATGTTAATTTATTCCAATTGATTCATTATATATTCCCCTTTACATACACTTAATAATCATTTGAGGTCACCCATATTATGTTTATTCCCCCCAGTTATGAATTATATATCTTCGAGTATTGTTCATCAATGAAGTTTATTTCATTTTATTGTGTAACATATTTTATTGTGTTTTTTAAATGTATTTTGGGTTTCATGTATGTAATATAGAATTCCAAGATTGATAAACATATTGGTCTATTAGTATTTCATTACTTATAATAATTCCAATGTAATAAAATAATACACCAGATTCGGGCTTCTGGGGTCGGGGCGTAATAGCTGGAATCGAAGTAAGTTTCTACAACAACCTTGGAAACTAGATTTAGAAAACATTGAATAGGGATCATAACCCTATGATAGACTTTAAGGATGGGCATGGAAGAATATCCCAGAATTTTGGTTAGGTGGATATAATGTGGTTATTCCCATGAATACATCCATTTCCGGATTCTACATGTAGACGTGGTTATGGAATAGATGTACCTAGGTGTAATAACTCTGACAAGATGTTCCAGGAGTGACTTGGGGTAGCCTTGTATATGAAAATAGGCCTCACCGCAAACCTGTTTTGAAAATCTCGGTGGATAAACATAGGATAATTCATATTTTATATACATACCATTATAAAGGATTTAGAATTAATGGTATCCCCAAAGAATCTATGTTAATGATTATGAGATTATCTTTGCATAAATTTATTAATTTATTTCCCACCATATTTTGAGTTATAAAACGTTCATAATTTTATGATCAAAGCTAGTATATTCCATTATTTTGAGATAGTTCCTGGAAGTAAGAATGATATAAGTACTGATGTAAAATTTAGAGATTTTTCTACGAGGAAACCAATACTACTGGTATTAGGACTGAGAATGTCATAGAAATATTTGCAATGATTAATCAAAATAATACGCGTACCCTTTACCAGAGGCAGCAACCACTTCCCCAATGAGATAATCTAATTTTATATCACTTAATGTGACAGAGGCCCCCATAATTTAGTGGGACTAAAGATTCACTAGTAGCTGAGCAATCGATTATGTCTATGGAGATTATATTTATGGAATTAGTATGAAGTGGATAGGAAAAGCTTACATTTGTAGTGTATCATCTTCAAGGTGATGTTGATCAATGGTGGTACTTGATTCATAATATTAGGGAGGAAGATGAAGTATAACTCATGGATTGGAGAGAATCTAAGGATACATTCTTCGATAAATACCTCCCTTATTATCTTAAAATTGAGATGAATAACGTTTCATAGGAAAAATCAAAAGGAAGAAGAGACAATTGCAGATTGTAAGGATAAATTTACAAGGATATCCAATTATGCTAAAGATTATATATGAAACATAGAGTGCAAGATCGGTCACTTATTTTAAGGTCCTAATCCAAATCATCAAAGTGCACAGGTTTCTCACAATTTTTTCATCATACGAAGAAATAGTTTTATGTCCCATAAAGAGAGATAATGAATTATCAAAATAAAATTCATTAAATATAAATCAATAGAATAAGACCTCTTCATTTAACCAAGGGAAAGAGAATGCATCAAATAATAATATGAAGTTAGATAAATTTATATTTTGTGATTACTATGGAAAGAATCTCCCTTGAAAATGACTAAATGGGATGGGAGTTTATTACAAGTAGGGAGAAAATGGTCACTATGAAATATAATGAAAAGGATGGAACAAAACGTATAATATTCAGTGTTACAGGTGTAAGGATATTGGTCACTATAAAAAATTCCCCAAACATAAACATAATATACCTCGAAGAATCTAAGGGATCATGGTCAAGCATAGAAACCACAGAAGATGAATGATTAATGAACTTCTATATTTTGATCAAATAAATATGTTGTAAAAGTATTTTATCTATAATTTTCTCATAATATGATTTATGAAATATGTATGGATTCTACTATAGTAGTTTTTCATTATGTATTTTAGATCATATATTGAATGGAACTAAGAAAATTTATCCAGTAGAAAGTACAACATTATGAGTGAAATAAAACCCTTAATATGTTTCGAGGTTGATATAATGTTGGTGAAATGATTGATTTAGACAAGTGATGAATACCTTGGAAGAGATTAACAACTCTTCAAAAAGTATTTTTTCCTTGAAAAAGTTTACAATACCTTTAGATTTATGGAACATATCCAATAACATGTTTCTTACTAATGGAATAAGGAAGAATTCATTTTTTCAATTTGGTTTTATGGTAATTTGAGACATTTACCTATTTCAAGAGGATACATAATAAAGTTACTCACATGTCTGGAATGAGAAAATTTAGAGCATCGTCATATTGATTAAAATCTAATGATAACTAAATATTTGTAATTCTATGAAAGGGTACAAAATCATTAAGGATGGAGGAGGAAATGGGTTGAATGTTGGGTAATAACTTTGAAATAATGAGGGGGAAATAGGAAATTACCACATTTTAAAAGGATCATGGTTTTGCTACATGGTTGGAAAAACTATATTCCAACCGTGCTACAACCTCTATTCAATATGGGAGCCTAGACACAATATTTTCTAATTGCATCCATATATTTTGAAAAAAAGTATGGTGGTTGTGTTTTAAAGGGCGTCTAATAGGATAGGCCATAATATATGTTGGGCCATGACACACTGTATGTACCAACCATGTGCAATCCATGATCCTAACATAGAATTCCCCCTCTTCCCTCTCTTCCATTAAATAATCCATCGAGACAACCCATGATACCTGTGATAATCCTATGAGGAATTCCATTTTCCATTATTAAAAGTAATCAAATGAATACATAAAAAAACATACGTCATAATTACAGGGATCATAAATCCTCTTCACCTTATAACAGATCATCCTTGAGAAGCACTCATGAGCATCACTAAGTTTGTAATGAAAAAATGACCAGGCCACTTGGACCACATATCATCTTCCCTCTCCCATTTATCCTCTTGAACATGTCAATTATTCCACAAAACAATGACAAAAAAAAGTCTTACTCCGAAAAAAATTATCATTGCGAACCCTTACATGAACTAAATTCTTCTCAAAGGATGCATCAATATCCCGATAAACATCATCATCATCAATCGTAAGAGAAGAGTTGGTGTGATACTTTGGAATATGTAATATAAGAAAAAAATCATTCATGACACTATACCTCTGTGGAAGAGACAATTGATATGCCATTTGGTCTGATCCTCTCCATAATCTCAATTGGCCCCACATACCATAGCAACAATTTTACCTACATCTGAATCTGATGTTGACCCAACCTTGGGGACACCAGATGGAAGTCATGGTCACACACTATAAAATCCAGAGTTCGATGACATACTTCTGTATTTGACCTCCTCAAAATCCATTCTATTTCCATTCACCTACATATCAACTGAACATGCATCGATATCTCTATCACAATAATTGTTCCCAACTACTCTTACTTACTAAAAGGTGATTAAAGGGCCTACTATAGAGTGACAAATATTGTTCCATATGAATTTTTAGTAGATAATTTTTGTTATGAGGGAACTCAATAAAAACGATGTGATTATAACATACCCCACCATACTTTGGGCACATTCCCTCAGTATATTCTTTAGAACCAAGATAGTACATTTTGATTGCTCATCCATCTATGGATTCAATGATTTACTCAAAAAAAAATTGAGTACACAGTTCCTTTTGAAACATTTTCTATATTTGTAATGTAAAATTCATATCATGATTTGAAACTATAGTCTATGTAACTTTGGGAAACCGTACTATCTCCCGATCATGAAATTCACCCAACTATTCAATGATAAAAGTGTCCTATTTCAAAAATAAATGTGCATCCTGGTTATCCAATCTACAATTTACATTATTAAATCATTATTTCGAGGATTCCATAAAATTCCAATAGAAGAATCCAGTGTAACATCATTACACGTACATTCTATAATGGGAGATTGCTATAAATATCAAAGAGGTCACTAATTCCGGACCATCACCTACTGAAAAGTAAAACACCTCATCAAAAAAACTTTAGTCTCCTTCATCGTTCTTTGCCACTAGTACAATCATTGAGATCATGGTGCATTTTTAACAAAATAGGGGGTATCGCTCACATTGAGGCATGAAAATAAAACATCAACTCCTCCCAAATACCTATATGAACAGCACCACCACCAAAAAATAGAAGATCTCATCATCATCAATTTTACAATAAACAGGTAACTCCCCACCTTTATAAATAAACCTCAATGATAGGAAATATAAATCCTCATACTATCTCCTCTATCATGGTTTAGAAGAGATGGATCAAAAGAATATTGCATGAGTTTAATTTCCTCATGTTCATCCTAATCATCTATATTTATCTCAATGAAATAATTCATCATCTTACACTCATAACTAAACACTATAACAACATTATTTTATGCCTTTTAGTTCATTGTTTGTGTAAAACTATTCACTTTTATGATCTTATAAAGTTGATAGAAGTTAAAATATTTTATTTACTCATCCCTTTTCCCCTTCTAGTGGTTTAAATAATGCGGGGAAATGATAAACATAAGGCACTTATAATCTATATAAATGACAATCTACTCAAATAGAAGATAACATCGCATATATTTCGAGGCATAAACCGCTATGGCTAAATCGAGTCATGCATAGTATAGTTCCATTCATGAGGACTCAACTGAAGTGATTTCTATTCCATTACTCAATATTCCTATATCAAAACTAACCCAATTCCAAAATAGATGTATATAAATATAGATTATACTCCTCACCCCAGTCAAAAAAAAATATTACCATTTGAGTGGTCAAGCATTTCTTCATCTCCTAGATATAATTATCCCACTATTCAAACCACTCAAACAATATACCGTTCTCAGTCATCCTTGGGAGTGGGGATTACATGTGAGAAATGTATTTTAAGAACCTTTTACAAAAACCTACAAAATAGTAAAAGCTTAAAATATCAAAAAAATTCTTATGATCCCCCAAAAAAACAATATCATGGGTCTTTTTGGAGACCAATAGCACACCTTTCTTTGAGATGATGTGGACCAAGAAAAGTAACATGTTTATCCTATAATGAATCTTAGATAGATTGGTCTATAGTAGAGGTACTCTTAGCATATTCATGATGATGTCAAGATTTTGTTCATGATCATCACGAGTTTGGCAGTACGCCATGATTTCTGCCACAAATACAACCAATGATGATGTAGGTATAAGTAGAATATCCATTTCACAAAAGCTTTAAAAATGGATGGAGTTTTCATAAACTCGAACTGTATTATTAAGAATTCATAAAACCCAATCATGCTTATGAAAGTAGTTTGTGGTATATCCAAATGTATCACCCTCATTTGATGAACTTGTTACCTCAAATAATTCTTGAAGACTATTTAAGTACCCATCATCTTGTCAAATGGGTCATAAATACACAGAATGGGATATTGGTTCCTAACCATCATTTGATTCAAAATCTAGTAATAAATATATACCAAAACATTTATCTCAAAATTCATAGAAAACAAGACTAGAGAAACCCATGGTGACATACTCAGATGGAAAAAACCATTACCTCTAACTCCATAAACTGAATCAAAAGCTAATAAAGTTCTATTCATTCCATTTTATATAGTGGTATATAAACTATATCATCTCATATATTTATATTAATCATAAAAATAAATTCCTCTCCTTGGTGGAATACTTCATATTTCATTTGGAAAATCATCATGAAACTAATACACAATATGATGGAAGATGTCATGCTATATTCCGGCATAATCACATATCGACTCTAGTAAAAAATTGTCCCACAAAATACAGCACATACCAATAAAGAGAGTATACTCTCTATATCATTCAGCACCCTCCGATCTTCTTCCTAACATATTTTTGATCTACATTACCCCAATATATACTCTATTACTGAAACAAAAACATTCTCAAAATGATATTATATAAAAGAATTTGAAGATCTAGTATCAAATCAGGCCTTTAAAAGAAATAAAATCTATGAGAACTAAATCTCGGGAGGTCAACGTTCTAGGATCACCACTTCAAGGTGCATGATGAACTTCATATAGCTACGCTACCCCTCTTCACTAAACACATCTCTAGAATATGTGCAATACATGTAAATACTGATATGGATTCTCTTTCCATGGATCAACTTATCCTATACCTAAATAGGTAAAGAAGGTAGAACACTAACTGCTAGAATGATACAGGGTAGAAGATCCCCTATTGGTTATCTACATCAGCCCAGGTCATCCCCCACCTGCCATCTATTGAGGGTTCCAACGATACCATTGTAGGTACACTATATTGCCATAATATTTAAACTCTACTATTGGTAAGATACACTACTCTACAAATTTAATAATCTTTCCACCCTAATAGAAAACCATCACACCATTTCTCTAAAGGGTTTGTGCACTCAAATGAATTTCCTCTCCACCTTTAACTTATTTGATGTTTTGATTACATATCATACTTCAATAAAAAGATGTGCCACATGATTTCATAGCTAAAAAAATATTTCCATGACTAGAAGCCTCCTTATAGTTCCTCACAAATATGATATTCAAATTCACCACCTAAGATAACATCTTCAAATAGAAGTTATTCACCTAGGACATGATATCACAATTAATCCCATCATTCAAATGTTTCACCACATCAGCCCCATCCAAAACCAAAGGTGTAATAATTTGAAACAAGTAAATTAAGTGAGTAGCATTATCCATTAAAAAAATACCTAATACTAAGGAATTAACTCTACAACCATACTGTTATATAGATATTCTAGAAAAAAACATTCCATGAATTTTTCTTGGATGTCTTTCCAAGACATACCCTCTAATATCTCATCCTAGACCTAAATATCCCACAAGTAGATCAACAGTCGGTTAAATAAATAGGTTTCTAGCTTTACCCATCTCTCTAGATGTGTCTCCAAGTAATCCAAGATCATATGGGTAAACTCAATATAGAACTCAACATCCTAAGGTATACGCTCTTCAAAAGCATCAGAGGGTACTATAACTAAAGAACTCCTTTTTGATCAAACATAATCAATAATACACAACCTTGGAATCAATCTATAAACATCATAAAACTGGAAAATTTCTCACAGAAAATATGTTACCCCAATAACCCATAACCAAAGGGGTTTTATTCCTAGTACTAGAATTAAATTATTAGTGATTTCCTCCTATCAACTAACTAGTAAACATGGTTATAGTGGATTCTCTATAAAATTCAAAACACACGTCTCAAAAAAATGACATGTCATTATAAAAAATATACAAAATTGGGGTTTTATAACTAGAGACATGAAATTAACCCACATACACAATACAAATGAGTAAAAATACCATACTTTCATTTCCCTCAACCATCCATACCCTAGGTTATAGACATCATGGGTTAAACCAAACAAAAATAATCACAGTCTATTCATTATACCCAATTTTTACCATTTCACATTAAAAACATTATTATATTTAATTTAAGGACTCTTTAAATCAATTCAGCAGATTATTTCCCAATTAACACTAATTACTATATATATTAGTCACTACTTACTCTAAAATAATAAAAACTAGTAAATAATTTTCATTTACCCAAAACTAATCCATAACGTGCTTTTCCTTTTGTAAATAATATGAAATATGTCACATATATCCTTGAGTACTTGAAATTATTAATTCATATTAAAACCTAATGTCGTACCGGCCCATGAGTAAAATCTCATTAAATAATGACATCACACAACAAGTGTATCAACCAATTTAAAATAACATAAAACTGTATCAGGTGAACATAAGTAACAGCTTTCCCACCATTGGAACATGGGTTTTCCTCTAAACATGGGTTAGCTAATCCTATGAATAAACTCATTATAAAGGGCTGAAACATCATATACTCATGTCTTCCTTTCACAAATTATAAGACCAGTGAAAAGAAAACATTCTCATACAGCGTTTTTTATCATCACAAACTAGGATCCCCTAAATTGGTCCCCCAAACCGATTCTCCATGTGACCATAATCTCACATACCCATCCACAAGAGGGTGAAAACTATTAGTGAGGTTTTAAAGAAACTTGTAGGGAAACAACAAACTCTTTACCAGAGTGAAATAATAACATAATTCACAATTAAAAACCAATTTCAATAACATCAAAAAACTAGGCATCAAATACCACATTCCCAAGTCGTGGAAGTAACACCAAACCAACTAAAAATGATATGAAAAATCATTGTAGTATGAGCTTCCAATGGAATACCAAAATAAGACACTAATGTATATTCCCCTAATGAGTACCAACAACATATCTAATCCTCTTTACCATGCTCAATCCTTTGTCACAAATCTGTCATAGGTCCCTTGTACTAATCCGATCATATAACCCTGAACTCTACTAAGTTACCCAACAATGTCCTATGAAGGGTGTTAGTAAAACTCAGTAGGACACCACCAATGTCCTCTAATCAATATGATCTAAAAAACCACTCTATATTAGGGGTGTGAGAGAATAATTTAAATAAGGAATAATGGAAATATTATTCAATGATAACAAATTCATATTTAATATCATTGGTTTTATACACTTCATGTACATGTTTTGTTATTTAGAGTCCCACACTTTTAATATAAAAAATTAAGGATTAATTCATCATTTCCATTCTCATATGTCATGAAATATCTAGCAATGTTCCCACACCATGTCAAAACATTTCTACCAGATCATTGTGTCGACACCCAAATGAATATTTTGAGTCATCATTCTCATTAATCAAATCCAATGATATTGAATTTCATATCTGGATGTCATTATTGAAGGACATGGATAATCATGCCCCACATCCTCACCCATAGTTCTTGGAGCTTCATGTCCAACATCACACATATTTCATTAATAACATTTCCACGATTTTTAACACATGAGCTTTCAAAACAATATGGCAATGAGGATGAATATTAGTCATAGTTTTTAACTAATCACATTGTTAACAACATTTAACCCATTTAATAAATAATAAACACATACCATTTCAACATTTCATTCATGTTCCATACAATATTTCATCTAAAAACTTTTTCAACCAAACACACATAAACCCCACTTTATCACTTTCATCTTTTCCCTATTTAATGGAATATCACATTTAAATCTAATTAATTCCATACACCCATATTTATGCTTCATTATCATTCCATATCATGGGAAATAAGTTTAATAACATAAAACCACTACATCCCATTTTAAAAATTACATTACCAATTTCCATTATATGGAATACCCCTTTGGTGCCCTTTAGACCTAGCCTCACTATATATAGAGAACCCATGGGGTCTAGGTGGGGTCTTCCACAAAATTTTGAATCCCAATTTAAATATCTGAACAAAATACGCAATTACACAGTATAATGATGCAATGAAACATAATTCATACACCTAAACAATTCATGATTGCTATGAAAGAAATTAGACCACCTACCTAAAGTTCTTAGACATGTACATACTCATTAATGGACAATTATTTAATCCAAAAAACATTAAATGATCACCTGATTAATCCTCCTGAACATTTTGTTTTAGGATTCAAAATTAGAGAAAAATTAACTATGCTTTTCCAAAAACAAGATGAAAATAAATTTTTAGGCCCATAGAGAGATTCGACTAAAAATCAATGAAAATTAAAATTACTAATAATCAAATGATAATAACCCTTAAACGAGGATGGGGTTAAAGGTTAATAATTTTCACGGATAGAGGTTTAAATGGGAGAAAAAATTGGTAAGAGCACTAAAATATTGAGTGGGAAAATTAGAAATTCTCCAAACATTTAGAGGCATATGGTTTGACACATGGTAGGAAAAACCATGCACTAAAAATTCAACACTCTTTGTCTAAGAGGGAATCTTGGCCAGATGGTTTGGCTGGCTGACCCACATGATTTGAAAAACCATGTGGTGGTCTTATGCTAACCTTAGTCTAAGGGTCGTGGTTGCACGATATACTAGGTAATGGTTCTTGGTTATTACAAACCATGTTTCAATAATGATACTAAAACATAGGGGACTATTTTCCATCTTTTCTATTCCCAAAACCCTAAGGCACATGTAAGATGTATCATGCACCCAAGAAGTATTCCATTAACAATTTTAAAATGAATTTAATTGAAGCATAAAATTAAAACATTCCATATAAACACTAGGATATTATAATTGCTATATAGGTGTATCCATAATAACATTTACAAAAATACATGTTCCATATAATGTAGTAAAACATATCATATAATCATAAAAGATACTGTTCAAAAGTAATGGGTTACATAATATGTCCTCAATGAATAATCCAAGGATATTTCATAAATATTCCAAATAGATAATGTAATTGAATATTTTCTACATTCATATTACTATTAATAACAATATGTATCATCTATGGAGTTCTTTTTAGAAAAAAACATGATAAATGGTCGACAATGAAGAATGAAAATGTACTATTACAACAGTGTTATAAGGTATCATAAAAAGATATTTAAAAATGAAATAATATGGAAATTACCTTATAAAAATAAGTAAAGTATATTTTTAAAACCAAATATGATTCTTATTTTATTAATTATTTAATGGGTAATATACATTATAAGTGTTTTACATTAATGGATTATGAGATAGAAAATTTTCCTTTAATAAAATTTAATTTTAATGAATGAATTGTGAAATGGATGGGAGGAATGTATAAAAATGGAAAAAGAAAATAGAATAAGTTAGTAATTTATATAAGAAACTTATATGTTCAATTTTTAAGTATTAAATAATGTTAAACAGTTATATAAAGATAGTTATAGATAAAAAAGTCATAAACAAATTAAGGGAGGGTTGTTAATAGAGTTCCATTAACATCAGTTCTAATTCATTTTGAGAATTCTTGTAAAATAATCCATGATCAAAATATATTTATAAAAAAATATATTGAGAGCCTTATTAAACTATATTTGACTTATTATATATATTTTTGGTTAGTATAGGGTCATTTCAGGGAGGTACTGAGTCTATATTCACTCTCTCATTTTCATTTGTATCATGTGTCCAAGGTCTTTTTAGTTTTAGGTAATTATTCAGATTTATATGGTTTGGATACATATCTTATGAGAAGTAATTTAATGGATTTATTGAGATTATATAATTAGGTAAGTTACATAGTATGAAAAATTATTCATAAGTAAGCATGATTTAGTGTGTTCAAATTTTATTGTTATATTTTTGGTTTATTTAGGTGGGGTTTCTAACAATGATGAACATAAATGGTTTTAATTGAAAACAAGAGTATTTAAAAATTATATAATTTTAACAAAATATTATTAGTAATATTATTATTAACCAAAATTATTGAATTTAAACAGGATACGATGGTAGTGTTGGAAAATGAAATTTTTTTTATTGGGGCGGTGAAATGACCATAATATGAACAACATTATTATTTTAGAATCGATTTAGGAGAGGTTAAAAAATAGATATTACTACACAATAATAACATATTAGTGTATATAGGATATATATTTTACAATTTAAAGGTAGATGAAATTCATAAGGGGAAGGTCTAAGAAGAAATGAATTAAAAGAGACACAATTAAATATTTTACCTCTTCCTTTGTGAGTCTCCTCGTGCTACCCCTTAAGGATCCGTGAGATGGTATTTTTGGAAAAAAATATAACACTAAGGACATGGTTAATGCGGTTATAGAGATAAATGGGTATTATTGGGGATAGAATACTGACATATAATGTCTGAGGAAAAACGGTGGTGATGGGTTGTATTTACAAGGGAGAGAGATGTGTTTTTATTATATTATTCATATTTATATTATTTCTTATGAAGACTATAAACAGTGATGAGTATTATTAATAAATATAGTAATTAGTACATGTGGGGTTAATATAATGGTTTCTTTCATCACCCCTTACAAAATTAATCTTGTATTTAACTTATAATGTAAAATAATATATTTTGACATAGATTAATATTCAAAAAATCTACATTTTAAGAAAAATATAGATAATTAAAAATATTTTAATTTTTGTGTTCTTATATAGAAAATTTAAATCCATTTTATCATAATAGTTTTCAAAATAGAATAAATTTACTGATTAAATTAAATTTGTATTGATTAAAATAAATGTTTTTATGAAACATTAATTTTTCGACACAAAAAAATGGCTTCATACAATTATAATTATTATATTTCAATAAATATATACTGATTCATGGAGACATTTTATAGACTTAAAATATTATTTAAAAACATTTAAATATATGGTAATAATATATTTTATTTAGGATAAATAATTTTTATTTTGTAAAATATATAATAATGGATTCCCTGTGTCAAAATTATGTTTATTCCTATTTTACTCTCTAATTTAATTATATTATGATAAAAAATCATTATATTGTTTCTTAAATATCAGTTAACTATTCCAATAGTAAATTTACTATTCTTAATGGTCATATTTCAATTCAAATGGTCATATAATGATGAAATTATAATGGTAACATAATATGTAGATCCTAACCACTATATTTCCCATGACACCATATATATACTCCACACCATTCACACAAATCATCATTCTATAAATCATTTATAATATTTTATGAATTTATTAGTAATTTATATAATTTTATTGATGCTTATATTGATTTTTGTAGTCATTATAGAAAGAGTGATCTTCATGGGATAATTTTTTCATGTGGTGTTTACATTAGTCTTTTTCATATTATTTTTCATGTTCTCCATGTAGTATTCATAATATTTATTTTCAAAAATACATCATGAGGTGTAATGTTCTTGTAAAATTTAATAGTCATTTTATGTTCATAAATTGTAAAACATAACAAAATATTGATTGAAAATGATGAATTATTTTAATAATAAAATGAGTTTTACAATTGTTATATACTTAAGTGCATTATAAAATTATCATATGAAATTTCATTTCATAGATTAAGGTTGAAATAATGAGGAAATTTATTTATTATTCTGTTTTTAGGTTTCTATGTTTCCTCTTTATATCGTTAATTCTTCCAAAGTACATTCACTATTTGAGTTGTGTTATTGCCTAAAATTTGGTCTCTATGGTCCATGATCTTTATAAGTTGCTCCTCATAACATATATTATTGTCAAAATTTACCACCT
This sequence comes from Viscum album, assembly GCA_963277665.1. Lineage (NCBI taxonomy): Eukaryota > Viridiplantae > Streptophyta > Magnoliopsida > Santalales > Viscaceae > Viscum > Viscum album. The sequence goes on along the minus strand of OY728151.1, from coordinate 1,251,182,560 downwards.
CTAGATTTAAATCATGTTATGGATATTGTTTTCACTTATTCAAGAGGGATTCATCGAATGAACCATTTACCTGGTTCATCATCAGTGGGAGAGAATATTGATAGGCTAAAACTTTGATGTGACCAAGAATGGTAAAGGGGATAATATACATATGGTTTAGCTTTCACTTCTATAAGATCCTCATGAATATATTCCAAGGATATGTAAAAAGGAACATTTTATCACTATCCATGAACCTATTTAATAATCCTTAGTTATCAACATAAATCATCTTTTGGATTTGATCTACTTTTTTGTGTTGGTGAATTTATTTGACCTTCTCAATATTTTCATACATTAGTTTAGGTTGAAATAGAATGTTATCACCAACTTCATCCCAAATCATGGGAGTTATTCATTTATTTCTATATAGGGATTAATAAATATCCATCAAAATGGTTGAGTGAAATATATTTGTTTTGAGAACATGACTAAAGTATGATATTGATCATAGAAACCTTTATTTTTCATTATGAAATCTCTTAACCTATCTTCAAGTGTCTATATTTTCTACTTAGATTATCCATTAGTATAAGGTTGATATTCCACACTAAAATTAATCGTTCTGTTCAGAGAACATTTGAGTATTTTCTTAAATTTTTTTGTTGAATCGTATATATTGAATAGATAGAATTGATAGTAATGATCCATGTAGGAACACCACATACCTAATGTATATAATTACCTTTTAGCTAAATGTAATTTCCTACAAATTCAAAATGAAATGCATAGTATTTGTAAGTCCATTTAGAAAACACCATAGGTAATTGTTCACTTTGTTTGTATTTGGATAGTCCATGACAAAATCTGTAGTGATATTCTCTCATTTCCATAATGTTATGGGTAATGTTTGAATTATCTCTTAGGGACTGTTTGTTTTATCATTCACATTCATGCATACTAGGAACATTTGTGTATATTTTTTAGTATCCTAATTCTTATTATCCCTCTAATAGTGATCTTGATGATGTCAATACATCTCGTTTCCCCCTTTGTGGACGAAGAATCTTAAGATGTGGGAATCATTCAATTACTCCATCCTTATCATAGGATTTTATGATTTACATAATCATGACATAAATTATAAAACTATTTCTTCATCATTTTTTTATTATCATGAATTAACTTTTCTTATATATACAACATTCATATATATTTCCACATAATCCATTAGTGTATCCTTTATATTTTGCTTAATGGATGGTTGAGAAATCATTTAATCTGGGTAGGATGTTATTACTAACTTTATGAGTTCCATTTTTTCCTATACAATTCTAAGAACATTTTACCCTTCTCAATTGTCATCATTAATAAAGTTATAATATCCTTTCATCATAGTGAATTTCACTTTATTCTCATTCCTATGTTGGTAATAGATAGATTACTCATAGTCCTTTATTAGATATAACTATTTTGTTGTATTGAATTTATATCCTTAATTGTGAATATATATTTTAGGTTCTTATGATACATATATATTTCACACTTTTTCCTTTGGAGATAATTTTATAAAACTAGCAATGCGTAAATGACTACTTCTAACTTCAGATCATGCATTGGATTGTTATTATCGTGGAATTTCAACTACCATGAGGCAAAAGCTTTCACATTATCACTCTATATTTGTAAATATCCCAATTACTACTATAAAAAATATCTGTACACATAATAAATTTCCCCACATAAGGGTAGCATGACCAATAATGTTGTGAGAAGCCACTTTTTTAATTCCTTTCATCTCACTTCACATTCTTTGGGGAAAATTTAATTTATGGCCATTGTATTTATCTTGGACAATTTATTTTAAAATAATGATAAGTAATTATAAAAAAATTAATAGTACCCCACTATTCAAATGAATATACGAAACACTATTGTAGTTGTTTGATATGAGACATTACTCAGTCACCTTTATATTAAATAGATCTACATTTATCCCTGTACTTGAAATAAAATTCCCCATTAATGATACATACACTATCCAATACTCACAGTTATAATAAATTTCATATATATTATCCTTTTCTTATTTCTTTAGCACATTAATCCAATGATCTGATTTTTACTCCATTCATTTATAGAATATCATAATATCATCTACATAGGCTAGAATAATTTTTTTTGATATTATCTCTAAATAATCAATAAATCAATTCCATTATTTTTCAACATTAGTGAGTCTAAATGAAATATATATGAAGTCAAACTATCCCCAAATTTTTTAATAGTCCATCTTTGGAATTTCATCCTTCTTTTTACTTAATTGGTGATGTCCCAATCAGAGGACCTCCATTGAGTAATAATGGGACCCAAGTATCTTATCATATTGGTAATCAATATTTTGTAAGGGATACTTGTTATTTATCATGATTGTTTTAGAGTTAAGGAAAATCAATATCGAGGAACATTGAGCCATAATTCTTTTTGATGAGGAGGACCAACACACCTTGATTTGAATGACTCGAACATATAAAACTCTTTTCAATATTATCTTGTAACTTAAAATTTGGTTCTTAAAATAAATTATTTTCCATTATTTTGGGAGTCTTGAATATAGTTAGGGATAAAATAATATTTTGAATTGAAAACTCATCCTCTTGTTTGAGAGGAATACTAGGAAACTCTTTAAAGAATATTCCAGGATAACCCATCATAATTTTAATGTATTCATGGTTGATTGTCTCCTTTGTCTCAATCATTTGATCTGCATATACATGAACAAAAGGCAATAATATCCATGATTATGAAGATTCTTATGAAGGATATTTTTCATCCTCCTTAAAATTTTTCTGATTTGCATGATGATTTTGGATATAGAGATTGATTTCCATCTTCTATAAATTGATGTTGTAATCATAAATCAATATCAGATTCAATCATAGTATAGCATAAAATTCTTGGAATGAATGTTTGAAAAGATTTATTTGGAGGCCCAGTCCACAAAAATTAACTAGTAAGAAGTTAGATAGATGGGCTGTAATAATCTCCCTAACTACAGTTCTCATAGAAAACTCAACCTCCTTGTTTTTTGGTTGTGTTTTAATTATTATAATAAATATTCATGATATGAAATAATACCTAGAACTAAAATGAAATAATAAAGTCTCCATTCATGAATGTTTAAATATAATACCCATTACCACAAAATTATCAGTGTTTAGCTAATTTGTAACACAGGGATTTATTGAAATATTTTTTTCAAATTAATTTTATCTTTTTAGAATTTTACATTTCACACAACACTGAATATAGTATTTTTATAAAAAAGAACTATGTTTAGAATGAATTATACGAAACACCTTATTAATATTACACTACATGCAACACTTGGATTATATTTTGAGACATTTAACACTGTGTTTTTCATGTGTTACACACAATACTGAGTCCCTTCGAAATCTTGTGTTATAAGCAAGACCAATTCTTACTTAACTACAATATACTAAAAATAATAGTAATAAAAAATTATAATAATTACCTCCTATCCATTACAATGGATGTTATGAATAATATTTTCTAAATTATGATACTATGGTTTACATATGTATAAAAAATTAATTCGTTGGTAATCAATTAGATAGAAAGGAATGTAAGAATAATTTGAGAACAACATAATTCCCTTTCAAAGAAAAATAATTTTCTGTTCAAAAATGTCATTTTATTTAAATGAATTAATCAAATAACATTTGATGAATGGTTTTTAATAAAAGTTTTATATTATATATTCATTGAAATTCTATACAACTCATCCAATTCATTTTATAGGAATAAGATTAGAATAAATCCAATTTTATTAACAAAAATATGTATTTCTCCAAAAAGTAAATTTACATCCTTTTAAATGTGAACACATTTTAAATTTAAATTTTTAGAGTCTTACAATTTTAATGTGAAAACAATAATCTTAATTTTCTAAAATTGGGATATTAAAATTTAATTTGGATGAATTTTTGGTATTTTTTGGAGAAGATCCATCTTCTGATGAAAGTGAAAAAACTGGATTTTTATATTATTTAATTATATAGATGTATTATAATATGAATTAATATTTAAATTAATTTAGATATACAGTACATAAATTAATCCAACATAGGTAATTTAATCAATTTCCAATTGAAAATGTATATAAAAAATTTCAAAATTTCAATCTTTTTTACTTTAAAATCTGCTTCCCCGTCACATATATGGATAACATTTGAAAATAATTTCTAATTGTAATGTGATTTGAATTAGAAAAAATGGAAGCTATATTTTTCAAAAGAATTATTTCTAATTTCTAATATGGTAAAGATGGTTTTTTAACCAAAATTATTTGATAAAGGGAATAATATAAATTACAACAATTAAGGTAAAAACTACTCTATTTGTGGTTAAAATTTAACATAAGTTTCCAAATAACCTAGAATTATTAAAAAAGAAATTATATAGACATATGTTTACTATATAGTCCCTTTTATATAACATTAACCATTGTTGGACACGATTTATGTTCTATATACCTCTCAATAGTGTTTTCAATTTTATATTTACAAGAGTTCCACTCATCCTCAACTCAAAAAACCCACTCACCACCTCACATATTCACACCAATAAATCCATTATGATCATCCAAAAGAAGCACAAATAAGAACCTAACATACTTAAATTAATCCTATAATCCCTACTATTGTAAAAAAATCATACCAATTTAAACCTTTGGTGCAAACCAAGAGAAACTAACCAAAGAAGATGTAACATCCCTCAATCGGCACTTTTCTATTATTTTATGTAACGAATCATTAAAATTTTCTTATTAAATTAATATTTAAGCACATAAGTATCATAAATATAATGATATGTTGTTATGTTATGGGTTATAACAACACACACACACTTCTATAAAATGGGATGCATAATCATCTTTCGTGTGTACGACAGACTACCGCCTCACGAACCGATGTCCTTCATTCTTCCATTAACACCTCTCATGGTTATAAATAATTATCAAATATTGGGTTTTATTTTATATTTATGATATTTAATATTTATGGATGATTTTGGAATTATTTTATAACACATGTCTTCATTCATTCCATTTTTTGAGAATACGATTACATCATTTGTGGACATGTGGACTATCACTACATCAAAGCAATGTGAATCATTCACACATTATATGTAATGATTTAAAAATGGTTTTAATGAAAATATATGATAAATATGAAATAATAATTCCAATATAATTATAATATATATTCATATATATCATATACTTACATTTATTCAATACGATATGAAAGTGGAAACAATATTCCGATGTACGTACGACCTACCTTCTCCATGAATGATGTATTCCATTTCATATTTATATCATTTATAGATTATTATAAATATTTATATAATTATTATATGTTATATTTAAATAATTTTTAGTGTTTTTAAAATATTTAAATCATTATATATATAAGAGGATCAAGAATAACAAGTCAAACATATACGAAAAACGAAACATATATGACCCAAAATGCAAAATAAAAATAAAATTGTTAATAAATGAGTAATATAAAGTTTTAATAAATTAATATATGGTATTATATTTATGAATATGGTTATTCGGAATATTTATAATAAAAATATAATTATTATATAGGCATTTTGATCATATAAAAAGACAGTCACGACTAAAGGTATGTTTTTCTCATCTAATTTCTATTTCTATAAGATATATGATATATTAAACGGTTATTACTGTTGTGTGGTGTATATACATCCCAATAAAATTTTATATCATGAAATTAATTTAATTAATTATTATAAAATTTTCAACTAATTTTATTCTTTCTTAGGGATCATGATTCAAAAGTAACTCAAGTAGTAAATGAATTTCACCTCACTTTTTATATCTATGAGATAAATCCCATATTCACCACTTATTTATTATGGGTAGTGTATATAAATCCCATGAATATATAATATTATTATTATACAATAATTTATGGTTGTTAACATATCCATTTTTTGATCTATCTTTCATGGGGTTCACGGTTCAAAAGTTAAAAAATCAGTAAGGTAGTTTTGCCTAAAATTGCCTTCTTTGAGAAAAATATTATAATATGAACCTATGTTATTTTATTACAAGTCTATACATAAATAAGAAATGTTATATATCTAATATACTTATTCTCATGATATTTTAATATTCTTATAATTTTATTATATCATGAGGATTAAGATTTTATGTTACCAAAGTTGTAATAGTTCATTGTTACACTCTCATCACTTATCATGATTGTTTATGATTATGATTCCATTGATGAAATATTATGATCCATATCTAAAGGAATATCATGAATTGTACTTTCCTTTATCTATTCATGATATCTTAATATTTTGGAACCATTTTTACACACTTTCGTTCTTGATATGATAAAAAAATTGTTTTTATGAAAATCTGACTTTATTTTTGTCTTCAGTCAGAAATATGATTTATTCACAAAACATGTTATATAAAAATAGTTTCAAACATGTTTTTAAAATTATAAGTTAATATAATACTGAAGGAAACTAATTTTAAAAAAAAATTGGAAAATGGTTTTCATTTATTCCATTATAAATTTTCAGGGATATTTTCAAATAAAAAGGTTTTAAAAATGTTTTATGTTTTAAAAAAAATCAAAGAGCAAGTGATATATTTCACAAGAAATGTTGGGAATTATTTTTAAAGAATACTTCATAATTTTTCAATTTTAGTTTCAGTTAAAATGATTATTATAATGCTATATGATTTTAAAATAATGGTTATTTTATTTAATAATTTTCTAAGCGATCTTTCAAAATCATTCTCTATCTAAGAGGAAATACTTTGATATTGTTATGACTTATAGGGGATATGATCATAGGATAATATTAATATTCTTTCTATTAATGGTTTATATTTCTATGGCATGTTGTTTATATAACCCTTTTCAGTCCATGAGTAATTCATGTTTCAAAGGGATTGACATGAAACACATTTCTCTTCTACGGGTTATACCATGATAAATTATTATGAAACCCTCTTACATTAACATGTTATTATAGGAAGAAATTATTATGAAACCTATATATTTTAAATAGGTAATTATTTTATGAGATGTTTATGATACCCATTTCATTTCATGAGTTATGGTGTAATTTTTATAAAACCCATATCTTATTAAGGGTCATGAATTGATGAATGTTTTATTATCTTGCGACACATATATGTATGATTTTATTTTGTTATGGATGGGACCTATATCTACCAATATGAAATTGGGTGATGATTGATGTATATGAGCTCATAAGGTATATGGTTTATATCACATGCCTGGAATAAGAGGGTGTATGGGAGGGCATCCCAAGCCTAGAAATTAGAAGGTACACAGGGGTGCATCTCAAGCCCAAAATAAGAGGGTACAAAAAAGAGAATCTGAACCCTAAAAAATAGAGTACCCTAGAGGGAATCCCAAAAACAAAACAAGATTTTACATGAGATGGAATACCAAACCTGAAATTTGAGGGTACATGGGAGGGCATCCCAAGCCTAAAACAAGATGGTACACGTGATGGAATCCCAAGATTGAAGTAGGTACATGGGTGATTATCCCAAGAATAACATGTTATGAAGGTCATGGTAGGTATCCCTGATATAGGATTTTCAATGCTTATGTGTATTCCAAAAGTCCATGTATTATTCCTCTATTATTATCTCTTGAATTAAGCTCTCGATTCCCATATCATTAAATTCCTATGAACATCCAATCTTTGTTCCATGAATATTGATTTTAGTATTTTATATGAAAAGTATGATGTTATAATATTTTGATCATGTTCTCATACCATTATAATCATTTGTTTAATAAATATCTCCATTTTCTTACCCTTAATGAGAATTTAGCTGACCCCTTATTTATATTTCATTTACCAATGTTATGATGAACAGTTTTAAGTAGAAGTAATAAATAGAAAGATCTGTAAGGTAGATACTGATGATCTTTCACCAAGTTAGAAGATTATGTTTCCATGTTTTCCAATGATAGTAGACTATTATTCTCATCATGAATGTATTTTGTAATGTGTTTAATATTCATGAAAAATGATGTACTATCCATGTATCTTAATCCTGTGTCATCATATTTATTATAAAATTAATTTTTTAGTCAACCATTGGAAACTAGGATAAGAAATATTTTGTGAGATCCCTATGAATATTTCAAAGGATATTTCTTGGGATATCCCTAAGGATAATCCTATGTTTGATTTAATGTATAGGAAAATGGCTTAGACTTTGGGTAACAGTTATAGTGACTGGTTTTCTAGAAATAAATCCTTCTTAGGATACAAAAAGTGTATGTGTCTCTAGAATAGATTTAAATCATGATATCTAACTCGAAAATAGAATACTGAAGTAGACTCAATCAAAAACTAGTGCATGGCAATGAGCCATACAACACACATAATTTTATACTCTTGGGGGTTATGATTTGGGAATTCACAAACTCTTTAAGAACCTTCAAACAATATTTAAATTGGTAATTCTATGTATGAAACAAGATAAACCAGAGTTATCATAGATTTAAAGGGTTGATGACATGATTTAGACAACCTATAATTGGGATTTCATGATTATCTGGTTCCCCACTATGATGATAGATTCTTACTCTATACCCTTTGATTTTAATCAATGTATGGAACCCAAATTAACCATGTTAATGAGGAATATAATGCGAAATTAATTTTTTTTTCATGAGAAGCCGAATGTTATGGGAGATAGAATTGAAAACCTCATTGTTATTCTCACTAAAAATTTCTGAAACTATGAATCATGGTGTATATTCTAATGAGTAATGAAGGGAATAGTGATCTATTGGGTCCATTATGAGGAAACACCCACTATCATTTAGTGTTTCCATTAAACCATTAGTTACAGAGAAATAAAAATTCACCACTAAAAATATATATTCCATTCTCTAGTGTTCATAGAATAAAAATTTTACACTAGAAATAGAACATATTGATGGTGAGGCCAATCAACTGTGGAATCATATTAAGAATACAAGGAGACAATATGAAATTTACTCTATAAATTGGGATGCGATCATGAACATATTTTTTAATAATAAATTACATAATATTCTTCATATGAAGATGGAAAATGATTTTTTAGATCTTATGTAAAATGATGATGAATCTGGTTGTTCCAATGAATGTAAATTTTCAAGGCTTTCAAGGTACTATTCAGGTATTATCATCTAACATGAAATAAAAATTAATCAATTATTTGGTGTCTTGATACATAGTATTCATAGGTTCGTGTATATAAGAAACATTAGAATATGTGAAGAATTTTTTTCCCATGCAATCATGGTGGTAATAGTGGTTGTATTTTCATATCAATCTCATGGTTTTGACAAGAAAATGAAGATAGATTTCAATTGAAAATCTAAAAAACACATGCAAAAGAAAAATATCCATCAATTATGCATGATGTGTGGGAAGAATATGGACGGAAATGTGATAAGGGGGATATTAAAACTTTTTCAATGTGTAATGGAAGGTGATCGCGCATATGAATGTCCATATGGTGGGAAGAAGAAATGTAATTACAAAAATAATAAGAAACCCCTTCCCCCCCAAATGAACATCCCACAAATTAGTGTTTCAATTTCATTGAGTTTGGACATTATTCTAATATGTTCCCAAATATGAGGACTAATGTGGATGGTAATCTAGAATAAAACTATGAAAAATAATGACAAAGGGATATATTATTATATCTTAATAGATGAATTGAACTAGTATAATTATGGAATACCTATCCAACCCTCCTTGGTTTAAAATTTATAATTTTATTTTGGATGAATAATTCCTAAGATAGTAATATTAATCACCCTTTGGTGAAATTTCATTTGATTAACTCCCTCTATATGGATTCTAGAATAATAAAATCACATTTGATATTATATTTGTACAAGGACGGTCCCATGTTTCAAATGAAAATGTTTTGGTATATAATAAGATCTTTTTTAAGAGTAAAGGGTGATACTAGGGCTATAAAATAAAATAAAATCATGTTAGTACATCTTTTTGTGAAAAAGACTTCAATAATAGGAAAATGATCATAATGAAAAAGGGTTTCATGCTATTATTAATATTTATGATATAATTGACCTTTTTCATGCCTCTTTGGTTTATGGCATTAAGATCATTAGCATTATCCTGATCTAGTTCTCAATCACTCTCCACCAGAGCATGATAGTTATATTTCAATTAAATGTCTATGTTTTAACTTGACACCTATATTATAAAATGTGGAAACCTTGTTATTAGTTACTTTGAGTAACCTTTATGTTTCCAACATTCCCTTTTTAAAGGTCGTTTTATTGTTCATTTTCACAATGTGGGCTTATATGAATGGAACTATCTTGTATTAGACCAATGATAACCCATATGAATGTCAAGGGATAAATTCATTATAAGGGGGTACAATATGACACCCTGATATTTGGTGTAATAATTTTCCCAATAACATAGTCTTTTTGAAATTTTACATTTCACACAACACAGAATATAGATTTTGTTATATGAAATATCTATGTTTGGATTTGATTATTCCAAATGAAACGATAATATCTCAAAACATGAAGCACTTATATTATCTTGTGATACATGTAAAACTATGTATGGATTATGTTACACAAAATATCTAATCTTTTAGTTATCTTGTGTTACACATAAGACCATATTTTAAAGAACTACAGTATACTATTAGTATTATTGTAATTATCACCTCTCTATTAAAATGTGATATATGACTAATATTGAATAAATTATGAATATATAGATTAAAAATTTATATAATTTCACTCATTTGGCTATCAATTTGATTAAAATTAATGTAATAACTATTTGAGAAAAATGGAATTCATTTTCTAAGAAAACAATTTTTATGCATAAACCACATTTTATCTGAGTAAATTAAAAAAAAATTGATGATTTTATAAATAAAAATTATATAATATATAATAAATCAAAATTTAATTCAGTCATCAAAGAGATTTAAATGTATTAAGGTAAGAATAAATCCAATTTTAAGAAAAACAAGATGTATTTGTTGAAATGGTAATTTACCACATTTTAATAGTGAAACCATTTTAAATATAAATTTGTAAACATGTATAAAATTTACATGAATAATTAATATTTATTTTTAAAATTTTAATATAAAAATTTTCTTTTGGTGAATTTTTTATTTTTATGTGAAGTTTCATTTTCTGATGAATAGTGTAAAATACAAAATTGTAATTCAAAAGTTCATTTCCATCTAAATTAATTATATATTAAAATTTTATTTTGAATTGGTTAAAAGTTAATTTATATCAAATATACATCAATTAATCCAAATTTATTTCATTGGAATCAATTTCACATTGAAATTTGATATAAAAACATTTTGGACATTTGATCATTTTACATTAAAACCTCGCTTTCCCATCATGTCTAGGGAGTTAATTTCAAATTAATTTCTACCAATTCTGTGATTTAAAAATTTAGAAATCAATACAATATATTTATTCAGTATAATTTATAATTTATAATAATTTGAACATAGTTTTTGACCCAAAATATTATTTAAAGTAATTAAAATTTATTACAATTATTAAGGTAAAAACATATTCACATGGTGGTTCAACATTAATGTAATTTTATAAATAACCATGGAATATATACAGAATCCATTAGATTCTCATATTTAGACCTTATTTTCCATGTGATAAAATTGGTTCATTACAGGAGACAAATTATGTAAGGGAGAATGCTCAATAGTGTATATAAATTTAGATTAACAACAATTCAACTCCTCAACCACTATAAAAATGCACTCACCCCCTAAATTATTCACACATCTTAATAACTATGTATCATAAAAACACTAAAACTTTAATATATCAACATTATTCCATTCATAATAGAAGCCTCACTTTGGGTAGAAATAATACTATGTTAGTCCTTTGGTGAAAACTAAATAGAATTACCCAAAGAAGAGGTGACATCTATTAATAAGAAGTTTTGTTTTATTATATTTCCCCACCCCATAAATTTCTATTATTAAATGATTATATAATAAACTAAGTATTCCAGTTATATTGATATTTTTATATAAGTGTGTTGACTTTATCTCTCACACACTTTAATCAAAATGGATACCCAATTATCTTTTGTGTGTACGACAAAGTACCTCCTTGAGAACATACATCGTTTATTCTTCCATTACAACCTCTCAAGAATAAAAATAATAATGGAGTTTTTTATTTTATATTTATGTTATTCATGAACAATATATTATTTTTTAATTATTATATAACACATACCTTCAGGATTTGTAATTTGAGGTAATATGTTAACTTTATTTATGATATGTGGACTACCTCCTCCTCAAAGAGATGTATTTAATTCACACTTTACATGGAATGTATTAATAATGGTATTTGTAAAGATATATGATATATATTAAATAATAATTCTAATATAATATATATATATTTATTTAATTTACACCTTATATTTCTATACGATAAGAAAAACGAATAATGTTCATGAGTACATACGACCAACAATCTCTATGAATGGTGTATTCCATCTAATGTTTCAATCTTTTATATATTATTATAAATATTTATATATATAATAAATAAGTTATTAATATCATTTTTTACATTTTTTAAATAAGTAAATTATTATTTAATTTTGAGGATAAAAAACAAAAGTCAAAACATATACGAAAAAACAAAGCAGATATTACCTAAAACATGACAATAACATAATATTGTTGATAAATGGGTAATATAATATAATAATAAAGTAATTTATGTTATGATGTATAATAATATTGTTTTTTGGTATATTGAAAATAACATTTTACTTATTATACATGCAGTTTTAATAGGTATAAAGAAATCAAGACTTATGGTAAGGGATTTATAATCTCACTTATTTTTTTGTACGATATATAATATGTTAAACATTTATTTTTGGTGTGGTGTATATAATAACCAATGAATAAGTATATATTTAATTTCATTAACATCATTATATTAAAATCTCCCACTAATGATATTATTTCATGGGGATGAGGATTAAAATGTTACTCATATATTTAGAGAATTTCATCTCACTCTTCATATCTGTGAGATACATGCCATATTCACCACTCATTTATTTTTTGTGGTGTATATAAGTCTGATTAATGTATTATATTATAATTATAATTAATTTTATGTTTATTTATATATCCATGTTATAATATCTCTTTCATGGTGTTTACGGTTCAATAGTAACAAAATCGGTCAGGCATTTTTGTCTAAAATTGCCTTCGTTGAAACACATGTTATCTTATGAACCTATATTCATTTATAAGGAATATATACATCCATTTTTCATGTTATATCCTGAATATACTTATTTTAATGATATTTTAAGCCTCATTTAATGTTATTATTTCATGGTTATTAGGATTTTATGTTACCAATGTAGTAATAGTTCCTTAAAGTAATCTCATTGCTTATCTAGATTATTAATGATTATGCTTCCATTGATGAAATATTAAGATCCATATCTCAATAAATATTATTTATTACCATATCCATTATTTATTTTTTATTCCTTCATGTATTTTTACCATTTTAAAACTTTTGTTAATTAATATGTTTACGATTTGTTTTATGAAATTATGACTTTATTTCTTTATTCGTTCGGAAATCAGTTTTATTTAGAAACCATTTTTTATAAAAATTTATTTTAAAATTGTTTTAAAATTATCTACTAACCTCATTTTAAATAAAAATTATTATAGAGGTATTTTTTATGTTTTAGTTTTCAAACTTTTTTTTAAAATAGTCCTTTATATTTTTTCAAGTTTGTTTTTTTAAGAAGATGGTTTTCAAAATGTTTTATATTTTCAAAAAGGGTTTTCAAACTGGAAAGGATATTTTTATCAAAAAAATTTTTGAATGAATTTAACAAATAATTTATAAGTGTTCTATTTTGTTTCCATGGTCAAGGATTTTTAAAATCCTATATGAGTTAAAATGAAAGTATATTTTCCTTAAGAACTATTCCATGTGATCATTCAAAATGCTTCTCTATATATGAGGATGTCCATTGATATAGTAATTCATTACTAGGAATATGATCCAAGCATACCATTAATAATTTTAATATGAATGGTTTATGTTATGAGGGACTAATGATTATGTTACCCCTTATTTTTCCACAAGTAAATCATTTTTCAATGAGATTGATATGAAAATCTTTTCTCTTCTAGAAGATATACAGTGATAAATTCCAATGAAACCCGCATCTGTTCATGGTTTATTCTACGATGAAATAATTATGAAACCTATCTATTTTCCATTGGTTAAGATATTATAAATTATTAGGATACAAATTTTATTTAATGAGTTATGATATAATTTTTATGTAACTCATATCTTTTTATGGGTCAAGATATGATTAATGCTTTATTATATTGTCACACATGTATGTATGATTTCATTTTGTAACATAGGGGACCTATATCTGCCTCCAATTCATTGAGTAACGATAAATTTATATAATCCTAGAGGGTACACGAGTTGTTGTCCAATACTGAAAGAGGAGGGTAAACAAGAGGAAATCCGAAGACTAAAGAAATACATTACATGGGAATGCATCCCAATCCCAAAATAAGTTGGTACATAGGAGGGAATCTCAATCCCGAAAAAAGAGTGTACATGGGAGGGAACCCCAAGATCGAAACAAGAGGGTACGCAGGAAGTAATCCCAAGGCTGAAACAAGAGGGTACAAGGGTGGGAATCAAGAGACTGAATTAGGTACACATACAATTATCCCATGCCTAACATTTAATGATGTTCTTGGTTAGTATCCTTGACATAGTATTTTTTCTTCTTATTTTTATGAAATAATTCCATGTCTTATTCCTCTATTATTCTATCATGGATTGTTCTATTTATTCCCAAATGATTCATGCCTTTTTAACTACCAATATTTATTCCCTGACTCTTTATTATGATCATTGATATGCTGATAATCTAATGTTATGTTCATGTTCTCATACAAAAATTCACATGTTGTACTTACATATCTCCCTTTTTTACCCATAATGAGCATATGATGTCAACCCTTTCTTATGTTTCATTTCCCAAGTATTTGAAGAAATGTTTTTTATTGGAGTACTAAATGAGGAGATATTTTTGGAAGATGTTAAAAATCTTTCACCAAGTTAGAATATCATGTTTCCATGTTTCTAAATCCACAAATCAATTATGGTCCTTGGGTGGGTATTTTTTATAATGTGTTGAATGTAACGACCCAAAGTTTTTCAATGGAAATTCCCTTCTTATAATTATGTCATAAAATAACATGAAAACAAAGCGTAATGAACTACTAAGTTATAAGTGACCTTTAAACATAATTTTTTCACATCTGTGTTGGGAATTTTGAATATCCAACATACATGGTTGTGTTCAATATGATTTTTGGAGTCTAATAAACAACAATAATTTTTGGTGAATAGTAACCTACCCTTAGGAATAGTAAAAAACCCTTATGAATAGTTATATACCCTGATTAATAGTAACCTTACCTATGATAGTATAAAAATAATATTCAAGTGAACGTATTATATACCTATATTTTAGAATTAGTAAATGAATGTTTTAAGAACTGTTTTTTAGTAGTAAACCATGATTTTAATTAAATATTAAATAAAAAATAATTATAAAATTATTTTTGAAAAATTGATTTCATTTTTGGATTCTAAATGTCGAAAAATGGTTAGGGTAAATTTTTTGGATATCTCTGAAATACCTGAATTTTTGATGAATAGTGAAATACCATAATTTACAAAAATAAGCTAAATAAGCTAATTATAGTGTCATGTGTGATTTTCTGCTGATGTAAGCCCACTTGGTTCGGTATCACATGATAAAATTACTATTTTTTGTCATAGAATACTCATAATTCCTTGTCTTGTGGAGAAATAACAACCTAATGAATTTTATATTAAAAAAAACCCTTATCCCCTCCACTATAAAAACCACCCTTCACACCCTCATTTCCTCACACCTCTCAAGCTCCAAGAATTCTCTAAACACTACCCAAACACATTACCTAGACCATCTCCCACGTTCAAGATCTGATGGTCTCATCAAAAGTCAACGCTTATTCCCTTAAGGAGGATCTCAAGAGGAAGATTTACGAGGAAATTTCCCTCCCTCTTCTCCTTTAATTTCCATTCAAGGTCAAGTTCACTTCTTGATATCTCCCCACCTATCTTCATCAAAATGGAATTGTAACTATAGTATTATAAATATAATGGAATGTTATGATTCTAATGGGATATTATAGCATCCAAACCCCTTTCCCTCTTCCTTTTATTTTATTAAAGTGAAATTTGTTCGTGAGGTGTTAATTTATCACCTTCAAGAATGACATGCTTTCTTCTTCCATTTCTACATTCAGATCTGGTCATGAAACCATTTTTATGGTTGAACTAGAATTTTTTATATGTATTATTTCCTATTTAATGTTATGGAAATAACCTATGTCCATATTACTAAGTGATAAATTAAAACAAGTTCGTTGTGATCAAAAAACTGCCCAAATTAACCAAAACAATCATCATTAAATTATTATCTAATGATTCATCCACATGGATATAATATGATTCATTATAAGATCATTAAAACTCTTGTAATATCATTAATAACATGTAATATCAGTTCTGGATGTTTACCCATGTTCTACCCAAATGACAATTTATGAATACAAGTGAACCACTCAAGAAAACCATAAAAACAAACATTCCTGAATAATGTTTTTAAACACTATAACTCATCCAAAGGCACATAAAATCACTTAATGAAACCATAATTAACCATATTAGTGTACAAATGGTTCTATATTTCTAATTAATTAATATAATTTCATTATACTATACATTAAAGAGAGGTAATCATTCAAATACAAGGTAGGGGAAATTCATGAACCCAACTTTCATCCTTCGGGTTCTCCGCCTTTCCCTCCATTTTTTGATATGGTCACTCTTTCAAGATCATTTATTCATAATTTTCTTTCCTTTCTGAGATATACATGTTTGTACCTGGTTTTTATTTAAAAAAAATGTTTTCCAAAAGAACTCTTATTTTAAGAACACACCTTTTACTTCTCACTCAAAGTGGAAGGTTCTTGTAACATGTATGTTATTCCCTTTTTTTTGGGAAACCAATGTTTATGAATGTGTTCTTATGAAATTTAACCCATTACATTACATGGGTTATTTATGTTTCTTTTGATATATTCTCCATGTGGTGAGCCTGATAATTATAATGTTATGATGTGATGGGAGCACCCATAATTATATAGCATAATATGAATGTTTCAATGTGATGGGTGTGGCCGGAATCATACAGTGCTCAAATGCATTGGGTAAAGTGATTAATCTCATGAGTAAATTTTAAATGATGTGTGAATAAGATGCTACCTTGGTTCACATGTATGTGTGGTATTTAACACTAATATATGATGTTTCATTTTTATGCATTGCCACATTTGAAGTCTTATATTTATGCTTCCTCTCATGTTCATGATCTTTTTACATGTTATGATTATGATCACCCCATACTATATTGTTCTTATATATCCTCTTAATAGGCTTATAGCTCACCAATTTTTATGTATATCCTCAGGTGGCTACATGTACCAAGTAGAGGACATGTGCCAATAAGAATCTAGAGAAGAATAAATTAAATAAATGTTTATTCTTGATGTTGTATTGGTTATGCATGGTCCTAGATTTCCAAAGACATTAATCCTTTAGATCCTCTATGTGTAATACTATTATGTTGTTTATCATTAAAATGATGTAATAGTAATGTTTGAAAAGTTTGGGTTGCTATAGTTGGTATCAGAGGAAAGGTTTCGTTAATTTGGGAATTAGGATTAGTGAACGCTAGGGAAAACCTACAGCATGAGACTGAGTACAAATATGCACACAAGAATATTTACATAGGGATCCCATATGTTATGTTTTTGGTATAAATTGTTTAATTGAATAAATTATTCATGATTGTTTACTTATGTTTTGTTCTAAGCTTTTCTATTTTTGAAAATGGTGGGAACCATGAGACATCAGTCCAATAACTCATGCGAGGGACAACACAACGATTGCCTGAACAAAATCCCTAATGATTTGGGAGGTGCAGATCAGAAATTCATGGAGATGCTTACCCAATTATCTCTGTTTATGAACAATAACCATAATAATGGGGAACATCCTCCCTCACAAAAGAGGGAGAAACTGCATATTGAATGTTTTATGGGTAAACGAACACCAACGTTTTGTGGATCTTCTGATCCACTAGTTTCGGAAAAGTGGGTCAACTCCATAGAGATTATCTTTTCTGTGCATCACTATTATAAGAAGAAGAAGGTGACTCTATCCATTTATCATCTAGATGGAGAATCCGATCATTGGTGGGCTTTGATTAAGAACACCAAGCCAAGGAGGAAATTGAAGAGATGGAATGTTAGGACTTTAAGATAATATCGCTTAATAATTATTCCCCATGAACTCTTCATATGAAGATAGAGGGGGAATTCATAGAGCTCATGAAAAAATAAGTTGAATCTGTCACAACCTACGAAGAAAATTTCACAAGTCTTGTAAGGTACGCTTTGGATTTTGTTATCAACAATGATAGCAAAATTGATAGATTCATTAGTGGATTAAAACCAAACCATCGAAAGGATCTTGTAATTCGAGACATTGGGAGTTACGAAGAAGTTTTTCGATGTGCTCTCAATGTGGAGATGGAGTTTGTTTAAGGGTCCCATTTCTATGGTGATAAGAAACGAAAGGTGTTGTTTCATGTCAGATGATCTAATGGAAAAAGTGGGAAGAAAACTCAATGACCCACATGCCAAAAATGAGGGAAGTTTCACCATGGGAACTGCCTCAAAGGGATAGGGAAGTGCTATAATTGTGGGAAAGAAGGACATAATGCTCTAGAGTGTCAAAAAGACACAAAAATGAAGGAGAATGTAGCTGATTAAAGGAGAGAACCACTCATGGTTAAATGCTACAACTAAAGGGAGCTAGGGAACTATGCAAACCAGTGCACTAAACCTCGAGTTCTCGAGGGAAATCAGCATCAGCAGCCACCAAAGCCCATGGAATAAGGGAAGGATTGTGCCATCTCTACTATGGAGGTGAAGCATGATAATGAAGTCGTACAAGGTACACTTCATATACACTCAATAATGGAAAAAGTCTTATTTGATTCTGGTTCTACGCATTCCTTTATATCTTGAATGTTTTCTAGAACTATATAATCGAAGCCCCGAAACCTTGAATAAAAGATATCTGTAAAAACACCAAGTGGTTAAATCATTGCAACCCAAGTGTTTGACTCTCCTCCTGTTGGCGTATGTGGGAAGATTCTTCTGGAAAATCTAGTAATGCTTCCCTTGGTGGAATTCAACGCTATAATGGGAATGGATTGGCTCTCTTTATATAGAGCACATATCAACTGTCGGGAAAAGGAAATGTATTTTCATATTCCGCACCATCCCATGCTCCTCTACAAATGCAAGGAAGATCATGAATCTCCTATGAAAAATCATTCAATGGTGTGGGTGTTGATTCCCTATGAATAAGCATACCTCGCCCAAATGGTTGAGTTAAAGGAAAGTGCCAACCTTGAGGAAATTCACATCATGAAGGAATACAGCGAAGTATTTCTCAAAGAGATACCCAGAATTCCCCCGGATTGTGAGGTAGAGTTCTCAATTGAACTCATACATGGAGCTACTCCAATCCCAAAGGGTCCCTATAGGATGGCTCCTATCGAACATGAGGAGTTAAAGAATAAGCTGCAAGAGCATCTGGACAAGAGTTTCATACACCCTAGTGCATCACCTTAGGGTGAACCAGTGCTCTTTTTGAAGAAGAAGGATGGAATAATGCATCCATGTATCGATTATCAGAAAATCAAGTAGATCACCAAAAAGAACAAGTATCATCTTCAAAGGATTGATGACCTGTTTAATCAGTTAAGAGGTTATTAATACTTCTCAAATGTGGGTCTTCGTTCTGAATATCATCAGGTAAAGGTGAAGAAAAAAGATATTCAGAAGTCTGCCTTCCGTACAAGGTATGGGCACCATGAGTTTTTGGTGATGACCTTCAGACTTACTAACGTCCCTACAATCTTCATGGATTTTATTAATAGAGTCTTTAGACATTACCTTGACAAATTTTTGGTAGTGTTTATCGATGATATTATCATCTACTCCAAGATCAAGTAGGAACATGAAGAACATCTAAGACTTGTGTTGGAGACATTGAGAAATGAGAATTTGTACACCAAGTTTGGAAAGTGTGACTTTTTGATGAAGAAAGTCACATTAATGGGACATGTGATCACAATTAAGGGAATTTCTGTGGATCCTTCAATGAAAAAGGTGATTGATGAATGGCCCAGGCCCTCTAATGTCACAAAAATCCAGAGTTTTCTTGGATTAGCTAGGTACTACCGATGTTTTGTGAGAAACTTCTCATAATTGTAAAGCTCGCTAACTATGTTAACAAGGAAATGGGTAAAGTATCTCTGGATGAAAGAATGTGAGGGAAGCTTCAAGGAGCTAAAGAGATGGCTGATCAAAACACCTGTAATCACACTACCGAAAAGTGGAGAATGTTTTGTGATAAATAGAGATTCTTAAAAGTTAGGCTTCGGTTGTGTACTCATGAAAAATGATATTGTGATAGCCTGTGCCTCCCGACAGTTGAAGATCCATGAGAAGAACTACCCGACACATGATTTTGAGCTGGAAGCTGTGATTTTTTCCTTGAAAATTTGGCAGCACTACCTTTATGGTGAGATGTTTGACATATATACCGACCACAAGAGCCTAAAGTATATATTCACACAAAAGGAGCTCAACTTGTGTTAAAGGCGATGGTTTGAGCTAATCAAGGATTATGATTGCTCTATTCACTGCCATCCTGGAAAGGTGAACAAGGTAGCTGTTGCTCTATGCAGAAAAGAACCCGCTACTCTTTCCATGTTACGGATTGAGAAAGACACTATCTTCTTAGATATGCAAAGTATGGATTTGGAAATAATAAGGGAAGGGGATACATCCTAAATTGCCCAAATGTTTGCGCAACCATCTATCCAGGAGAAGATTAAGGAATCACAAAGGGATGATGTAAAGATACAAAAGAGGGTGAATGCAGAAAAGGAAGGGAAGCTACAACAGTTCCATATCGACGATGACGGTGGGATTTGGGTTGGAATGTGGCATTGTGTGCCTTCATCACCTAGGATAAATAAGGAGCTATTGGATAATGCACATAGCTCTAATTTCTCTATCCATCTTGGGAGTAGCAAGATGTATCGTGATATCCAAGAACACTTTTGGTGGGATAACATGAAGAAGGATATTGTGGAATATATATCAAGGTGCTTGGTATGTCAGCAAGTTAAATCTGAACGACAAAAGTCCAAAGGTATGATGATTCCATTGCCTAAAACTATGTGTAAATGGGAAACTTTTACTATAGACATTGTCATGGGTATCCCAAAGACATCAAAGGGAAATAATACGATATGGTTTGTGGTTGACTAACTCCCCAAGACTACCCATTTTATCGCTATTTGGGAATATCTCTCACTTGAACAACTTGCAATGATATATGTGAAGGATGTGGTGACACTGCACGGTGTTCCGCTATCAATTGCCTTTGACCATGATCCAGGGTTCACATCTAAATTTTGGAGGAGCCTTCAACATGCTTTGAGTACTGAATTAAATTTCATCATGACCTATCACCCCAAAATGATTGCCAATCTGAAAGGACTATTCAGATGCTTGAAGATATTCTAAGAGCCTGCTCTCTTGAATTCAAAGGCGGTTGGGATCAACATCTCCCATTGGTTGAGTTCTCATACAATAATAGCTTCCACTCGAGTATTCATATGGCTCCGTATGAAGCTCTTTATGGGAAGCGGTGTAGAACTCCAACCTATTGGGATAAAGTTGGATAAAGGAAGCTACTTGGACTCGATCTTGTTCAAGAGATGATAGAGAAAGTTCAAGTCATCCAGAAACACATCAATGCTGCTCAAATTCCACAATAGAGCTATGATGACAACAGTAGAAGGGACATGGAGTTCGACATTGGTGATAAAGTCATCCTTAGAATATCTCCATGGAAGAGAGTCATGCGATTCGGGAAGAAAGTGAAGCTAAGCCCAAGGTATATTGCCCACTTTTAGATCCTTGACCGCATAGGAAATGTGGCCTATCATCTTGAACTTCCACTGAATATGGCTCATGTTCATGATGTGTTTCATGTATCATTACTGAGGAAGTACCTACCAGACCCCTCACATGTACTGAACTCAGAGGGGGTGCAACTAGAAGATAATCTCTCCTATGGGGAGCAGCTAGTAAAGATTCTGGATCAGAGGGATAAGGTTCAACTCAACAAGACAACCCATCTTGGCAAAGTGTTGTGGAAAAACCCTAAGTTTGATGAAGAAACTTTGGAACCAGAAGAGGAAATGAAAGAAAAGTACCCCCACCTCATTATGTGAAGTATAATTTCGGGGGTGAAACTTCTTAAGGGGGGAAGAATGTAACGACCCAAAGTTTTTCAATTGAAATTCCATTCTTATAATTATGTCATAAAATAACATGAAAACAAAAAATAATTAACTACTAAGTGATAAGTGACCTTTAAACATAATTTTGTCACTTCTGTGTTTGGAATTTTGAAAATACAACATACAATGTTGTGTTCAAGATGATTTTTTGAGTCTTGTAACACCCCAATCTTCCATGGCACGCTTCTCTCTGAATAATACAGTCTCGTGTGTTGTACACAACTTCAAGTTCTAACACACCACAACCAATCAAACTAGCCGTTATGAATAAAATACCTACTTTATGAATGTTTATACACTTTATCTTTCAAAATGAACTTCATTTTTGGATTCAGAATATCGAAATTAGCCTAGTGTGAAATTTTGGTACTTTTCGGATAACTTTCATATTTTGATGAATAGTGAAAATTACTAAATTTTAATTAAAAACAAATTTTTTAATTGAAACAACTAATAGTGATAAATTATTAATTTGAGTGGTTTTAAAGTATATTTAGAATATATTTTTACCATTTAATACAATTTTGGCCATTGGATGTAATTTCACATTTAAACCAGACATAAACAAGTGTCAATCTTTTGATAGTTGTTATCTCTTGAAAACATGCTTTTTGTTTTGACGACGGGAATTAATTTTTAAATTAATTAATGCAACTGATATGTTTTTAATTTGGTAAAATAGAAATCATTTTTTTATTCATAATATCAAATATATATTAGGCCTAATTTTTGGTATTTTTTCTGGAAACATTCATTTTTTTGATGAATAGTGAAACCACTACGTGGTAGTTAAAAAACTGAATTTTTCATAAAACATAATTTTACCGCTTCTGTGAGTGGAATTTCAAAAATACGAGAGACACGGTTAATATCAAATAGTAAAATTTGGATCAATGAGATGAAAATAATTTTTGGTGAATTGTAACTTTTTACTTTTATTTACCACGGTTAAAAGTAAATAGGGTAGTTGAGGGTAACAATGATATTAATATTACCCTAACACATGTCCTAATTCTATTGGACAAGTGTATCTCGACCATAAATAACCTTAGGAGTAAAATATTTTAATTTAGGTCGACTTGTATTAGATTTGGACATTTATTGTTATTTAATTCAGAGAAGAGTTAAAAGAGATAAAATAAAAGTTTATTTACTAAAAAAATTTAATATAGGGTTATACATAAGATAAATTCGATTGTAAATATTAATTATAAAGATAAAACGATTTCCTACATAATGGTATTTTATTTATAATTTTTGGACATTAAATAATTTAATTTATTTATGACACAATGGTGATGCAGTAATTACCTAATTAATGAAATATTAGAATAATTTATATTATAAATATCAAAATAAATGTAATTTGATACTTTTTATGAATTCCACTAATTTTCTAGGTTAATATGACATATTAGGATTTATTATATAAATTTTTTTTGAAGTAATAATGCTGTTATAAATTTATCAAAAAAAATAACCAATAGTGTCAAAATTGACATAAAGGAGTTTTTAAAACAAATATTATATTATTAATTTATATTCAATTCCTAAAAATCTAAGGTTAGTCCAAGAGACTTATTTCATGATAGGTGTATCATTAACGGACAACATGGGGTCTGTTGGATGTATATAGTAAGAATATTAATCATATAATATAAAAATAAAAAGAGACATTGTAAAAGTGAAACTAATTAACTAAGAGTTAATACTTAATGATAAGGTTAATATAATGACCCAAACCTTTCCAAATTCTATTGGTTGAGTAGATTTAGACTCATACCCAACTTAAACTTTAAATAATCCTCTTTGGAGCCATTAGAAACCGAATATGAATTAATTATAAAATAACATTTTTAGCTTTTGCAAAGGTGCCCCTCACCCCTCTTATAAAAGGGCACTCCACCTTCTCACTAATTCACACATTCAAAGCCTTTTGGCTCAGCCAAACCCTGCCCAAATACTCTCTCAACTTCCCTCAATACAACCTAGTGGCCTTAGTTTGATCAGAAAGCCAACCTCAGGAGCCCTTTTGTTCAAATCAATAGGAAGAACCCGAAGAAGAGGTAATGTTTTCACCACCCTCTTTCAAGTTCCTTTCTTCTTCAACTTCTTCTTTCATTGTTATTTCTATTATAAAATAATAACTATAGTATATCCTATATACTGTGATGTTATTATAAAAATGGTACAACCATATTCAGTATTCTATCCATCCTTTTAATGGCATGTCACCATACGTGCGTACGTACGGCTTACCGTCTCCACGTTGTGGTGTAATTGTCATTAAATAAATTATTATTTGGATGGGTATAATAATTATGTTTAATTAATTTAAATAATAAATATAACATGATAATTATTCTATATATATGATATACCATCCAATTATATATTATTTTAACATCAAAAGAATAATATTTTCGCTCGTGAGTACGTACGGACTACCGTCTCCACTAACGCGATGAGATTCATTCTCCATCATATAAATTCAAGTATAATTCTCATTTTATGATTAAAACTAATATTTAAGGACTTTATATAATTCTGTATATGAATAAGATACAACCTATCCACAAAAAACATGGCTCAGATAACAAAGAATATAAAGGAAAATGAGTAAGTTAACACCCGAAATAACGATAATACTGAGATATTATTAACAAATCAATGTTAATAGAACATATATGATATCATATTAATGTAAATTATTCTTTTATAATTCAATAAAAATTATTTCACAATTATACAGAAGGTTAAACTATGGTCGACCAAGGAAAAGGTAAAAAGCAAGGGGTTTCTTATCTCACTTTTAATTCCGTGAGAATTCCATTGTTCACCACTTATTTATTACATGTGGTGTGTGTACTACCCATGTTTGTATTCATTGTGTAATATACTTTAATGCATTTATATTTACATCATCATTGTATGATCCTTCTTTCATGGGTGTATGTTTTGTATGTTACCAAATCAACAAGGGAATTTGAAATTTCAATTTCCACTCATTCGGCTTTACGCATAATTCATTAATTATTTTACTCCAAG
This sequence comes from Viscum album, assembly GCA_963277665.1. Classification (NCBI taxonomy): domain Eukaryota; kingdom Viridiplantae; phylum Streptophyta; class Magnoliopsida; order Santalales; family Viscaceae; genus Viscum; species Viscum album. Next base: position 1,251,156,739 of record OY728151.1, on the reverse strand, counting down.
ATTATGTGTGGAATCACTATTCATTTTATTATGTCATAATATCCACTCCCCTTTCTGTGGATGTACTTTTTATAAACATAATTATTCCATTGATAAATTTTCATGTCATTGGTATGAATTTGATAAGAGTAATTTTTACTCAATCTCAATTTGTTGAGATAAACATACAATTCATTGGTGTTGTTTTTACAAAAATATGTGTGAATGTACTTTGATTGTTTTACATTGAATATCAAATCATATTTACTGTATTTATATTTTTCACACAAAATTACATCGTTGATTTATCCTTAACCTAAGGATACGACCTTTATGAGATATTTCATCTCAATTTACATTCCATTGAGACTTCTTTGTTATTATACACCAAATCACTTTTATGTGGTGTATATAATTTACTTTGACATAGTATATCATGAATCCCTTTATTCTCATGATATTAAAAAGTTTATATTACCTCAATTATTTGAATTCAAGTGTCTCTCTTTTGGTTAGAAAATCTAACTAAAATTCCATTTTTAAATGTTTTAAAGACTTATTCTTCTAAATCTTGCTCATTAATGTCCATGTTTTAAAAATGGATTTAAGGATTTATTTATATGGACATTAAAGTTTTAAAATTAAAAATCCTTTTAAAAGTTTCAAAGTGGTATGGGACACTTTGATTCAAAAATCTATTTTTAAATGGCTTCATGACAAATAGTGTTACTTTTAAATGATTTGAAGAAAAAGGGGAAATTTCTCTCAAATAGTTTTGATGATTATTTTCATCTATGTCAATATCCTTAAATATTCTCTATTGAGGTTAATTTGATACAATAAAATCTCTCATATTGTATCTAATGAGTTATGTTGGACTGTGGATGTGCTATTTTTATACCATTCATGGTTTGTGGATAAGTATTGACATTTCGTATGCTTTTTTTAATACGAATGTTTATATTAGGTTTCAAACTTTTCTTATGAGGAATGTATTTGACTTAGTAAGTGATGGTTGGATCCCACTATAGCTCCTCGATGCATCGGTAGGTCTCATGAGACAAACTAGTGTCTTGGCATAAGGCCTTGACAAAATCATATTTCTATTCTTGGCACGAGGCTTTGGCTATGTGGTTATGATAGTCTGGAATTATGCATTCCATCGTTATGAAAGTGGTTATTGATATTGCATGTGATTATTAGATTAGTAGAATATCCATGTGAATAAATAAATTTCATTATTTCATTTTATTTCTGCCATATTATGTTGAAGTTCAAGTTTAAAAGACTTTTGTTTTAGTTATAAAATGCCTTAAATGTTTATTACTATTTATGAAAGTTTCCGCTATATTGTTATCATTACTGAGCATCTGAGCTCACTCCTTTCAATTTTTTAATTTTCCCAGGATGTCAAGAAGTATTTTATGAATGACCTTTAGGGATAGTATGAGGGGATATGAAGAAAAATATGTTGTTTTAGTTTTTCACTTATTGATGTACTGTAAACATTATAAATATATCTAGTGGTTTCAAGGCTACTAAACTAATCGGTCTTTCGAGACTTGATCTTTCTTGTGATCATGCCAATGTTATGTAATAATGCACCGCCTCTAGGTAACTGGGGTCGGAGCATTACAGTTGGTATTAGAGGAAGTTTAGTACAAACCATGGAAGCTAGATTTAGATAAACCTTGATTAGAGCACGTAGACCTAAGATGAAATTTGGGGATTAGTATAGAAGAACTTCCAAGAATTTTGGTATTGTAGTGATTTTGTGAGTTTTCCGAGCAATACATCCCTTTTTGGATACGAGCAGGCAGAGGTGGCTCTGGCACAAATATACCTAGGGGTAAAACCCGAAAACACTGGTTTGAGCTAGACTTGAACGGGAACTGGTGCACGACAACGGGCCTTGCTGCACTCTTGGTTACGACACTCCCAGGGGATATGCTTAGGATAATTTACATTTTCTTTACAAACCTATTTGAAGTATTATATATATAAGATGAGAGTAAATGACCTTGGTTAATCCTAATGTGTTTCAAATTGAGAATATGGTGACATGATAATCTACAAGTGATTTTATGACTACTGTTACTCACCCAATTCTTTCTGGTTTTAGTCAATGGATGGATTCCAAGGAAGTCATAGTGACTTTGAGAATGATGTACAAGGTAGGAATAGTGGTGGAAATGAGCAACAAAATGGAATGTTGTTAGGCTTAAAAGATATCGTCTACATGCCAAATCAATTTTCCAAAAATCGTATCAACAATATATATATTAACCAATTCCCAGACTCAAAAAAGAAGAGAAAGGTGATGAATGATAAGAGCTCCATTAGTGGAGACCATGGAGAAAGGAATCCTCAATTTCCATCATACAGGAAATGTGGAAGGAGACACCCAGGAAAGTGTCTCAATGGGACCACGAAATGCTTTACATGCGGGAAGAAAGGAGATATAGTGAAGAATTGCTGAAGAAAAATGAATAGTACTATGGATGAAGATAAAAATGGTCCCAAGAATCCATTTATAGTCATTTTCCGTTAATGTAGGGGACCTTTCCATTACCCTAGTGAATGCCCAATTCTATAGGATATTTTCTTTGTCAAAGAAGATTCTATGTGGAAATAAATGGTTAGAGAAATGTTTAAAAAGTATTATTGCTTCTTGTTGATGGGTTTACTTTAGAATAATTTACTCTTGTATTTTTAACCCTGCAGTTTTCCATGTGAGAATGATATTTGAGGAAGAATTATCTTTTCTCTTGTGGATATAGTTATAAATAACTATTTTGTTTTATATGATCGTTGAGGTTGAGGAAATTATAAGTTATTACAATTTGGGATGAAAATGCAAGGTATGAGATAAGATTTCTGGTTAAATTATGTTATGGTTATTTTGAGGAATTTATCTCATTTTGGTAATGTTATAAAATATATTTTTTGAAAAAGGACAACACGCAGACCGTGTGACAACTCGTCGCGTCGGACAAAGCTATGGGAATCGAACCCACAACCAAAGTGTGATTGAGATTATTATCGCCTACCACTAGACTACGTGAAGACCCTGGTTGGTGTGACTATTATTTTTAGTTAAATGATTTTATTGATCAATAATAATTTGATTTGGGATCTTATGTCTTATCAAATGAATACCCTTAGTATATAAAAATTATTTGGTGATTAAGTGATAAATGTTATTTTGGAAGTTGTTCGCTTTTTTGTGAACACTATATGCCCAAGGAAAATAGAATATTATGGGATTTCATTTGAGGAGTAATGGTGGATTTTTATCTATGTTTTTATTGTGGATTTATAGTGATTTGGGTTATTTATGGAAATGATTAGGTTAATTTCTTTTAAGTATGTGACTTTAAGAGTAATTAATGTCATTTAAAGATACAATTTAATGTAGAAGACTACATTCTTATAAGTTTTGGGTTTCAATATTTGTTTGGATTATATTGAAGGATTTTAAGGACAATTTATTATTGAGTGGTGTTTATTTAACTTTGGGGTATTGATGGTTTAATTTTAGAAATTAAGATCAGTGTTTTTTTCTATAATGGAATATCCATTTGGGGGATCATCAGATATTATACTAACCATTTTGGTTTTGATTAATCTCTAAAGTCAAGGTAAATATATAGTTTATCCTATGTGGATCATGTATATCTATAGAAGTTTATTCTAGCTCTACCATTGTGACCAAGTCTTCTTGAATACTCATTGTAAAAAAAAACGAGTTAGTGGAAAATATTTATTAAAGAATGAAACTCTACTTAAAATGTATGTATATCTATTTATGTTAATAGTCAATATCATAAATTAATTCCTTGTCCTTATGTAGTATAACCTAAAATAGAAAATGTTGTTCGTTTACTTTTCCTACTTGGAGACTAATGATCGTTTGTCCCAACACATGTTTGTGAATTTTTTATTGTTAACTTTCTCCTGATCATGTTTTCTATCTCTCTCCATCAGAACTTAACACTTAGTTTATCATCCATATCCATGTTTTTCTATATGGAATCCGAGTATGAGTTATCTCGGGTGACCTTTGTACTTCTCTTTCTTTCTTTTAAAGTGATAGTTTTATTGACTCTTTTTCTGATGTGGGACTTTCCATTATATTCCCAATCCCAATTTTAAAAATTGCGAGGATGCAATTTATTGAAGGAGGGGAGAATGTAACACCCCAAGCTTCCACGGTACGCTTCTCTCTGAATAATACAGTAGCGTGTGTTGTACACAACTTCAAGTTCTAACACACCACAACCAATCAAACTAGCCATTATGAATTTTAATACCTACTTTTTGAAATTTTATACACTTTATCTTTCAAAATGGACTTCATTTCTGGATTCGGAATATCGAAATTATACTAGGGTGCAATTTTGGTAGTTTTCAGATAACTTTCATATTTTGATGAATATTGAAAATTACTAAATTTTAATTAAGAACAACTTTTTAATCGAAATAACTAATAGTGATAAATTACCAATTTGAGAGGTTTTAAAGTATATTTAGAATATATTTTTACAATTTAATACAATTTTGGTCATTGGATGTAATTTCACAATTTAACCAGACATAAACAAGTGTTAATCTTTTGATAGTTATTATCTCTTAAAAACATGCTATTTGTTTTGACGACATGAATTAATTTTTAAATTAATTAATTCAACTGATATGTTTTGAATTTGGTAAAATATACATCTTTTTTGAATTCATAATATAAAATATATCTTAGGCGTAATTTTTGGTATTTTTCTGGAAACTTTCATTTTTTTTGATGAATAGTGAAACCACTAAGTGGTAGTTAAAAAACTGGATTTTTCATAAAACTTAATTTTACCGCTTCTGTGATTGGAATTTCAAAAATCTGAGAGACACGGTTAATATCAACGAGTAAAATGTGGTTCAATGAGATGAAAATAATTTTTGGTGAATAGTAACTTTTTACTTTTATTTACCACGGTTAAAAGTAAATAGGGTAATTGAGGGTAAAAATGATATTAATATTACCCTAACACATATCCTAGTTCTATTGGACAAGTTTATCTCGACCAAAAACAACCTTAGGAGTAAAATATTATCATTTAGGTCCACTTGTATTAGATTAGGACATTTATTATTATTTAATTCAAAGAAGAGTTAAAAGAGTTAAAATCAAAGTTTATTTACTAAAACATTTTTAATATAGGGTTATACATAAGATAAATTAGATTGTAAATATTCATTAGAAATAAAAAACTATTTCCTACATAATGGTATTTTATTTATAATTTTTATACATTAAATAAGTTAATTTATTTATGACACAATGGTGATGCAATAATTACCTAATTAATGAAATATTAAAATAATTGATATTATAAATATCAAAATAAATGTAATTTGATACTTTTTATGAATTACACTAATTTTATAGTTTAATATGACATATTCGGATTGATTATATAAATTTTGTTTGATGTAATAATGTTGTTATAAATTTATCAAAAACAAAATACCCAATAGTATTAAAATTGACATAAAGGAGTTTTTAAAACAAATATGATATTATTAATTTATATTCAATTCCTAAAAATCTAAGGTTCATCCGAGAGACTTATATCATGATAGGTGTATCATTAATGGACATATTGGAGTTCTCTTGTATGTATATAGTAAGTTTATTAACCATATAATATAAAAATACAAAGAGACATTGTAAAAGTGAAACTAATTAACTAAGAGTTAATACGTAAAGATAAGGTTAATATAATAACCCAAACCTATCTAAATTCTATTTGTTTAGTGGGTTTCGACCCATCCCCACCTTAACCTATAAATAATCCACTTTTGAGCAATTAGAAACCGAATATGAATTTATTATAAAATAATATTTTTAGCTTTTCCAAAGGTGCCCCTCACACCTCTTATAAAAGGGCTCTCCCCCTTCTCACTAATTCACACATTAAAAGACTTTTTTCTCAGCCAAACCCTACCCAAATACTCTCTCAACTTCCCTTAATACAACTTAGAGGCCTTAGTTTGATCATAAATCCAACCTAGGGATCTCTTTTGATCAAATCAAAAGGATGAACCTGAAGAAGAGGTAATGTTTTCACCACCCTCTTTCAAGTTCCTTTCTTCTCCAACTTCTTCTTTCATTGTTAATTATATTCTAAAATAATAACTCCAGTATCTTCTATATACTGTTATGTTATTATAAATATGGTACAATCATATTCAGTATTCTATCCATCCTTTGAATGGCTTGTCACCATACGTGCGTACGTACGGCTTACCATCTCCACGTCATGGTGTAATTGTCATTAAATAAATTATTATTTGGATGGGTATAATAATGATGCGTAATTCATGTAAATAATAAATATAACATGATAATTATTTTTTCTATATGATATACCATCCAATTATATATTATTTTAACATCAAAAGAATAATATTGTCGCTCGTGCATACGTACGGACTACCGCCTCCACGAACGCGATGAGATTCATTCTCCATCGTATCCATTCATGTATAATTCTCATTTTATGATTAAAACTAATATTTAAGGTATTGATATAATTCTGGATATTAATAAGATACAACCTATCCATAAAAAACATGGCTTATGTAACAAATAATATAAAGGAAAACGAGTAAGTTAACACCCAAAATAACGATAATACTAAGATATTATTATCAAATAAATGTTAAAAGATCATATATGATATCATATTAATGTAAATGATTACTGTATAACTCAATAAAAATTATTTCACCATTATTCAGGAGGTTAAACTACCGTCGACCTAGGAAAAAGTATAAAGTAAGGGCTTTCTTATCCCACTTTTAATTCCGTGAGAATTCCATTGTTCACCACTTATTTATTACATGTGGTGTGTGTACTGCCCATGTTTGTATTAATTGTGTAATATACACTAATTAATGTATATTTACATCATCATTTTATGATCCTTCTTTAATGGTTGTATGTTTTGTATGTTACCAAATCAATAAGGGAATTTGAAATTTCAATTTCCACTCATTCGGCTTTACGCATACTTCATTGATTATTTTACTCCAAGATTATGTGTGGGATCACTATTCCTTTGATTATGTCATAATTTCCACTCCCCTTTCTATGGATATACTTTTTATACACATAATCACTCCATTTATAAATTCTCAAGTCATCGGTATGAATTTGATAAGAGTAATTTTTACTCAATATCGATTTGTTGAGATAAACATCCAATTCATTAGTGTTGTTTTTACAAGAATATGTGTGAATGTACTTTGATTGTTTTACACTGAATATCCAATCATATTTAGTGTATTTATATTTTTCACACATAATTATGTCGTTGATTTATCCTTAACCTAAGGATACGGCCTTTATGAGAGATTTCATCTCAATTTACATTCCATTGAGACTTATTTGTTATTATACACCAAATCACTTTTACGTGGTGTTTATAATGTACTTTGACATAGTATATCCTGAATCCATTTTTTCTCATGATATTAAAAAGTATTGATTACCTCAATTATTTGTCTTCAAGTGTCTCTCTTTTGGTTAGAAATTCTAACTAAAATACCATTTTTAAATTTTTTAAAGACTTATTCTTCTAAATCTTGCTCATTAATGTCCATGTTTTAAAAATGGTTTTAAGGATTTATTTTTATGGACATTAAAGTTTTAAAATTAAAAATACTTTTAAAAGTTTCAAAGTGGTATGGGACACTTGGATTCAAAAATCTATTTCTAAATGGCTTCTTGACAAATAGTGTGACTTTTAAATGATTTCAAGAAAAAGGGGATATTTCTCCCAAATAGTTTTGATGATTATTTTCATCTATGTCAATATCCTTCAATATTCTCTATTGAGGTTAATTTGATACAATACAATCTCCCTTATTGTATCGAATGAGTTGTGTTTGACTTTGGATGTGCTATTTTTATACCATTCATTGTTTGTGGATAAGTATTGACATTTCATATGCTAGTTTTAATACGAATGTTTATGTTACATTTCAAACTTTTCATATGAGGAATGAATTGGACTTAGTAAGTGAAAGGTGGAGCCCGCTATAGCTCCTCGATGCATCGGTAGGTCTGTTGAGACAAACTAGTGTCTTGGAACAAGGCTATGACCAAATCTTATTTTTAGTCTTGGAACGAGGCCTTGGATATGTGGTTATGATAGTCTAGAATTATGCATTACATCATTATGAAAGTGGTTGTTGATATTGCATGTTTTTATTCGATTAGTAGAATATCCATGTGAATAAGTAAATGACATTATTTCATTTTATTTCTGCCATATTATGTTGAAGTTCAAGTTTAAAAGGCTTTTGTTTTAGTTATACACAGCCTTAAATGTTTATTACTATTTATGAAAGTTTCCACTATGCTGTTATCCTTACTGAGCATCTGAGCTCACCCCTTTCAATGTTTTATTTTTCCCCGGATGTGAAGAAGAATTTTATGAATGACCTGTAGGGATAGTATGAGGGGATATGAAGACAAATATGGTGTTGTAGTTTTTCAATTATTGATGTAATGTAAACATTATGAATATATCTAGTGTTTCCAAGGCTACTAAACTAATCGGTCATTCGAGACTTGATCTTTCTTGTGATCATGCCAATGTTTTGTAATAATGCACCAACTCTAGGTAACTAGGGAGGGGCATTACAGTTGGTATCATAAAATGTTTAGTACAAACCTTGGAAGCTAGATTTAGATAAACTCTGATTAGAGCACGTAGACCTAAGATGAACTTTGAGTATTAGTATAGAAGAACTTCCTAGAATTTTGGTATTGTAGAGATTTTGTGAGTTTTCCGAGAAATACATCCCTATCCGGATACGATCAGGTAGAGGCGGCTCTGGCACAGTTGTACCTAGGGGTAAAACCCGAAAAAACTGGTTTGAGCTAGACTCGAACGGGAACTGGTGCACGACAATGGGCCTTGTTTCACTCTTGGTTACGACACTCCCGGGGGATATGCATAGGATAATTTACATTTTCATTACAAACCGATTTAAAGTATTATATATATAAGATGAGAGTAAATAACCTTGGTTAATACTAATGTGTTTTAAATTGAGAATATGGTGATATGTTAATCCCGAAATGATTTTATGACGACGGTTACTCACATAATTCTTTCTGGTTTTAGTCAATGGCTGGATTCCAAGGAAGTCATAGTGACATTGAGAATGATGTACAAGGTAGGAACGATGGTGGGAATGAGAAAAAAAATGGAATGTTGATAGGCGTAAAATATATCATCTTCATTCCAAATCAATTTCCAAAAATATGATCAACAATTATATATATATTAACCAATTCCCGGACTCAAAAAAGAAGAGAAAGGTGATGAATGATAGGAGCTCCAGTAGTGGAGACCATGGAGAAAGTAATCCTCAATTTCCATCATGCAGGAAATGTGGAAGGAGACACCCAGGAAATTGTCTCAATGGGAACAAGAAATGCTTTACATGCGGGAAAGAAGGACATAAAGTGAAGAATTGCCGATGAAAAATGAAGAGTACTATGGAAGAAGATAAAAATGGTCCCAAGAATCCATTTATAGTCATTTGCCGTAAATGTAGGGGACCTGGCCATTACACGAGTAAATTTCCTATTCTATAGGATATTTTCTTGGTCAAAGAAGAAGCTATGTGGAAATAAATTGTTGGAGAAATGTTTAAAAAGTATTAGTGCTCCTTTTTGATATGTTTACTTTGGAATAATTTTCTCTTGTATTTTTAGCCCTGTAGTTTTCCATGTGAGAATGATATTTGAGGAAGAATTATCTTTTCTCTTGTGGATATAGTTATAAATAACCATTTGGTTTTATATGATCATTGAGTTTGAGGAAGTTATAAGTTATTATAATTTCGGATGAAAATGCAAGGTATGAGATATGATTTGTGGTTAAATTGTGTTACGGTTATTTTGAGGAATTTATCTCATTTTGGAAATGTTATAAAATATAGTTTTTGAAAAAGGACAACACGCAGTCCGTGTCACAACCCGTCGCATCGGGCAGAGCTGTGGGAATCAAACCCACAACCAATGTGCGATTGGGAATTATCGCCTATCACTGGACTACGTGAAGTCCCTAGTTAGTGTGACTATTATTTTTAGTTAATTTATTTTATTGATCAATAATAACTCGATTTGGGATCTTATGTATTATCAAATGAATACCCTTAGTATAGGAAAATGATTTGGTGATTAAGTCATAAATGTTATTTTGGAAGTTGTTCGCTTTTTTGTGAACACTATATTCCCAAGTAAAATAGAATATTATGGGATTTCATTTGAGGAGTAATGGTGTATTTTTATATATGTTTTTATTGTGGATTTATAGTGATTTGGGTTATTTATGGAAATGATTAGGTTAATTCCTTTTAAGTATGCGACATTAAGAGTAATTAATGTTATTTAAAGATACAATTTAACGTGGAAGACTAAATTCTTATAAGTTTTGGGTTTCAATATTAGTTTGGATTATATTGAAGGATTTTAAGGAAAATTGATTATTGAGTGGTATTTATTTAACTTTGGGGTATTGATGGTTTAATTTTAGAAATTAAGATTAGTTTTTTTTCTCTAATATAATATCCATTTGGGGGATAATCAAATATTATACTAACCATTTTGGTTTTGATTAATCTCTAAAGAAAAGGTAAATATATAGTTTATCCTACGTGGATCATCTATATCTACAGAAGTTTATTCTAGCACTTCCATTGTGACCAAGTCTTCTTGAATACTCATTGTTAAAAAAATGATTTAGTGGTAAAAATTTATTAAAGAATGAAAATCTACTTAAAAATTAAGTATATCTCTTTATGTTCATAGTCAATATCATAAATTAATTCCTCGTCCTTATGTAATGTAACTTAAAACGGAAAATGTTGTCCGTTTACTTTTCCTACTGGGAGACTAATGATCGTTTGTCCCAACACATGTTTGTGATTTTTTTATTGTTAACTTTCTCCAGATCATATTTTATATCCCTCTCCATCAGAATGTAACACTTAGCTTATCGTCCATATCCATGTTTTCCTACATTGAATCCTAGTATGGGTTATCTCGGGTGACCTTTGTACTTATCTTTCTTTCTATTAAAGTGATAGTTTTATTGACTATTTTTCCGATGTGGGACTTCCCATTATATTCTCAATCCCAATTTTAAAAATTGCGCAGATGCAATTTATTGAAGGAGGGGAGAATTTAACATCCCAAGCTTCCACGATATGCTTCTCTCTGAATAATATAGTAGCATGTGTTGTACACAACTTCAAGTTCTAACACACCACCACCAATCAAACTAGCCGTTATGAATAGTAATACCTACTTTATGAAATTTTATACACTTTATATTTCCAAATGGACTTCATTTTTGGATTTGGAATATCGAAATTATCCTAGGGTGAAATTTTGGTACTTGTCGGATAACATTCATATTTTGATGAATAGTGAAAATTACTAAATTTTAATTAAAAAAAAAATTTAAACAAAATAACTAATAGTGATAAATTGTTAACATGAGTGGTTTTAAAGTATATTTAGAATATATTTTTACCATTTAATACAACGCTGGTCATTGGATGTAATTTCACATTTAAACCAGACATAAACAAGTGTCAATCTTTTGATAGTTACTATCTCTTAAAAACACGCTATTTGTTTTGACAATGGGAATTAATTTTTAAATTAATTAATGCAACTGATATCTTTTTAATTTGGTAAAATAGACATCATTTTTGAATTCATAATATCAAATATACCTTAGGCCTAATGTTTTGTATTTTTCTGGAAACTTTCATTTTTTTGATGAATAGTGAAACCACTAAGTGGTAGTTAAAAACCTGAATTTTTCATAAAACTTAATTTTACTGCTACTATGAGTGGAATTTAAAAAATCCACGAGACACGGGTAATATCAAAGAGAAAATTTGTGGTTTATTGAGATGAAAATAATTTTTGGTTAATAGTAACTTTTTACTTTTATTTACCACGGTTAAAAGTAAATAGGGTAATTAAGGGTAAAAATCATATTAATATTACCCTAACACATGTCCTAATTATATTGGACTTGTTTATATCAACCAAAAATTACCTTAGGAGTAAAATATTATCATTTAGGTCAACTTTTATTAGATTTGGACATTTATTATTATTTAATTCAATGAAGAGTTAAAAGAGTAAAAAATCAAAGTTTATTTACTAAAACATTTTTAATATAGGGTTATACATAAGATAAATTCTATTGTAAATAATAATTAGAAAGCTAAAAATATTTCATACATAACAGTATTTTATTTTTAATTTATAGTCATTAAATAATTTAATTTATTTATGACACAATGGTGATGCAGTAATTACCTAATTAATGAAATATTAAAATAATTGATATTATAAATGTCAAAATAAACGTAATTTGAAACTTTTTATGAATTTAACTAATTTTATAGGTTAATATGACATATTAGGATTGATTATATAATTGTTTTTGAAGTTATAATGCTGTTATGAATTTATCCAAAACAATATACCCAATAGTGTCAAAATTGACATAAAGGAGTTTTTAAAGAAAATATTATATTATTAATTTAAATTCAATTCCTAAAAATATAAGGTTCATCCAAGAGACTTATATCATTATAGCTGTATCATTAATTGAAAACTTGGGGGTCTCTTGTATGTATATAGTTTTTTTATTAACCATATAATATAAAAATACAAAGAGACATTGTAAAAGTGAAACTAATTAACTAAGAGTTAATACATAAAGATAAGGTTAATATAATGACCCAAACCTATCTAAATTATATTAGTTAAGTGGGTTTCAACCAATAACCACCTTAAACTTTAAATAATCCACTTTTAAGCCATTATAAACTGAATATGAATTTATTATAAAATAATATTTTTTGCTTTTCCAAAGGTGCCCCTCACCCATCATATAAAAGGGCACTCCCACTTCTCACTAATTGACACATTCAAATCCTTTAGGCTCGGCCAAAACCTGCCCAAATACTATCTCAACTTCTCTCACTAAAACCTAGAGGCCTTAGTTTGATCAGAAATCAATCCTAAGGAGCCCTTTTGATCAAATCAAAAGGAATAACCCGAAGAAGAGGTAATGTTTTCACCACCCTCTTTCAAGTTCCTTTCTTCTTCAACATATTCTTTCTTTTATATTTCTACTCTAAAATAATAACTCCAGTATCTTCTATATACTTTGATGTTATTATAAATATGGCACAACCATATTCAGTATTCTATCCATCCTTTGAATGTCATGTCACCATACGTGCGTACGTACAGCTTACCGTCTCCACGTCGTGGTGTAATTGTCATTAAATAAATTATTATTTGGATGGGCATAATAATGATGTGTAATTCATGTAAATAATAAATAAAACATGATAATTATTCTGTCTATATGATATACTATACAATTATATATTATTTTAACATCAAATGAATAATATTGTCGCTCGTGCGTACGTACGGACTACCGTCTCAAAAAACACGATGAGATTCATTCTCCATCGTATCCATTCAAGTATAATTATCATTTGCTGATTAAAAATAATATTTAATGACTTGAAATAATTCTGGATATGAATAAGATACAACCTATCCATAAAAAACATGGCTTACTTAACAAATAATATAATGGAAAATGTGTAATTTAACACCCGAAATAACGATAATACTAAGATATTATTAACAAATCAATGTTAAAAGATCATATATGATATCATATTAATGTAAATGATTATTGTATAATTCAATAACAATTATTTCACCATTATACAGGAGGTTAACCTACCGTCTACAAAGGAAAAAGTACAAAGTAAGGGGTTTCTTATCTCACTTTTAATCTCGTGACAATACCATTGTTCACCACTTATTTATTACATGTGGTGTCTGTACTGCCCATGTTTGTATTCATTGTGTAATATACTTTAATTAATGTATATTCACATCATCATTGTATGATCCTTATTTCATGGGTGTATGTGTTATATGTTACCAAATCAATAAGGGAATTTGAAATTTCAATTTCCACTCATTCGGCTTTACACATACTTCATTGATTATTTTACTCCAAGATTATGTGTGGAATAACTATTCATATGATTATGTCATAATTTCCACTCCCCTTTCTGTGGATATACTTTTTATACACATAATCACTCGATTGATAAATTCTCAATTCATCGGTATGAATTTGATAACAGTAATTTTTACTCAATCTCGATTTGTTGAGATAAACATCCAATTCATTGGTGTTTTTTAAAAGAATATGTGTGAATGTACTTTGATTGTTTTACACTGAATATCCAATCATATTTAGTGTATTTATATTTTTCATACATAATTATGTCTTTGATTTATCTTTAACCTAAGGATATGGACTTTATAAGATATTTCATCTCAATTTACATTCTATTGAGACTTCCTTGTTGTTATACACCAAATCACTTTTATGTGGTGTATATAATGTACTTTGACATAGTATATCATGAATCCATTTATTCTCATGATATTACAAAGTTTTTATTACCTCAATTATTTTTATTCAAGTTTCTCTCTTTTGGTTAGAAACTCTAAATAAAATACCATTTTTAAATGTTTTAAAGGCTTATTCTTCGAAATCTTGCTCATTAATGTCCATGTTTTAAAAATGGTTTTAAGGATTTATTTATATGGACATTAAATTTTTAAAATTAAAAATCCTTTTAAAAGTTTCAATGTGGTATGGGTCACTTTGATTCAAAAATCTATTTTTAAATTGCTTCTTGGAAAATAGTGGGACTTTTAAATGATTTCAAGAAAAAGGGGATATTTCTCTAAAATATTTTTGATGGTTATTTTTACTTATGTCAATATCCTTAAATATTCTCTATTGAGGTTAATTTGATACAATAAAATCTCTCATATTGTATCGAATGAGTTATGTTTGACTGTGGATGTGCTATTTTTATACCATTCATGGTTTGTGGATAAGTATTGACATTTCATATGCTAGTTTTAATACGAATGTTTATGTTATGTTTCAAACTTTTCATATGTGGAATGCATTGGACTTATTAAGTGACGGGTGGAGCCCGCTATTGCTCTTCGATGCATCGGTAGGTCTCATGAGACAAACTAGTGTCTTGGCACAAGTCCTTGACAAAATTTTATTTGTAGTCTTGGCACGAGGCCTTTGCTATGTGGTTATGATAGTCTGGCATTATGCATTCCATCCTAATGAAAGTCGTTTTTGTTATTTCATGTGATTATTCGATTAGTATAATATCCATGTGAATAAGTAAATGAAATTATTTCATTTTATTTCTGCCATATTATGTTGAAGTTCAAGTTTAAATGTCTTTTGTTTTAGTTATACACTGCATTAAATGTTTATTCCTATTTATGGAAGTTTCTGCTATATTATTATCCTTACTGAGCATCTGAGCTCACCCCTTTAAATATTTTATTTTTCCCAGGATGTGAAGAAGTATATTATGAATGACCTGTAGGGATAGTATGAGGGGATATGAAGAAAAATATGTTGTCGTAGTTTTTCACTTATTGATTTAATGTAAACTTTATGAATATATCTAGTGTTTCCAGGGCTACTAAACTAATCGGTCTTTCGAGACTTGATATTTCTTGTGATCATTCCAATGTTATGTAATAATTCACCGACTCTAGGTAACTGGGGTCTGGGCGTTACAAGTCTAACGAAACAAAAATATTTTTTTGATGAATAGTAACCTACCATTATGAATAGTAACATACCCTTATTAATAGTTTTATACCCTAATTAATAGTAACCTTACATATGATAGTATAAAAATAATATTCAAGTGAAACTATGATGTACCAATATTTTAGAATAAGTAAATGAATGTTTTGAAAACCGTTTTTTAGTAGTAAACCAGGATTTTAATTAAATATTAAATTAATAATATTTAGAAAATTATTTTCGAAAAATGGACTTCATTTTTGGATTCTAAATTTCGAAAAATGGTTGGGCAAAAATTTTGGGATTTTTCTGAAATACTTGAATTTTTCATGAATAGTGAAATTTCATAATTTACAAAAAATAAGATAAATAAGCTAATCATAGAGTCATGTGTGATGTTCTGTTGATGTAATCCCACTTGGTTCGGGATCACATGATAAAATTAATATTTTTTGTCATGGAATACTCACTATTCCTTGTCTTGTGGAGAAATAATAATCTAATGACCTTTATATTAAGAAAACCCCTCTCCCCTCCACTATAAAAACAACCCTTCACACCCTCATTTCCTCACACCTCTAAAGCTCCATGAACTTTATAAACTCTACCCAAACACTTCCCTAGCCCCTCTCCCACGTTAAATATTTGATGGTCTCATCAAAAGACCAAGCTTAGGCCCTTTAGGAGGATCTTAATAAGAAGATTTAAGAGGTAATTTCTCTCCCTCTTCTCCTTTAATTTCCTTTCAAGTTCAAGTTCACTTATTGATCTTCCCCACATATCATCATGAAAATTATATTGTAACTCTAGTATTATAAATATACTATAATTTTATGATGCTAATGTGATATTCTATCATCCAACCCCCTTTCCCTCTTCTTTTTATTTTATTAAAGAGTACATTGTTCGTGTGGTGTCAATTTATCACCTTCAAGAACGACTTGCTTTCTTTTTCCATTTCAACCGTCAGATCTGGTCATGATTCAATTTTTATGGTTGAACCAGAATTTTATATATGTATTATTTCCGATATAATGTTCTGGAAATAACCTATGCCCATATTACTAAGTGATAAAGTAAAACAAGTTCGTTGTGATCAAAAAACCGACCGAATTAACCAAAACAATCATCATTTAATTCTTATCTAATGATTCATCCACATGGATATAATGTGATTCATTATAAGATCATTAAAAATCCTGTAATCTTATTAATAACATGTAATACCAGTTCTATAGGTTTACCCATGTTCTACCCAAACTTCAATTTAAGAATACCAGTGAACCACTCAAGAAAACCATAAAAACAAACATTCCCGAATAATGCTTTTAAACTCTATAACTCATAAAAAGGCACACAAAATCACTTAATGAAACCATAATAAACCATATTAATTTAAAAATGGTTTTTGATTTCTAATTAATGCATATAATGTCATTATACAGGACATTAAAGAGAGGGAAGCATTCAGATACAAGGTAAGGGGAAATTCTTGAACCCAACATTCATCCTTTGGGTTCTCCCTCTTTCACTCCATTTTTGATATGGTCACTCCTTAAAGATAATTTCTTCATCATTTTCTTTCCTTTCTGAGATATACATTTTTTTCCCTGGTTTTTATTTCAATCAAAATGTTTTCTAAAAGAACTTTTCTTTTAAGAACACACCTTTTACTTCTCACTCAACGTGGACGGTTCTTGTAACATGTATGTTATTCCCTTTTTTTTGGGAAACCAATGTTTATGAATGTGTTATTATGAAATGAAACCCATTAAATTTCATGGGTTACTTATGTTACTTTTGATATATGTTTCTTTTGGAAAGAATGATAATGATAATGTTATGATGTGACGGGTGTGCTAGGAATTGTATAGGTCAATATTAATGTTTCAATGTGACGGGTGCGCCCGGAATTATATAGTTCTCCAATGCATTAGGTAAAGTGATGAATCTCACAAGTAAATGTTAAATGATATGTAAACAAGATGCTAGCATGGTTCACAAGTATGTGTGGTAGTTAACCACTAAGACATGGTGTTTCATTTTTATGCATTTCCACATTTCAAGTCTTATATTTATGCTTCTTCTCATGTTCATGAACTTTTTCCATGTTATGATTATGATCACCCCATGCTATATTGTTCTTATATATCCTCTTACTGGGCTTCCAGATCACCCCTTTTGATGTATATCCTCAGGTGTCTACATGTACTAAGGAGAGGACAAATTCCAATAAGAAGCTAGAGAAGAAGAAATTAAATAAATGTTTATTCTTGATGTAGTATTGGTTATGTATGGTCTTAGTTTTCCGGAGACACTAAACCTTTGGATCCTCTATGTTTAATACTATAATGGTGTTTATCTTTAAAATGATGTAATAGTAATGTAAGAAAAAGTAGGGTCACTATATTGAATATTTAAAAAATGTTGTAATATCCAGGTTTATTAAAATAGGGTCGTTATAACATATGTAGAGAGAGTTAAAGACCTTAATTTATCTCATTCTATTAGAGGATATTATCATTTTTTATCTCAAAATAACCCCTACTTCAGGAATTTACTTGCATAATTTCAGTATTCCGTACATTTGAAAATTTTGACTATGGGTTAAGGGTTGTTCGAAACAATATTTTCATCAATAACATTAGTGAGATTAAAGAACCTCCTATAGAATTTATTAAATTGATTCCCCTCTTTTTTACATTTGACACAACACCTAGTTTTTCTTGTGGAAGATTCCCATATGCTAATTTGTGAACTTTTTCATGTGGTAATTTGGGTTTTTATTCCTATGTGGAATTTTAGTGTTGATCCTCCCAAATGATACATCATTTTCAGCATTTTATATTTATCCCCTAAATATATATGATAATACCCAATATCGAAGTGGACCTTAAGGCACAACAAACAATATACTCATAAATTTCATGGTTTGGAATAACCAATACATTTTCTAGACTCATATTTAATCCCAAAAATAATTTTTTTGTAACTCCCCGCCCCCAGTTACCCAGAGTCGGTGCATTATTTTTATACATTGGCATGATTACAAGGAATAAAGTCCCTAAGGACTGATCGATTTAGCAGTTTTGGAAAATAGATTACATACATGAATGTTACATTACACTTTATAACATACAAAACAAAACAAATAATCCTTTATGAATACCATTATTCTCTTGGCTTAACCCTGCATATCAATCACAATACACTTCTTGGAATCCTAGGAAATATAAAACATAGAAAGGGGTGAGCTCAGATGCTCAGTAAGGATAATAATATAACGGAAACTTTCATAGATAAGAATAAAAATTTAAGTCAATGTATAACTAAAACAAAATCCTTTTAAACTTGAACTTCAGCATAATATGGAAAAAATAAAATGGAATAATTCCATTTACTTATTCACATGGATATTATACTAGTCGAATAATCACATGCAATATCAATAACCACTTTCATAATGATGTAATGCATAATGTTGAACTTTAATTTCATTTTCAAGGCCTCATTCCAAGACCTAGGGGCTAACTATAACCGGAACCCAACTCCGAGATCCCCTGTAACTAGACTCTAACCCGGAGTGCCTCTAATAACGAGACACCAACCCGGAGTGCATCAAATAACCGGACACCAACCCATAGTTCCTCTAATAACTGGACACCAACCCGGAGGGTCTACTATAACCGGACCCCAACCCGGAGGGCTTACTTTTAATAGTCCTCAACCCAGAAGATACTAGTCCAACACATTCATCTTAAGAAGAGAATGAAATATAACATAAATATTCCTATTAAAACTAACCTACGAAATGTGAAAACTTTAATCACAAACCATTAATGGAATAAAAATAACTCATCCATAGTCAAACATATCACAAAACCTTAAATAAAATATGGATGATTTGTATCATAATAAATGAACATGTAACATGTGTAAAATTTATCAAAGGATGTTGACATAGATGAAATCAGAACTATTTGAGAGAAATATATCTTTTTTTAATCATTTAAAAGTCACATAATTATAGAGAAAACCTTTGTTTTGAAAATATCTTTATAATCTTGTGAGGGAAGCTTCAAAGGATAAATAATGGGGGAGAATAACCGCACCCTCCATATATGTTAAAAAAGACATTCTTATCTTAATTTTGTCGAGAAGGACAAAAAGTAACTTGTTTTGAAAATGATGGAAAGATTCATTTCAAAACATATAAAGTCAAATAAGGGTATAAATGACTTTAACCCATTGTCTTTTAAATAGTAAAAATGTTTTGAAAGGCATTTTTAAGAAACATGGATGTCGATGATAAAGAGGTCCCATTAGATAATTACGTGTAAATAACCTCGGATAATGAAGAGATTGTGAAATAAACCCTAACCAATTTGGTAACTTACGAAACATACAGCCCATGAAAGAGGTATCATACAATAAATATGTAAATACACATAAATTAAAGTGTATTACACAAAGAATACAATTATGGGAAGTACATACACCACAAAAAAGGTCATAGTAGCGATATGGCATGAATCTCATGAGAATAAGGAGTGAGATGAAAGACCCCTTACCTTGCACTTTCTTTTAGTCGAGGGTACGTTTAGCCTCCTCTTCTTCGGGTTCTTCCTTTTGATTTGATCAAAAGGGCCCAATAGGTTGGATTTCTGATCAAACTAAGTCCTCTAGGATGAAGGGAGGATATTTGACGGGGTATTTGGGCTGGGGTTGGCCGAGCGAAATGTCTTAGAAGGTGTGAATTAGAGAGAAGGGGGAGTGCCCTTTTATAAGAGGGGTGAGGGGCACCTTAGGAAAAATTTAAATATTATTTTATAATAAATTCATATTCAGTTTCTAATGGCTCAAAAGTTAATTATTTAAATTCTAAGGTGGGGATAGGTAGAAAAAAACTCAACCAATAGGTTTTAGACAAGTTTAGCTTACCATTTTAACCTTATCATTTATATTTAACTCTATGTTAAATAATTTATCTTTTTCCGTGTCTTCTTGTATTCTTACACTATATGGTTAATAAACATACTATATACTGCCAATCAAACCTCAATTGGTTCATTAATGTCATATATATTATTATATAAGTCTTTTGGATGAGCCTTATATTATTAGGACCATTATATCAATTAATAATATAATATATTTTTTAAAACTATTTTATGTCAATTTTGACACTATTTGGTATTTGTTTTTCATTAAAATAATAAAAACATGATTACTTCAAACAAAATACAATGAATCAATCCTAACATGTAATATGCACCTATAAAATTCGTGTATGTATTAAAAACATTGAAATTGTTGTGAAATTGATCGAACGCCGATTGAAACCGCGAAGCATTTCGAAACCAGAAATGTAAGATCGATCACAGGCGAAGCGCATCGTTGAGAAAGCGGATGTCGTATTTGCGTATGACGATGATGAAGACAAATGGAAATACAAATACAAGATAAATATAAGAATTATAGAACACAAATTTAGAGCCAACAATCCATCATACCTTTCATTAATCATATCCATGTATTTATAGTGTACAAAGTATACCAAAGTTGGCATATGAAAGGTTGGTCACATGAAGGGTCTCATTGGGAATGGGAGTTAACATAATTATGACATTCTTATTTAATGTTTCATAACACTCCCCCAGGAAAGTCATAATTTCATGGAATCTTATATAATCTTCACTTAAAAAAACCCCGTGGGAAAAATAAGTAGAGCCAAAGAAATTGATTTCCATGTCATGTCGCCTCATTAAAAACCTTACCAGGAAAACCCAGTGGGAAAAACCAGCTGAAGGGAAAAAGAGTGCAGAAATCCCAACTCCCCCTAACTATATCATTTAATTATGTCTTCAGGACATCAATTAATATTATTATTAAATTACGTCTTCAGGACATGGGAGGAAGATAAAAAATAATGAATGGTCTCATTGAAGATTATAACTCTTGGGGAACGCCAACAATTTCCATTAATAATAGATATCCATAATAATTTATAACATTCCTTTGGATATCTTTTATGATGTATGATTGCCTCATTAAAAACCTCATCAAGGAAAAACCCTCTTGGGGAAAACACTTGATTATGGAAAAAGAGTACAATAACATCAAGTCCCCTGAGTGTTTCCTTGTTAAAAACCTTATCAAGAAAACCCCGTGGGAAAAACTTGACTAAGGGAAAAAGAGTACAACAATTACATCTCCCATTCATAATGATAATCTTTTATCTCATAGAATGTCCATGATCAATTCATAACCAAAACATTCAGTTTTGAATTTTGGAATAATAGTAATCTATACCCTTTTGATTTCAATGAATAGGGAAGAACATTACCTTGCATCATAATATGATTCATTTCCATTTTCAAGGTACATACGCACATGTACATGTATATCCTTCACGGATTAATAAAATGTGCATTTATATTTAATCCTTATGGGATAACTATGTTTTTTATCAACCCCTTATGTATACAATCTATCACTTTAATTATTCATTAAGGTTAAAACCATTCCAAAAAATTAATATCTCATCTTTAGGATGATTAATTCAAGATACAAGGACATTCCATGTAATTTCATGATCAAATAATTCATTGATTTCAGAAAACTCTTCAACAGTTTAGATGTTTTTCAAAACACCTTAATAATAAAATGATTCATACAAACCATGGGATGATAAATTCAACTCATATTCTTCCTTAACTTAATATGGATAAATCTTATTCAATTCACCACATAATTTATCAAATTGTGTTAAATTTCCATAATTTTGAATACGCTTCAAGCATTTCAAATCCTTCTAGGATTCATATAAATATCAAAATAAGGAAGAATATAAGATCATTGATATTCAATAGTCTTTATAGTTTGGATAATCAATCCAGAACTTTATATGTTAAACATTTCATAAGTTCCTTTAATAATTTTGGCCAATTATTATGATGTCGACATCTATAAAACATCTATAGTCAATGAGTTTTAAAAGCATTCAAA
Organism: Viscum album; assembly: GCA_963277665.1. NCBI lineage: Eukaryota > Viridiplantae > Streptophyta > Magnoliopsida > Santalales > Viscaceae > Viscum > Viscum album. The sequence continues at coordinate 1,251,133,976 of OY728151.1, read as the reverse complement.
GAAAATATATCATCAACAACATTTGATTGAGATCTCATACTTTTTCTGGTACCAGTGTCACTTCAGGGACAATATCTAAAAAGATATAATGTTGTCGATATATTCATTTTCCTCTTCAAGGGAAAATATATTTATTGCTTTCTACTCATGATGACCAATGATTTTATATAATCAGTTCAACCACATTTCGGGTGTGTATAATCAGACTATTGATTTTCAACACTTTACATTCATGTAAGTGTTGTGAGAATCTTGTCTATGGTTCTGCAAGACCATATAATATATGATACTCAATATTTCATTCAATCAACATGCATATCATGCAATGTATACTCACCAGCAGCAAATTACACATGTGATCACTTAGTGGATGCATCTTTCATATAGATGGATCACATGGTAGGTGTGCGCGCCCATATATACTTCTTCATAAGTATATGAGAAATTTATTTCCATAATAGCTACTAATAATATAAATAATTTACCCCAAAAATGGGTAGCTCTTGGTAAATTATCATACAGGGAGAATTCATAATGACTTAATGATAATAAATTCATTGATAATTTTGTAGACATGCATCTATTAAATAAATTCATCATTCTCCCCCTGATGGATGTCTATTATTTTATCAATAAATCGATGCTCATGTATACTTGAATCAATATCTTTCATTATAATTAATCCCAGATGGCCTAAATCATCATGTCATATATTTGAAGTTCTAGGATCAGTAAACTTCTGGTTTACCATTATTGATTTGATTGTACATAACAAATTCTTTATAATCACTTTTATGAATTCTTGTTACATATCGAGGTACCTCTTTTGTCTCCATATGATATTCATTTTCAAGAATACCATTCACATATCTCATTGAGACTTAACAAAGCATTAAGAATTTTTACTACCAGGTAGAAATATATTCGCTCTTTTGGAGTCTTTTATTAATTTTCACTACCGGTAAATGTACTTATATGAGAATATACTAACGCATATATGAGTTCTTTTGAAGCATTTACTCAAAATAATATTTTTCTTCAAGATCGACACATATAAGATCTTCAGGATCTTTCATTGTGACACTCATATTTGTCGTCTACATAAGGTGGTTGATGAATTCATAATATAATCATAACGGGTTAGGCCCATCACCAAGAGGATTATTGCATAATTTAGAACTTCTGGCCAAAATATTTTGGAACTTCAGGTCCAAATATTATTTTATAATACATCTACCTGGGATAGGAGCCCCCACATCTTTTAAAGCTTGTGAATGTGGTAGCGAGAACCAATGTGGAAGAATCTTTTGGATTCACGACACACTTTATCACCATCCAAAATTATAATTCATAAACAACATTCACTTTATCAAATGAAAGATAAATCATTTGATCAAACCTCATCAACTCTCAAATATTCATGATATCATAAATCATAAAAAAACATGAATAATTTCATTTTCTTCAAGGAATGAGATATAGTAGTTAAAACTACATTCACATCGGGGAATGAATTCATTCATCAGATTTCATGATCCATGAATGATAATTTATTATTTATCAATAATGATCATCTTGGATAAAATTTAAATTTTATTGATTATGATGATCATTGTTTTAACCACTTCAGGTGGTAAAATCATTTTCATAATATATATCGGATTATCAAAACTATGCAATTCAATCTTTTCATTTATGAATTATATGAACAACAACATCCACTTCAGGGGATAGATGAATTGCATGAAATGATATTGATAATACATAAGAATATGATAAATAATAATGTTTCCCTTTATATTGTTGCTGTAGGAACAATAAATGATAAATGATGATATTCTTCAATATAATGTCAAAGGACATTATTTTCATATCATCCTTCAGGGATGTATTATTTTATAAATATTCATAAAATTTATTGTGCTCCGTAAATGTTTATTGTCATAAAACCACTTTTAGTTGTTATATTTTTATTATTTTTTATAAACAAATATAACACAATGATCATTCGCAAAACATCATATCCACCTCGAACTTGATTTATAATAAAATGAGGTATATTTGCATTAACTTCGGGGAATGAAATAAATCATTTTAAATAAATATTCTCATTCACTCTAGGGAATAGAATAAAATTATTTGTTCATGTTTTATAGTGTCTTCCAGACAATTACATGAATATTCAAATCAATTTCATCCACTACGGGGGATGGGTTTCATAGTGTCTTCAAGACAATAGCATGGATATCCAACTCATCAATTTCATCAATTTCATCCACTTCGGGGAATGGATATATATAAAATATATTTGCGCTTGTTCATCAAGAATATTTAATTTCTCTAAAACATTTTATAAGAAATAAAAGAAAGAGAACAGAAATAAAACAAATATTTACAAATATTCAAAGTAAATATCATCTCCATCATGAACCATTATATAGCATAATCAAACTTGACACCTTCAGGGTGAACAAGAAATAAGAGATATTAAATTTCATGGTTCATTGAATGATTAGCAAATTTTGGATCGACATACGACAGGTACGCGATGATCATCAAACCTTGGCTCAACGTACGACGGGTATGTGATGTTTATCAAACTTCATCTTGACGTACGACGGGTACGCGATGTTCATCAAACTTCCTCTCGACGTACAACGGGTACGCGATGTCCATCATTCAACGGCTCGATGAACAATAGGTACGTGATTTTCATTGTTCAATGGCTTGACGTACAATGGGTACGCGATTTTCATCATTCCACGCCTCGACGCACGATTCGTACGCGTTGTTCATCCTTCAACGGCTCGACGTACGACGGGTACACGATGTTCATCATTCAACGGCTCGACGTACGATGGGTACTCGATGTTCATCATTCAATGGCTCGAAGTACAATGGGTACATGATGTTCATCATTCAACGGTTCGACGTACGACGGGTACACGATGTTCGTCATTCAACGCCTAGACGTACGACGGGTACACGATGTTCATCCTTCAACGGCTCGACGTATGACGGGTATGCGATGTTCATAATTCAACGGCTCGACGTACCACGAGTACGTGATGTTCATCATTCAACCACTTCTGGTGGTGTAGTTTTTTATTCATTTGATGAATGATGTTTTTTTTTGACATCGACCACATCAGTTATTAAGCAAATACATTCTCTCTAGGGAATGAAGTGAAATTTGTCAACCGTGAGTCATTACAGCTCTTCAGGAGCTCATTATTTTTCCCGTAACAAAAGAATAAGGAAATCATATATTATTTTCAGATTTATCAAGAGGGGAAAAATAAATGTAACAATATCTTAAATATAAAATAAGACTTACCCTTTTGATGTATCACTTCGAATGAGTGGAGCTGATGCACATGCGAAAGAGTATGTCAAAAGAATAATGTTTATAAAAACTTGTGACATAGCTTTTGTTCGTGAAATTTATCTTACGTCGATGATATGGATGACGATAGCGCCGTCCCGATGCGCAATGCGGAGAAGACGATCGTGCTGATAATGTGTTGTGAAATTGATCAAACGCCGATTCAAACCGTGAAGCATTTCGAAACCGGAAATGTAAGATCGATCATAGGCGAAGCACATCGTTGAGAAAGCGGATGTCGTATTTGCGTATGAAGATGACGACGACAAATGGAAATACAAATACAAGATAAATACAAGAAGTAGAGAACACAAATGTAGAGCCAACAATCCATCATACCTTTCATTAATCATATCCATGTATTTATAGTGTACAGAGTATACCAAAGTTGGCATATGAAAGGTTGGGCACATGAAGGGTCTCATTGGGAATGGGATTTAACATTATTATGACATTCATATTTAATGTTTCATAACAGAAATTATATTTATTTTAATATTTATAATACCATTTACTTTATTCTTTCATGAATAAGGTAATTACTGCATCACCATTTTGTCATAAATAAATTTTTTTATATAATGTCTAAAAATTATAAATAAAATACCATGGTGTAATAAATTGTTTTATCTTTCTAATGAATATTTATAATTTAATTTATCTTATGCAAAACCATATATTAAAAATGTTTTAGTTATTAAACATTGATTTTAACTTTTTTAACTATTCTTTGAATTAAATAAAAATAAATGGCCTAATCTTATCCAAGTGGACCTAAATGATAATATTTTATTCCTAATGTTGTTTTTGGTCGAGATAAAATTTTCCAATAGAATTAGGACATGTGTGAGGGTAATATTAATTACATTTTCACCTATAATTACCCTATTTACTTTTAACTGTGGTAAATAAAAGTAAAAAGTTACTATTTACCAAAAATTATTTTAATCCCATTGAACCACATTTTACTCCTTTATATAAACCGTGTCTCTCGGATTTTCTAAATTGAGCTCTTAGAAGCCGTGAAATTAGGTTTTATGTGAATTAACAAAAGCTCCTTGGAGGTGGGTAAAAGACGGTGAAAAGTTCAATAAAATTTTTATATATCTAAAATTATTATAAACCGACTCCAATGAATTAAATTGAACTTATATAGGTATTATGTATCTATTTTGATATTAAATAACTTAAATAAAATAAATAATTATTTAAATAAAAATTCGGTTTTAAACTATAACTCAGTGTTTTCACTATTCATCAAAAATTAATAGTTTTTAGAAAAATACCAAAAATTTACCCTAAGATAATTTGGATATTAAAAATTAAATAATGAAGTATTTTTTTACCAAATTAAAAACATAGAAGTTGCATTTATTAATTTAAAATTAATTCTCGCTGTCAAAACAAAAAGTGTGTTTTTAAGAAAATAATAACTATCAAAAGATTGACACTTGTTTATGTCCGGTTTAAATGTGAAATTATGTCCAATGACCAACATTGGATTAAATTGTAAAAATACATTGTAAATATAATTTAAAACCACTAAAATTCATAATTTATCACTATTAATTATTTCGATTAAAAAAGGTGTTTTTAATTAAAATTTAGTAATTTTCACTATTCATCGAAATATGAAAGTTATTAGAAAAGTACCAAAAATTCACTCTAAGCTAATTTCGATATTAAGAATCCAAAAATTAAGTCCATTTTGAATGAAAAAATGTATAAAATTTCAAAAGGTGGGTATTACTATTCATAACGGTTAGTTTGATTGGTTTTGGTGTGTGTTAGAACTCGAAGTTGCGTACAACACACGCTACTGTATTATTCAAAATGAAGCGTACCGTAAATGATTGGGGTGTTACATTCTCCCATCCTTCAATAAATTGATTCCTCACAATTTATGCTCAGTATTGGAAACTTGGGGTTGACATTTCAAAATATCTTAGTTGAAATCCCACATCGAAAAATGGATTAATGAGGCCTCTATTTAAAATAAAGAGTGGTAAGTATGAAGGTTACCGAAAATAACACATTCTAGGGTTCCATGTAGGAAAATATGGATATGGAAGAGAAATATAACCATAAATATCTGATGGAGAGTTGTAGAGAACATGGTTATAAAAAGGCCAATAATCCCAAAGCCATAAATTTGTGATGATCTAAGGTACCATCTAGGGCAACATTTTTGTTCTATGTTCCTTTTCTTAATGTTGAGAAATTTATTTGTGATATTGGTTAATATCATAAGGAGATATACTTACTTTATAATTAGTGTCTTATCCATTAATAAATTTCTACCACAAACTCATCTTTCACTACAAAACATAATACAACTCAAAAATAGTCTATTTATCCTAATCGTATAGGGTTCCAAATATAGTGAATGTATAATTCACATATCAGACCCATTAAAAAAAAGAAACTACATTATACAATCCAGGGACTTCACGTAGTCCAATGGTAGGTGATAAATCCCAATCGCACTATGTTTGTGGGTTCGATTCTCACAGCTTTGTCTAACGCGATGGGTTGTCACACGGTCCTTGTGTTGTCCTTTTATAAAAATCCAAAAATAACCTTTCAAAATTAATCTATTCCAACCTTTAGACTTATCCAAAATACTACTATCCAAACTCACAGTCCAAAATTTATAAGGAAGTTAAACACAGTTAAGATCCTTTTTGCAATGTAATAACATGTGAACACCTTCACCATGTGTTATTTTCAATCATGGTAACATCCTGAATTGCCATAAAACCTTATTGATTACATTAATGCTCCCTTATTCATTATAGAATACTAGATATACTCCTTCTACCAAAAATTTTGTAAACTCCAATGATGAAAAATCATTAATCAGTTTCAAGGTATTCAAGAATATCCAATATAATTTACCCCAATCAACCATATCTTATTCCAAAATCAGTGCATAAATATTAGGACCATATTAAGGTTTAGCTTTCCTTCAACCATGTAATTTCAAAAAAGTTTAACTCTATGTAGATTCACTTTTCTTAGTACCATAAAATCTCAAATCCTCAATGAAATAGTACTGCAGTACAATACTTATTTATTTCTAGAACATCATTGATACAACACTTAAATGAAATAATTCCAAAATAAAAGCAAAAGAACACTTGTAATTCCTCTTCATTTGTGGTAGTATCATAACTTTATTATTATCCAATAGCATCATTTGCGGCATATTTTGATGAATGGGACATTGGTTCGCGTAGTGTCCAAACTCCTTGCAGATGAAGCATTGTACATTTAAAACCTTTTTCTTACACTTGCAGTCACGTTCTTGGTGTCCTTTTTCTCCACACTTATAACATACTCCCATTCCCTTCAAGAATTTTCCAAGGTGATTCTTTCCACAGTTATCACATATGAGAAAATCCTTCTTTACCTTCTTCCCTTTATCTGTCTTTCTCTCTACCATCCTTTTCTTCTCTGGCTTCCCTTCAAAGCCATAGGACTCCAAGAATTATTTACTTATCTTATCAACACATGATACTATTTCATCATATGATGATAATACGTGGGATACTATTTCCCTTCTAAATTCTGGCTTAAGACCATGAAAGATATGATCCTTCCTACTCTTTGGATAATGTGTAATGCTGGAGTTCTCATTCCTTCTACTGTGCTCTATTTCTAAACAATGGTATACACTAGATTAGTTTATGAATTGCAATACCTAATCCCGAACATGTAAAACACATAACATAAATTAAAAAGTTTATGGATATAATCCATAATCAGATAAATGTTTTCTTTGAGTAAGTATATACTCAGAAGCCCTTCATAATGGTTCGTAAAGAAAATGAGAATTATCCTAAGCATATCTCCTGGGAGTGTCTTAACCAAGAGTGCATTAAGGCCCATTGTCGTGCACCAGTTCCCGTTCAAGTCTAGCTCAAAGCGGTGTTTTCGGGTTTTACCCCTAGGTACATCTGTTTCAGAACCGCCTCTACCTGCTCATATCCATACAGGGATGTATTGCTTGGAAAACTCACAAAATCTCTACAATACCAAAATTATAGGAAGATCTTCTATACTAATCCTCAAAGTCTATCTTGGGGTGATGTGCTCTAATCAGAGTTTATCTAAATCTAGTTTTCAAGGTTATTGCTAAACTTCCTCTGATACCAATTGTCAAGCCCCGACCCTAGTTACCCAGATTCGGTGCATTATTTTAATACATTGGCATGATTACAAGGAATCAAGTCCCGAAGGACCGATCGATTTAGCAGTCTTGGAAAATTGATTACATAAATGAATGTTACATTACACTTTATAACTTACAAAACAACATAAATAATCTTTTATGAATTCCATTATTCCCTTGGCTTAACCCTGCATATCAATCACAATAAACTTCTTGGAATCCTGGGAAAAATAAAACATAGAAAGGGGTGAGCTCAGATGCTCAGTAAGGATAACAATATAGCAGAAACTTTCATAAATAAGCATAAACATTTAAGGCAATGTATTACTAAAACAAAAGCCTCTTAAATGTAAAACTTAAGCATAATATGGAAAAAATAAAATGAAATAATCAATTTAATTATTCACATTAATATTATACTAGTCAAATAATCACATACAATATCAATAACCACTTTCATAATGATGTAATGCATAATGCGGAACTTTAATTTCTTTGTCAAGGCCTCGTGATATGACCTAGTGGATAACTGTAACGGGAACCCAACTCGGAGAGCCTCTGTAACCGGAATCCAACCTGCAGTGCCTCTAATAACCAGACACCAACCCGGAGTGCCTCTAATAACTGGACACCAACCCAGAGGGACTCTAATAACCGGGCACCAACCCGGAGGGTCTGCTGTAACTGGACCCCAACCCGGAGGGCTTAATTTTACCGGTCCCCAACCCAGAACATACAAGTCCAACACATTCTTCTTAAGAAGAGGATGAAATATAACATAAACATTCGTATTAAAACTAATATAAGAAATGTCAAAACTTTAATCATAAACCATTAATGGCATAAAAATAACTCATCCATAGTCAAACATATCACAAAACCTTAAATAAAATATGGATTATTTGTATCATAATAAATCAACTTGAAATAAGTGTAAAACTTATCAAATGATGTTGACATAGATGAAATCAAAACTATTTGAGAGAAATATCCCTTTTTTGGAAATCATTTAAATGTCACATAATTATAGAGAAAACCTATATTTTGAAAATATCTTTATAATATTGTGAGGGAAGCTTCAAAGGTGTAATAATGGCGAAGAATAATCACACCCACCTTATAAGTTAAAAAAAGACATTCTTATCTTAATTTTTTTCTAAAAGGTTAAAAAGTAATTTCTTTCGAAAACGACGGAATTATTCCTTTCAAAACATATAAAGTCAAATAAGGGTATAAATGACTTTAACCCATCGTCTATTAAATAGTAAAAATGTTTTGAAAGAAATTTTTAAGAAACATGGATGTGGATGATAAAGAGGTCCCAGAAGATAATTACGTATAAACAACCTCGAATAATGAAGAGATTGGGAAATAAACCCTTACCAATTTGGTAACTTACGAAACATACACCCCATGAAAGAGGTATCATACAATGAATATGTAAATAAACCTAAATTAAAGTTTATTACACAAAGAATACAATTATGGGAAGTACATACACCACACAAAAGGTAATAGTGGCAATATGGCATGAATATCATGAGAATAAGGAGTGAGATGAAAAACCCCTTACCTTGCACTTTCCTTTAGTCGAGGGTACGTTTAGCCTCCTCTTCTTTGCATTCTTTCTTTTGATTTGATTAAAAGGGATCATTAGGTTGACTTTATAATCAATCTAAGGCCTATATGATGAAGGGAGGATATTTGAGAAGGTATTTAGGTAGGGGTTTTCCAATCCAAATGGCTTAGAAGGTGTGAATTAGAGAGATGGGGGAGTGCCCTTTTATAAGAGGGGTGTGGGGCACCTTAGAAAAAACTTAAAATATTATTTTATAATAAATTAATTTTCGGTTTCTAATGGCTAAAAAGTTGATTATTTAAAGTATAAGGTGGGAAAAGGTCTATATAGACTCAACAAATAGGTTTTAGACAAGTTTAGGTTATCATTTTAACCTTATCATTTTATTTAACTCTAAGATAAATAATTTAACTTTTATAGTGTCTTCTTGTATTCTTACACTATATGGTTAATAAACGTACTATATACTTCCAATTGAACCTAAATTGGTTCATTAATGTCATATATATTATTATATAAGTCTTTTGGCCGAACCTTATATTTTTAGTACCATTATATCAATTAATAATATAATATTTGTTTTAAAAACTATTTTAAGTCAATTTTGAAACTGTTTGGTATTTGTTTTTTGTTAAAATAATAACAACATTATTACTTCAAAAAAATACATTTAATCAATCCTAACATGTCATATTCACCTATAAAATTCTTGTATGTCTTAAAAACTTTGAAATTATATTTATTTTAATATTTATAATACCATTTATTTGATTCTTTCATGAATAAGGTAATTATTGCATCATCATTGTGTCATAAATAAATTTGTTTATATAATGAATAAAAATTATAAGAAAAATAAAATGATGTATTAAATATTTTTATCTTTCTATTTAATATTTATAATATAATTTATCTTATGAAAAACCCAATATTCAAAATATTTTAGTTATTAAACTTTGATTTTAACTCTTTTAACTATTCTTTGAATTAAATAAAAATAAATGTACTAATCTAATCCAAGTGGACCTAAATGATAATATTTTAATCCTAAGGTTGTTTTGGGTCGAGATAAACTTTTCCAATATAATTAGGACATGTGTGAGGGTAATATTAATATTACTTTTACCCTTAATTACCCTATTTACTTTTAACCATGGTAAATAAAAGTAAAAAGTTACTATTCACCAAAAATTATTTTCATCTCATTGAACCACATTTTACTCCTTGATATTAACCGTGTCTCTCGGATTTTCGAAATTCCACACACAGAAGTGGTAAAATTAAGATTTATGTGAATTTGCAAAAGCTCCTAGGAGGTGGGTAAAAGACGGTGAAAAGTTCAATAAAATTTTTTATATATCTAAAATTATTATAAACCGACTCCAATGAATTACATTGAACTTATATAGGTATTATATATCTATTTTGATATTAAATAATTAAAAAAATAAATATTTATTTAAATAAAAATTCGGTTTTAAACTATAACTCTGTGTTTTCACTATTCATCAAAAATTACATGTTTTCAGCAAACTACCAAAAATTTACCCTAAGATAATTTTGATATTACAAATTCAATAATAAAGACTATTTTACCAAATTAAAAACATAGAAGTTTCATTTATTATTTTAACATTAATTCCCACTGTCAAAACAAAAGGCGTGTTTTTAAGAAACAATAACTATCAAATGATTGACATTTGTTTATGTCCGGTTTAAATGAGAAATTATGTACAATGACCAACATTGGATTAAATTGTAAAAATATATTCTAAATATAATTTAAAACTACCCAAATTCAAAATTTATCACTATTAATTATTTCTATTAAAAATTTTGTTTTCAATTAAAATATAGTAATTTTCACTATTCATCAAAATATGAAAGTTATCAGAAAAGTACCAAAAATCCACTCTATGCTAATTTCGATATTCCGAATCCATAAATGAAGTCCATTTTGAAAGATAAAATGTATAAAATTTCAAAAAGTGGGTATTACTATTCATAACGGCTAGTTTGATTGGTTGTGGTGTGTGTTAGAACTCGAAGTTGCGTACAACACACGCTACTGTATTATTCAAAGAGAAGCGTACCGTGGAAGCTTGGGGTGTTACATTTTTCATCATATTTTTGGTGTTTATGAGAAGGAATAGGAATATTTTTCAAGGATTATGAGGTTTTCCTCATAAAACCTTATATAATCATCATCAATTTACATTAGTCCAATGAAATTCTTCATAATTTTCAGATGTCTAGTTAATGTAAAATATGTTTTTAGAAATATTTTCTTGAATCCTTCCCATACCAGGGATTTGATTTCCTCTTAGGGATTCATTTTCAGTATTAGTTTCCACTACATATTATATTATATCTTTAGTTAATAGATTAAATATATTAATTTATGTTATTATGATCATTGGTGTATAGATAATATTTTATCAATCATGTTAATAAATTATTCCACAATCAGGGGGTTAGAGTATACACTAGAATTAGGAGGCATTTCTCACATAAAGGACTCAAATGAATATTTCTATTTCAAAGGAGGAGAATGTTCTGCCTGACTCATGTTATTATTCATAACATGAGTTAGTTGATATTGAACTGATATGAAGTTATCCACCCCCACTCCCATAAGGATGGGCATCTGATTAGGGAAACCATTGCATGTCTCGAAACATCGGTTGTTATCAATATTACTCATTTTTCTCCAATATACTTTTTGGTTAGTGTGAGCATCTCGGGGGGGGGGGGGGGTAAATGTGTACCCAATAAAATTTTATTTTAAAAATTATTGATTTGAAATATATAAAATTATTTAAAATAGCATATTTTAGCAATACACAATATTTTATTAAGTTATAATCTTCCAAAAGGTTTATAAAATCTTTATTTGTTCTCAGGTATGTAATATAGAATATTTAATATTCCTTTGAACTCAATTTACATTTTTAAAATATTATAATACTATTAATACAAATTAACTATCAAAATATTAGTTTTTTATTAAAACAATTTCATATATTAAAATAGGAAATAAAGTAAATGAAGACACTATGTGGAAATTTTGAAACAAGGAGTTCAGTATCAAGATGAGACAAAACCTCTGTTCATGGTTATCAACCTATACTATGCAGTTAATAGAAAATAAACACGTCGATCCAAAACATTATCATGTTTTACAATAGTTTACAAACCGTTGATGTCACACATTTCCTCTTCCATAATTATATGTTGGAGTACATACAAATAGGTTACATAGGGACCTCCAACACTGTTATATGTTGGTGTAAAAGTGTACAAAATAATTAATATAATATATCGAGTATCATCTAGTTCATCACTGGAGATAGTGTGCATGTGATAAAATAGACTATGCACACACACTGCCTGAAATTTCGGAATATATAAACATAATAGATAAATATGAAATTATAGGGATATAAATTCTTGTTCTTTTGAAATGCATCTCGTGACTCCTTGAATGTATTTTGAGAAGAATATTGAGTTTTTTTACTTGAAAACATTAGTAGAACAAAGTGTCATAGATTTTTATGTTATTCAATGGTGTAAAGTATTATATGTGAATGAGAATAAACACCCTTAGTAGAGTGTTTTCTATTATTTTTTAGTTCAGATATTTATCTCTATAATTGTTTATTACATGTGAGATTTAAATTTTATAACAATTTGCTTCCAAATTTTTTTCCAAGGGAGTCAACATATCTTTTATCACAAGTAGTACGAATATCAATGTGCATTTAGATATCTTTCTTATTTGTACACCATGTCTTCTAGTATGTTCAAAGAATTTTATTGATCATTTAAATGTAAATAAATAAAATTCTAGTCAGAATTAACTTCAATAATATATCCATTTTAAATAACAAAAAATCAGTATTGTTAAGAAAATAGTGGTAGTGTCTTAGTATGGCGTAGTGAGTCTATAGGTGACTCGATTTGACAATGACACAAATATGGAGGTGTATTAAATAGTTAGTTTCTTAGTTTCCAATGATCCAACTTTCTTGTTGTGACTCCCCTGGCGGTAGATAAGTCTTGTGATATCTCTTTCTTTTCCAAATTTATATTCCAAATAAATGAAATCATGAAGGGGTCTAATACTTTTCTAATTTTTCACATTGGATTTATTTCATATGACGATGTATTAGACAATGAAAAAATTCATTGATAGTGGTGAGTTGTGTACAATAGTGACGCATATACAATGGAGTCTCTAACATTGTAAAAAAAATTCTAGGTAGCGATATGTCTAGCAATGTGTCATCTAGGCCAGAAGTGTGTCAACTCGGCAGTGAGTCTATCTCAACGGTGTCCCATCCATAATAGAGACTGAAAGATACTCATACGTAATAAATTTCATCACCTCTATAAAACTATGAAATACTTATAGAAAAAAATGATTCATTAATATCATTAAAATCATGATTTTTTTATCCTTATAAAATGATTTCAACAATAAGTACCATTTAGAAATTTTTTATGAGAATATTGAAACTAATAATCTTATAAAAATAAAAACTATGGATAAATAAGTAATACCATTTAAATTAAATGAATATCCAAATTTTTAAATATATATGTTTAATTATATTTTATGTGTGATAATTTTTTATTTTTCTTAAAAACAATAATTTCTAACTCTCCACAATGGTTTGTAAGGAGGTTTTCCATTAACCGAAGCATATCCCCTGGGAGTGTGAAACTAGGCTTGAAAAAAATGCATTTTTTCATTCCCAAGGTAATAGTAAATTTAATACCGAAAGATCCTTTTTGGGATTTTTACCCCTTGGTACATCTATATCAGACCCACATCCACTTGAAATATCTAGATAGGTATTTGAATTCTTGGAAACCACCCTCTCTCTACTTTAACAAAATTCCCGGATACTTTCCTATATGTAGATTTAACCCTATGGTTCTTACAAATTAATTCTTATTCTCATACATATAAATAACTATACACTGTTATGATTCCAACTATAATTACTAAATCCTCTTACACATATTATTATTCATTTTTACATATATATCCAATACACACAATCAAAGGATCCTAAGGCCTTGTGACCTTAGGATACTGGGATAATAAAATATAAAAATGAATCTAAAATATAAAATCTTTATTTTAAACTCCATGATTGTATCTAAGAACCTTTTAGATTTGAAAACTACATTGGATAAAGAAGGAAGAATAAATTAAATAATATAGTAACATATGATCATGTCATCATATGAGTGTTACAACATCATAATACCGAGCATCTTAAGAATAAGTTAATGATCAATATCGAGACATCATAAAATGGTCAATAGAGTCCCATAATGGATATGGTTTACTTCCTAATCTATTTCATATCACAGTAAGAGATATAATAATTTCCCAATTTATTGGAAATATATTTTGGGTCACCAATAAAAACATGTGGATGAATGTGTGTTCCATAAAATGTAATCAAGTGTTAGGTGTAAGAATAAGAAATACCAATGGAAAGTAATGAGTTACATTATCATTCACTAAAATATAGTCAAATTATATTCCATAATGATTAAAAATAAATTAATGAATTAAATATTTTTTACCGCAATATTTTAATAAATAACAATTTTAATCAAATATGGAGTTTATTAAAAATAATTGGTAGATAAATTGGTATAGAAATAGACTTTATAAATGTTGTTTTATTGAAGAGGTAAAGGGACATTGAAGATGAATGAATATGTAATTTTATTTCAAACCATTGGAAATGATAAACGATTATCCCAATAACATTTATTATTTTATTAAATAATTATTGGGTAAAATAATATTAAAGATTATTATATGAAATTATTAAATGATAGAAATTTTCCCCTTAATTTGTATTGATTTTAAAGATGGTACATAGAAATGAAAATATGGAGTGTATAAAAATATAATGGAAATGGATAATAAGTTAGTTATATAATTAATAGACATATATTAATAATTTAGAATCATTTTGATAACATAAAATATAGAGTAAAAGTGATGTAAAGAGAGAAAAAACCTAACCCAATGAAGATAGAGGGTTGGAGGGTTCCCATACCCGATGTTTACATTCATTTCATACTTTCTCTTAATGTCCAAAATTATCATGTTAGATTTATAAAACACTTAATTAAAATAATAACTAAATAATTATTGATTTAATATTATTCTTTTATGTTAGTTTATATCCATTTAATTGAGATACTGATTCTATATTCACAATCTCTAGAGTGTTCATGTCATGTGTCTCTGGACATATTTTTTAGGTAATTAGGAGAGTTCATAGAGTTTTTTCCAAAAATTAATAATATGAAGACATATATTTCATGAAATATCTAAATTTAATAAGCTTCTTATTTTCCTTAAGAATTAATAAATAATTATTATTTTGAGTGTATAGGTTTTATTTTTATATGGTGAGTTAATTTAGGAAGGGGTTTCAACCACAATGAAATTGTGTGGGTTTATTTAACATTTTAGAGGAAATGAACATTCCAAAACAAGGAACAAAATATAATATAGTTATTAATCATAGTTTTAATCATAAAAATTGAATTTAAACTATATAATAAGGTTGTAGTGGAAAATTTTAATTTTAATTTTTGGGGGTCGTGAATCGACCATAATATGAACAAAGTATTCATTTTAGAATTGACTGAGGGGAGGGTAGAAAATGAATATTACACCATAAAAATAACATATTAGTATATTTAACATATATATGTTACTATTTCATGGTTTATATAACTCTTATATGGGAGGAAGAAGCAGAAAAGAATCAAAACAGACTTGGGTGAGAATTTTAAAACAGAAATTGAGTGTATCCTCTTGGCTATACTTTAAACCTCGATGGGATGGTATTTTGGAAAGATAAGAAATATATTAATGTGGAGAGAAGGGCTGGGGAGGGCAGTTATTCTAGATTTATATTTCTCCACATCTTAATAGGTGTGAGGAAAATGGTTGGAGAGGGTTAGTATTTATATGGGGATGGGTATTTTTAAATATACTATCAATTATATTACTATTTCTTCAAAAAAAACTATTCATTTTGATGAATCATATGACTAAAAATAATTATTTGTGCATGTGGGGAACGTATAATGGTTTTATAAAGCACGTGGTTGGAAAATAGTTAATTATTTAATTTATAATGTAAAATATTATGTTTTATTATATATTACTATCAACCAAAAATTCCACATTTCGAGAAAATAATATCCAAATATAATTTATAGTTGTTGATTAGAAAAATGATTTCCATTTAATAAAAAAATTCCAAATAAAAAAAATTTAATATTTGATTAAAATTCTTATTTATTAGAAATTGATTTTATGAAATGGTCAAATCTCTAGCAGTTAGAAAAATTACTTAATGATTCTTAAAATTATGTCATACTATTTGTATCAATATGTATTTTGAGGGAACAAAGTTATTAATGTTTATTTTCACTTATAAAATATAAATATAATATAAAAATTATTTTTTAAATGATAAATCCTATACATTTTGCGTAAAATAAAATTATGATTCCATTATGTCCAACATTCAGGTTTACTTATTAAAAACTTTTATTTAATTATATTTTTATAAAATCCATTATAATATTTCATAAATATTATTTCTCTAATAAACTAATTAATTTAATATTCTTAATTACCAGATTACTATTCCAATTTTCTCACTAGAATGGTCTAGTAACAAACTAGTAATAGTCAGATCCTAATGGTCATATTTCCCTTAATAGCCTATATATACTTTCCCATTCTCATAATTCATCATTCACTACTTTAATTACAAGGTTATATAATTAAGTTATTATTTTTTTTATCATTTTTTGGATTCTTCCCCTTAATTTTATATTCATTAGGTGAGGAGTATTCTTATTTATATAATCTAGGACTATGGAGTCTACATTAGTGTGTGCATTAATATTATTTAGTTATCTCCCTGTAATATTTGTAGCTTTTATAATCAACATAATTACATGTAGAGTAATGATTATAGGAATTTTAAAATTATTTATATGTGAATCTATATTAAAACACAATAAAATATTAATAGTGAATCATGGTTTCTTTGACTAATAATGTGGCTTTTTGTGATGTTATAGAAAAAATCCATGGGTTTATGTTTATCATACCTTGCAATATATGATATTTTAAAGTGATGAGTATGTCAAAACTAAAGTAATAAATAATTCACATGAATTGAAATTCCCCCAAATCCCATACAATATATATTCTATACAATAACTGTAGGGAAAACATGTCAATCCATTAAATATTATTCCCTCATACCAATTATTGTGGTAGAATCACCTTCACACATATCGAAAAATCCAATGTGATATCCATATAAACCTATAAATGCACTCCATAAACCAAATACATAGGATATGAAAATATTTTCATTTGTAATGTAACCCTTGGGTGGAGAGAAACACATTTTCACTTATCATGCATGACTATTTTTGGGAATCATATTACACTTTTTCCTTTGAACTAATAAAACTAATTGGTTTTTTATGTTCATCTAATAAACATTCTAAGTGGAATACAACCCATATAATCGAGATCTATCATTAATATATTTATACAGAAAACTATATGTAAAATTAATAGATGCACTTTAATATTATAAATATATATTTTTCACTCACCAACAGAATTTGCTTGATATAGATCACTATAGAAGAAGCTAAATTCTTCCTATCTCCGAGGGATTACACTACCCCTGGATTCACATTCATGAAAAGAGGATTCAAAATCACCAAAATGGTGATAGCTGTAAGATCCCTGTTTTTGGAAAGGTATGTTTTTGTTATGTTTTGGTTGAATACATTGTTTCGTGCTTCAAGGGGCGTCTTCTAAAAGTATGAGAGGCCTTGGGGTTATTCTAGGGGCTCAGGGCATGAAAGAAAGGAAATCTGGGCAAGAAAAGCAAGGCCGCAGGACCTGCACAGGGCCAGGGAAAACCGTGCGGCCTGCCAAGGAAAACCGTGCGACCACTCCCCCTCCAGACAGTAGTATGCACATGGTTTTTGCACGGTTTTCCAAACCGTGTATCCAAACCGTGCGGCCTCTTAAAGTTTGGAAAAATTACAAAATTGTAACTCCGAGATTTTAAGAACCCACCCAGGTTTTCCTATCATTTACTCCCTCTTCACCCTAGGAACAATCCAAATCTCCCAAGAGCTCCAAAAAATTGATCTCCCTCGTTTCTAAGGTGCTTTTGGTGTCGTTGGTTGCGGATCGAAGCTCCGGTTAAGGATAATCCCATCATTGCTTCTCTTTTTGGTTTAGGGTTTATATCTTCCCTCCCTATTGTTCAAAAGATCTAAAAACCCTATCTTTTGGGTGAGTTTTATCTTGAAGCTCCAAAGGTTGGTCAGATCGAGGTCTAAGGACTCGATTGAGAGTGCGTTTAACCGCAGTTTCACGGTAGGTGGTCTAAAAGTTATACCCCACGGTTATTTAGGTATTTGTGCATGTTTAGTTGTGTTCTTGTTTCCCCTTGATTGTGTTTTGAAAAACCGTGGAATGTTTAGTAATAATGGTGTTTGAAATGGGAAATGGGAACCCACACAATCCCTGTGGGATATGTTGGGATTGGCTTGACCAAATTTAGGGCCATCCATGGGATGTTTCGGTTTTCCCCGGACATAGGGATTGTTATTAAACAAGTTACCTTGTTGTAATAAATGGTAGATCCCTTGATGAATATGTTGTCATGATTTGTTGAACTTGGAATTGAAGTTATGTGACTAACCTAGAATTGGACATAACCTAAGGGTTAAATTGGAATGGTTTGAATGGTTGATCCATGGGAATGGTGAACGGGTTAAATGGGTTACTGTGTAAACAGATTAAAGACCATAATGGGATGGATTATGGGTCAAGTGTTGAATGCCTAGTGAGATAGGCATAACACATGGAAATTGGGTGAATGGTTAAATGATATGAAATGGTTAGGTGTTAATGGGTTGAGGCTTAATGTGAATTCCAATGTGGTTTGTTGTGAATGGTGTTTGTCCAAGGGAAATGGTATGATGGTTTGATGGTTACTTATATATATAAGTATGTGCACAAGACATGGTAGTGTGGGGTATGACTTGAGGATCTATGCCCACGGGTCATGTGAAGACTGATGCTCTGAACTTCACCCTAAATGCATGGTATTGGAATGTGGACTGATGATTTATTCTCCTAACGGTTGCATCCACCCGGACTGAGGCTTCGAGGTGAGAATGTGGTTGCTATGGTTATCCACTCAGACTAAGTCTTCAAGGTGAGAATATGGTTTCTATGAGGGAGTTGATCCTAGTGAGATAGGATAACGATGTTGTTACCCTCTTGCATGTGATTTTTGGCCTTAGACCCATGTTACATAATGCATGTGTTAAACCCATAGAAATGTGATGAATTGGTAAGTAATGATAATTATAGTGAAATGAATGGTAATGGAAGTGGAAATGGCTTTGTCTCTGAACTGGTTAATGTCACATTAAATAATTACTTTGAAATTATCATTCATATTACTTTTTCATGCAATACCTATTTAAACTAGATATTTTGTTGACATCGTTGGTGGTGGCCTAATGAGTTGTACTCACACCCTGCATGGGCCACCGTTGGGTACCCAAATAGAAATCATAATTTCAGGTCTAAAAAAGGGAAAGGGTCATTTCTAGATAGTTGAGTGGACATGGGTAGCACTTGGTGGATGATCAATAATTTGAGTCGGGACCATTTTGAGGATTTTGGCTGTTGTCCTTATTTTGGGATTTTGTTCACTCTTGCACTGGTAGTATGACATGGCATATTTATTGTTTGAATTGGTTATACATGTTCCTTGTTAATTGGTTATTATTTCCGCTATTTGGTTTATTTTTTTTGTGTATTTATCTGATAAAAAGGGGGTATAGTCTCCCAACTTGACTCCATAGACCCCTGCTGCTAGTTGACAGCCTTTGACGTACGGGGAGGCGCGCTTAAGTTCATGTAACCACCCAGCTCGGAGCACCGGTTTAGTAGTTTAGGGGTGGGGGATGTTACAAAGTGGTATCAAGGGTGGTCTTTCTTGTCCTTCTCTGAGTTCTTATTATTTGGGATTTGTAGCCAAGGGTTAAGACGTGTCGGGACTTGGAAATGAGATCGTTCTTGGGAGTAGCTAACCCAGGTATGGGAGAAAACCCAAGTCAACCTTGGTGGGAAATGTTGTTCTTGGTTGTGTGATGTTACAGTTGATGATTTTTCTCCATTGGGAGATTCACATGTGGTTTGATGTGAATGTTTTATGATATTTGGCTCATGGCCTTAATGGAATGAGGATTTGTATTAATGCATCATTGTACGAACCTAGGGAGATAGGTGACATGCATTGTGTTATGCACATGCATGGGGTGGGTGTGTGAGGTAGGAAAGTAGGGTGCATAATACATTTCATGATACCAAGAAATAATGAGAAGAATGAAATAAAACATGTGGGTAAAAAATGTTTAATGAAATATAAGGGTTTTAAATGAGGTGGAAAATGTTTTGGTAAAATGTTGTGTGAGTTTAGTGGTAGTGCATGGTTTTTTACCCCATGTGGACCATGGACCATGGTAGGGATGGTCAGGGCGGTAAATTGGAGGTGTTAATGTTGTTGAATTAGTATATAAAAATGGGTTGTTGTAGCTAGTAAATATATTATGATTAAGTTTTGAATGTTTTATGGTATGCGTGCTAAATATCGTGCTTCTCAATGTAGAGAGATTCCACCACGACGACGGTTACTAGTTGGGAAACAGGAGGGTGTTGCTGAGAACACGCCTCTGGTAGAAGAGCCCAAAAATGTGGTGATCAACGAAGGTAGAGAAGACCAGTTCCAGCAGAAATTGTCTCGCCTTATGTATACAATGGATCGGGACCCAGGGCGGGTTGCACCGAGTATGTTTGAACTGACCAGGGAGTTCCAGCTGCAGCACCCTCTGACCATCACTGGAGTGGGTGGGCCAAATGTAGCGGAGTTTTGGTTAGAGTATGTCCATATGATAATGGATCATCTGGAGACCCCAGTTGATCACCAAGTAATGCTGGCCGTTTATATGTTGCGGTGCCAGGCAAGGCGCTGGTGGGACATTCAGGCTCAGACTGAGAAGAGTGAGGGGATGTCGTGGAAGGTTTTCCAGGAGAAGTTTCTGGAGCATTTCTACCTAGAAACTTTGAGGTAGGAGTGGGATGCAGAATTTATGAGCCTGAATCTGGGATCGCTATCGTTGATGGAAAATCCTAGTCTCTTAACTAATTTGCGACACTTTGTCCCAGTGTTAGCAGGGGATGAGGTAGCGGTGGCAAGGAGTTTCCAGGATGGGCTGAGACATGAGATCAGGCCTCAAGTAAATATCTTCTGTTTGAAGCGGTTTTTAGAGGTGATGGATCAGGCACTAATATCTGAAGGGAACATGAAGGGATCATCGAATGGTGGGATTTTCATGCCTGTTGGGTGGACAAGTGGTGCATCTTCCAAAGGTCGGAAGCGTCGTTTGGAAAGTTTCAAGAAACGTGGTCAGAAGGGAGGGTCTGCCCCTCAGAGTGGAAACCTGGTCTTCTGTTACCAGTGCGGTTGACCAGGGAATATGTGTGGTCAGTTTCCTAAACCTCCAGTTGACTGCCGTTCATGCGACAAGATGGGGCATGTGCAGAAGTTCTGCAGGAACCCTCGGCAGATGGGTGAACATGATGGTGAAAAGCAGGTACCGGGTACTGGAAGGGGATCAGTTACCTCGTATCAGGAAGGCAGTTGGAGCTCCATGGGCCGTACTGGAAGGGGCAGCGGATATAGAACTCGAGGAAAAGATTGCTCAGGCCAGCAGGTCATTGGAGCATAGGGCGTTCAGGTAGGAGCTTAGGGTAGAGGGGCAGGTCAGCTTCAGGCAGTTCAATTTGCACCTAGTGATGGTGAGGCTGGACCATCAACTGTTCGAGGTACGATCCTTGCAGCTTCTTTTTTATCTAGTGCGTTTTTTGACACATGTTCCACACACTCTATTATCTCTACACAACTTGTGGTAGTACTGGGTTTACCTGAGGAGAGGTTGTGTGGAGTTATGTCAATTGACACTTAGTTGGGGGTACGGGTTGAGGATATCAAGCGATGCAAGGTATGTGCCTTGGAACTAGGTGGGTATCGTTTTCAATGGGATTTGTTCGTTCTCGAGATTTTCGGGTTTGAACTAATCTTGGGAATGGATTTGTTGGTGTTTTATCAGGCGCACATAGACTATTATCGTTGTAGAGTATCATTCAGGTCGCTTGAGGGTGACGTTTATGTCCACCATGGAGAATGGGATATTTGATCAGGTCGTGCAGGACTGTTTGGTCAGCGGTTGAGTGGACTCACAGCTCGAGTGGCATGTCTCATGCTTGATGATAATGAAAGAGTAGAATAGTCAGTTTTCCCTTATGTGGTGGATCAGTTTCAGGACGTGTTTCCTGAGGATTTCTCGGGGTCACCGCCTGAGAGAGATGTTGAGTTCACGATCGAGTTGCTACCGGGAGCGGAGCCAATTTATATTCCGCCATACTGAATGGCATTGGTAAATCTCCAAGAACTGAAAGTTCAGCTTATGAGTTGGAGTGTAAGGGGTTTATCCATCCAAGTATGTATCCTTGGGGATCTCATGTGCTTTTTGCAACGAAGGCCAATGGGTCGTTGGGGCTGTGTGTTGATAATCAAAAGTTGAACCAGACGACGGTGAAAAATCGGTACCATCTTCCTAGAAATAATGAAGTTTTTGATCAATTGAGGTTGAATCAATGTTTTCTATGATTGATCTGAGGTCAGGTTATCATCAGTTGAGGGTGAGGTCTTCTAACGTACCAGAAACAGATTTATGGAGTCGGTACGGGTTGTTTGAGTTCGTGGTAATGCCTTTCGGCTTGACCAATGCACCAGCGGTGTTTATGGCTTTGATGAACTGGATATTTCTTCCCTATCTAGATTGGTTTGTGGTCATATTTTTTAATAATATCTTAGTGTACTCGAAAACTCATGACGATCATTCCCAACATCTTGACATCATACAGGGTATGCTAAGAGAGCAACGACTATACACCAAGATATCTATGTGTCAATTCTGGATAGGTGAGGTGCATTTTTTGGGTCACATCATCTCGGACGCAGGTGTGTTAGTGGATCCAGAGTATGTGAAAGCAGTTGTATCTTGGGAGCATCCCAAGAGTGTTTCTGATGTTCAGAGTTTTCTGGGTTTGGTCGTGTATTACTGAAGGTTCATTTAGGATTTCTCTCGCATGGATGCACTACTCTCGAGCTTGAATAAGAAAAGAACTAGGTTCGAGTGGTCTGAGGCCTGTGAGACCGCCTTCCAAGAGTTGAATAAGTGGTTAACTACCACACCCATCTTGATCTCACCTGAGCCAGGTAAGAAGTACATCGTGTTTTGTGATGCATCCAAGATCAGACTTGGGGCTGTGTTGATGCGGGATGAGTGGGATGTGGCTTATGGGTCAAGGCAGTTGAGACCCCATGAGAAGAACTATCCCACTCATGTCCTTGATTTGGCTGTAGTTGTGTAGACCTTGAAGTGCTGGAGGTACTATCTGTTGGGAGAACATTTTACGGTGTTTATTGACCATAAGAGTTTAAAGTACATCTTCTCATAGCGGGATCTATATCTTCGGCAATGAACATGGGTTGAATATCTCTAGTATTTTGACTTTGAGTTGGTTTACACACCGGGAAAGGGATACAGTGTTGCTGATTCTCTGAGTAGGATGGTTCAGAATCAGGTGGTCCGGGAGTCCAGCACCGAGTGGAAGGTGATGGATTTGTTTGCAGAGATGCACTGGGAGGTGCAGGAGGAGAATGGTCGGGTCACTCTTTAGTCCTTAATGATGGAGTCTACACTTTTGACTCGAGTTAAGGAAGGTCTTCTTGATGATCCTAAGTGTTTGATCATGAAGGAAAAGATTAAAGGTGGGGAGCAACCTTCTGGTTGGGCCGTCAGCGTGGATGGTGTTGTTTGTGTTCGTGATCGTGTGGTTGTGCAAGAGTGCATGCAGGAAGAATTGATGCATGAGTTCCACGCATCCAAGTGGGCAGTGAATCATGGTTTATCCAAGATGTATCGTGATCTCCGAGGCAGTTTTGGTTTTCTAGAATGAATAAGGAAGTTTAGGGATTTGTGGCACGGTGCCTTACCTGTCAGCAGGTGAAGGTCGAGCATCAACACCCAGGTGGTTTGTTTCATCCATTGCCCATTCCAAAATGGAAGTGGGATGATGTGACAATGGATTTTGTCGTGGGTCTTCCGAGGATTCCATGAAAGAATGATTCAATATGGGTGGTTGTGGATCAGTTAACGAAAGTGGCTCATTTCTTACCGATTGAGGAGACATTTTCAGTCGACCAGGTGGGTGAGTTGTATGTTCTGGAAATAGTGTGGTTGCATGGTGTTCCTCAAACCATAGTTTCAGACCGAGATTCACATTTCACATCACGTTTCTGGAAAGGGTTGCAGATGGTGCATGGTACGCAGGTGTTTTCGAGTACGACTTTCCACACACAGACGGACGGGTAGTTGGAGCGTACGATCCAAGTTTTGGAAGACATGTTAAGAGCTTGTGTCTTGGACTTTGGTGGTTCTTGGGAGAGACACCTATCGTTAGTTGAGATTTCCCACAACAATAGTTTTGAGGCAACAATTAAGATGACACCTGTTGAGGCACTCTATGGGAGGCCATTTAGATCTCCGTTGTGTTGGTCAAATGTCGGTGAATCTGAATTGTTTGGGCCAAGTCTCATGCAGGAGACTTCAGAGAGAGTTAATTTGATCAGTAAGTAGATGGCTATAGCTCAGAGTATACAAAATACATATGCAGATCAGAGGTGTAGACCACTTGAGTTTTTGGTGGGTGATAAAGTGTTCCTTAGGGTGTCTCCATGTTTGGGTCACCTTCATATTCGAAAGTAGGGTAAGTCTGTACCCAGGTATTTGGGACCTTTTGGGATTGTGGAGAGGATTAGACCAGTGGATTGCCAATTGGATCTTCCACAGTGGTATGGTTGGATGCATGATGTGCATCATGTGTCGCAGCTTCGACGGTATCACCCTGACCCATCTCATGTGGTTGATGTGGAGGAGGTGGAGCTTGGGGCTGATGTGTCCTTTGAGGAGCATCCAATTTTTGTGATGGATCATAGTGAAAAGGTCTTGAGAGGAAAGGTTGTCCCATTAGTGCGAGTACTATTGCAGCATGGGAGAGTTCAGGAATAAAATTGGGAGTGAGAATCGTATATGCGGTCTCAGTGGCCCGAACTCTTCTCATCGATGGATCAATGAGGCTTTGAAACTCGGATCAGGGAGGAGCCGTTAGAAGGTGGGGGGTTGTAAGATTCCATTTTTATAAAGGCATGTTTTCATTATGTTTTGGTTGAATCCCTTGTTTCGGGCTTCAAGGGATGTATTTTGAAAGTATGAGAGGCCTTGGGGGTGTTCTGAGGGCTCGAGACATGAAAGAAAAGAAATCTTGGTAAGACAAGCTAGGGAGCATGGCCTGGGCATAGCCAGGGAAAACCGTACGGCCTGCTCAGGCAAATCGTGTGACCCCTCCCCCTCCGGATAGTAGCATGCACACAGTTTGCACATGGTTTTCCAAATCGTGCAGCCTTTTAATGTTTAGAAAAATTAAAAAATTTCCACTCCGGGATTTTAAGAACCCACTTGGATTTTCCTGTCATTTCCTCCCTCTTCACCCTAGGAATGAACCAAATCACCCAAGAGCTCCCAGAGATCGATCTCCCTCATTTATAATGAGTTTTTGGTGTTGTTGGTTGCGGATCAAAGCTCCGGGTATGGCTAATCCCATCCTTGCATCTCTTTTTGGTTTAGGGTTTGTATCTTCTCTCCCTCTTGTTCCGAAGCTCTAAAAACCATATCTTTCGGGTGAGTTTTCAGTTGAAGCTCAAAAGGTTGGTCGGATCGAGGTCTAAGGACTCTATTGATAGTTCATTCAACCACAGTTTCATAGTAGGTGGTCTACAGTTATATCCCACGGTTATTTGGGAATTTTTTCATGTTTAGTTGTGTTCTTGTTTCCCCTTGGTTATGTTTTGAATAACCTTGGCATGTTTGGTAATAATGGTGTTTGAAATGGAAAATGGGAACCCACATGATCCCCATGGGATGTGTTGGGATTGGTTTGACCTAATTTAGGGCCATCCATTGGATGTGTTGGTTTTCCCTGGACATAGGTATTTTTATTTAACAAGTGACCTTGTTGTAATAAATGGTAGAGCCCTTGATGAATATGTAGGCATGATTGGTTTAACATAGAATAGAAGTTAGGTGATGCACCTAGACATGTCCATAACCTAAGGGTTAAATTGGAATGGGTTGTATGGTTGATTCATGGGAATGGTGAATGGGTAAAATGGGTTAATGTGTAAACTGATTAAAGACCATAATTGGATGGATTATGGTTCTAGTGTTGAATTCTTAGTGAGATAGGCATAACACATGGTAATTGGGAGAATGGTTAATTGATGTGAAATGCTAAGGTGTTAACTGGTTTAGGATTAATGTGAAATCCCATGTGTTTTGTTGTGAATGGTGTTTGTCCAAGGGCAATGGTATGATGAGTTTATGGTTACTTATATATATAAGCATGTGCACATGGCTTGGTAGTGTGGGGTATGACATGAGGATCTACGCCCACGGGTTGAGTGAAGACTGATGCATTGAACATCACCCAAAATGCACGGGTTAGGAATGAGGACTGATGATCTATTCTCCTAACAGTTTCATCCACCCGGACTGAGGCTTCGAGGTGAGAATATAGTTTTTATGGTTATCCACCCGAAATGAGGCTTCGAGGTGAGAATATGGTTTCTATGAGAGAGTTGGTCCTAGTGAGATAAGAAAACGATGTTGTTACCCACTTGCATGTGATTGTTGGCCTTAGACCCATGTAACATAATGTATGTGTTTAACCCAAGGAAATGTGATGAAATTTTAAGTAATGATAATTGGTGTGAAATGAATGGTAATGGAAGTGGCAATGGATTTGGCTCTGAACTGGTTAATGGAACCTTAAATAATTACTTGGAAATTATCATTCATATTCATTTTTCATGCACTACCAGTTTATAAAGGATATTTTGTAGACACTGTTGGTGGTAGCCTACTGAGTTGTACTGACACCCTGCTCGGGCCACCGTGGGGTACCCGAGCAGACTTCATAATTGCAGGTTAGGAGAAGGGAAAGGGTCCCTGCTAGATAGTTGAGTTGACATGGTTGGCACATAGTGGAGGATTCAGACATAGAGTTGGGACCATTTTGGGGATTTTGTCTATTGTACTTATTTTGGGATTTTGTTCACTCTTGCACTTGTAGAATGAATTGGCATATTTATTGTTGGAATTGGTTATACATGTTCCTTGTTTATTGGTTATTATTTCTGCTATTTGGTTTATTTCTGTTGTGGCTAACTCTGATAAAAAGGGGGTATAGTCTCCCCACATTACTCCATAGACCCCCACTACTAGTTAGCAGCCTTTGGTATACGGGGAGGTGTGCTTAAGGTCAAGTAACCACCCGGCTCAGAGCAACAGTTTAGTAGCTTTTGGGTCGGGGATGTTACAATAGCGCCTTCTTCATAATATAAACGGTGATTTTTAAAAAATAGAGGTTCATTATTTTGAATTCATGCAACAAGGGTGAACTTAACTGTATGGATCATATATCTTTTATGGAATATCACCATTAAATGATGAGGGTTATAATGTTGTAGTGTCAGGTTGCCTTTTGGGGAACCCAATAATATCTAATAATTGGTGTGCTTCATTCATTGAACACTTTAACAATTTTATTTTATCTACGTAATTTCAAATAAATCAATCCCATTGATTAAAAACATATGATAACATAGGTAAGATGTGGTAGTGGTTCAGGAAATAAATATCAAATATAATATTCTCTATCATACTCTATTATATACATCCATCCATAGGCTAAGATATAGGATCAAATTTCCCTATATCAGCTGTTGTGATCTGGTATATCATAAATTATGAATTCACTATTTTTAATGAGTCTCTAACACTTACTCATCTATTCAAATCTCATCCAAAAAAATAAACAACCTTTAACCCCTTAGAACAAATGAAAATAAATACAACATATATGGGAATAATATAAGAACTACATAGCTTATTAGTGAGAGTAATTAGAATTATAGTTGCTTCTCAACCATGATTATCCATTCCATTAAGCTAAAAAATATGATAGATCCCTTACTGTTTACACATTTTATTTTCTAAATAAACTCTTCATGGGTAACATAGATTATTTACTTCATTAATAAATCTAATTGGTTGGAATATTCATTTTCACATTAAAAATAAGTGCACATGTATCCTTTGGTTCCAGATTCAGCTCTTGAGAATCTTCACTTGGCCTAGCAGGATGATCAAAAAAATCCTCTCATATTGGTTTGATTTTATTTCAACATCCACATAGTTCCTTATGAACTCTTGGGATATAAAGTTTTGATAAGTCCACATGAGATTTAAGATAATATTTATCTTGACATTCTTACATAATTATAGAATCTGTATTCCCATATACATTTTTCATATTTCTTTCTATTCCAAATTGATATGGAAAAATTATCTTATGGTCATTAAATATATGCACAACTTTCATATATTTTCAATATAGGTTCAAATTATTCTTCATGTTACAAATTTTGGGTAACTTTTGATGTAACATAAATTATTCTTAAGGGATATCCTCCTCTAAAAAATATTATTTCCCCCTAAGATTTATTCTCTTATTTATATATAATGTTTTCATCTATTAAATCCAATAGTAATGGATTGTTGAAAAAATATAAGGTTTCACTAATTCTTATAGAACTTAAGTAGTTTTTTTGAAGAATCCTTCATAGGATTCATGGGTATGATTTGAATAGAATTGTTAATTTTTTTATTTACCAAGGTAAACTGAACATCAAATCATATGAATTTAAGAATTCTTAAAATGGTTGAATGATTTAAATAAGCATGATTCTTCAGTATGAAAACTATCACTGTAATTTACATATAGATTCCTCATGCTCTCAAAACAATTAGAAACGAAAATATTTTTATCCTCCCTTAGTGTGATTTTAATTACATCATCATTTCTTCAAATTGATGTGGTATTTCATTATATTCCACGGTTTTTCATATTTTTAAAACGATTAGGGGGATTCTCCCCAAATAATATATAATTCATATATTATCCAATAAATAATATCTTTCTATTTTAGGCTATAATTTTGGAAAAAATTAGCATTAAATTTATGAAGTAGTACCCATTTTCATGAGAGAATTTATTTGAAACTACATTCTTTCACCTTCTCGCATCCACCATAGATGTAATTTTTGGGTTTCTCAACTTTTTTACTCCATAAAAAGATGTCTATATTTTGAATTAAAACATGGAATGTACTTGTAAAAATATTTAGTTTAAATGGAATTCATTAGAAAAAATAGTAAATTTTTATTTGGAGTATAATATATATTTGTCACTAAATGTTCTTAAACTATTAATTCAACATGATATATATATA
Organism: Viscum album; assembly: GCA_963277665.1. Classification (NCBI taxonomy): domain Eukaryota; kingdom Viridiplantae; phylum Streptophyta; class Magnoliopsida; order Santalales; family Viscaceae; genus Viscum; species Viscum album. Next base: position 1,251,104,184 of record OY728151.1, on the reverse strand, counting down.
TATTATGTGAATCCTCATTAGTGAAGTATGGAAGTAGTATTTCTCTATGTTGTTTATGAATACTCATCTTAGGTTACATCCAAAATATCTAAATTGTGTTCAATATCAAAAAAACATCATATTGAGTATATTTTTCTTAATTAACACTGAATTTATTCTATATTCAGACTCTATTATTATCTTAACACTATCCCCATGTAAACTTTTCTTATCCTATAATGTATTTTAAATTTCATAATTACTCTTTGATTTTAATTCTAGTTTTCATTCCTAATAGTAATGAGTGCATTCTAATTTTCTTCAAATTCATTGGAATTTCCTTTAATACCATTATTTAAATTCTATTTCTATTTTATTACATTTATAAATTCATTTTCAAATATATATCATTTTTATTCAATATACAAACTCCATGTATTGTTGGTCTCTACCGACCTGCTGATATTTTTTTACACTAATATTTGTTCTTCCTGTTCCTTATACTTCATCTCTGACATTACCTCAATGTGGTTGATATACTCTTACAACCCTTTCAAATAGAGGAAAATAAAATTTTAAATATATTTGGATTTACCATTTAGGGTTTCCTCTTTGTAATAACATGAATCATTGTATGGTTTAATACACAATTATTTAAATATGTGATCTTACCCACTTGTACATGGTTTTTAAAAAGTAATATATTGATAATATAAAACTCATTGTCATGAAAAAAGAAAGAATAACCTATGGTAGAATTTTATTCCCTCTTTTAATGTATCCAATATTTAAATGTGGTCAAATTTCTCCGGGATAATAGTATTTAGACACTTCTTTTTTTCCTTAAGAATCCAATTGAATTTTTTATGTGTTGTATTTATTTTATGCCCTATGTGTGTAACATTTGAAGCCATTGAAGATGTATTTCAATATTTTCCTATTTTTTAAGATTATTAAAAACATAATATGATGTTTTATACAACTAATGGAATTATTAAATTGAATCTAAACATTAGAAAAGGAAATATCTTACGATGATGTATAATATTATCTTTATTAATGTGTAATATCTTCTTAAACTAAATAATTTGGAAAATTATGGGTGCGTATTGTGATTTGTAACTTATTTATTATGATAAATAAAATTATTCACAATGTTTTTCTCGTAAATTGGAAATTGAATTATAGCATATGATTTTTAATTAGATTCATAATATATATCTAAAATGTAAATAATAATAAAAAACTCATAGGATCAAAATTCTTCATAATATTATCTGATTATTAGTATGCTATTTCAGTTCATTCATACATTTTAGAACATGTATAAGTAATTTTTTCGACTCAAGTGGTAATGTTTATAGTACAAAAAATTTGGTAATATATATGGATTTTAAATTCTTACACATGAGTCAATTTTTACTAAGTTTTTAATGGGAGAAATCATACACGTGACTAAGTTTCACCCTATGATGAGTATATTTTTATTTGTTCATATTTCTTAGAAAGAAAATATTTTGAAAATTATGAAATTATAAATTATAAATCACGAAGTTAACTTGGAAAATATTTGATATTTACTAAGATTAAATATAATATGATTATACTATGATTCATGTTGGGTTTTGTAGAAAATTATCTGTGAATAAAATGTTGTGATCACATCATTATAATTCTATTATTTAAAAATGAAAATATTTGATACTTATTTTGGATAAATAAATTTGGATAAATTAATGGTTAATTTAAATAAACCATCTTAAATGTGAAATAGTAATGATTAGATATTTACTAGAGGGTCCAAAGTAACACACCTACATTATGAATTGAACGACGAATTTTAAGGAATATCATAGAGTATAATAAGTTGAAAGGAAATTATATAACATAATAGGGACAATGATTAATTTTTTAAAATTACATAATTGTGAATAATTAATAAATGATAAATTAATGATAATATGGAAATGAAGTAAAATATTTTTGATAATAGTGAGGATGAAGTTATTGGGAAGAAGTGTTGTAGATACTGGCTGTTCAAAATAGTGAAAAAAATATTATGCATGACTATTACATGATGTATGACTAAATGGAAATGAATTTATGTTCTGATATAATTAAGTATGTTTGAATAATATAAGTTGAAAATTAATTTTTAGTGGTTAAATGTCTCGAAAAGTTACAACATTATAATTTATTTTTTATGAATTCTGAAGGGGAAGATTATCATTTTTGGTTTAGGTAGCTCTAAATCGAAATTGATGTTACTAACTCAGTTCTAAAATACATATATACTGGCGGGAGTCAGCTTAACTCAACTATATGTTGTGTCTGTGTTAGGAAACACTCAAAGGGTACAGAATCAAACCACCTTGGCCACTTTTATTTTTTGATTGATTCTTGTCAAAAATATATTACTTGATCGAAACCTGATGACAACAAAGAGTTAATACACTCTTTGGGAATGAACATTGTAAAAAGTTGTGTTCCCTATGTCATTAATGTTTATATTTTCAAAGGGTTATGATGATATTTAAAATTTATTACATTGCATCCAACTGGATCATTGGATTATTTCTAAGTAATAAATTAAAAAATTATATCTTATTCGACTCCTAATTCTAAGTGGGGAAACACTTTCCAATGGAATTTAAAAAAGTATTATATAATCACAGGTTCACTCTGTTTGATCCACAGTATGTAGGTGATAGAAATTTAATTTTTATTAATTTTAGAGGTATAAAAAAATATAATATAAATAATTATCATTACTGGAGTAATTAGATGATTCCTTACATTCAATACCAAATATTGGAAGACATAGATCTTGTGACTCTGGGATTTCAATGGGTTATGAGATATTATTCAACGTATTTTACTGCTAAGAGAAATATTAATATAGATGCAATAGATATAAATTTTAAACCAATATCATTTTTAGAAAAAGTGTACAAAAAAGTAATGGGATTTCAAACTACAAAACATATATATGAAAAATGGAAAAAATTTAAAATGGAATATGAGGGTTAAGGAAGGAAAAAATTACCTAAAATTATGTTTCATGAATTCAATATAGTTGATTAAGAAACTTTTGAAAAACTATTTGAAAATGATTAAATTTATTTTTTATCAATATCAATGTTTATGTAGAAAAAATATAAGAAACAACTATTATCTAGATGAAAACGAGGAACTCTATATATAGTCTATATCATAAAATTGTATCATTATATTTAAAAGAAGTGTTAAATCTTGATGAATTACATAACATTATGATTTTTTATGAGAATAAAATATATATAGTATTCAAGATAAAGTTTAATGAGGAAATATATTTTTATTCCCTGACAATACAAATATCAATAAAGAAAATGATGAGTTCTAAAATTAATCAGTGGATTGATAAAAAAAGCATGTTTATCATAAAGAAATTATATATATTATGATAAATAGATTAATTAAATCCAAGGGAAATTAAAAAGAAAAAATCCCACTAAAATTCATTAATTTTTTTTGATGAGGGTACATTTAAATACGATACCCAATGAAAAAATGTGGTGAGTGAGTCGATAATAGGAAATAAGATAATACATAAATAAATAATTGGATCAAACATCAAATTAAGATAAAAATTATATTAATAACATGAAAATGATTCCAAGAAATAAATTAATACATTCTATTAGGAAATAATAGTTTGTCTACTAAACAACAAGTAGTTAATCTAAAGGATTGGTTTTTGAAAAAATTCAAAACATTAGAGTTTATATCGAAATAAATGAATAAAGCTCAAGAAGTGTAGCAGATAATGGCGATGCAACATATTTATAGAATATTTCAAATACTATGACTGATGATATTTTTTATTAGAATAATAAACTCAAGAAGGAGGTATGGTAGTTAGTGAAATCTAAAGGAAAACAATAGAATATAAAAAAAGAGAGGTTTTTAACATTGATGAAACAAAGAATCATAAGCTAAAAGTTATTAAAAATAATTTTTTTGAAATATCTTGATGAAAATCTAGATCAAAAGGATGAAAAATTAAATATTACACAATAAATGATACTTCAATTTGTATAATACATGAATAAATTGGGAGATGATTTTGTTTAGGTGGTGGGTTTCAATGCTATATCATATCAAGATAATTACAAAAAAAATTCAAAAGGATAGTTCAGTCATATTATATTGAAATTAATATATAATATATATTTTCTATCATAACTGCTTATAATTAAAAATATTTTCCTTTATTAGACAAGAAACATGATGATAAATATTCTTTATCAATGCAAACCATAACTATCTCAAGAATAATTTTTTTAATAATAAATAAATTCTTAAAACATTGAAACAAACCAATAAAAAATTTATGTAATAGATTTATTAAAATATATAAAATCATCCTTCAGAGGATATAGTTAGTGTTATGGAATTTAAGGGAACCTATATTGATGATAAATAAATAAATTCTTAGAATATGAAGTTTAATAAATCTATGAATATAAATTCATCATTTGTAGATACTCCAAATATAAGTTATTGTTTATATGAAATTCTTGGAATGTGTGGCTGATAGGGCCATTTTTTGGAAGGGTGTTCGAATATCATCCTAGATATATTTACATATGATAAAAGGGGTTCTTTATAAAATAAAAGGAAAAATAATCTAATTACTAACATTTCATTAAAATAATATAATAGAATTAATCGATGGTTTCCTTAGGTTATTTTTTCCCCTCATAAGACTGGTTACATAGAAATATTTAATAAGTTTGAATAGAAATATATAAGGGTAGTGACATTGAGATATAAAAACTCTAAAAAAATTATGGGGCACCGATGAGCTATAATTAATGTTGAAATTGAAAATTCTAAAGATTTATTTTTTTAGGTTATAGACATCATTTATAAACTATGATCCAAATATATTATAATGGAAATTATATTTCATTCAATAGACACTCATGTTTTATCAATGAATTGTCGGATTTAAGGATTATCCCTCATGTTATAGGAACAAGTGTTATTCATTCCAAATTGGTGATTCCACTAATTCACGTTACCTAAGTTTTTAAGATGAAGACAAGATCCAATATATAAGGGATATATTTTTTTTAATGAAATATAATTAAAATATAAATTTATGTAATGGTAAGATACAAAACCCAACTAAATAAGGTGATATATATATTCTTTATAAAACATAATTGAAATGGAAAATATTTCAACGAACTCACAAAATAGTGGATATTGAGGTTTCTGGACAACATGTATTATTCATATTGACTTATATAGACCTATTAAAAAAGGTTATAATAGAGGTTGTCAATATTTTATTAAATTGTTTAATTATTTCACCTTTATTATAAATAATTTTTTTTTGAATCACATTTCTATATCTATAGATATGTTTAAAATCATTTCGCACTGATTAAAAAAGAGTTTGGAATCTAAAAAAAATGGTTGAAATATAATAATTATAGGGAATTATCTTGTAATATTTCTAAAATGTTTATATAAATTAATATGATTCATCAAAAATACATTGCACACTATACTCTCTAGAAAAGTTAAATAACATTACAAAAGAATATCAGTCTAGTTGAAATGGGTAGAAAAATGTTTTTTGAATAGAAACTCTTAAAATTATTCTATAGTGAATATATTTTTACAAAACATCATACACAAAATATACATTTGTTGAGACCTATTTAAAATAAAAACCTATATAAAATGTGGTATAAAATAAGTTAATAAATTAATTACCTAAATGTTTTGAGTAGTCCGTATTAAATGATGACCAAAAACACCAAACTTGTTAAATTTAAATGGAAAACTGAAGATGGATTGTCATGGGAATATAGAAATTGTAAGAGAATACATATTCATGAATAATAGTTTTCAAAATATATCTGATTGGTTTTTATTTTAAGATCATTTAAAATTAACTCAACATAGTTCTGAAAAATGTAATAGTTTATCAGAACGCTGAATCATATAGATTGAAAATATTTGGTAAAGAAAATGACGAAGTAAAAAAATCACATTTCAATTGATGTTCATTCACATGAATCATGCGATGAGGGTGAATATTTATTATATTATAAATTAAAACACCATATAATAAATAAATATATTAAACCAAAAAATATTATGGATAGTCAGGAGGCACTATTGAAGATAAGAATAAGACTAATAATAGAAAATAAAATGATCCATTTATCATATTAATCATATTAAAATGGATAATTAGTTTTGTATGGTGATTGGATAGAATATATGAATGAAGATATTTATTAGATATTGATGAAGGATACTTGAGGGATTCTTCTTAGACATTAAGTCAAAAATGTTTTATGTACCAAGTCGATGTTCCTAAAAAATATAAATGAAAATGTATAGGTGTTAAGAAAAAAGTCTATATAGGTATGAAATGTATATTCTATTATGTAAATGATTAAAAATGAAGATAATTTTTCATATGATTTTTTACATCATTCAACTATAATGTTTTATTCATTTACAACACATGAAAAGTACAAGGATTATCATCTGGATGTGACATATTACTTTTTTAAATGGAATTCTAGAAGATTATTTTTTTACTAAACAAACAAGATGTTTCAATATTTAATGTGATTAAATACTGGTATATAGGATGAGAAAGTCTTATATTGGCTAAAATAGGCCTCTAGAGGCTGGTATTCTAAATTGGATGGTTTTCCCTGAAAAATTAAATTTACAAAAGGTAATGTAGATAGAATTTTTTATATAAAATTGATATACATTGTTTATTTCATTACCATATATTATGTTAATGAAATAATACTATCAAGATAAAAAAACAATATATATGAAATGTATGAATGAAATTAATAAGCTATTTGTGGTGTCAATATCGACTAAAATGATTAACATTAACGGATTACAATTTTTACAAAAATATGATAATATATTCCTATACAATGTATAATATCATATATAATTTTTCAAAAAAATACCTTGGTGGACTATATTGAAGAATCAGACCCCATAAAATTTGTAATTAAATTGTTCAATTGTGAGTTTGGGAGTAGTGTTAATCAGGATGACTTTTGGAGAATCATTGAAATTATACTTTATTTAACAACATAAAAACCTGACACAATATATGAGGTGATTATTTTTAAAAGAATTCAAGGTATTATTATGGACTATCACATGTTAAATTGAAAAAGGATAATAATTCAAATCATAGTAATGGTTAAATATGTTATTATTTGTAGATAATGTTTCAAAATAAAATTACTGGGTTTCAAAGATGCAAATTTGGTTAGTGATCACACTGAGAAAAAAATATAGAGCTGGTGTAATTTTATTCTTGTATTAATTTTGTGTGAGTTTTCATTGTAAAAATAAAATTTTAGTTGAATTGAGTATAACAGAGATAGAATATATATAGCTACAACTCATGTATATATACCAATTTTATGGACGAAAGTTTAATTAGAATAATTTAATGAAGAAATTGTGGACCCATAAAGGATTATTTGTAAAGTTAATTGTGAAATGGGTTTATAAATTAATATATTATGGAACCCATGATCGAAGATTAATGATATAAAATATCATTTAATCAATGAAAAAAATGAAAACTGAGATGTGATAATACAATAAACTTTAAAAAATGATCATATTTCATATGGGTTTACAAAATAAAAACAATGAGATATTATTTATAAGTTGAGATTTTAGATCCATGCCTAGATTTTCTATATCACATGATAATTTTTGGGGTCTTTCCACACTATGATTTGAATTATATTATAATAAGTGGAGAATAAGTACAATAGTATTATTGGATAAAGGTAACCTATTCTATTTATTTATTCTGTATCTGAAGTCACTGTTATTATAAAGAAGTGGGAAACTTTAATGAGTGTGGGATTTAGGGGAGTGTCTTAGCCACTTAAAAATATACTCGTTGTAGAGGTATATATTTAACTAAAAACATTGTCTAATCTAGATTTATAGTTTGAGAATATATCTCCTTAAAAAATGATATAATTTCATGACAATTGATGTGAGTTTTTATGATTTCAATAAATATAAAGTGAGATATTATAGAATCCAATAGAATTTTTGTAGTGTTTTATATGAATCTAACCTTGAGAGATAATCATTGGGTATTATTGAGCATGTATTTGAATCTCTTAGATTTTTTGGTCTGATAAAAGATATCATGAAATGTTTTGTTCAAATGTTAAATTTTTATGAATGAGGTTTAAAATTTACAAAGGAAATTTCTCGCTATGTCATATAAGATATTCTATAAAGATGCAAAATATTTTACTAGAATAAAGAATTGGGGGAAGTTTTCAAGTCCACTATCATGTGTAATATATTCAATATGAATTTTAATATTTTCTCAATAGTGATGAAATAATATCAATAATGTAATTCAATGCATAATATATTTCATTAGATTCATAATATGTTTTTTAGTAGTAAATATATATATAGATTTCAATGTATTTTACTGATATGTAACATTTTTTTAGCATTCATACGTTATTTGGGTTCTTAGATAAATTTTTTAGAATCCATATGTGGAATTTTATATAACTCAATAAGAAATGCAGCTATGGTAAAAAAATTTACAAATCCCTAAAAATTTTAGAATCATAAACATGAGTAATTTATTAGGAAATGTTAAATGGATGAAACCATATATAAGATTTATTTTCACATAATGTTGTATATGTTTTTATTATTGCATAAGTTTTTTTTGTAGCAATAAGTTATTTTCATGATTTTTAAATTCCAAAAGATACTTCTAGAAGATAAATATTATGTGTTTGTTTCATTCATAAATTGAAAAAGCAAGACTAGAAGATTATTATTTTATTTAATATAAGGTTTAAGGAAGCTAAAATACAAACTGAAGGATGTGATCATTGCATGGACATTATGTAATTTTTACATTAAAATATTCAAAAAATTTTTTTATAAAAAATAGATAATTTAAAGGGTATTTTTACTAAATTATTTTAAAATAGAAAATGGATGTTTTTGAAAATTTATTAATGTATTATGGGGATTAACCCCACCTGAATCATTGAATGAGGAATCTCATGAAGGATTGTGGAGTGAAATTATTTTTTGGGATAATTTGAAAATTTAATCGAGTTAGCAATTAAAAACTATTTTTTAGGTTTAATTTACAAAAGAATTGAAAACACTATCGTTTAATTTTTTTGAGTACTCAAGTGAAAGATTAACATATTTGGTTAAATAAACAATAAATACCCAGTGATATTACACACTAAATTTTTGGAAACATGTATTCTAGAAGTAGTTAGTCTAAATTTAAGGGATATGATTTTTCATGAGAAACAATCAAATATTATAGGATAATATGTAACACCCTAAGATTTTATGAGAAATAGTTTTTATATGTCTTATTTTATATGAAACACCAAGAGAATCTTTCACTATAAACAACACTGGCTTGGCTTGTGTTACACGCAAGAACAACCTTCCTTGATAGCTTGTGTTGCACGCAGTGCCGAGTTTAACTAAACAATGATATATTATTATAATATTATGAACTAGCCATTATGAATAGTATTAACTGAATTTTAAATTTCATAAAATTATAATTCATCTTAAATATTTTTATGAAATAGTTATGAAATCAAAATCAATTTTTCGGATAAAAGAAGTACTTTTCAAAAAAATGTAGTTTTACCACCTTTTGATGGAACAACCTTTATAAATATAATTTTTCACAAGATTATAAGTTTAATTTAAAAACATAAACTTTTTATTTTGAATCATGATATAAAAATTTACATTGGATAAATTTTTGGTATTTTTCTAATAAGTTTCTTATTTGGATGTATGGTAAAAATACGCTAAATTTTAATTAAAAACAACTTTTTTCATCAAGATAATATATATGGATAAATTATAATATATAATGGGTTTAATGTATAAAAATAATATATTTTTACAATTTAATATAATTAATGTCATTACCATTAATTTTACATTAAATTCATAGGTAAAAACATTTCAATCTTTGGCTATGTTTTAACTTTTAAAACATGTTTTCTTAAAAACGGGATAAATATTAATTTAATTACTGAAACATCTGTTTTTGAAATTTTAAAAAAGGATTCCATATTTGGATTCATTGGGTCTAAATTATTTTAATAGGTTACTATTATGTTTTTTGATATTATGAATACTAACTATGGTAATTTTTATTTACAAAAGTTAAAGATAAATCAGGAAATTAAGGGTAAACCTAAGATTATAAAATTACCCTAACACATGCCAAAATTCTATTGGATGAATAAAAGTCGACCCATATCACCTATGGGTATGAATAGATTCGTTTCATGGACTTTTGATGATGAAAATTAAATAATTATTATTAAAAACAAATAAAGTTACAACAAGTCACTCTCTTATATCTTATAAGTGTAATAATTTAAATTTAGTGATAAACTTCATAAAACGTCGAATATAAATATTTAACAGAAATATAATAAAATTATCTACATCATTAAAATTTATTTATAATTTTTAGGGATAAAAGAATTATCATTAATGTAGACACAATAGTGATGTAGAAATTATTTTATTGATTGAATTATCAAATAAATAGTTTTAAAAATTTTCAAATAAATATTATATGAACTAATTAATGTGCTAAATTAATTTTATAGATGAATATAACATTTTAGTAATCTATTAAATATTTTGGTTCAAACATATATTCTGTGTGGATTTTATTTAAATTCAAATAAATCAATAGTGTCAAAATTGACACTATTGTTATTTTATAAAAATAACATATTAATAACTGGCTTAAAAATCACAAAAATATTTAAAAATAATAAATTGAAATTTATAAGGTCTACAATGTCATAATTTATCCAATTATGGACAATTGAAAACACTTAAATAATTATTTATAACAATTTTTAATTTAGAATATTATTACCACAAATAAAATCAAATAGATTAAATAAAAATAAATCAAGATGATAAGGTTACAAATAAATTCCCAACATGTCTAAATTTTATTTTATAATTCGATTACAACCTTATATCATCTCATATTCGGATTGAAGTCATTTTTGGAGGGTTTTAAGTGGGGTTTGAATTTATTATAAATTAATATTTCTTATGTTTCCAAAGGTGCGCCTCTCCTCCCATATAAAAGGAAACCTCATCCCTCTCCTCCTCACACCATTTTGAGCCTTCATGCTCGGACAAACCCTGAAAAATTCCCTTCTACACTTTTCTGAAGACATTATAGAGGTATTGGTATTCTTTAATGACATACTTTAGGGCCCTACAATTAGGTTAAAAAGAGGCACGTCGAAAAAGAGGTAATATCCTTTACTGATCCTTTCAAACTTATTATTCTTCTACATCCTCTATATGAGTTGTTTAATTATTAAGTAACAACTCCAGAATCAATTGTATTCTGATATGTTATTATGAATATTAAACAACCATGTTCTCTCTTCTATCCATCCTAAGAAAAAAAAATGAAATCACCAAGCGTGAGTACGTACGGCCTACCGTATCCACGCCGTGGTGTAATCTTATTTTTCTTCACTAACATACTCAGATGGGTATATGATGGAAGAAATAACAATATATGATTATTTTAATATAATATTGATTCTGAAATATTATACACCATACACTTCAATACAATTCCCCAATCATGGGAATGATATCATCACTCGTGTGTACGTACAACCTACCGTCTCCACGATGTGATGCGACTCGTTCTACATGATCTTCATTGAATTGTGATTATATAAATGTATTTAATTAATAAATATGATATATATTAAAAAAATACCATTCTGTAAATGAGTTATCTATCACCTAAAAAGAGGAATAATAATTTATTTGACAAAACATGTATAAGAACATAATGCAATGAACACCTGAATAACAAGTAGCAATGAAATATTACTAATAAGAAGACAAGAATATGACCATATATGATATCATAACAGTGAATATGATTATGTAATAAGTCGATGAAATTATTTAAATAATTATACAAGACGTTTGGATACGTAAGAAGCATATCGAACCAAAGGTAATGGAAAATCTCACAATCTCAATTTTATCTGAGATTGTTTATACATCAGAATTTACTGGGGAATATTTATCATCCACATCCATGTTTTCTCGATATATAATTTTATTTATATCCTCCAAAAATTGTTTAAATCCATTTTTACTTATTGTTGAATTTTTAGTAAAATATATGATAGGAATCTTTTGTCGTTTTCAGTACGATGTACTTTTTGGCTTTTCTGGCCAAAGTATGAGAAGAATGTTTTTTTAACTTCTATGAAATGAATTGATTTTTATGATATCATAGAACATTATTTATGTGATGATTAATTTACAATTTTCAAGATTATTTTTAATTAACTTCTTTTTGTTAAAAATTTTATGTCATGTTAGGAAAAGGAAAATGTTTTTGAAGTAGAAAAAATATTTTCCTCAGGAATAGAGTTCAAGTGTTTTATCAAAATTATTTTCCATCTAATAAAATATTGGGTTCTGTTTCTATCCATATTTTTACATTTATTTGATTTTGTTATGATAGAATTATTTTTATGAAGTCCTTTTATCTTATATGGCTTATATTATGATGGCATGATGTTTAAGAATCCCATTTTTATTAAATGGGTAATGCTATGATATATGATTTATGATTTGGTGGCACAAATAAGAATGGTTTAATTATGAGATTGGTGGGACCTATATCTTCCTCCAATGCATTGGGTAAAGATTTATATCTCACGAGATAGACCTGGATGGAACGACAAGTTAATCCGGTTTGCGATACAGGACTCGAACGACGGGTGAACTCAGTTCAGAAATGGACTTTGTCCACTATGATAATCTTGGAAATGAGTGTTGACTAATAAGAAATGATTTTCTAGGATTATGTGTGTATTCCACAAAGTTTCATGTTTTATGTTTTGATTATTGGGATTACATTTCACTACTATGATTTATCCCATGTTATTATATTATGATCTCTTTTGCAGGTTAAGATTTTCAAAATGTTATGTTCTTTTGAATATGATATGATTGATATTTCCTTTGATTACACTTACTGAGAATTTGAGCTCACCATTTTGTATGTTTTCTTTTCCCCAGGTCAAGAAGAAGGGTATTAAGAAGGATATTCCAAAAGGGACTCTAGATATGATGAAATAAATGAGATATAATTTAGATGCTTTATGAACCAGTTGATTATGTTTCCCAGTTTCTAAAGACACTATAGCTATGCGGTCCTATCATGGTTTTGTTATATGTTGTAATAAGTATGATTCAATTCTGAAGAAATAACAATGTATGTAATGTATGGGTCGTTATAGTTGGTATCAATGGAAAGGTATAGTCATCCTTTGGAAACTAGGATGTGAAAACCTTAGTAAGAACCCTAAGGATATGTTTAAGCATAGAACCAAATATTAGTGTTTTAGAAATGGCCATGAATAACCTATGATAATTCCTTAAGTGTGAAATTTTATTCTTGATTATGTGGTTTTACTATTATGATTAGTGTTTCTCACACTATGATTATTGGTTTTAGTCAATGGCTGGAACCCGAAGGACCCGTGTTAATGTTGAATGTGACGGGAATCCAATGATTGTCTCCCTGAGCAACCAAACGTAATAGGAGCTAGAATGAAAAATCTTGTAGCCATGCTCAAAAAACTTTCTCAAACTATGAATCATGCAGGACTTCCAAACGAGAAAAGGAAGGAGAAATATTCTGTTGAATCCTTAATGAGGCAACGTCCACCCTCATTCAGCGGGTCTATTGATCCATTAGTGGATGGACAATGGATCAGTACCACTGAAAAGATATTTTCAGTTCTTCAATGTTCTGAACATGATAAATTCATCTTAGTAGCATATCGTTTGGAAGGTGAAGCTGATCAATGGTGGAATCTAATCAAAAATATGATTCAAGTAGACGAAATTCAGTCCATATAAATTGATGAGTTCAAGAATATATTATTCAATAAGTATATCCCCCGTATTCTTCAAACAAAGATGGAGAAGGAGTTTCTTGAACTAAAGCAAAAGGATGATGAATTTGTTGGTACCTACAAAGAAACTTTTACAAGACTTTCAAGGAATGCTTCCGGAATTATTATCCAACCTGAGAGTAAGATCAATCGATTCTTTAGTGGCTTAAACCCAAGTCTTCGAAGGGCATTATCCATAAGGGAGTTCAAAAGTTACGAGGAAATTTTTTGATGTGCTCTCATGGTTGAGATGGTGATTGGAGTAACCCATTAGTCATATGGGTTTGATTAGAAGAGGAAAATGGTATTCAAAGGGAAATCTAAAGACCACACTGAAAAGAAGATGACTCTTCCCTTATGCTCAAAGTGTGGAAAGAAACATGGATGGAATTTTCTTAAAGGGACAAGTAAATGTTTCAAATGTGTAAAAGAAGGTCATCAGGAATTTGAATTCCACAATGATGGGAAAAAGATGTCTTCTGATGCGAACAAAGAAAAGTCTACACAAAATGAACCTCCTACACTTCAATGTTACACGTGAAAAAAATGGGGAATTATGCTAATCAATGCCCTAATCCAAGGGTTTTTGATGATGATCGATGTCAAAAAACTCTTAATGCCAAAGACAAAGTAAAGTCATATGAAATTTCTATCGGTGATGTGGAGTACGATAACAAAGTGGTGAAAGGTACACTTACCATCCACTCTAAAGTAGAAAATTATTTATTTTATTCTGGATCCACCCACTCTTTTATTTATGAAGAATTTTACATGGTTATCACTGTACTACCTCAACAATTAGCTATTGAGTTAGTTGTGACAACTCTTAATGGCAGAACAGTTGCATCGAATGTTTATAACTCTTCTCCAACTGACATTTGTGGGAAAGTTCTTCCTGGAAATCTTATGGTGGAATTTTATGTGATTCTTGGAAAGGAATATATTTCCTTATATGGAGCTCATATAAATTTCCAATGAAGGGAATTCACATTTAATATTCCTGATCAATATATGATCATCTATTGATGTAAGGATGAATATAACATTCCAGTGGAAATTTCTTCCATCTTATGTGTCTTGATTCCAATAAATGAAGGTTATTTTTCTTAAATGTTTGGAGAGAAGCTCATGATTAAGAATATGCCCATTGTACGGGAGATTGATGATGTCTTTATAGAAGAATTTACTGGTTTTCCACCAAATCGGGAAGTTGAGTTTTCAATAGAACTCATACATGGTGCTATGCCCATTTCACAGAAACCTTATTGAATGGTCCCAATTGAGTTGCAAGAATTGAAGAAGAAAATCCAATAGAATCTTGATAAGGGATTGATACATCCTAGTGCATCACCTTGGGGAGCACCTATTCTGTTTGTTATGAAGAAAGATGGATCAATGAGAATCTCCATTGATTATTGAGAACAAAACAAGATCACTATCATGAACAAATATCCTCTCCCATGCATTGATGACTCATTTGACCAACTACACGGAGCTCAATACTTTTCCAAGACTGATCTTTATTCAGGGTATCGTCAATTAAGGGTCAAAATGGAGGATATACAAAATACGTCTTTCAATACAATGTATGGACACTATGATTTTTTAGTGATGACATTTGGTCTTACTAATGCCCCTGGTATCTTCATGGATCTGATGAATAGAGTCTTTAGAGACTATCTTGATCAGTTTGTGGTAGTATATATAGATGATATTCTCGTATATTAAAATAGAAAGGAAGAACATGAAGATCACTTGAAAATTGTATTAAAGACCCTAAGAAAGGAGAAGCTTTATGCCAAATTTAACAAGTGTGGATTTTGGCTTCAAAAGTTTCATTTTTGGGTCACATAATCTCAAAAGAGGGGATATCTGTGGATCCAGCAAAAATGGAGGTTATCAAAAGATGGTCGAGACCAACAACAGTAACTGAGATCAGATGTTTTCTTGCTTTGGTTAGATATTATCGACGTTTTGTGAAATATTTTTCATGATTATCTAATCCAATCACCAGGTTGGCTCGAAAAGGAGTTATGTTTTTGGGGACGGAGGAGTGTGAAGTAAATTTCAGGGAGTTAAAAAGAAGGTTATCCAGTGCACCTGTACACACACTTCCTTGTAGTGGATAAAGGTTTTTGATCTATAGTGATTCATCCAAGAAGGGTTTGGGTTGTGTTCTCTTGAAAAACGATATGGCGATAGCTTATGCCTCAAGACAGTTGAAAATCCATTAGAAAAATTACCCAACTCATGATTTGGAATTAGTTACAATAATCTTTGCATTAAATATTTGGGGGTATTATCTTTATGGTGAAAGGTGTGGTATTTATATATATCATAAAATTTTAAAGTATATTTTCACACAAAATGATCTGAATTTGCACCAAAGAAGATGGTTTGAGCTGATTAAGGATTAAAAATGCTCAATTCATTACCACCCTAGGAAAGAAAACATGTTGGCCAATGCATTAAGTCAACAAGACCATGCTAGCTTATCCATGATGAGGATCACTAAAGATCCAATATTTATGGATTTACGGTGGATGGATCTTGGAATTATATTGAAAGGGGAAAAATCTTATCTTTCTCAAATGAATGTTCAACCATATATACATGTGAATATTAAAGAGGTACAGAAAGAAGACGTAGAGATACAAAAAATGGTGATAAATGTTCCTCAGTTACACATTCATTGTGATGAAATAATAAGGTTCTTGAATCAGGTTTGTGTTCCTCCCATCCCAGAATTAAAGAATGAAATATTGGGTGAATCTCATAGTTCTTCATTCTCTATTCACCATGGAAGCATGAAGATGTATAGGGACCTGAAGGAGTACTTCTAGTGGGATGGCATGAAAAGAGATGTTGCTAAATATATCTCTCAATGATTGGTTTGTTAGCAAGTTAAAGGTGAGGGACAGAAGTCTAAGGGGATGTTACAACCATTTTCCATACCAGAATGGAAAAGGGAAAACATCACTATGGACTTTGTCACTAGAATTCCTATAACATCCCAAGGAAATAATTCTATAGAGGTTATAGTAGATCATCTTACGAATTTGGCACAATTCATTGCTATTAGAGAAGATTTATCTTTTAAATAGCTTGCCAGGATATATGTGAAGGAAGTGGTAAGATTGCATAGAGTAACACTTTCCATTATATCTGATTGGGATTAGAGGTTTACCTCAATGTTTTGGCGAAGTCTTCAACATACTCTAGATACAAAGAAGAGTTTCAGCACTGCTTATCATCCTCAGACTGACGGTCAGTCTGAGAGGACAATTCAAACTTTAGAAGACATGTAGAGAGCTTTATCTATGGATTTCAAAGGTTGTTGGGATCAACACATACCTTAGGTCGAATTTTCTTATAATAATAGCTTCCACTCTAGTTTTCAGATGGATCCTTATGAAGCTCTTTATGGAATGAAATGCAGAACTCTAAATTGTGGGGATGAAGATGGGGAGAGAAAGATATTTGGACATGATCTTGTTGATGAGATGGTAGAAAGGGTAAGATTTATTCAAAAACACATAAGAGCTTCTCGAAGTCGACAAAAAATTTATGCCTGTAAGAACTAGGATCTTCGTTTCAGGTATGTTTTTCCTTTTTCTAGAGTTTTAGAGAGAAATGGAATTTCTGGAAATTTTTGAAGTACATGTCTTATACATTCAGAGTACACACCGTGTGCTCTTCTCCCACTCAATGCCGTGTGCTGGCTGTGTCCAGGCCACACACACGGTGTGTAGGGGTGACGTGGAGGCCAATTTTGGCGTAGTACGGAAAAACCCACTACATGTCGTGTACTTTAAAAGTACACGCTGTGTACTTTCTTTTTATTTCACTAATCTGATCGGGGTCACACCTAATGCTTATAAACATCTTCTTCTTCGCCTATTTCCATCCAGAGCGTCCAAGGAGTCCAATTCTTCTCCGTACCACCGATCCATCACCGATTGTCTGAATCAAACTCTGTCGATTGCAGAAGAATTGCAGCGTTGAGTTCTTAGTTCTTATTTGGCCTCGTTTCTTGATTCTTCTTCTTGTGTGAGTTATCTGAGCTTGAACGTTTAGATGTTTTTGCAGATCTACTCCATTCTAGGCCGATTCATGGGACGAGGTTCAAGTATATCGATCTTTGAGGATCGAGGTAGGTGGTTTGTTTCCCTACGTTGAAGTTCTTTGTGTTTTGGTTGAAAAAGTGTCGGATACCCATGTATCGGGTATCCCGAGTTTTGGATTTTGATCCTATTGTTTATTTTCCCTAGATTTCTTGTCAGATTATGATTAATTGTTTCTAATGTATGCTTGGTTTCATGTTTGAGGATCACCCCATGGGTGTTTTCTCCATGTTGGGCTATTTATCTCTGTTCGACACTGTTTTCCTGTGAGGAAAACCCTATTGCAATTGCTAGTTTAGTTGTTATAACGGTTTTCATGTGTTTCCTACTGTTTAAATGATGTTGATGCATGGAATCTATTAGCCAAGTAGTTGTTGAACTTACTTAGGGCTGCTAACAGTCGATTACGCACGACTGGATTGCTCAGGGCTGTGAGAACCTAGTGCAGGAGATCAAAGAGGGAATAGAAAATTAATTACTTCCCTAGAGGGTCTATTAGTTTTAGTTTCATATGCAGGACCTATGGGAATAGGACTTTGTGCTTCCCAAGAGTGTTCTCAGTTTATACACGCATCGAGACCACAAGAGGAATTAGACGTAAGTTCTTCCTCAGAGAGTCTATATCTATCATTTCAAGACAATAGGGGAATTTACGTGAGATATTCCTAGAGTGTCTCTGCCTTGTTTGGTTATTGGACCATAGGGTCTGCTAGTTTTATCCACCTAGAGAGTTAGTGTGAATTGAGATAGTTGGTTGTGACGAGTCCACCAAGCCAAAGAATAAGCTTGGGTTTTTACTGCTTGTGTTTAGGTAGTCTTTTGAGATACCTACTGTGTTACTTGCTTTACCTTGGAATAGAAGGCTTTGATAGTTCTCCCTGGTTGTTTTATTAAATGAATGTGAATGGTAATTCATAGGATTATTTACTGGTATAATCTTATTCCATTACTGTACTTATTTTCCATCACTTTGTCTATATTACTCACTGGCAGTAGGGCACAAATATTGTGGTAATTGCCTACTGGGATTAGTCTCACACCGTATTTGGGTCCTAATTTTTGGCCCAAACAGATTATATGGTTGCAGGCGTAGATAGGGATTGTGGTCCTTCTACCTCAGGTACATGATTGTTGGTTGGAGCTGGAGAGCATGGGACCGGGCTTTGGCTCGTGATGCTGCTGGAGTTGATGTTTACATTTAGTACTTTGGTTTGAGTTGTATTTCTGCACGTTTATTTGATTACTGCTTTCTATAGATACATGAACTATTCTGCATTATTATTATATCAGACATTGCTTCGACTTTTAGTTCAGTTGTTTTATGCTGTTTACTACTTCCGCTATTGGTTATGTTTATTCTTCCGCTGTATACTTTACAAAATGAGGGTGTAGTTTCTCCAACGACACTCCAAGGCCCTCGCTACTTGTCGGTAGCCTCTGGAATTTGGGGAAACGCGCTTGAGGTCATGTGGTGAACCGGGTACGAGGAACCAGTTATGTGGCTCTAGATTCGGGTCATTACAAAGTGGTATTAGAGGATTTTTATTCTTTTCTTTTGCCTTACTGTTTTACGACAATAAACAGGGATGGGAAGAAATGGGTAGTTAGTACTTAACTATTCCCGGAAGTAATTAACCCGTGTACAGGGAAAATATATATTACCTCGTAATTGAAATTTTTAGTTTTTTCAAGTGTTAGTATTTATTATATTTCACCATTGGGTGATGCACATGTTTTGTGCTGTTACAGTTTATATGATTGTGGTTCTATTTTGTTGCAACCCGATGAGATGAGGTTTTTCCATCTCATTCATCATATAGGCACTAGGTAGGAAATCACATGTCATTAATTTTACTATACCATCTAGGGTGCATTATAATTTCATACTGTTGTGATAGATGCCATGATAAATTATGCATGATGTTGTGATAGTTTCTGTGATGGACATACTTGTTGTGCTAATAGAGTATTTTTTATTTTACAGCCTATTTAGCATGGACGCCAACCTCGAGTCATAGAGGTGTTATGGGCCCTTGGGGATTGGAATTTGGCAGAAAATTGGATTGTTATGCTATTTTACTTGTTATATGCATTGTTGTGATGCCATGCTTTGATTTTCGGGGAGTATGGGCCCCCATGGATCGGAATTTGGCACATAGATGTTTGTTTTTTAGTGTTTCTGGCGTTCGGTGCAGTTTCTGAGCTACTGCCCGGAAAATCCAAGAATACACGGCGTGTACTTTTTTAATACATGCCGTGTAGTTTTTAAACCATGTTACCAACTATGTGAACAAGAGACATGGGGTGGTGGAGAGTCTTCGGGGACACACCGTGTACAATAAGTACACGTCGTGTAGTTGTCAACCATATACCCGGCCGTGTCACTAACAACACGGGTCATGGAAACTCGTGTAATACACACCGTGTTTTATACGAACACGCTGTGTAGTTTTCTTCTAGGTACCCAGCCGTGTCTCTAACAACACGGGTCGGGGAAACTCGAGTAGTACACACCGTGTTCCATACGAACACGCCATGTAGTTTTCTTCTGGGTACCCGGCCATGTCACGAACAATATGGCCTAGTTTTATCTATTCTTATACATGTCGTGTTTGTTCGGAACACACCGTGTAGGTGTCAGCCGTGTAGCCGGCCGTGTAACCGCTACACGGGTCGCCGAAACCTGACAAGTACACGCCGTGTCTTTAGTGCACATGCCGTGTAGTTTAGGATTAGGAGGATCGTGTAGGTCAGTCGTGTAAAGAGACTCGGGTAGGGGAGTGGAGTTCAAGTAAATGTCATGTGTTGGGAAAACACGCCATGTAGTCTGGTATGTTACGCGACTAGTTGTGGCCGAGTTACAGGCCCATGTGAATGGCTTTAACAAACACGCAGTGTAGTTTTAAATACACGTCGTGTAATTGTGATTTGAAAACTTAATAGTTTCTCTATCATGTTCCCATTTTTTACTCCTGTGTTTTTGTCCTTGTTAAATATAAATCTGAAGTTTGATTTTGATTTCTTAGAGCTATGGCGACAAGACGTCATCCTATTGCATGCCAGGAACCCGGAAGTGACCGTACGCCTGATACGGCAAACTAGGGACTACCTATAGTTCCGCCGACCATTCCGGACATGGAACCTATAGTGATTCTAGACACTGGTGCCGATGCTCAGTTCAGAGAGGGTTTCATGAGGTTCATTCAGACCTTCCAGGGAGCTCAGCACCCTGCCCCGTCTATGGCAGAGCTGACGTGAGTCTTCCAGCAGCAACATCCTCCCACTTTCACAGGGGATGGAGGACCTCAGGCTGTAGAGTCTTGGCTAGAAACCATGCTTTCCATATTCGAGCATTTGGATACACCCCCAGACAGAAGGGTGAAGCCCACAACTTACATGCTTCCAGATTCTACCAAGAGGTGGTGGGATGTAGTCTCGCAGGCAGGGCACCAACGGACTATGACTTGGGACGAGTTCCAACTTACGATCTACGACTACTTCTATCCGGTGACGCTCAGGGCCGACAGGGTCCGAGAGTTAATGAACGTGCAACATGGTACTCTTTTGGTTATGTATTATTCCTCCGGTTTCACTGTGTTACAGTATTTCACTCCCGTTCCGGGAAATGATGAGCTTTTTTTGGCAAGGAAGTTTTAGGAAGGCCTCAAACCAGATACCAGATCGCAGGTGAACATCTTCCAGTTGACTTCTATTACCCTAATAGTCAACCGGGCACTGATCACCAAATGGAATCTGAGGGAGACTGAAGCTGTTTACCAGGGCAGTTCAACATACAAGACTGATTCATTGTATATTGACAGCAGGAAACGCCACCGAGAGTCTACTTGAGGTGACTCGAGGAAGCGAGGTAATTCTTATGAAAGATAGGATCTTCCTTCTGGAAACTATTTGGTGTGCTATTCGTGTGGAAAGAGTAGGCATAAGAAGCCTCAGTGCCCAAGAGATCCATTAGAGTGCCGTTATTGTGGCATGATGGGTCATCTGCAGCATTTTTGTAGGGTTCTTCTTCCAGCATCTAGTGAAGGAGGATCGATTTCTACTCCTCATACAAGTGAAGGACTATCAGTTCCACAATAGACTAGGGGCTGGAGTTCTTGAGGTTGTCCAGGCCAGGGTAGAGGTCGCGGTTGCGGTGGTAAGGCTCAGGGAGGATCAGCTCAGGGATATCAGGCTGCTACACATGGCCGCAGTACTGGCCAGACATTTGTGGTAGAGTAGATTCATCGGGACCAGGATCATGGACCTTCCACAGTTCGAGGTACGATCTTAGTAGCCTCAGTTTTATCTTCTGCACTTTTCGATACCAGAGATTCTCATAGATTTATTTCTATACACACTATGGAGAGAATTAGTCTTATTGTCTTTACTTATGGGGATAAGTTGGCACTAGACACTCCCTTGGGACATAGAACTACTAGTGTGCGTCAGTGCAGGGAGTTACCCCTTAAGTTTGGTGGGTGTCACTTCTTGTGGGATCTTTATGTCTTTGAGATGATGGGTTATGATGTCATTCTCTGAATAGACTAGCTAGATCCTTTTTAGTCCTTTGTCGATTTTTATCATCGTAGGGTGAGTTTCACGTCACCAGAGGGCAGGTCCTTTCTTCACAAGGGAGAATGGGATGTCCAGGCAAGCAGAGCTGGACCATGCATCATGGGTTAGGAAGTTTTATGGCCCAGAAGCAATTGGAGGAGTTGCAGGAGAAGGGCTTTATCAGACCTAGTACTTCCCCTTGGGGTTTTCCTGTTTTGTTTGCGAAGATGGAGGATATTACCTTACGTCTTTGTGTGGAGTATCGAAAGCTAAACCAGTTGACGGTCAAGAACCGATATCCATTGCCGAGGATTGATGATATTTTTATCATCTTTTAGGAGCCAGAGTATTCTCAAAGATCAACATGAGATCTAGCTATCATCAGTTGCGAGTCAGACCATCTGATATACCTCTCACATCTTTCTGAAGCAGGTATGGTCTGTACAAGTATCTCATTATGCTGTTCGGTCTCACAAACATGCCGACAGTTTTCATGGCGCTGATGAATAGAGTTTTCCATCCTTACGTGGATTCTTTCATCGTTGTCTTTGTGGATGATATCTTGGTGTACTCTCACACTTGACACGACCTTGCTACCCATATTGATATCGTATTGAGTACACTGAGAGAGCATCAATTATTTTCTAAGATTTCAAAGTGCCACTTTTGGATGGATGAAATTCACTTCTTGGGCCATGTCATCTCAGAGACAAGAGTATCAGTAAACCGCAAGAAGGTGAGAGCAGTAGTTACCTGGGAGCAGCCGAAGAATGTCTTTGAGGTACAGAGTTTCTTGGGACTGGCTGGTTATCAATAACACATTGATATAATAAAAACATTATCAAAACCATTTTAAATACCAAAATAAAAGAAAAATAAAACATGGTATTTATTTTTCTTTTTAAAGAATGGTATGGCTTTTAGAGGAAGCCGAAACTCAAATAATGGTCACGGCGGCGGATAAGTTGTTGTCGCCGCATACGTACGACAAAAACTTTCCCTTTTGTAATTTTGTAAAACGCTTCGTATAGAAAATATTCTTTTTGGATAAACGTAAAAGTCAAAGGGGTTTATACACCGTATGAAAGAATGTTGTGTATAAAACAAAATATGCCTCAATGAATGGATATTGAGACGAAGTCCCATACCTCGGGTCCGACTTGACTCGATCGTTCTTTAATCTCCTGAAGAAAAAACTTGAGTTAATTTATACTTTCTTAAGAACCTTTTTCATGTTCATTATTCATTTTATATCACTTATTACCATGTCATGAACACTTTGTTATTATTTAAGTTAATAACGGTCGTTTTAACGATCATTGGTACTTGAGTCAAAAATAAACTCTTTATAATTACAAGTTGTTCATTTGATAAAATATCCATTATATACAGAATTTTATTCATGATGTAGATATCCTATATATCATATATATCCAGCATATGCATGCATTTATAATATTAAATAACATTTAGAGGTAAGAAATGAAATGCACCATTCATGGAGACGGTAAGACGAATGTACGCATGAACGCTACTTTCATTTCTATTTCATATTTTATGGAATGGAATCATAATGATATAAAGGTATATTATAATTAAAGTATAATATCATACATAATATCATTAATTAAATCCTTTATAAATCCCACATATGGCATTAACGAATCCAATCACTTTGAGGGGGTGGTAGTCCGCACTTCCTAAAATGAAGATATCGCGTTTACCCATAATGGTAACCATAAAGGTATTCCATAAATGAAAAATACAGAAGCTTAATTAAAACATAAACATATTATATATAATATATAAATATAGTGTCATCTTAATGGCCACCTTTGAGGGTGTTATATGAGTGTTGAACAATCATCATTTCGTGAGGCAGAAATTCGCCATCCACAGAAACAGTATGTTCTTTAACCATTAGATGTAGGTCTGTGTAAGTGTAGATAAAATAATTCTTATAAAAACATCCTAGTATATTGAGGATAATGGTTTTGTTACAAAATAATGTAATAAAATGAGTTTAGAGGGTTGGAGAAGAAAAATAAAACAAAAGAGCACAAGTGAAGACATTACCTTAAAAACAGGTAACCCTTTTTGATTTGAGCTCAAAGGCTTACTTGGGAAGCGTTATGCCCAAAGTGAGGCTTCTAAGAGTTAGAGAGGGATGTGGAGAGACAAAATTTTCAGGGGATGACCAAGACAAAGGCTTTGGAAGTGTGGGTAAGGAGGTAGAGGTGGGGGCCTTTTATAAGAGGAGAGGAGGGGCACTCTTGGAAAGTAAAGAAATGATACTTTTTTTTAAAATGAGTTTCGGATTTAAATGGTCCCACCTTAGTATAATTCGTGGATAAGGTGATAAGGGTTCGAAATATACCCATCCAATAGGTTTTTGACAAGGGTAGGTCTTATATTTTACATTATCTTTTCATTTTATTTAAATCGTTAAATAATGAGGTAATCACTGCATAATCATGATGTCATAAATAATTTAATTTATTTAATGTCTAGAAATTATAAAAAAATACCATGATGTATAAAATCTTTTTAGATTTCCAATGACTATTTATAGTCAAAACTCTGACTTGTATAACCCCATTTACAAATTGTTTAATAAAACAACTCAGGTTTGTGTCATTTAAATTTTAACATTAAATAAAAAGCATTAATGTCTTTATCTTACCCAAGTTGCTCCATGGGGTCCCAAAAATAGAGCCATGGGATGTCTGGGTCTTCCATGACACATCCAATAAGGGTAGGACATGTGTCTATATCATTTCATATTATTAAAACATTATTTTTACCTTAAATTACACTAATTACCTTTCATCGCGATTAAAAACATAAAAGTTACTATTCACCAAAAAATTATTTTAATCCCATTGAACCAAATTTTACTTCTTAATGAAAAACATGTATGTCATATTTTTGAAATTCAAAACACAGAAGTGGTAAAGTTTCATTTAAACAAAAAAACAGTTTTTTAAGTACCACTTAGTGGTTTCACTATTCATAAAAAATTCAAGTTTTTCAGAAAAATACCATTACTTCACCCTAAGCTATATTTGATATTCGGAAGATGTCTATTTTACAAAATTCAAAACATATAAGTTTCATTAATTAATTTAATAATTAATTCTCGTTGTCAGAGCAAATAGCGTGTTTTTATAAAACAATATCTATGAAAAGTTTGGCATTAGTTTATGCCCAATTCCAAAGTGAAATTAATCATAATTACCACCATTGGATTAAATGGTAAAAATATATTCAAATTACACTTTTAGACAAATGAAAAATATAATCTAACCATATAATTAAATTAGATGAAGAAGTAGTTTTGATGTAAAATGCAGTTTTTTTTCACTGTTCATTAAAAAAATGAACATTGTCAGAAAAATACCAAAAATTTATCCAATGTAAATTTGAATGTCCCAATCATAAAGAATAAGTTTAGTTTGACAAATAGAGTTTATAAATTTGTCAAAAGTTTGATTTAAAAATGGTCTTCTATCAAAATGCAGTAAAATAATCTTTTAAAAAATATCAGTGTATTCCATGCTTAAGATTGGATTTATTCTCATTTTAAGCCTCTAAAACACTATATAATTAATAAATAGACATTGATAAGAATATCTATTATTCATTAATTACTTGTTATGTTACATCCTTCCCCCCTTCAGAAAATTGTGTCCCCGCAATTTATTTACTTATCGAATAAGTGGGGGTATTTAGCCCTCATTGTATTTTTAGATTCCCATGTTTCCTCTTCAATCATGTGGTTTTTCCACAAAACCTTTACCTGATTAATCACCTTATTCCATAACAGTTGCTTCCTGTGGTCAAGAATCTGGACTGGTTGTTCCTCATAAGATAGGTTCTCTTCCAGCTAAAGTACCTCTGGACTCAAAACATGAGATGGATCTGGCATGTACTTCCTTAACATTGAAACATGAAAAACATTGTGTACCTGAGATAAACTCGGAGGTAAAGACACTCGATATGAAACTGAACCAACTTTCTCCATAATTTCATATGGCCTAATGAAACTTGTACTCAACTTTCCTTTATTACAAAATTGCATCACACTTTTCTGTGGTGAGACTTTGAGAAAAACCTGATCACCTACCTCAAAAGAGATATCCTTCCTCTTGTTGTCCGCATAACTCTTCTGCCTGCTCTGAGCTGTTCTCATGTGTTTCTGTATCAGCTGAACTCTTTCTGCCAACTCTTCTACCAATTCTGGTCCCATTAGCTTCCTTTCAACCACTTCATCCTAGAAAGCTAGAGTTTGACACTACTTCCCATATAACGCCACAAATGGCTCCATTTGTATACTGGAATGAAAACTGTTATTACAAGAAAACTCAATCAAAGAAAGATGTTGGTCCCAACATCCCTGATAATCCATCGAACAAGAACATAGCATATCCTCCAAAGTCTGAATCGTTCATTCTGACTTCCCATCTGATTGAGGATGAAAAGTTGTACTAAAATTTAATTCAGTACCCAACGACTTCTGAAGGCCTTTCCAAAAGTTAGAAGCAAACCTGGGATCACGGTCAGATAAAATGGAGAGAGGAACTCCATATAACCTGACTATCTATTTAAGATACAAACTGGAAATTTGATCTAGGGAAAAAGTATCTCGTATAGCAAGGAAATGAGAAAATTTAGTCAAGCGATCAACAATAACCCAGATTGCATTATTACCTAGAGGTGTATTCGGCAATCCCACAACAAAGGCCAAGGATATATTCTCCCATTTCCACTCTAGCATTGGTAAAGGCTGAATCACCCCTTTCGATAACTGCCGCTCTGCTTTGACCTACTGACAAGTCAAACACTTCACAGTAAAATCAGCAATATCTCTTTTCATTCCATCCCTCTCGTAATACTCCCGAAGATCTCTGTACATCTTAGTACTGCAAGGATGAACTGAAAACGGAGAACTATGAGCTTCACATAACAACTCTCTCTTCAACTGTGAATCAAAAGGCACACAGAATATCTTCCCAAATCTCAAAACACAATAATTATCAATTTTGAATTCAGGAAACGTACCCTTCTGAACCAGCTCTACCTTTTTCTGCAACTCACTGTCTTGCTTCTGTGCCTGCTTGATACTATCTGATAGAGAAGATTTCACTGATACCTAAAACAAAACAAAAGAACATCCTGCACCAAAAACTTCTATGCCAATGTTCATCAAATCCTTAACCAAAGGATCACGTTCCAAACACAACATTGTTAATGAAGCATTACATTTTCGACTCAAAGCATCAGCCACTTTATTTTCTTTTCCCGAATGGTAATGAATTGTACAATCATAATCCTTGATTAATTCTAGCCATATCCTCTGTCTCATGTTGAATTATTTCTAAGTGAATATATACTTTAAACTTTTGTGATCCGTATATATTTCACACTTTACTCCATACAAATGATGACTCCAAATTTTTAAAGAGAAAACAACAGCAGCTAATTCCAAATCATGTGTAGGGTAATTTACCTCATGAGTTTTCAACTGTCGTAAAGCATAAGCAATTACCTGATCATTCTGCATTAGGACACAACCAAGTCCTTTCGATGAAGCATCACTGTAGATAACAAACTCACCATTCCTGGAAGCAAGTTCCAAAACTGGAGCATTCACCAATCTTCTTTTCAACTCCTGAAAACAATCATCACATTCTTTTGTCCTGATAAACTTAACACCCTTTCGAGTTAGCTTAGTCATTAGACTAGATAACCGTGAAAAATTTCTAACAAACATTCGGTAATAACATGCCAAACCAAGGAAACTACGGATCTCGGTTACATTGGTGGGTCTTGGCCATTCATCCACAACCTTTGTTTTTGCTGGATCAACAGTTATCCCGTCTTTAGAAACAATATGACCAAGGAAAGAAATTTGTTGCAACCAAAACTCAAACATTCTGAATTTCCCATACAATTTATTTTCTTTTAAGGTTTTCAAAATAACCCTTAAATGTCTTTCGTGCTCATATTTACTTTTAGAAATCACCAAAATATCATCAATGAAAACAACTACAAACTTATCCAAGAACTCATGGAAAATTATATTCATTAAGTACATGAATACAACAGGTGAATTGGTTAGCTCAAAAAGAATTACTAAAAATTCATAATGGCCATATCTTGTACGGAACGCGGTCTTCGGAATATCTGCTTCCTTTACCTTCAATTGATGGTACCCCGATCTCATGTCAATCTTTGAAAAAAACTGAGCTCCCTGGAGCTGATCAAACAAATCATCGATATGAGGAAAAAGATATTTTTTCTTAATAGTGATGTTATTCAAGGCTCTATAATCAATGAAAAGTCTCATAGAACCATCTTTCTTTTTAACAAATAAAACAGGAGCACCCCATGGTGATGTGCTAGGTCGAATGAAACCTTTCTCTAATAAATCTTGCAATTGCTCCTTCAACTCGAAAAGTTCAATTTGAGCCATTCGATAAGGGGGTTTTGAAATTGTCTTAGCATCAAAAACTAAGTCAACAGTAAATTCAACTTCCCGATCTGGTATTATTCTAGGCAACTCATCAGGAAAAACATCAGGATACTCATTTACCAATGGCACATCATTAATCTAAACAGTTCATTTGTTTTGAACAATATGTGAAAGGTAACATTCATTTCCATCTTTTACAGGTTTCTCGGCCTCTTGATATGTTATCAACAGTAAGGGTTCATTCTTTTACACAAACTGAAAGTCTTTCTAAAAATAAACATCCTTATCTCTACAGTCAATCTTAGAATGGTAAATAGAGAGCCAATCCATACCCAGGATAACATCAAACTCTACTAGAGATAAAACAATAACGTTCGCAAGTAGGTTCTTTCCACGGATAAGGATAGGAAGATTTTTATAAATTATTTTTGCCTCAACATTTCCCCCAGGTGTGTTTACCACAAGTTCAGGAGTCATTTCTTGAAATGGTATTCCCATTTTACTAGACAAGTTTTCAGAGATGAAAGAATGTGTAGACCCTGAATCAAACAACACACTGGAATAATCTGAAAAAACAAACAAAGTACCTGATACAACTTCATTTGATGGCCCGACATCTGCTGAAGTAGTTGCAAAGGATTTAACCACCCCTTTTTTCTTGTAGTCTAACTGCTTTCCATCACTCAAGCTCTTTTTCGGATACTAGTTTGCATAGTGACCCATCTCATTGCACTTAAAACATTTCACTAACTGTAAATCGAGTTTGGACTTACCATCACCTTAATCTTTTTCAGTGAAATCACGAGCCTTGTGTCCCATATTACCACATCGGTAGCACTTTCTAGAATTTAGAAGTCATTCCCCAGCATGCCTTTTACCACATTTATCACAAATTGGAAACTTAGTTTTCTTACCGTGAGACCTTTTTGAAAATTCTTTCCTTTCTCCTTCCACCTCGGTCTCTTCTTCTGTTGGTTGTTATAGAACACTTGATCATCAGAAAACTCCATTTCCACCTTCTTAGCACATCGAAAAAGATTTTCATAACTTTTGAACTCATGTGAAGCTAAATTCCTTTGATATTTTGGCTTTAATCCTGAGTAAAAACGATTGATTTTACTATCAAGGTCTCATATAAAATTTGGAGCATACCTTGCCAATCGAGTGAACCTCTCTTCATAAGCAGCCACTAAGTCTTCCTCTTGCCTCAATTCGAAAAATTGTTTTTACATCCTAAGTCGAACATCCTTAGGAAAATACTTCTCAAGAAACATACCTTTGAATTCATCCTCGTTGAGAGCATAAATCTCATCAGCGTCCTTGATATTTTTAACCATCGACCACCACTGATCTGCTTCACCCTCCAAACGGTAAATAGCAAGACTAACCTTTTGATTGTCTGAACACCCCATGACATCAAAAATATTCTCTAGTGCTTTAATCCAACCTTTAGCTAGCACATGGTCAGATGATCCTCTGAATGATGGGGGATGTTGCCTCATGAAATGTTCCACCGCTGACATGTTCTTTTGCGGTTGATCTGGCCAGTCTCGTGCATGGATACCACCACCATTTATTGCTTGAGGAAACTGTGCCATTACTGCAACAAACGGTTCAGTTCCAATTCCGACCATCTCAGGATGCTGATTCGGAAGGTTATTTCCTTCGGTATGCCTTCCTAGCACTGCTTCCCTGTTTCCTCTGCGGAAAACCATTGTGAGCAAACATGTCTTAGATGATGAAACATGGTAATCTTAAAATGCTATATCATTTCAATTTGACGAAAAAAATATTTTTGGATAATCATTTAATAAAATTCTAACTCCTAATGTTATCTAAACCGACATCTAATACCAAATATAAGGCCCCAGCCTTAATCCTTACTTAATCTTGAGTTTTTACAAGATTACACATTGAGGATCTTTTCGGGTTTAGAGTTTTAGAGAATTATATCATAAAACCTGCATTACATTCCACATTTAAACAAAGTGGTTACATAAAGATAGTATTCATTTTTTCCCATCAATAGAAACATATTTAAAATAAAACATGGATTCTTTCTTGACACTTCCTTAACACTATCATCATATCATGTACCTTTCCCTTGACCTGTGAAAAACATTTCAAAAAACGTGGGATGAGCATAAAAATCTCAGTAAGGGATATAAAAATATGGAAAGGAAACATGAGTACATGTATACATAAGAATCAATGAAATCAAACTTTACTCATAAAACATAAGAAAATTAACATACCTCATCAAATCGTGAATAAAGCATAGAAATCATAAGACATAAAGGTAACTTGAGGCATTCATAACATTCTTACGTAGAGAGTAACCCTCTTGGTTACATTTGGAATACCCATCACAGTATATTCCCTAAATCTCTTCGGAGAAACCTTAATGTTTCACTCCTTCGCGTTACCCAATGAATTGGAGAGATATATTGGGCTCACCCACCCTTAGTTTATCACGAAACCACCCGTCTTCATAACAATTCCCAAGAACCATAACATAATCGTATCACATAAAACATGCATAATGGAAACATAACATTTCCACATTTCAATCACAAGATATCAATAACACAGTGATATAATAAAAAAATTATCAAAACCTTTTTAAATACAAAAATAAAATAAAAGTAATACATGGTATTTAGTTTTCTTTTAAAAAAAGGTATGGCTTGTAGAGGAAGCCAAAACTCAAATAATGGTCACGGCGGCGAAGAAGTCGTTGTCGCCACATACGTACGACAAAAACATTCCCTTTTGTCGTTTTGTAAAACGCTTCGTATAAAAAAGATTCGTTTTGGATAAACCTGAAAGTAAAAGGGGTTTATACACCGTATGAAAGAGAGTTGTGTATAAAACAAAATATGCCTCAATGAATGGAG
This sequence comes from Viscum album, assembly GCA_963277665.1. Lineage (NCBI taxonomy): Eukaryota > Viridiplantae > Streptophyta > Magnoliopsida > Santalales > Viscaceae > Viscum > Viscum album. Next base: position 1,251,072,074 of record OY728151.1, on the reverse strand, counting down.
ATTGAAACGAAGTCCCATACCTCGTGTCCGACTTGACTCGATCGTTCTTTAATATCCTGAATAATAAAATTGAGTTAATTTATAATTTCCTAAGAACCTTTTTCAAGTTCATTAGTCCTTTTATATCACTTATTACCATGTCATGAACACTATGTTATTATTTAAGTTAATAACGGTCGTTTTAACGATCATTGGTACTTGAGTCAAAAATAAACTCTTTATAATTACAAGTTGTTCATGTGGTAAAATATCCATTATATCCAGAATTTTATTCATGATGTAGATATCATATATATCATATATATCTAGTATATGCATGCATTTATAATATTACATAACATTTAGAGGTAAGAAATGAAATGCACCGTTCATGGAGACGGTAAGCCGTACGTACGCATGAACGCTACTTTCAATTCTATTTCATATTTTATGGAATGGAATCATAATGATATAAAGGTATATTATAATTCCAGTATAATATCATACATAATATCATTAATTAAATCCTTTATACTTCCCACATATGGCATCAACTAATCAAATCACTTTGAGGGGGCGGTAGTCCGCACTTCCTAAAATGAAGATATCGTGTTTACCCATAATGGTAACCATAAAGGTATGACATAAATGACAAATACATAAGCTTAATTAAAACATAAACATATTATATATAATATATAAATATATTTACATCTTAATGGCCACCTTTGAGGGTGTTATATGAGTGTTGAACAATCATCATTTCGTGAGGGAGAAATTCGCCATCCACCGAAACAGTATGTTCTTTAACCATTAGATGTAGGTGTGTGTAAGTGTAGATAGAATAATTCTTATAACAACATCCTAGTATATTTAGGATACTGTTTTTGTTACAAAATAAAGGAATAAAAATAGTTTTGAGTGTTGGAGAAGCAAAATAAAACAAAATAACACAAGTGAAGACATTACCTTAAAAACGGGTAACCCTTTTTGATTTGAGCTCAAAGTCTTCCTTGGAAAGACTTAGGCCCAAAGTGAGGATTATAAAAGTTAGATAGGGATGTGGATAGACAAAAGTTTTATGGTTTGGCCCAGCCAAAGGCTTTGTAAGTGTGGGTAAGGAGGTAGAGGTGGGGGCCTTTTATAAGAGGAGAGGAGGGGCACTCTTGGAAAGTAAAGAAATGTTACTTTATTTTAAAATGCGTTTCGGATTTAAAAGGTCCCACATTGATATAATTCGTGGATAAGGTGATAAGGGTTCGAAATATACCCATCCAATAGGTTTTTGACAAGTGTAAGTCTTAGATTTTACATTATCTTTTCATTTTATTTAAATCGTTAAATAATGAGGTAATCACTGCATCATCATGATGTCGTAAATAATATAATTGATTTAATGTATAAAAATTATAAAAAAAATACTATGATGTCTGAAATCTTTTTAGCTTTCCAATGACTATTTATAGTCAAAATGCGGACTTGTATAACCCCATTTACAAATTGTTTTAGTAAAACGACTCATGTTTGTGTCATTTTAATTTTAACATTAAATAAAAAGCATTAATGTCTTTATCTTACCCAAGTGGCTCCATGGTGTCCCAAAAATATACCCATGGGTTTTCTTGGTCATCCATGACACATACAATAAGGTTAGGAAATGTGTCTAGGTCATTTCATATTATTAAAACATTATTTTTACCTTAAATTACACTAATTACCTCTAATCACGATTAAAAACATAAAAGTTACTATTCACCAAAAAATTATTTTAATCCCATTGAACCAAATTTTAATTATTAATGACAACCATGTATGTTGGATTTTTTAAATTCAAACCACAGAAGTGGTAATGTTTCATTTAAACGAAAAATCATTTTTTTAAGTACCACTTAGTGGTTTCACTATTCATCAAAAATTGATGTTTTTCAGAAAAATACCAAAACATCACCCTAAGATATATTTGATATTCCGAATTCAAAAATGATGTCTATTTTACAAAATTCAAAACATTTAAGTTTCATTAATTAATTTAATAATTAATTCTCGTTGTCAGAGCAAATAGCGTGTTTTTATGAAACAATATCTATGAAAAGTTTGGCATTAGTTTATGCTCAATTCCAAAGTGAAATTAATGATAATGACCACCATTGGATTAAATGGTAAGAATATATTCAAATTACACTTTTAGACCAATTAAAAAGATAATCTAACTATATAATTAAATTAAATGAAAAAGCAGTTTGGATGTAAAATGCAATTTTTTTACTGTTCATTAAAAAAATGAACATTGTCAGAAAAATTCCAAAAATTTATCAAATGTAAATTTAAAAGTTACAATCATAATGAATATGTTTATTTTGACAAATAGAGCTTATAAAATTTTCAAAAGTTTGATTTAAAAATGGTTTTCCATAAAAAGGCAGTAAAACTATCTTTTAAAAAATATGAGTGTATTCCATGCTTAAGATTAGATTTATTCTAATTTTAAGCCTCTAAAACACTAAATAATTCATAAATAGACATTGATAAGAATAGCTATTATTCATTAATTAATTGGGAATTTACATACTTCCCCCCTTTAGAAAATTTCATCCCCGTAATTTATTTACTTATCGAATAAGTGGGGGTATTTAGCCCTCATTGCATTTTCAGATTCCCATGTTGCCTCTTAAATCATGTGGTTTTCCCCAAAACCTTTACCTGATTAATCACCTTATTCTGTAACACATTCTTCCTGGGGTCCAGAATCTGGACCGGTTGTTCCTCATAAGATAGGTTCTCTTCGAGGTGAACTACCTCTGGACTCAAAACATGAGATGGATATGGCATGTACTTCCTTAACTTTGAAACATGAAAAACATTGTGTACCTGAGATAAACTCATAGGTAAAGCCACTCGGTATGCAACTGATCCAACATTCTCTAGAATTTCATATGGTCCAATGAACCTTGGGCTCATCTTTCCTTTCTTACCAAATCCATCACACATTTCCATGGTGAGACTTTGAGAAAAACATGATCACCTACCTCAAAAGAAAAATCCTTCCTCCCGTTGTCCGCATAACTCTTATGCCTGCTCTGAGCTGTTCTCATTTGTTTTAGTATCAGCTAAACTCTTTCTGCCAACTCTTCTACCAATTCTGCTCCCATTAGCTTCCTTTCACCCACTTCATCCCAGAAACATAGAGTTCGACACCTATTCCCATATAACGACTCAAATGGTGCCATTTGTATACTGGAATGAAAACTGTTATTATAAGAAAACTCAACCAAAGAAAGATGTTGGTCCCAACTTCTCTGATAATCCATCGAACAAGCACGTATAATATCCTCGAAAGTATGAATCGTTTGTTCTGACTGCCCATCTGATTGTGGATGAAAAGCTGTACTAAAATTTAATTCAGTACCCAGCGACTTCTGAAGGCTTTTCCAAAAGTTAGAAGTGATCCTGGGATCACGGTCAGATACAATGGAGAGAGGAACTCCATGTAACCGGACTATCTCTTTAAGATACAAACGGAAAAGTTGATCTAGGGAAAAAGTATCTCGTATTGAAAGGAAATGAGCAGATTTAGTCAAGCAATCAACAATAACCCAGAATGCATTATTACCTCGAGGTGTCTTCGGCAATCCCACAACAAAGTCCGTGGATATATTCTCACATTTCCACTTTGGCACTAGTAATGGTGAAAGAATCCCTTTCGGTAACTTCCGCTCTTCTTTAACCTGCTGACAAGTCAAACACTTCACAGTAAAATCAGCAATATCTCTTCTCATTCCATCCCACCAGTAATACTTCTGAAGATCTCTGTACAACTTAGTACTTCCAGGATGAACTGAAAATGGAGAACTATGAGCTTCACATAAAAACTCTCTCTACAACTGTGAATCACAAGGCACCCACAATCTCTTCCCAAATCTCAAAACACAATCATTATCAATGTTTAATTCAGGAAACTTACCCTTCTGAACCAGCTCTACCTTTTTCTACAACTCACTGTCTTACTTCTATGCTTGCTTTATTCTGTCTGATAGAGAAGATTTCACTGATACCAGAAACAAAACAGAAGAACATCCTGCACCAAAAAATTCTATGCCAATGTTCATCAAATCCTTAACCAACGGATCACGTTCCAAACGTAACATTGTTAATGAAGCATTACTTTTTTGACTCAAAGCATCAGCCACTTTATTTGCTTTTCCTGGATGGTAATAAACTGTACAATCATAATCCTTGATTAATTCTATTCATCTCCTCTGTCTCATGTTCAATTATTTCTGAGTGAATATATACTTTAAACTTTGTGATCGGTATATATTTCACACTTTACTCCATACAAATGATGCCTCCAAATTTTTAAAGCGAAAACAACTGCAGCTAATTCCAAATCATGTGTAGGGTAATTCACCTCATGAGTTTTCAACTGTCATGAAGCATAAGCAATTACCTGATCATTCTGCATTAGGACACAACCAAGTCCTTTCAATTAAGCATCACTGTAGTTAACAAACTCACTATTCCTAGAAGGATGTGCCAAAACTGGATCATTCACCAATATTCTTTTCAACTCCTGAAAACAATCATCACATTCTTTTGTCCAGATAAAAATAACACCCTTCCGAGTTAGCATAGTCATTGGACTAGATAACCGTGAAAAATTTCTAACAAACCTTCAGTAATAACCTGCCAAACCATGGAAACTATGGATCTTAGTTACCTTGGTGGGTCTTGGACATTCTTCCACAACCTTTGTTTTTGCAGGATCAACAGTTATCCCATATTTAGAAACAATATGACCAAGGAAAGACATTTGTTGAAACCAAAACTCACACTTGCTGAATTTCCCATACAATTTATTTTCCTTTAAGGTTTGAAAAATAACCCTTAAATTTCTTTCATGTTCCTCTTTACTTTTAGAAAACACCAAAATATCATCAATGAAAACAGGCACAAATTTTTCCATGAACTCATGGAAAATTCTATTCATTAAGTCCATGAATACAGCAGGTGAATTGGTTTGCCCAAAAGGAATTACTACAAATTCATAATGGCCATATCTTGTATGGAACGCGGTCTTCGGAATATATTCTTCATTTACCTTCAACTGATGGTACCCCGATCTCAGGTCAAGCTTTGAAAAAAAATGAGCTCCCTGGAGCTGATCAAACAAATCATCTATATGAGGAAAAGGATGTTTGTTCTTAACAGTGATGTTATTCAAGGATCTATAATCAATGCAAAGTCTCATAGAACCATCCTTCTTTTTAACAAATAAAATAGGAGCACCCCATGGTGATGTTCTAGGTCGAATGAAACCTTTCTCTAATAAATCTTGAAATTTCTCCTTCAACTCGAAAAGCTAAATTTGAGCCATTCGATAAGGGGGTTTTGAAATTGGCTTAGCATCATGAACTAAGTCAATAGTAAACTAAACTTCCCGATCTGGTATTATTCCATGCAACTCATCCGGAAAAACATCAGGATAACCATTTACCACTGACACATCATTAATCTGAACAGTTCCTTTGTTTTCAACAATATGTGCAATGTAACATTCATTTCCATCTTTTACAGGTTTCTCGGCCTCTTGATATGTTATCAACAGTAAGGGTTCATTCTTGTACACAAACTGAAAGTTTTTTTGAAAAGAAACATCCTTAGCTCTACAGTAAATCTTAGCATGGTAAATAGAGAGCCAATCCATACCCAGGATAACATCAAACTCTACTAGAGGTAAAACAATAAAGTTTGCAAGTAGGTTCTTTCCATAGATAAGGATAGAAAGATTCTTATAAATTTGTTTTTCCTCAACATTTACCCCAGGTGTTTTTACCAAAAGTTCAGGAGTCATTTCTTGAGATGGTATTCTCATTTTACTAGAAATGTTTTCAGAGATGAAAGAATGTGTAGACCCCGAATCAAACAACACACTGGCATAATCTGAGAAAACAGAAAAAGTACCTGATACAACATCATTTGATGGCCCGACATCTGCTGAAGTAGTTGCAAAGGATTTCACCACCCCTTTTTTCTTGTAGTCTAACTGCTTCCCATCACTCAAGCTCTTTGTCGGACACTCGTTTTCATAGTGACTCATCTCATTGCACTTAAAACATTTCACTAACTGTAAATCGAATTTGGACTTACCATCACCTTGATCTTTTTCAGTGAAATCATGAGCCTTATGTCCCATCTTACCACATCAGTAGCACTTGCCAGAATTTAGAAGACATTCCCCAGCATGCCTTTTACCACATTTATCAGAAACTAGAAACTTAGTTTTCTTACCGTCAGACGTTTTTGATGAAATCTTTCCTTTCTCCTGCCACCTCGGTCTCTTCTTCTGTTGGTTGTTATAGAACACTTGATCATCGGAAAACTCCATTTCCACCTTCTTAGCACATCAAACATGCTTTTAATTACTTTTGAACTCATGAGAAGCGAAACCCCTTCAATATTTTGGCTTTAATCCTGATTAAAAACGATTGATTTTACTATCAAGGTCTCAGATAAAATTTGGAGCATACCTTGCCAATCGAGTGAACCTCTCTCCATAGGCAGCCACTGAGTCTTCCTCTTGCCTCAATTTCAAGAATTGTTTTTCCATCCTAAGTCGAACAACCTTAGGAAAATACTTCTCAAGAAACATACCTTTGAATTCATCCCAGTTGAGAGCATAAATCTCATCAGCATCCCTGATATTTTTAACCATTGACCACCACTGATCTGCTTCACCCTCCAAACGGTAAATAGAAAGACTAACCTTTTGATTGTCTGAACACCCCATGACATAGAAAACCTTATCTAGTGCATTAATCCACCCTTCAGATAGCACAGGGTCAGATGATCCTCTGAATAATGGGTGATGTTTCCTCATGAAATGTTCCACCACTAACATGTTCCTTTGCGGTTGATCTGGCTGATCTCGTGCATGGATACCACCGCCATTTATCGCTTGAGTCAACTGCGCCATTACTGTAACAAATTGTTCAGTTACAATTCCAACCATCTCAGGATACTGATTCGGAAGGTTATTTCCTTCTGTATGCCTTCCTAGCACTCCTTCCCTATTTCCTCTGCGAAAAACCATTCTGAACAAACATGTCTTAGATGAAGCAACATGGTAATCTTCAAATGCTATATCATTTCAATTTGACCATAATAAAAATATTTTTGGATAATAATTTAATAAAATTATAACTCCAAAAGTTATCTAAACCGACCTATGATACCAACTATAAGGCCCCATCCTTAAACCTTACTTAATCTTAATTTATTACAAGATTACACATTGAGTATCTTTTCAGGTTTAGAGTTTTAGAGAATTAGATCATAAAACTTGCATTACATTCCACATTTAAACAAAGTGGTTACATAAAGATATTATTCATTTTTCCCATCAACAGAAACATATTTAAAATAAAACATTGATTCTTTCTTGACACTTCCTTGACACTATCATCATATCATGTACATTTCCCTTGACCTGTAAAAAACATTTCAAAAAACATGGGATGAGCATAAAAAGCTCAGTAAGGGATATAATAATATAGAAAGGAAACATGAGTACATGTATACATAAGAATCAATGAAATCATACTTTACTCATAAAACATAATCACTTTAACATACATCATCAAATCATGAATAAATCATAGAAATCATAAGACATAAAGGTAACTTGAGGCATTCATAACATTCTTACGTAGGGATTAACCCTCGTGGTTACGTTTGGAATACCCATCACAGTATATTCCCTAAATCTCTTTAGAGAAACCTTAACATTTCCCTCCATCCCATTACCCAATGCATTGGAGAGCTATATCGGGCTCACCCACCCTTAGTTTATCACGGAACCACCTGTCTTCATAACAATTCCCAAGAACCATAACATAATCGTATCACATAAAACATGCACAAAGGAAACATAAAATTTCCACATTTCAATCACAAGATATCAATAACAGAGTGATATAATAAAAACATTATCAAAACCATTTTAAATAAAAAAATAAAAGAAAAGTAAAACATGGTATTTATTTTTCTTTAAAAAAAGGTATGGCTTGTAGAGGAAGCCGAAACTCAAATAATGGTCACGACGGTGGAGAAGTCGTTGTCACCGCATACGTACGACAAAAACATTCCCTTTTGTCATTTTGTAAAACACTTCGTATAAAGAAGATTCCTTTTGGAAAAACGTAAAAGTCAAATGGGTTTATACACCGTATGAAAGAAAAATGTGTATAAAACAAAATATGCCTCAATGAATGGAGATTGAGACGAAGTCCCATACCTCGGGTCCGACTTGACTCGATCGTTCATTAATCACCTGAATAATAAAATTGAGTTAATTTATACATGCTTAAGAACCCCTTTAAAGTTCATTATTCCTTTTATATCACTTATTACCATGTCATGAACACTATGTTATTATTTAAGTTAATAACGGAAGTTTTAACAATCATTGGTACTTGGGGTCAAAAATAAACTCTTTATAATTACAAGTTGTTCATGTGGTAAAAATATACATTATATCCAGAATTTTATTCATGATGTAGATATCATATATATAATATATATCCAGTATATGCATGCATTTATAATATTACATAACATTTAGAGGTATGAAATGAAATGCACCGTTCATGGAGATGGTAAGTCGTACGTACGCATGGACGCTACTTTCATTTATATTTCATATTTTATGGAATTGAATCATAATGATATAAAGGTATATTATAATTCCAATATAATATCATACATAATATCATTAATTAAATCCTTTATACATCCCTCATATGGCATTAACGAATCAAATCACTTTGAGGGGGCGGTAGTCAGCACTTCCTAAAATGAAGATATCGTGTTTACCCATAATGGTAACCATAAAGGTATGACATAAATGAAAAATACAGAGTCTTAAGTAAAACATAAACATATTATATATAATATATAAATATATTGACATCTTAATGGCCACCTTTGAGGGTGTTATGTGAGTGTTGAACAATCATCGTTTCGTGAGGCAGAAATTCTCCATCCACAGAAACAGTATGTTCTTTAACCATTAGATGTAGGTGTGTGTAAGTGTAGATCGAATAATTATTATAACAACATACTATTATATTGAGGATACTAGTGTTGTTACAAAATAAAGGAATAAAAAGAGTTTAGAGGGTTGGAGAAGTAAAATAAAACAAAAGAACACATGTTAAGACATTACCTTAAAAATGGGTAACCCTTTTTGATTTGAGCTCAAAGGCTTCCTTGGGAAAACTTCTGCCCAAAGTGAGGCTTCTAAGAGTTATATAGGGAAGTGGAGAGACAAATTTTCAGGGGTTGGCCGAGCCAAAGGCTTTGGAAGTGTGGGTAAGGAGGTAGAGGTGGGGGCCTTTTATAAGAGGAGAGGAGGGGCACTCTTGGAATGTAAAGAAATGTTACTTTATTTTAAAATGCGTTTCGGATTTAAAAAGTCCCACAATGATATAATTCGTGGATAAGGTGATAAGGGTTCTAAATTTACCCATACAATAGGTTTTTGACAAGTTTAGGTCTTATATTTTAAATTATCTTTTCATTTCATTTAAATCGTTAAATAATGAGGTAATCACTGCATCATAATGATGTCATAAATAATTTAATTTATTTAATATTTTAAAAATTATAAAAAACTACTATGATGTAGGAAGTCGTTTTATCTTTCCAATGACTATTTATAGTAAAAAATCTGACTTGTATAACCCCATTTACAAATTGTTTTAGTAAAAAAACTCATGTTTGTGTCATTTTAATTTTAACATTAAATAAATAGCATTAATGTCTTTATCTTACCCAAGTGGCTCCATGGGGTCCCAAAATCGACCCATGTATTTTCTTGGTTGGCCATGACATATCCAATAATGGTAGGACATGTGTCTAGGTCATTTCATATTATTAAAACATTATTTTTACCTTAAATTACATTAATTACCTCTAATCGCGATTAAAAACATAAAAGTTACTATTCACCATAAAATTATTTTAATCCCATTGAACCACATTTTACTTCTTAATGACAACAATGTATGTCGGATTTTTGAAATTCAAAACACAGAAGTGGTAAAGTTTCATTTAAACGAAAAATCAGTTTTTTAAGTACCACTTAGTGGTTTCACTATTCATCAAAAATTGAAGTTTTTCAGAAAAATACCAAAACTTCACCGAAAGATATATTTGATATTCCAAATTCAAAAATTATGTCTATTTTAAAAAATTCAAAACATATAAGTTTCATTAATTAATTTAATAATTAATTTCCGCTGTCAGAGCAAATAGCGTGTTTTTATGAAACAATATCTATGAAAAGTTTGGCATTAGTTTATGACAAATTCCAAAGTGAAAGTAATCCTAATGACCACCATTGGATTAAATGGTAAATATATATTCAAATTACACTTTTATACCAATGAAGAAGATAATCTAACCATATAATTATGTTGGATGAAAAGCAGTTTTGATGTAAATTGCAGTTTTTTTTCACTGTTCATTAAAATATTAACAATGTCAGAAAAATACCAAAAATTTATCCAATGTAAATTTAAATGTCCCAATCATAAAGAATATGTTTATTTTGACAAATAGAGCTTATAAACGTGTCCAAAGTTTGATTTAAAAATGGTTTTCCATCAAAAGGCAGTAAATCAAACTTTTAAAAAATATCACTGTATTCCATGCTTAAGATTGGATTTATTCTCATTTTAAGCCTCTAAAACACCATCTAATTCATAAATAGACATTGATAAGAATATCTATTATTCATTACATACTTGGGATGTTACAAAAAGTGGGCGATGATGAGGTGCTACGTTTTCATGGCCGCGTATGGGTTTTAGTGGACATACACAAGGAGCTAATGCGGGAGTTTCATGCTTCAGCATGGGAAGTTCATCCTAGTGTCACCAGGAAGTACTGAGACTTACACCTTCAGTATTGGTGGCCAGGTATGAAGAAGGATGTGGACGGTTTTTTCATGCGATGTTTCACCTGCCAACAGGTGAAGGCAGAGCATCAGCGACCGGCAGGGCATTTACAACAGCTAACCATTCCTGAGTGGAAATGGAATGATGTCAAGATGTACTTCGTAACAGGGTTACCGAGATCTCCTCGAGGGAATGATGCAGTTGGGGTTGTGGTGGATAGGCTCATGAAGGTTGCACATTTCTTTCCGATCAAGGAGACCTTCAGTGTTGATGAGCTATCACGGTTGTACATCCGAGAGATTGTACATCTACATGGAGTTCCACACTCCATTTTATCAGACAGAGATGCGCGTTTTACATCACACATCTGGCAGGGGCTATAGAGGGCTTTGGGTACATAGGTACTTTTTAGTACATCATACCATCCCAAGAATGATGGCCAGTCCTAGCGTACAATCTAGGTGCTTGAGGATATGCTCTGATCTTCACTAGTACAAAAACCTTTTTTTATGTCACCATTTTTCACATCGGTTTTTTAGAACCGACGTTAAAATATCTAAAAATTGATTTTTCACATCGGTTATTATATAACCGACGTGAAAATACATTTTCGCTGATTTTTCACGTCGGTTATATAAGAACCAACGTTAAAAATCAATTTTATCTGATTTTTCACATCGGTTATTATATAACCGACGTGAAAAATCAATTTCAATCACTTTTCAATGTCGGTTATTAAATAACCGACGTGAAAAATCATTTTCTAGGAAAATATATTAAAATTTTCACTTATTTTTCACGTCGGTTATTTAATAATCGATATGAAAAATGTTAACCAAAATGTAGTTTATTTCTCAAGATTTAATTTGACAGGTCACAGAGCTCAAATGGAGTTACGGATTAAAAGTTATGGCCTTTATAAGTTGATCATCTCTAAACGATGTCTTAAGGATGACCATCTTCTAAAGGACATAACTTTTAATCCATAACTCTGTTTGAGCTCTGTGACTTGTCACATTAAATCTTGGAAAATGAATTACATTTTTGTAAACGTTTTTCACGTCAGTTATTAAATAACCGATGTGAAAAATAACTTTTAACGTCAGTTATTAAATAACCGACGTAAAAAAGTCATGAAAATCAATTTTCCACGTCGGTTATTTAATAACCGATGTGAAAACTGTTTAAAAAAATGTAGTTAATTTCTCAAGCTTTAATTTGACAGGTCACGGAGCTCAAACAGAGTTACAGATTAAAAGTTATGGCCTTTAGAAGTTGATCATCTCTAAACGATGTCTTAAGGATGTCCAACTTCTGAAGGCCATAACTTTTAATCTGTAGCTCCTTTTAAGCTATGCGACCTGTCAAATTAAAGCTTGGAAAATGAACTACATTTTTGTAAACTTTGTTCATGTCGGTTATTAAATAACCGATGTGAAAAGTCAGGAAAATCGATTTTTCACGTCAGTTTTATAATAATTGATGTGAAAAATAAGTTAAAATTTTAATATCTCTTCACGTCGGTTATCATAAAACCGACCTGAATGATATTTTTAATATCCCGCTAATGTGAAATTTCAATTTTTTTACAGTGCGACATCGAAATTTTGAAATGCCGCCTAAAATTTTTAATACCGCGTTTTCTCATAGAATCTCAATTTTATGTTTCCATTATACACCCATCCTAATTTGAAGATCATTTATTTCAACCATTATTGTTCCCCCAAATCGACTCTTTTTCTCTCGAACGTGAATCAATTATTTATTCTTTCCGCGATCTCGTCAAGGTATATTTAATCACATATCCATGGTTTATGGTTTTTATGATTTTTTTATTTGATATACCATTTTATGATAATTTCATTCAACCATCATCATTCCACCGAATCAACTTGTTTTATCTTCAATGTGAATCAACGATTTCTTATTTCCGCAACCTCGTCAAGGTATTTGTAATTATTTTCCCATGATTTATATTTTCTATGAGTAGTTTTATTAATTGATATACCATTTAACGATTGTTAATTTATTATAATGATGGATGATTCTTTATATCATGATAAAACTACAAATCCCCCTAAGGATTCAAAAATTCCTTCTAATATGAAGCTATGGTTGGCTCATTGAATCTTTCCTCGGAAAAAAATATCAAACTTCTGATGGTCATAACATTTGATCCGTAAATCCATTTGAGCTCTATGACCTATCAAATGAAAGCTTAGAAAATTTTATATAAGATAATAAACATTTTTTAAGTCGGTTATTTAATAACCGACGTTAAAAATAACTTTTAACGTAGGTTATTAAATAACTGACGTAAAAAATGACTTATAACGTCGGTTTTTTCAAAAACCGTCGTAAAAAATGGCTTCTTATCCCCATTTTCCAGAATGTATTTCACGTCGTTTTTTAAAAACCGACATTAAAAACTATATTACCCCATTTTTTACATCGATTATTAAATAACCGACATAAAAAATCATATTTTTAACGTCGCTCGCAATAACATCGCCTAAAAACTGACGTTAAAAAGAAAAAAAATCGACGTAAAAAAAGGTTTTTGTACTAGTGCTTGCATTATAGACTTTGGCGGTACTTGGGAGAAGAATATCTCTCTGGTGGAGTTCTCCTACAACAACAGTTTTTAGGAGACTATTCAGATGGCACCTTATGAGGATTTGAATTGTAGGACATGCCGATCACCTTTATGCTGGCTGGAGGCAGGAGATGAAACTTTGTTGGGACCTTGTCTTATTCAGGAGGACTCAGAGAAGATATAGTTGATTCGGAAGAAAATGGCGACTGGAAAATCTTGACAAAAGTCTTATGCTGGTCAGCGGAGATAATCTTTGGTGTTTAAGGTTGGAGACCATGTTTTCCTGCATGATACCCCGAGGATGGGACATAATAATATTAGGAGACAGGGGAAACTATCACCGAGATATGTCCGGCTGTTTGAGATTCTGGAGAAAGTTGGGTTGGTTGCTTATAAGTTTCAGTTACCTCAGAGGTACCAGGCTATGCACGACGTCATTCATGTTTCTCAGCTTTGACGGTATTTCTCAGACCCGTCTCATGTTTTTCAACCCGAGGAGGTTGAGTTGGAGTAGGATGAATCTTTCAGGGATCATCCTATCCGGATTGTTGATCGTAGTTCAAAGGTACTCCGTGGCCGGTCTGTTCCTCTGGTACGGGTGCTATGGTAGCACTATCGTATACAGGACGGGACTTGAGTGTGGGAGGCTGATATGCGATCACAGTGGCCAGAGTTTTTCGAGGTTTCTTCTCCTACGCATTGTTAGGGAAATTCGGAGATGAATTTTTTTATGGGGGGATGTTTGTAAGAACTAGGATCTTCGTTTCAGGTATGTTTTTACTTTTTCTGGAGTTTTATAGAAAAATGGGGTTTCTGGAAATTTTTTAAGTACAGGCCGTGTACTCTTCTCCCACTCGAATCCGTTTGCTGGTCGTATCCGAGACACACACACGTTGTGTATGGGTGATGTGGAGGCCGATTTTGGCAGAGTACGGAAAAACCCCCTACACACCGTGTACTTTAAATGTACACGCTGTGTACTTTCTTTTTATTTCACTAATTAGACCTGGGTCTCACCTAATGCTCATAAACATCTTCTTCTCCGCCTAATTCCATCCAGCGTGTCTGTGGATTCCGATTCTTCTCCGAGCTACCGATCCATCAAAAGTTGTCCGAATAAAACTCTGTTGATTGCAGAAGAGTCACATCGGTGAGTTCTTCGTTCTTCTTTGGCCTCGTTTCTTGATTCTTCTTCTCGTGTGAGTTATCTGAGGTTGAACATTTTAGACTTTTTTAGATCTACTCTGTTCTAGGCCGATTCAGGGGTCGATTTTCAAGTATATCTATCTTCGAGGATTGAGGTAGGTGGTTTGTTGCCCAAAATTGATGTTCTTTGAGTTTTGGTTGCAAAAGTGTCAGATACCAATGTGTTTGGTATCCCGGGTTTTGGATTTTGATCCAATTGTTTATTTTACATAGATTTCTTGATAGATTATTATTTATTGTTGCTAATTTATGCTTGGTTTCATGTTTGAGGATCACCCCATGGGTGTTTTCTCCCTGTTTGTCTCTTTATCGTCGTTCGACACTGTTTTCCTGTGAGGCAAACCCTATTGAAATTGGTAGTTTACTTGTTATAACAGTTTGCATGTGTAGCCGACTATTTAAATGATTTTGATGCATGGAAGCTATTAGAAATGTAGTTTTTGAACTTACATAGGGTTGATGAAAGTCGATTACGCATGACTGGACTGCTCAGGGATATGAGAACCTGGTGCGAGAGATCAAAGAGGGAATAGACGATTAAGTGCTTCCCTAGAGGGTATGTTGGTTTTAGTTTCATACGCAGTACCTATAGGAATATGACTTTGTGCTTCCCAAGATTGTTCTTAGTTTACACATGCATCGAGACCATAGGAGGAATTAGACGTAAGTGCTTCCTCAGAGAGTCTGTAGCTATCATTACAAGACCATAGGGAAATTGAAATGAGAGCTTCCTAGAGTGTATGTGCCTTGTTTGGTTACTGGACCATAGGGGACTGCTAGTTTGAGCCACCCGGACAGTCAGTGTAAATTTTGATGTTTTTTTTACGAGTCCACCAAGACAAGGAACAAGCTTGGGTTTTGTACTGCTTGTGTTTAGGTAGTCTTTTGAGATACCTGTTGTGTTACTTTCTTTACCTTGGAATAGAAGGATTTTCTAGTTATTACTGGTTTTTTAATTAAATGAATGTGAATGGTAATAGGTAGGATTATTTACTGGTATACTCTTAGTCCATTACTGTACTTATTTTACTTTACTTTTTCTATATTACTCACTGACAGTAGGGCACAAATCTTGTGGTGATTTCCTACTCGGATTAGTCTCACAACTTGTTTGGGTCCTTCTTTTCGGCCCAAACAGATTATATGGTTGCAGGTGTAGATAGTGATTGTGGTCCTTCTACCTCAGGTACTTGATTGCTGGTTGGAGATGGAGAGCATGGGACCAGGCTTTGGCTCGCGATGCTGTGGGAGTTGTTGTTTACATTTAGTACTTTGGTTTCAGTTGTATTTCAGCACGTTGATTTGTTTACTGCTTTCGATAGATACATGTACCATTTTTCATCATTATTATATCAGAAATTGCTTTGAGTTTTAGTTCAGTTGTTGTATGTTGTTTACTACTTCCTCTATTGTTTAAGTTTATTCTTCCTCGGTATACTTTACCAAATGAGGGCATAGTTTCCCCATAGACTCACCAAGGCCCACACTGCTAGTCAGAACCCTCTAGCGTTTGGGGAAATGTGCTTGAGGACATGTGGAAAACTGGGTATGGGGAACCAATTATGTCGCTCCATGTTCGGGTCATTACAATGCCGAAAACAAAAAAAAAGACCTAGAGTTTGAAGTGGGTGATGAAGGGTTCTTATGAATATCTCCTTGGAAGAGAGTAATGAGATTTTGAAAGAAGGACAAGCTGAACCCTAGGTATATTGGTCATTTTGAGATACTGGAACATGCTGGGAAGGTATCTTACCAAATGGCGCTTCCACCAAATCTCTCTCAAGTTAATGATATGTTCCATGTATCTCCCCTAAGAAAGTACATACCAGATCCTTCACATTTACTAAGATCAGAAGTTGTACCACAAGAGAAAAATCATTCTTATGAAGAACAACCAATAGATATTCATGATCTTAGCGAAAAATTTCTTCAAAACAAGACCACTCTCTTGGTTAAATTTTAATGGATGAACCAAAAATTATAAGAAGCTACATGGGAACTTGAGGATATGATAGGGGAGAGGTATCCTCATATGTTTGTTACGAAATGACAAATTTAGAGGGTGAAATTCATTTTAAGGGTGGTAGAATGTAACACCCTGAGATTTTATGAGAAATATTTCTTTTTTGTCTTATGTTATACTCAAAACCAAGAGAATCATTCAATATACACAAATCTAGCTTGGCTTTTGTTACACACAAGAGCAACCTTCCTCGATAGCTTGTGTTGCACGCAATGCCAACTTTCCCTAAACAATGATTTATTATTATAATATTATGAACATATGTTAGTAATAGTATTAACTGTATTTTTAATTTTATATCATTATAATTCATCTTACATATTTTCAACAATGAGGTATGAAAACAAAATCAATTTTTCAGATAAAAGCAGTATTTTTCAAAAAAATGATGTTTTACCGCCTTTTGATGGCGTACCCTTAATAAATATAATTTTTGAAAAGTTTGTAAGTTCAGTTTTAAAAAATAAACTTCTTATTTTGAATCATGATATAAAAATTTACAATTTAAAATTTTTTGGTATTTTTCTGATAAGTTTCTTATTTTGATGAATAGTAAAAATACACTAAATTTTAATTAAAAACAACTTTTTTCCTCAACATAACTTATATGGATAAATTATAATATTGATTGGTTTTAATGTATAAAAAGAATAAATTTTTTCCATTTAATATAATGTATTTCATTACCATTAATTTTACATTAAATTCATAGGTAAAAACATTTCAATATTTGGCAATGTTTTAACTTTTAAAACCTGTTTTCTTAACAACAGGATAAATTTTAATTTAATTACATCAACTTATATGTTTGTAATTTTTAAAAATGGATTCCATATTGGGATTCAGTGGGTCCAAAATATGTTAGTAGGTAACTTTTTTTTGATATTTTGAATAGTAACTATGGTAATTTTTATTTACTAAAGTTAAAGATAAATCAGGTAATTAAGGGTAAACCTAAGATTATGAAATTACCGTAACACTTTCAAAAATTCTATTGGATGAATAAAAGTCAAGCCATATAACCTAAGTGTCAGAATATATTCGTTTCCTGGACTTTTGACCAAGAAAATGATATAATTATTATTAAAAACAATGAAAGTGACAACAAGTCACTCTCTTATATCTTATAAGTGTAATAATTTTAATTTAGTGATAAAATTCATAAAACATCAAATATAAATTGTATCCAGAAATAAAATAAAATTATCTACATCATGAGAATTTATTTATAATTTTTAGGGATAAAATAATTAACATTAATGATGACACAATTGTGATGTAGAAATTATTTTATTGACTAAAATATAAAATAAATGGTTTTAAAAATATTAAAATAAATATTATATGATCTAATTAATGTGCTCCATTAATTTTATAGATGAAGATGACAGGTTAGGAATCTGTTAAATATTTTGGTTCGAACATATCTTCTGTGTGGATTTTATTTAAATTCAAATAAATGAATCGTGTCAAAATTGACGCTTGTTATTTTATAAAAAACATATTATTAAATGGATTAAAAATCACAAAAATATTTAAAAATTATAAATTGAAATTTATATGGTTGAAATTTTCATAATTTATCCAACTATGGACAATTCACAACACATACGTAATTATTTATAACAATTTCAAATTTAGAATATTATTACCACAAATAAAATTAAATAGATTAAATAATGATAAATCATGTTGACAAGGATTAAAATAAATTCCCAACATGTATAAATTTTGTTTTCTAATGAGATTACAACCCTATATCATCTAATATTCGGATTTCAGTCATTTTTTGGAGGTTTTTAAGTGGGGTTTGGATTTATTATAAATTAATATTTCTTATGTTTCCAAAGGTGCCCCTCTCCTCCCTTATAAAAGGGCACCTCCTCCCTCTCCTACTCACACCATTTTGAGCCTTTATTCGTGGAAAACCCCTACCAATTTCGCTTCTCCACTTCCCTAGAAACATTATAGAGGTCCTTGTCATCTTCAAAGACCAACTTTAGGGCCCTAAGAGGAGGTTAAGAAGAAGTGCGTCGAAGAAGAGGTAATATTCTTTACCGATTCTTTCAAACTTATTTCTTCTTCTACTTCCTCTATATGAGTTATGTCATTGTTAAGTAATAACCCCAGTATCAATTGTATATTGGTATGTTATTATTAATATTAAAAAACCATGTTCTATCTTCTATCCATCCTATCAAAAAAAATAAAATCACCACGCGTGCATACGTACGACCTACCGTCTCCACGCCGTGGTGTAATCTTTTATTTCATCACTAACATGCTTGGACGAGTATATGATGGAAGAAATAACAATACATGATTATTGTAATGTAATATTGATTCTGAAATATTATACACCATACACTTCAATACAATTCCACAATCATGTGAATGATATCATCGCTCGTGCGTACGTACGACCCACCGTCTCCATGATGTGATGCGACTCGTTCTACTTGATTTTCATTGAATAATGATTATATAAATGAACTTAATGAATAAATATGATATATATTACACAAATAACATTATTTAAATGATTATTTTATCACCTAAAAAGAGGAATAAGAATTTATTCGACAAAACATGCATAAGAACATAATGAAACGAACACCCGAATAACAAGTAGCAATGAAATAATACAAACAAGAAGATAAGAATATGAACATATATGATATCATAAAAATGAATATGATTATGTAATAAGTCAATTAAATAATTAAATCATTATACAGGAGGTTTGGATACATACGAAGCATATCAGACCTAAGGTAAGGGAAAATATCACAATCTCATTTTTATCAGAGATTGTTTATACTTCAGAATTTACTAGGGCATATTTATCATCCACATATATGTATCCTCAACATGTAATATTATTTATATCCTCCTAAAATTTTTTAAATCCAATTTTACCTATTGGTGAATATTTATTAAATGATATTAAATAAATCTTTTGTCATTTTCAGTACGAGATACTTTTTGACTTTTTCGGCCAAAGTACGAGATGAATGTTTTTTAACATATACAGCATGAATGGATTTTGAGGATTTCATAGAACATTATTTCCATGAAGCTTCATTTACAATTTTTTGAGTTTATTTTTAATTAAATTCATTTAGTTTAAAATTTTATGACATGTTATGAAAGGAAAAATGTATTTGAAGTAGAAAGGATATTTTCCTCAAGAATGGAGATCCAGTGTTTTATCAAAATTATTTTCCATCTAAGATAATTTAGAGTTATGTTTATATCCATATTTTTACATTGATTTGATTATTTTATGATGGAATTATTTTTATGAAGTCCTTTTATATTATAGGGTTTATGTTATGATGGCATGATTTTTAAGAATCCCATTTTTATTACATGGGTTATGCTATGATATATGATTTATGATTTTATGGAACACATAAGAATGGTTTCATTATGAGATGGGTGGGACCTATATCTCCCTCAAATGCATTGGTTAAATATTTATATCTCATGAGAAAGACATGGCTGTAACGGAATGTTAATCCAGTCCAGTGATATAGGATAGGAACGAGGAGTGAACTCGGTTCAGAAATGGACTTTGTCCACTATGATAGTCTTGGCAATGAGTCTTGACTAATAGGAATTGATTTTCTTTGATTATGTGTTTATGAAACAAAGTTTCATATTTTATGTTATGATTATTGGGATTAAATGTCCCTACTATGATTTATCCCATCTTATGATATTATGATCTCTTATGCAGGTTAATATTTTCAAAATGTTCTGTTCTTATCAATATGATATGATTGATATTTCCTTTATTTACCCTTACTAAGCATTTGATATCACCCTTTTGTATGTTTTATTTTCCCTAGGATAGGAAAAAGTGTATTAAGTAGTATATACTAATAGGGATTGTATATATGATGAAATAAATGGGAGACAATTTAGATGCTTTATGAACCAGTTGTTTATGTTTTATAGTTTCTAAAGACACTATACCTATACAGTCCTATCATGGTTTTGTTATATATTGTAATAAGCGTGCTTCAATTCTAAATTAATAACAATGTTTGTAAAGTATGGGTCGTTGTCCCGAATCACTTATAATATGTGAATGAATCTTGTGTAAAATATTTGACATGGTCTAAATATGATCACAAAAGGGAGTAAGTAGCATGATTGGAACCGAAAATTGTAAAGAATGGGCATGATCTATGTTTCCTTCATATCGATTTCAATCAGGTATAGCTGAAAATTATATTTGAGGGGATCATACCACAACAAATCCTGGATGATTATTTCTAAATAATATTTAATAAAATAATTAACAGTGATTCAACCCCCACCCCACCCTTGTCAGTTGTATAACCCATTCCTATTCTATTACAACTTCCCACTTATATAAGAGGGATACATTCTCTATATTGTTTATATTTTTATTTTATTTATTGTTGAAAGAATTATAAGAGATATAATTTTAATAAAAAACATATATATTATATCCAAATATTCCATTTATTATGAATTAGATAACTAAAACTGAAAAATCCCAAAGATGATAATCTAATTAGTGGTGTAATTGTATCCCTAATACTAATAGTTTTTTTACATGAATCGATATAACCACACTAAAGGGGGGTGGGTGAGTCATTGTTCGTTATATTTTACAATTTAATACCTTTTTATCACTATTTTAACATTTAATAGATTTTTTGCACTATTTTAACAGTTCACATGTTCAATGAATTGTCCCATAAATCTATTTATCTTTTGTTTGGATGATAGTAATATCTATATGAATGAAAATAATCATGTAACACAAGAGTTTTTTAACTTGGGTTTCTTCAATTATGGATGACTACATCCCTAGTGCAGGTAATTATATTCCGACATGCATGTTTCTTTTATTTTATAATCTTTTGGAATAAATGAAAATGGTATATCCTCAAACCTATTATTTTATATCCAATCAGGTTATATAAAATAATCCATATGATCTTTTTTAAACTCTAGAACCAAATATCTTATTATAATTTAAAACCAAATTTTATTACATCATATTTCATGCATAATCATCAATGTTGGCTTGTGTCTCTCTTGGATAGTGTGAATCAGATATTTTTCTTAATTATACAACAATAAAAAGAGTTTCCACTACTATAAAACAATCTCAAATGGTTGTCTCAATAATATTCAATCATTAGGATCTATGGATATCATAAGAAAGTATTCTTAATTTCCTATTCTTCATCCTATACTGTAATCATTAAATAATATTCCTTATTGTTACTATCTCAATATATTCTTCTTTAACATAAGCGATTGGTCTCTCAAAATTGTTTTCCCATTCCTACAAAATAGGGAAAAATCATGATTATAGAAGTAACTATTGTAAATTATATATATTATTCTTTACTTCAATATTCAATCTTAGAATCATCATGAGGGTAATATTTCCATATTTCAATATATAAATATTTCAATCACGTCATTATGCTCACCTCATTTAAATCGCTAGTAATAACTAGTTCAGTCTTTCCAATATAATTCTCTAATATTAAGAACCTGGATGACTAATTTTAATCTATCCATGATAACGTTTCCGATCTTTGTCCTTTAAGAGCATTTATATAGTTGTATAATGATATAAAATAATATTGATATATTTTATCATTTACTTCCCACAAGTATTGACCACTCTTAATCCTCAGGGTATTCTATGAACCTCAAAAACCCATCACTTTTTTTAATTATCTAAAATTGAAACCAATTGATTTTATCATGCTTATAATAATAATCATGATATTTGAATAACTGGATAGTAGGGAAATTATAATTTCTATTATTCCTTAAAAATATATTCTAATAACATCATCCTCATAAACCATTCATGATATTCTAAGTACTCATTTGAATATATTCACATCGTTTTAACATTTCATCCATATATATTCATTGAATTCTGTAGTTTAACTTTATCTCATCATAAAAATACTTGGATTTCCTTATATATTTTTTAAAAACCCTGCATCACACTTAGATATGAGAAGTTGAATATTTCATAATATATTTTCAACCATATCGATAATTTGGAAACTCGTACACATTTACCAAAAAAAATGAGGAATACTTCAATACTCTTTAAATAACCATATCAATAATTATGTAGTGTCGATTTTTTTATTGTTAAAGCTTACATGTGATTTGTGGTTTTGGAGTAACAATTACTCATATCATGGAAAATATGGATTACTCTTATGTAAAGGCACTTAATTTTTTTTTCAAAACATTTAATTACAAAACAAATTGAATTTATCTCCATCAATCTCAAGTCATTTCAAAACAACCTAAAATCAAATTAGGAAAAATTAAATTCTTCTTTATCTCTAACATAATTATACCAATGACCTAGTGGAATTAGAGAATTGTTATAGTATATCAATAGTCTTAGTAGCTCATAAATTTCAACTCTTCCACAAACTCCATCCAAATATCTTATTCACATAAAATTTCCACTCACCATATGATAATATGTAGAATCGATATTCCAAAAAAAACAAGATAGTTTTTATTCAACCTTTATCTCTATAATATAAATATCTTCTTCATGAGATATAGTATCTAGAAGTCACCGTAC
Source organism: Viscum album (assembly GCA_963277665.1). NCBI lineage: Eukaryota > Viridiplantae > Streptophyta > Magnoliopsida > Santalales > Viscaceae > Viscum > Viscum album. The sequence goes on along the minus strand of OY728151.1, from coordinate 1,251,048,693 downwards.
TCCATAAATATCTTCATAAGTTTTAATCATATCATTTCTAGTGACTAAACTAACCTCCCATACTAATTCTAACAATTGACCATGAAAATATCTATATAAATAAAATATTATATTCCACATCATCTTTAACAATATTTGAAAATTTTCATTAGACAAGTAGTATCCATCAAATTTTTTAAGAAACTCAAAATATATTCCATTTTTATATGGATCATGATGGAGACTCACTTCTCTGCTCGAATATTTTTCTTCAATAGTCATCAAATTTTCACAACCAAATATATGTTTAAACCATTCATTGGTATATCTAACATATATTCTAATCAATATGTTTGGGTTCTCAAAAAACATTCCCTTATTCTATTATCATGACATATGGATATAAATCTTAATGAATTCAAGATTATTGATTAAAAATAAAAAATAAACTCTTGGTGTGTTCAATAAAATAGAAAATAAACATTGATCCATTCCTTCATAAATCACTTCATGAATTTAATTAAGAAAATAAATTTATAATATCATAATGATTATTCCAAATTGAGAATAATTAAATTCTAAAAAATTAATCTTGGAAATTTAAAAACATAAAATCACTTTGTAATATAATCATTCTTCGTTTTCTTGTCCTTAGATAGTCCCCAAAATGTATTGTGATGGTAGAACATGTATAGGTTCCCATCACTATGAGATTTACACAATTGATTTTAATTAATTGTTTATTCCCTCATAGAATATATTGGATCTTGTAGGTCTCCACTTTCTTTCATCTCCATAATAATAGTTATTATTATAGAATGAAATGATATACCCATTATGATTAGAAAGGTAAAGTAACACAAACTATAAAGGGAAATTTTTATGTTGTGGGTGTGTATCACCTTTTTTATTAGTCAAATAAAAATCAAATATTCATTTAGAGAGGATAGAAAACTTCTATTTTTCTTGATCCTGAACATTTTTCTTTATTAAAACATCATCCACTACGTTTCCTTCATTATATGTGAGAAATGCTAACCAAAATTCTCTATGTAGCTTTTAGGAATCAGTATAAAAATATATATATCATCCATGGAACAACACATTTGTGAAATTGAAAATCTTCAACACTAATATTTTAACCACAATATATCCATATATTATTCTACAAATAGAACTTTTCATACATATAAAGAAGAATAAAAAATTTCATCCTCATATTCAATGAGATTTCTAAGGAACTCCATAAACATATCTCTAACAAATCCCATATATTTATAAAAAATATTATCATATCCCACTGGCCCATGAGGGTCCATGTAAGCACCCTCAGAAAAGATAATATTAATAATAAAAATAATAAATCCACTTTCATGAAACATCTAATTAAATGTGAAACTCTATTATCTCATTTTTTTTGGTAATTTCATTCCTTTTATTACTACAAAATATCAGAATAATATTTATAACATAATTATAATTCACCATAAGATCACATATACTCCTCACCCATAATTACCCATAATAATATTATCAACACCACCAATATCACATGATAATTAACAATTCCATATAATCATATGTATTAATAATATTTAAACAAAATATACATAACACAATAGCGCATATATATTTTATAATACATAAAAAATATTTAATTCACAATACAAGAATTAAAAAACCAGGTAAAACACACTAAAATTACATAATAAAAATCTATAAATTTAGTTTGAAATATCATAACAATTATTGACATAAAAAATAATTTTAGAGCTAATTTATGGAAAGGAATTATTATTATTCACTGACATTTAGATTTCACTCTTACCATTCATCCATAATAAATCTAAAAACCACTATTCCTATTTAGTAAGAAGAGTCACCGAGTCCATAGCTCTAACCACGCGACTAATTAAAATTATAATATTAATTATCCAAAAAACATTATAAATAATAATAAATATTTAGAATAAGAAAAAGTGGTTTGATTCAAGAATCATCATAGTGTTTTCAATAGAATATTTATTATTCTTAATGTAAATATTATTCTCATCTTGACTTGCTTCATCAATATGTTATTTTTTATAATGTTTGTCACCAAAACATGGTATTTTCCTTCTTGTTTGAGAACTATTATCAAGATCCTATACTAATATTAGATGTTTAGTCAATTTTTAATGAAATTTTAAATTGTTGAGATGAACTTATGAGTTTTTAATGGTATCGTTATATCTACAAAAGAATTATTTTTCAGAAAATTATCATTCTATTCAATCATTTAATAAGGAATCTTATTAAATTTTATCACACGAAAATGTTAACCAATATTAAATATAAATCATATCCATTTGTATTATAGGATATTTATTTCATCATGATTATATCATAACTATGATGGTAACATAATCCAAATTATATCCGGGAAATTATATGTTATTTTTTCACATATTATAATTAGACAATTGAGTACAAAACTCCTTTCTAATATTTATCATATGGATTATAAAAAATCTAAAAATTTTGTATCATAATGTGGGTTTCCTAAATAAAAATAACCAAAATACCACACTAGAAATAAAACATTACTATTAGGACCACCTATATCTTGTATTCATTAAACAATATTATCAATGGGTACACATTTTCGCATAAACTAACTATTTTTATTGATCAAGTTCTTGAAAAGTGTTTGATTTAGATGGAATTTTACTCTTACTATTTTTATGTTTCATTCTTAATTCTCACCATATTATATGATTTATTCCCTTCATGTATATATTATTCTAGGGATTTTATTTTTTATCATATAAAATTAACAAAATATTTAAATAATAATCATATTAATGTATAAAACTTTATATAACTCATTATTTTGGTTAATTACCAAAAATAAATTATTTTCGATTCAAACATATCAAAATGTATTCCATTTAGAAGTTCTATGAATAACTTTCATGTAATGGTTTAGAATCATATGAAATAAAAATATACAGAAGATAATGTAGGGTGTGACAATATTCAACCTATACATCTCTAGACATAGAATGATATCTAAGTCAAGTGATAGTAATGATTCAAACATCCAATATACATTGTTAAATAATAAATAAATTATTTTGTTTTAATATCATCGTAACACATAATATTCATAAATCATTTCAAAAAATTACTATGAATTTAATAACTAATAAATAAATCATATTCATGGTTGAATATGAAAAAATATTATATCATTCCAAGAATGCGACTCCTTATATTGATGATATGGCATATATAAGAAGTAGATTAATATTTTAAACTTACTTATACATCTATTTGTAATATAAATACAATATATTCATGAATAAAATAATTCAATGAAGGATTGAATAATTAAATAATTCATGAATTTAAGAATGTGACAAATAGTTATGAAAAATCGATAAATAAAAAATCTATATTTGAACAATAATTATGTATATTCCATAAATATATAAAGAATAAAGATTCAGATTTAATTCATAGTGAACATTTTTTATAAAGTTGTATTTCATATTTTCAATAAAAAAACCCCCAAATGGTCATCAGTACAACAAACAAATAACAAAAAGGTTTAAACAATTAGTATCCACATAGGTCACCTTCCAATTATACAATGATATAATTATATTGAACACATATATGATAAAAATATTTGAATGAGTACATGAAATCTAAAATAATGTCTTGAAATCTAAAACCCTAGAGTGTCATGATACCTTCAAATAAATTGTCATAATAAATGAGGACCCACTATCCACACATAGAATTCCAGTTAGAGAATATGCATACTAAATTACATTCAAAATAGATCATACGAGACCCCACATCCTCTAATAGATAAAAATTATATAATTTGAAGAATCATCAGGGTATGATGGATAATAAACAAAGATAAAAAACCCCAATCCCCTATAACTTTCATAGTAAAATCACTAAAGAATCTATACGGTATTTATTTGGAGATAATCATTCAAACCACCAAAAAAACCCAATTCAACAATTTTATCTAAGGGTCACACTCCACAACTATATGGATTAGGGAAACGTGAAAAATTATTCTAGAAAGGATTATGCATCAATAGGTAATGAAATGTAAATTACTCCCCCAACAAGATAAAACATGTGATGAATAGTCATAGAGGATCACAATAAGGCTATCATCTGAATTGATAAACTATATAGCAGCATCACTATTAAAGGAATGATGGGAAACCAATGAAAATGATGAAAATATTACTTTAAAATAGTATATGGTAATATATATACTAAATAATAATTGTAAAGTCAATAGAAGAAATTAAGAAAATGGAATACAAAGGTCCATTTATTGGGATAATGTGAACAAGGTATGAAATAAATATTAAAAAGCATGGGTGAGAGATTCGAGGAAATGGAATTAGGAACATTAACATAGTGAAAATAATAATTCATGGAAATAATATTAATTCAACAATATCTCCATAAATAATGATTTTAGAATGAAATATCAATAGAGAATCTTAATCACCCAATTAGAGTGTACAAAAGAAAGAATGTACCCGAGGAGGAACCACTAAAGAAGTGGATGAACTATAATGATAAAGATTTTAAGAGTAATATATATACAACCCCATACTAATAACATCCCATAAACATGTAGATGATATTTATGAGGAGTGTGAATCCTTAGGAAAAAACGATGCATTAATATGAATATTTTCAAATTATAATTTTATAAAGTATTCAATATTGATTCCTTCACATTTTAAATATATTATATTTATGAAATATAAACCATTATATATATATATATATTATATTTTATTTATATATTTTATATAACTTAAATATTAAACATTGTATATTATTAAATCCTTTAGAAAATCCAACAAATATATTTTGACATGGGTTAAAATAATTATGAAAATGTAACTTTTAAAATTAATATTTCATGTAATTATTTAGGTATATTTTTTTAAACTATATTGAATATTATATATATTTATAATTTTAATTTTATTAAAAAATTTATTAATTTATCGACTGATTAATGAAATATTAAACCTATGTATCATCCAATAAAAATTATTTTTAAGATAAGAAGATCGGTTTTTTAAGAATTGTCCTATAGGGAAACTATCAATGATGAATTTATTTATTATTGGAAACATAATTACATTTATAAAATATAAAACCACATCGTATTTTACTTTACACCATGGTATGTTTCCTCAAACAGGAAAAATATTTTCAGAAGAATCCCTACATTATTCACGAGAGATGTCTTTTACGGCGAGACTATAAAAATATATATTTTTTAAAACATGAAATTGAAACTTTTTAACAAATACATGGATCTAATAATATAAAAATTATTCCAATGAAAACTGTGATAATTTGTTTTTGAAATCCATGACATAAACATTATAATTTTATAAAACTCTGTTTTCTAAAAACTATTTACGAGGAATATTTTATTAATACAAGATATAATTTTTATATTTTTATAATCCATGCCATATTTTCTAAAATCCACATCATGGTAATGAAAATATTTCAAACATAATCATTTATCATAAAAAATTATTATTACTAAAAAATTTATTTTTCTAGAATATTAATTTAATAGAAAAATTAATATAAAAGTAAAAAAATACTGTAAAAGTATTTTTAGGTTTTAATGCGGAAAACCATTTTCAATAAACATTAGAAACAAGCCACTAAACACTCTATTTATACAGGAACCTGTAATTATTTTTAATTTAATAAAACATAATTGAATAATATGTCACCTTCATTAATAAAGTGTTGCCTCATTCTATATACATGTTTGAGGAATGTAAATCCATCGAACCTAGTTTTCTAGAGTCAGTGGTGACTTAATTAAATTTGAATAAGATACATGTAATAAAAATATAAAGGATAAAATAGTTTTTTAATATTGTTAAACTAAATACCTACTTGAAATTCACATTATAATTGAATTAATAAATTACATAATATTTTTTATTTGAGAACATTATATTTCCCAAACAAATATCCGTGTATATCAATTATAAAACACATAGTGGTACCCATAGGAAAATAAAACTTAAGAAATTGGGGATATATGATTCCCAATAATGGTATGAATATAGTATAATCTACCGTGAATAAATATGCATATTCAATATGGGAAGGTAAATAACTGAAATCAGGGACATTAAATCAATTATTACATCATAATGTGGAAGTAATGAATTATGATCAAATTATTTTATATAAATAATCATATGATCTTGAAAATTAACCACATATATTATGTCTAACAAAATAGAAAATCATTAACTAATCTCATAATTATGTAATGCATAATCCATAACATCATAAGAATACAATCAAGGCCTCATTCCATGACATGTTGTGTAAATGGGTAAAGCCTTAACAAAAAACACAAACCTGTTTTGCTTATGAGACATACCAATGAATCAAGGGGATATTGTTGGGTTTATTAATAATGGTTAATGCTTAATTAATTACTCATATGAAAGGGGTGAAACGTAATCAACTTGAAAATTTTTATTGAAAAAATATCAAATGAAATGTTAATATTGTACCCAAATAAATAAACATAACTGTAAATGATTTGGAGTAATATGGTGAATGGTATCAAAATAGTAGATCTCAGTCAGACTACAATAATCCATACATAAAAATAATATGTACGGTTTTAATAAATTATATCTCTAGTGTATCATATGTAAAAAAAGTTCTGACTTCATTGATGAATAAAAATACTATAACAATTTCATTAAAAAAATTTTGGAGGAAAATAATCTTTTCACTTTGGAAATAATTTTAAATTGAAAAGTTGAAAATTTATCTAAAAATATTCATTGAAAATAAACTTGTATGATTTTAAAAAATATATTACAAACATTTAGTGTTTATGAGGAAGGGAAATTGTATCCATGTTATACACATTAAAATAACGATTCCTTTCACATTTTTAATAAAAGACTAATAAGCCTTATTTCGAAAATTCTATAATGATTCTTTCAAAAAAATGTACCACCCATGGTTAAAAGTTTATTTAATAATTCATTTAGGGAATTTTAGAAAAAATTAAATCATTTTTAAAAATCATTATTTTGGATGAAAACTGTTTTTCATCTGAAGGGGGAAATTGTATCACCTTGAGTTTTTATGAACTATTCATTATTTTGAATAAATTCAATATTCATTTTTGTCTTGAAAATAATTATGTAAAACCATTCCATTCACATTGCACTAAATTGGAATATGTAAAATACAACACCAACTTGTCGTAAACAACACCTACTTGGGGTAAGATACATGCATAACCGAATTAGTGTAAATCACAGACAACACATAGTTTTTTTGAAAAATTATTTTAATTGTATAATAATTTAAATGATATAATTATAACCTAGACCTTAAAAATAATAATATGAACATGTAATAAATAATTTCTTTATTTTCATTATAACTTTTTATATAAATAAAATATTTTGATAATGAATGAAATGATTTTTTGGAAATGTACTTTTATGTTTTAAAATAATGTTTTTCGGATGAATTAATTTTAATAATAAAAAACATTAAGCAAATTCGGAAATTATATTTGAAAAAATAATATTCATTTTCTGAATTATAATATTTATATTATCTAAGGGTGATTTTTTTGTTGATTTTTCTGAAAACCTTGGGTTTTTGATGAATTGTGAAAATAATACTTTTTTGTTGAAAACTGCCTCTTTGATTAATTAATTATTAATGTTAAATGAAATTATAAATATTTTTATAGGTGAAATAATATGAATATGATATATTTAATACAATTTAATTCACTAGAATAAATTCTCTTTGATATTGAACACAAAATCTTAACAAATTGTTGATCATTTTTTACTTTAAAAACCCGTTATTTCATCCCATCTGTAGGATTATCATTAATTTTAATTTTTTTCCTCATATGTGATTTTAACTTTGAGAATACTAACAAAAATATTTTCTTTAGTATAATAATTTATTTTAATAATTTATTTTTTATTTTTTTGGCCAAAATGATTATGATAAGTTATTAAAATAAGTCACAGCGATTAAGGACAAATTATGCTTAGTTAGGGAATAATGATTATAATTAAGGGTCCAAATGACCTAGACACTTTTCCAATCCCAATTTTATGTCCATAGGTCTTCCATAAAACTTCCATTATTGAGTTTTTTTATTTGATATTAATATTTTAGGTAATAAAATGTGTACACATAACTTGTTTCTAAAAATTCCAAGTGATCCATTTTCCTTCCCAATAAAAAGCCACTATTTTTACCACTTCCTCAAACTACTAAAACCTCTTATGATTGGAAAATACTAGACCAATGAACCTTCTAAAATCCTTATCTTCCTCATATAATACTTACCTTTCCTATAAGGCAATCCAATGAACCCTTTTGGATCAAAGGATAAAAAGTAAGTAATCATGAAGTAACGACTTCTCTCGAGTGTTTTATTTTATTTTCTTTCTCCACCCCTCCACATTATTTTTTCCATTATTGTATAGAAAAAAAAAGCATCATCAATAAATAAGGATGATATTATATTTTTATTATTCAGAATTCACTTATGAATACCTCCATATAATGGATAACAAATATATTTTTTATGTGTATGGCGAACTATTGTCTCACTAAATAATGATTGTTCAATTTTCCTTAATGTCTCTCATTATAAAAATTATGATTAAAAATATGTTTATATATTTTATATATGATATAAAAAATTTCATTGAGCTTAATTATTAGTTTATAAAGCACATGAATTTTACATTCCATTTTGTGTTAATACGATAATATTGATTGAGGAAGTGTGGAATATCGTCCACTCAAAGCGATGTGATTCATTCACACTAACGACGGGTTTAAGGAACTTTTATGATACTTATGATATAAATATGATAATGGAATAATGATATATATATATATATATACCTATAAACATATATCATTTAAATACATTCTTATAATACGACAATAAAAACAGAAGCATCATTCTTGGGTATGAACAGCTTAACATCTCCATGAACGGTGTATTCCATTTCATAATTCGATATTATATATATTATTATAATATACATATAATTATTATAAATGGAATTTTTACCATATTTTACATTTTAGAATCAAGATATATATAAGGACCAACAATATAACAAATGCAGACATATGTGAAGAACAAAAAAATATTACAGGAGGTGAAACCATAACGTTGGATTGATTATAAGAGCGTAATATAAGGCCATAATCAGATCATATAAAGTATTAGATATTATTGCATTATATATATATATAATATTTATAATTAATTAATATTTATTATATAGGTGTTTTGAATGAGTAGAATCAGAGTCAAGATACAAGGTAAGGAGGTTTCTTCTTATTTGTTATTCTCGTGAGATACATGTCTATTCACCACTCTTTACTTTTATGCGGTGTATATACTTCAAAAAATATTATTTACATATATAATAAAAATATTTATGGGTATTTACATATCCATTTTATGAAATTTTATTCATGGGGTTTACCTTTCAAAAGATACAAATCAAAAAAAATATTGTGTCAATTTGCCTTCTTTGAGACTCATTTTTTGTTATGCACCTAAACTCATTTTTGAGGTGTATATAAATCCATTTGAAAAGTTATATAATTAATATACTTATTTTAATTATATATTAAGATTCATGTTATTTAAATTTCTTACATTTAGATAATAATACCAAGTTACGAAGTTATTAGAGTTTATAGAGACAATCTCATCACTTTTCTAGATTGTTTTTGTTTGTGCTTCCATTGATGAAATATTTTGATAAATATCTCAAAAATACTCTTTATTTTACTTCTAATATATTTAACCTTGATATAATCATGTTTTAGTACAATTTATTACACTATTTGGTACATAAGATAATAATTTGAAGTAAAATCTTACTGTCACTCTCCTCGGTCAGAAATCTATTGTATTCAAAAACCATGTTTTGAAAAAGGTTTTCAAAAAGGTTTTCACAAGAACCTGAAATATAATTTACAAGGAAAAGAGAATTTTAATTTTTTTTATAGTTTTAAATTCTTACTTTATATATTTCCAGAAATATTTTCAATGAAAAAGGTTTTCAAAAGGATGTATGTTATAAAAAAATTATTTCAAAAAAGAAAGAATATTTTCCTCAACAATTATTTTTAAATGATCATTCAAAATTATTTCCCAAATAATATAACATCCAATTCTGTCACTCATGAATTATGGGGAATTTATTCAATTTTTCCATTCATATTATTTCTCTTCAAGGATTATGTTTTGATGGAATAATGTTTATGGATCCCATTTCACATTCATGAGTTATATGCTTTCGAACCCCACATCTTTTCATGGGTTATGTTTATCATGAAATGATTAAGAAACCTGAATCTTTACCCATGTTATGATATGATTACAGGTTTATAACACCAATTTAAATTCATGGATTATGATATGATTATTCATGATATTGTGGAACATATATGTATGATTTCATTATGAGACTGGTGACACCTATATGTCCCTCAAATGCATTGGGTAAAGATTTATATATCATAAGATCGACTAAGATGGTCTTCTGAATGATACTTCATTAATAAGAAGGTGATGAGAATGAATATAGAATAAAAATATGGTATGATGGGTAAACTCATGCTACCATGATGGAAATGGGAATGAACTATGACTACCAAGCTGGTATGAGGAGTAAAACTATTCTGCTAAGAAAGTCTTGGAAGCGATACCATGGCTACTTTGGAAATAATATAATATGATTATGTGTCTTAAAAAATTCCATGGTTAATTAAGAGGTTATGATTTCAGGGATTATTTTCTTTATTTCCATATTACTCATGTCTTATGAACTACCATTATTTATTCCAAGATTCATGTATATACTCTTTGATATCCTGGGTATAGTCTTCTATTTTATTGATCATGTTCTCATACCATTATTATCATGATTTTACTCACATGTATCCCTTTTTTACCATTATATGGAATTTTATAACACATATTTTTATGTTTCATTTCCCAGGTTATAAACATATGTATTGTGTTTGATGTGTCTAAGAAAGGTACTAATCAAGAATAACCTAGTAGGAGATAATGCGGCCCATTTATGTTTCTGTGTTTGTGTTTCAATGTTTAAAAAGGAACTATACTAGTATGATATTCAATAATATTTTCGTGTAATGTTTTATGTATTCTTCAATGGTTATTTAATTTTAATGTATGTTATGACTGGGTTGTTATAAAAATAAAATCAGATTTTCTCAAAAATATTATTCTGAAATATTTGGTACATAAACAAAGTAAAATTATTTGAAATAATTTATATTAATTAAAAATCCATATTATAAGAAAATTATTGAGTTTATTGATATATAGTTTTTAATATTTTATCATCAGAATAATAAAAATAAATAATCCTGATAAATGATGAGATAGTACCATAAAACCCTTACCACTTTGGAAATATTGAATCATAATACCCATTAATGAATAAGATTAAAGGAAAACTAAAATATTTTGCGAATAAATAAATTCATGATATTACTTGTCAATGGTTGTGAATATACATCTCATAGAACAAGATTGGGGCCTTACATGAGAAATTTCTCAACGAAGGAAAATTTAAACAAAAATCCCTTACATGGGGTTTTACTTCCTTCATATGTGTACTAACCTCATGTATAATTAATATTGTTATATTATAAATATAATAAATAAATATAATAATTTACCTCATAATATATATGATTTAATTATTGTATTTTATCATCAATTTATTAAAAATTCATTACTGAAATCAATGTTTTGAAGGATAATTACTAAGTTTTTCTTGTATGTTTAAATTGTGCAATTTATGTCCTTTTAATTTGATCATGGTTCCATAATATCCAGAATGATAAAAATGATATAAATATAAAATATATTCATTGTATATTTATTCATAGTAATATATAAAAGATATATAAGTAAAACAGATTACACCATTCATGGAGATGGCTGGTCGAATATACACAAGAACATTGTTTCAATTTTCTTGACGGATAAAAAAAAGAGAAATAGATATTAATTTATTATTAAATAATAATAATTATTTTATATATACCATTTATATTGTTAAAATTATTCTTTAATACCATCCATTTTAATATAAAATGAAAAACATTTCACATCACTATGAGGATGGATTAGTCCACACTTACGCACATGTGATGTACCTATTTTCCAATAGATTAGAAGGTAAAAAGAAATATGAGATATTAAATTTAAATAATTTATTTTTATTATAATATATCATAAATATTAATTAACATTAAACTCAATATATTTTATATAATTGGTAAGTTAAAATGAATCACCTTTCTTATTGATGTGGTAGTCCATGAAACCCAAAAGATCCATCATCGTATCCCATTCAGAATAGGAAGTAAGACAATATATATGATATAATAAACATAGTAGTATAATAATTTCATAAATATCATATGAATATGTTAAATATATCACTATATACATCCTTAAAATGTGGTTATGGAGAATTAATTACATCAATTTGTTAGGTTTTAGTCAGTTATACACGTGATCGATGGTTTAATTTCTAATTTGATGGGTGTGGTGATGGATATTGGTTATTCCATTAATATAATGAAATATCAGTATATGGGAGATATTTTTTTGTAAATTACCATATTTTTATAAGATTTTATAGATGCCGGTTAAGAAATAAAACAAATCGGCAGGTTTAAGAATTTTTCTTCATATTCGGAGAGCCTCTCAATGTTTATCCCTAAATCCTTTTTAGTCGGGCTTCCTAGTCAAAAACAAAGTTCTATTGGATGTGGTGATTTATTTAAAAATGTATGTTGGGTATGTATTTTTTGAACAAAATGGTTTTTATGTGTAAATAGGGGAGCAGAGGGGGTGGCCATTTACAATTATAAGAGATGACACATGCATAATTCATGAAAAGATAATTTGGAAGCTACATTTTTATCTTGTAAAAAGTCAAAAAATGGTCCATTATAGACCCTTAGAGATTGTAAGGTCATCATTGGGCGGAATAATTGGTTTTGGACATGTTATAGGTCGTTTTTATCCCATATATTCATAGTTTAACCCCTAGTAAACTAGATTTTAGCTTTATAATGTTAATTAATATTTGATAATTTTACAATTAAATTTGGTAAAATATTATTTTGAACATATTATATAATATGAATAATTATAATTGTAATCATTGAATCTTTTTTCCTAATTTCAGTTTCAGAAAATTTTATAGTTAAATTTTAATGTTATCCCAAAAATGTATTGAACAAATGGGGTGTCTATATAAAACCAATCAAAAAATTCATGTTTTTATATTATAATTCAATATGAAATTGGTTATAAAGTAATAAAGTAGTAATATTTTAATATATTTTTACTAATTATAATTTAAAACAAAATTAAAATAAAATTTAACCTTGTAAATAATCTAAATTAGATGGAAGATTCCTATAAAACTCAATATTTCTCAATATTCATAAAAACATTATCTTTTCAGAAAATTATAAAAAAAATAATCAATGATTACATTTACATGTAGATTTCATAAATGAGTATTTTTTTCAAATAAATTTTCTAAAATTGGAAATACTTAATTTTAATTTTTTTTTCATCAAAAAGTGAGACTAAACCTTCTTAAAATGTATTGTTTTTCAAAAAACAAATATTTTTCATTCAAATTAATCATATTTTATTTCAAATCAACTAAAATCCTTTCAATTTATATTTTACATGTGTAGAATATATAATATTAATTATTTATTTAGTATTATCATCACATGAAAAAAAAATAATATCTTGGTTATAATGGAAATTATAACAACCTAAAATTCTAAAAGAAGAAGATTTTATTCGATAGAATATGTGACACAAAACACACAGAATAAACCCACAATTGTTTTTCAATTTAAGATATTCTATAGGTTTCCTAATATGATACCTTGAATCTAAATGAACAATTAAATAGTATACCATTATAACATTTCCATTAAAACGGAATGTATGAGTAGTTTAGAATAAATTATTAAAACTGTGGATATTTATTATTTATAAACAAAATAAGAATCATTTTAATGAAAATGATTTTTTTTCTAAAACACTATATTTTTTCAAAAAAGGTAGGTTGTCGCGATTTTACACATAATTTAAAAATTAACTTTTACCTATTTTAGATAATTTATTTGAAAAAAATAAAAACATTTTTTAAATCACCGTATCAAAATTATATTTGGGTGACTTTTTGGTGTTTTTCAGAAATATTTTATTTTTCAATGAATAGTAAAAATTACTGTTTTTTAATTCATTACGTTCTTTTCATTGAAATTATTTACAGTGTTAATTTATTATTTATTTTTTTAAAATTAAAAATTAGATCCAATATATTTCAATTGATCCAATTTAAGTCATTGGATTAATTTTTATATTGAAATTTGACCAAAAAAATGTTTTTTAATTTTGTACATTTTCTCTTTAAAAACCAGATCTCTCATCGCCTCTATGGGATTAATTTTACATAATAATTTCCACTTCTGTGAATTGAATTTTTAATAATGGATTTTATATATTAAATTATAATAATTTTATGTTTAAAATATGTTCAAGATAATTTTTAACAAAATGAATAGTTAAAATATAAATAATAATTACCAAAGTTATTGGAAAAAATGATCTATCATTGGGTTTAACCAAGAAGATAAGGGTAAGATGACTTAAAAACTATCAAAAAACAATTTTATGGAAATATTTCGACTATTTATCTTCTATTTAATATAATGTACTATTTTTTATGCTTTAGCTATGATAAAAATTTGGGTACGATTGAATATTTTTAAAAAATTATAAGCCTATCACTCACCTCACTTATAAAATGTCATCTCCTATACTGTATTCTTAACCCCTACACCCATTTTCTCATCCAACACAGAATAAAATAGCATTAAAATTCTATCCAATCAACTTTTATTCTTTGTTTTTTCATAAATGAAACCTAGAATGTCTTTTTGTTCAAAATTAAGGAGGATTCTTGAAGAAGAGGTAACTTTTTTCAACCAGTTTTCTTATTTTATTTGTTCATACACCTATATATAAATACTTATTAAACCATGATTGATAAAATTAAAATTTTATCATATATATAATTTTAATTTTTATTGTCATTTTCATGATATACAACCACCGCCACATCCATCAAATGGGTTTCAAAATAATTAATCATATGTACAATGGACTACCACCTGGAAAAATGATGTTATTTGTTTTCCCATTACAACCACTAATGGATGGGTATGATGAAAGATATAATATATATATGTTATATATAAAATAATTTTACTTTTTTTTAATTATATCTTATGAAACAAATTTACTTTAGATTCTATAGGGGTCAAGATAATGAAACCTATATGTATGATGAACTACTGTCTCATTAAGCGATATGATTCATCATTCCCTATCATTTTACATGGGATGTGATAAAGATAAAATTAAAGATTATATGTGAAATAAATGAAAAATTGTGAAATTAAATATATTTTTATCATTATGTAAATGTATTATATATCAGTTTCTTCCTTACCATTTCACTCAGTGAAAGATTATAACGTCTATCGTGTACATAATGATTACCGCTTCCACGAAAAAATGTTTCTCTATATTCATCAACAACAAACATTGATCGTATATATAAGAATATTTAAAGAAATAAAATATCATTTATGATATTGTGATCATTATGGAATGAAAAAACATTACATACCACCTTTCCGTAATGATCTTCAAAAAATTGAAACATTACTCAAGCGTATATATGGACTACCATCTCCATGATCGTAATGTTATTCATTTCTCAAAATCATATTTAATTATTGGTGTTCAAAATATAATTGATGTATAAATATGATAATATTTCATGATTATAAGTCTATAGGTTATTAAGCTATATAATATTCATAAGAATCAGATCTTTCATTATGAAACATTCATGATAAAAAAATCCAAATAAAACATGAAACAATGAAAATAAAGAAATATTATTATTGAAATGGGGATTAGATGTTATAAAATAAAAATATATGATATTATATATATTAATATGGTCTATAAAAATTTAATAATCGGTTTTAATCCACTATAGAGAAGGTTAAATACCATTTAGGAAAAATACAATGTGAGGTAAGTTGTTCAATCTCATTTTCATTTCAATATTTAATACTACAATTTTATAGATTGAATTTATTTTATATTGTATGTTTACAACCACTTTAAAATTTAATATAATGATTCACTAATAATTTAAGGTAATATTATTATCAAATTGAATAATATTATTGATGGTGATTGGAATTGAAAATTACTGAGTGGTAAAAAAAATTCATAAATCAATTTCTTTTTATTGGTTTATATTACTTCTTCATTTGTTTTGGATTAATACGATAATTTATATAATGAATTTTTTTAACTTATAATTTTTCAGTTGTTTTATTTGGATTTACGATTGTTTCAAATAACCAATTGATTGGTCAATTCTCAGTTCAACATTATGATCAATGTAAGGGTATATTTCATAATCTCATTTTAATCAAGATTTGTTATGGTAGAATTTCAGATGAATTAATTAATTTAATCATTTTCTAGATAAACCCATTTGATTTCTTATCCTAAATTAATTTATTATATTTTCATTTAATATCACCATTTTCCACTGAATGGTACTCATAATAATTGATAAAAGTTTTATAATAAAATATGGACCCCATTTCTCTCTTTAGTCTTAAATATGTTTTCTTCTAAACTATGATTTCTGAAATGTTTCGAAAATATTTTCATCAATTTAAAAATGATATATTAAATATATTTTTACCCAATTTTTTAAATTTTTATGTAATATTCTTATTTTCTCTAAATAATTCACTTTTAAACCTTTTTTATAGTGAGAAAAGAATGTCCTTTTAAAACTTGTATGAAATGTAAAAATTTACCCATCGCTGTGAATGTAATTTCATTCAATCATCCATTGAATGTTTACAAGGATATTTCCAAAGAAAATTGTTTCCATAATATTATTTTAAAGTCTTAGTTTTTAAATTATCATTTAAATAAAAAGAATTTTCTTAATGTTTTGTGAAATTTTATGTTTGAAAAATTTATTTTTTAAATAAAAATGTAATTTTATTCAATAATGTTTTTAACGATCCTTTAATGGTGTTTATATTCAAAAATGATAACAAAACATCACTTTACATATAATATATTTGGGATATGTTGTATTAATACCAACCTTATTCTCGATCTGGATAGTTTATGATTATTTTAACAAGGGATTATATTGAAATTCACCTCCTTGATTAATTTTTTAGACAATAACATTCCCATGAAAGGATAACATTAGATTTATCATTGAAAAATAATGTTTCCCCAAATATCCATATTATTTATTATGGATATTAATATTTCCTGAACCATATATGAATTCTATATATTATGTTCTATATTGAAAGTAATTTTTTTGTCTAAGAAATATTGGTAAATACATACCATTTACTCAATATGGATATTCGATGATATAGAAAATTTTTTATGAATTAATTTAATTATTTTATATTTTAGAAATGATTTCAACTTAAATGAAACTCTTAGAGATCAGTTGTAGATAGCCCCTCGATGAATCAGTAGTCTCATGGGACAAATCATTTGCCTCGTCTTATTAAAATGATTTTCATTACAATAGTTTTTAATTTTCCAGAGTAGAGAATATAATGGTAGCGGTATTATGTTCCTTGAAAATTTTACATACAATAATTATATACTTCCTTTACTAAGAATTTATCTATTATTATCCATGATATTTTCCTTAAGAAATTATCTTCGGATGTATTTCATTCTCATTTTATTGATTAAATGGATTGTGTTTTAGATATTTACTTTGTTATATTGACAATGACTTATCTAGTTATGATAGTCATTTTATGGATTAATTGACTTTTTATTTCAGTTATTTGCCTTTATAAATTTATTATGCTATGAAATTTACTTAAATATCATTTTGTTTTACTTATTTAACTTTCCATGTTTAATATACTAATTGATTAATGACAGCTACTATGGTACATAACCCTTACTGGGAATTTAATGCCACACTTATTTTTTTTCCTTTACTATAAATCCATAATTTGTAAAATAAATGATATGAAGGAATGTACTAGAGGGATTAATGTAGCTCTGAAGAAAAAATTATATTGTAACTTATGTATTCAAGTGTAATATGTGATTCATGTATGTATCTGGTTACTAATATTACTAAACTAGTTAGTCATTATAGATGTCATTCCTTGTCTCTTATGAAAATGTGATAAAGTAGGAACCAGGTCCAAATACATGGTCCATGATCATTATAGTTGGTATCAAACGATTTTTAGCATAAACCTTGGGAACTGGGTTTAGGAAAACAAAGATTAAGGTTTGTATCCATATTATATACTTTGGGGATAATTATATTAGATCTTCCTAAAGATTCGGTAAGGTACATATTATGTGAGTTTTCTGTATAGTTCAGACCTTTATGGATACTATATGTGGTTTGGTTCAATAATATATGTAACTAGGGGTAATAAATCTAAATATAGTGCATTAGGATTGAATTTATTGTCATACAGTGCACAAAAACGGGCCTTATCGCATACCTCGATTGAAACACCAAAGGGATATTCTAAAGATAATACAAATTGTATTTACAAACCATTTTGAAGGGATTGAATATATTATGAAAATGAATGACTTGGGTTAAACCTAAGTCTTTATAGATTTTAAAATAAATGAATTTTAATGATTTAAGCTTACTATAAATTCTTATATGGATTTCATAATATGATCATTATAGTTCACACAATGATTTTTTAGTCAATGTATGGGGCATGAATGAATCTTGTTAACATTTAATATAAATGAAAAGGTGGTGGCTATGAGAAACCAAATAGGATAATGATTGGAGTGAAAGATATTGTTGTTATTCCTAATCAGTTTTCTAAAAATTTTATTAACAACATATACCGTAACCATGTCCCAGAAATAATAGAGAAGATAAGTATGGAGTTCTCTAGGATCTTGGGGGAAGGATACTATGGTGTAAAGGGGAATTTATCTCTATCATGTGAGAAATATGGGAAGAGAACCCTAGTAAATATATTAATGGAATGAAAAAATTCATTATGTATTGAAATGAAGGGAATTAACAAAACAATTGATGATGGAAAATGAAGGGTATAATGGAATGAAATAAATATCATCATAAATATCCACTTATAATTCATTGTCTTAAATGATAGGTTGGGAATTATTTGAGTCAATGACATATTATAAGGAGAAAAACCTAGATTAGTAAGAGCATATGTTGAAAAAAATGAAAAATGTATTTATATATTGATTTTCAAGAATTAAATTATAGATGTATTTCTTTACAAATGTTATATTAGTGATAATAATTATGAAAAATTTAAGGATTATGTTATATTTTTGAAGAATGTGTGTCTTAATAAACATAATATTTACAAATACCATCATGGGTTTTTGAGTATAAGATTTATTAGAAGTTCAAAGTCTTAAAAACCACTTTACATGTTTTCTGTGATGGGATTATACCAAGTTGAATGATATTCTTGGGAAATTTTATGGAAATAAAACCCATTGGTTGCTTATATGATTTAGTGAAATAGTTATTTGAGGAATAATTATATTACATTATACAGACATGAGTTTAGTGGTATTGATAACATTTAGGTTCGATATAATCCTTATTGATATTGTAATAATTGTAAAATAATGTTATTAGACATTGAAGAAAATAATTTTTTTGAAGATCATAGAAAAAGGTTGTTTAATGATTTTTTTATTTCAAGGATTTCCATTCTATTTTTTTAATGTTATATGTATTATTTAAATATAGTTTATAAAAGTATTACTTGCATTCTGTGGGATAACCCGTAACATTCGGAAACCCATGGTGTATGAACCCACAACCGATGGATGTTATGGGTTGAACACCTTCCACTTCCCTATACGATGTCCTAGTAAATTTTTTGTTTTTCAGTAAATAATTTGATGAATAAATATTAATTATTAACCAATGGAGTTTATTTTTGGGATTAAAGAATAATGTATTACATTGGAAATCATTTTCTAATGGTATTGGGTCATAATAATATTTACAGATATATGGAACTAGTTTTCATTGTTTTATGGATCTAACCATCTTTTAAAAGTAAATTTTAGTGCTTCTGGTATAAATTGTTTTTTCTATAAATTCATTTCTTAGAGTAAATGCATAAATTTGAAGTTTATTAAACATAACCCAATGAAAAAGTTTTGTTTCAGATGATAAAAAATATCAATTATGTATATTTTATAACATTCAAATATTGTCAAATAATTCCATAAATTTTGGAAAATGATCATGAATGAAAAAATTAATTCTATTACTTACAAATATGATAAATGTCATGAACCTGTATGGGATTCCATCCAACCCATCACCCAACTAGGCCTAAGACAAGGCCCTAAGTCCATTCCCGATCCCAATGGGAAGGAAAGTAGTATTAAGCAACAAAATTATCAAATGGGAATTATTTATCCCTAAAAAACTAGGATCGACACCCATAATGAATATATTGGAGACCAAAAAATAAGTAAATATAAATGAATACACAAACCAATAAAAATGTAACAGTTTATGAACATTACAAAAAGTGAAAATAAAATTAAAATCGAACCACTCTAGCATGATCTCTACGTGACCTCATAAACCCCAACCAACAAAAAGACTATCCAACCTTAAAGTAATACACTCAAACCAAAAACATGCACCTACAAAATAGATCGAGGTTACCAATGCTATTTGGAAAAAGCAGGATGTGAGAAAACAACATATATATTGGAAATAACCATAGAGTATATACATTTCCTTTCCTGAAACAGAACAAATATTCTAGTTTAAAAATACATGTTGTAAATTATGTTTTTTATCACCACAAAGAACCAAAGATAGCTTTCCCATTTAAAAACTACACACACCATTTTCCACTTTCCAAAATGGAAAACCATTTCATAAACAAATTCAAAACACAAAAACCTATGTAAAGAAAAATAATGGGTAAAAATTTAATAAACTAATGGTAGGGAAATTGAAAAAAGTATACACAACTAGAGAGATTAATAATCAACAAGAATATTAAGTAAACCACGAATACAAATAGTAAATCAAGGTAATTTACAAAACATCTCTATAAAAAATCATCTGATATACATAGTTCAGACTCACCTACTGACATATGGTGCATTTTTATAGTTAATTACCAACTAGATACTTTAAACTATCCAGTCTAGTGGAACATCACACCAATTCTCTCTACAAATATAAGGGGTAAGAACCAATCTAATCATGTTCATCAGGAAACCATCTCTCGACCATCTAGATGATGCCCACGAATCATATGATAATGTTACTCGATTAATGGGGAGGTCCTCACAAAAGTGGTTCAACTAAAACCCACTACCACCATCCATGCCTAGTCAAAACACTAACACAATCTATTTCAATTCTCTGCCCATATAAGATCCACCATAGAGGTCCCGACCAAAAAAATCTATTTAAAAGTTCCAATTGGGCCTTCCAATAAATCATGTTTCATAACCACTTCCCCAAACATAACCAAATACAAAACTATAATTCATATGAAATATTTTTTCAATAGTTTTTCCAAAACATGCTAAGATTCCAACCATGATTGCACACCGCATGGTTTTGAAAAAAATCCCATAACATGTTAATGTCCCAAATGATCCCTACATTTCCAAATCTAATTCCATTTACAACACAATTTCCAAAACCAAGATAAAAAGACATAAAAGACATAATGTTTATGAAGAAGACTTCATACCATTTAGAAAATAACCACCACTCAAAAAACCAAACATACTTTCATTTTAAAATGAAATTTGAAACAACATTTCACTCATTCGAAACATAGAGATATTTATTAAAACATCTTGTATTTGATGGAAATGAACTAGTGTAATGAAATATGGGTATTAATTAAGTAATCTTTTCTAATACCATTATCAATGGTGTGATTATC
This sequence comes from Viscum album, assembly GCA_963277665.1. Lineage (NCBI taxonomy): Eukaryota > Viridiplantae > Streptophyta > Magnoliopsida > Santalales > Viscaceae > Viscum > Viscum album. The sequence continues at coordinate 1,251,026,457 of OY728151.1, read as the reverse complement.
CATATATACCACCCATGCATATCAATATAGGACCATATCCAATAGAATACAAATGAAAACCTAAGAGAAAAAGCATGATTTTTTTGAAGAAACACAACTTTCTTTATCAATTAAAACACAATCCACAAATAAGAACCATGCCATAAAACCACCAAAATTCACACACAAAACTAAATTCCTAAGTATCACCAAAAATCACACAAAATTCTCATATCTTAATGAACCCATTCCATAGAAACCTAACCAAATACAACCACACTCCCAAAATAACCCAATTCATTTAAAAAATTTCAATTTTAGATTTATAAAACTCCTTGAGTTCATTTACATATATGCAAAATTAAATATACCATTTAAAAAATATTTCTCATCAATTTTTCATCAAGGAATAATTAAATGAATTTATACTAACACATCACAAGGAAGGTTAATACATTTAGAAACCATTAAAAAAGGTGAAGCATCATATGGAATGTTTTGTAAAAAAATTGGATAGAATACATATAATGATAATGTATGAACATAATAGAACTACGGAATATGGATTAATACACACCATGGGACAACCCGCATTCCCTAAAATAAATGAAAATAACACACATTAGCAGACCCTCATAAAAATTTTCATCTATGATAGATCCCACGAAAGGAGAACTGATGAACAATGTGATAAAGAAGAGGAAAGAACAAAATCAACCAAAAACTCATATTATCTTACCAATCAACCTTCACGGAACATCAATAATGGAAGGGAAGTAAGGTAAGAGGGTGTTTAGAGCCCCCTAGTGAGCCTAGGCCGCTCTTGGGAGAAAGCCCCCAAATTGGACTTAATATAATGGTGGAGAAAATAGGTAATTTCCAACTTTTAATGACCCTAGAAATTAACATTGTTGGGGTGCATGGTTTGAAAAATTGTGTGACAACCATTCAAACTCTATTAAAGAATAGGGCCACCTCACAAGGATAGGAAATGTGCTTTGGGAAACCGTATGCTAACTATGAAAATTTTTAATGTCCAAACTATAGGACCCCTCACACAATTGTGACACAGTTTTCTCTAATTATGTATAGGCCTTTCGCAATTACCCTTGACAAAAAAAGGCTACATAGTTTCTCCTTGGTCTCACCCAATTTTCCCAAAACAATGGTAGTTAAATAGTGCCAGAAGAATTTTAACTAAATACAATTTCTTCCCAAACATGCCACAGGGTTAACCACTAAATTGTGTATAGTCAAAAAATCAACCCGAATATTCAGAACTCAAGTATCCCTAACGAGAACTCAACAATAACTTTATCAAAAAGGACTATATAAAGGGAAATACTAAAATAAAAGAAATTCCATGGTTTGGGTGTGATAATTCTTTCAACCAAAAACATAGTTTACCTCTATAATGTAACCCATCCACACAACAGACAAAGAAAAATATCAAAACTAGTTGAGATTGAACAAAATAATTGTTAGTAATGTGCCTTTAGCTTCACGAGTCACACCTGACCAAATCTATAGGCATCCCATGCATGATAAACTATGAGGGAACAAGAGAGGATTCTCCACACCATAGTAAACCAGATACAATGATCATTATTAATACTCCATAAAAAATAAATCTAACATGATATCTTAGAAAATGAAGAAAAAATCCTTAGAATATGAGGACACCAATTGAGTAACATGAAAAAAATTAACAAAACCAGAATTCATTAACTCCAAATTCCAGAAACATCTCGAAAACAAGCATGAATGATAACTGTAATTGATCTATAGAAAGGATAAGAAAAACCAACATAGAACAAACAATTCATTGACTCATATCATTATAATAATAACTAATTATAATAAAAAACCATAATGATTTTTTTATAAAATAAGGTACCTAAAAAAATAGTGAAAACTACAAGAAGGAATCCTCAATAATATCCATCGTGCATAAGGGAAAAAATTGTGCAAGGATTCCACACCCCTGGTGATTCTTTAATTTGTGAAAGTCCTTACATTGTGGCCAATGGATGGAGACCTGAGGTCTAGAAGAATATATTACCCCACATCCAGGAGTTGACACCCTCTGATTGAGGTTTCTTCCTCATTAAACTATTCTTACTAAAATTATCAAAATGACTAAAACATTCACAATGATTACACACCTTAGATGATTGTGGTGAGACAAGTTTGAATGCCCAAAATGACCACATTAGTAACACATGATCGAATAATATGACGATCAAGATATAAGAACTGACAGTATAAGAATCTCGAAAATGGGATACATTGGTATATATATCACTCTAGATGGTGAACCTTCATGAGAACCACCTACCACTTACCGTACCTCAGGATCCAACATAGTTACGAAGGCCTCATCCACCAATAACTCAAACAAAACATCACTAGACAAGTGGACAACAATATTGATTTCTAGAAAACTAACCTAAAACAAAAGAGGTTCTATCAACTGATTGTCCAATGCAATCTCCTAAGATAAAGAGTCCATCTCATTGAAATGTTCACCATAAGCCTTCAATATCCATTGAACATTATGAACATTAATTATCACTTACAAATTCCTCATAATAACCTCCTCAAGTATGAACCATCAGAAACAATTTGTCTTATGCACCTCCAATGTCCTACTAACATGAAAAAATGACAGAACAATCAGATTCAGCCGATCCAAACTCGGACCTCCGAACAAGCTCAAAACAAAACAAAATCTCCCAAATTCAAGAGTTCTCAGTGATATGAACACAATAACATCCTCCTAAATCCATTCTAATTCATAAAACTAATCTTGATCACCATAGAAAATTGTAAAGGTCTTGGAAGAATTCACCTATTCCACTCTCCTAAGAGCTTGGGAAGAGTCAAAAACAGGAAGAGACTTGTTAGAAACCATTAGGAAATTTCGGGGTGAAATAATCTAAGAAACACATGGAATAAAACAAGAATCAACAGTCAATAAAAACACAGACCAAAATGAACTCCTCAAACCACAAAAAACTGGTCATAAGACAAAGACTATAAAAAATGGAAACCCACTTTTAAAAAACCACAGTTTCTTTCCAATCTCCAAAACTACCTTGTTCTAAGGAAACTATTCCATAACTAAAAATCATATTTCACAGAAAAAACCACAATTTTTTATTAAATTCTCAATCACTAATTCACAATTTTAACAAAAAAAAATCACAAAAATCATTTTCCATTTGGAAATACATTTTTATCAAACCCCATTTTTTATTTCAAAATTGACCCACACCAACCAAAATAAAGAAAACAAACTTATATCAAAATCATAGAATTACTAACTAGTGGTCATGCATAACCAAATGGAATTGTTATTGGTCTATATAACAAGAATGAAACAACCACTAGAAAGACCGTAAATTGTGTAATAACACTCTACAAGAGTTACTACTGTATGTGATATCACAACATGACATAAGATAACCTCAATTTTCAATCCCCATCCATACCCCAAAAAATAAACAAGATACTAAATACCCTAAATAACCCTAGAATTTTGTGGATCCGAACGATCAAGGATTAATGATATTATTCGCGTACTTATCTCTAGAGTTCCAACATTCCTAATAACACGTCTACATAATGCCCCCAATATAAAAGGGTTTCTCTAATACTATTTTTTGCGAGCCCTGCCTGGATTACATCTATACCAACAACCCACCCGACTTGGTAAAAGGCCTGAAGGATGTCCTCTTTCCCCTATGTCTATAAAATAGTGTTGGGAATCAAAATTTTCCAATGGGAATTATTTATCACATTAAAAAAACTAGTATTAATAACCAACCCAAACACATAGCATAACCAACAATAATATAAAATCGATGAATACAAAAACAAATCCAAATACAATAGTTGCTAAACATAATAAAAAATTTATATAAAATGAAAACCAAACCACACTAACTTGATCTCCATATAACCTCCTGATCACCACCCAACCATATGACTAACATTCTTCAAAGGTAGAAAAATGATCCAGATGCATGTACCTATAAAAAATTTGATTCTACTAATACTGAGTGACACATGTAGGCTGTGATCTTACAATAGATCATTAGGAAATCACCATTGATTTCATACATTTACCTTATCAAAAATATTACATAAATACAATTTCATAATTATGTATTGAAAATTTAGGTTTTTATCACCTAAAAGAACCCAACATATCTTTACCATTTTAAAACAACAAACACAAATTTTTTCCTTGCAAAATGGATTCCATTTCATGAACCCGTTAAGAAATGAAAAATCATCATTATGAATAATACAATGTAAAAAGTCAAAAAATGATGTTAAGAAAAACAAAATAAAAAAGTAAAAATAGAAAGAATAATAATTGAAACAAAACAAAATTAAACTGAGAATACAGATATTCAATCATGTGGATTTCCTAAATATATCTAGAACAAATCCATGGATGTACACATTTCAAAGTCACCTATAGAAATATAGTGATTCCTCAATGTAAATAACCAACTGGAAGCTCAAAACTAAATATTATAGTGGAATCTCTCACCTGGCCTCAATGAAAATTGAGGGTGTACCAACTCGTCTAATCAGGGTCAATAATAATATATCACTAAAACCTATAGATGATTTCCAAAAATACCATGATAATAGTTTTAGGTAAATGGGGAGGTCCTCAAAAACACGGTTAAACTAAAACCCACTACCAATGTTCTTAATAATCCTAAAATCCTATATCACCTATATGATGTACCTATCCTTAAGGATCCACCATAGATGTTCCAAACCAATAATAAGCCAAATAAAAGTTCCAATTGACTCATCACATCCATCATGTTTCAAAACCACTTTCCCAAACATCACCAAATACCAAACATGCCTTAATATCAAATAATCATTCAATAGTTTTTCCAAAACATGATAAGATTCCAACCATGCATTCAAATTACATTTGTTTCAAAACAATACTGAAAAGATCATAATGTGCCAACTAGGCCTTAAATTTCCTAATCCAATTCCATTTCCAACACCATTTCAGAAACCCAGATGAAAACATACAACATACATAAATATGTAAAACATTCCATCATACAATTTAAAAACTAACCACATCTCAAAATACCAAACATGACATAATTTAGAACACTAAATTGAAACAAAAAAGGAGTCATTAGAAACCACGATACATTTAGTAGAACATCAAGGGTTTGTAGGAAATGAACAATTGTGTTCAAATCCAGGTCTTATGTTAGAAGTTTTTTTGAAGACCATTAACATTCTTTTTCCAATCCATATGTGTTCCCCATTAACATATGATTGTTCCCAAATCCAATTGAAAACACATTTAAAACCAATGGAACACCCAAGAAATATTTTTAATATACAAAACATTAATTATCACTAAATAAAACAAGACACACATAAGCACCAAGCAGTAAAACCTCAAAAATATAGCCACAAAACCAAATCCATAAAAGGAACCCCAAATCATATAGAAGAATAATATCTTAATCATCTGAATCCACCAGATGATAACCAAATGAAAACACACAAACAATATACACAAATATATTTAAAAATGTAAATTGGATTTATATCAAATTCCTTTCATGCATTTACATAGAGTTATAATTAAATAAACCCTTTGAAAACCATTTTACACCAATTTTACATCACGGAAACATAATCATAATTTTCAACAACAAATCACAAGAAAGGGAAAATCATTTAGAAACTATTTAGAAAAGATCAAGCATCAAATATATGTTTTCATAATGGAAATGGATAGTAACTACTTCCTCGACAACATTTTAATGGAATGAAACTCCAGATGAGGGAAGATCACACACAAAGGGAAAACCACATTCACTAACATCATATAAAACATCTCATATTCTATGTTTTGGATAATATATATACCACTAAATGAGATACATGTAACCAAGTGGGGCGGAATATGAGAGGAAAAAATCAACCAAATACTCAATGAAACTTAGCTATGAACCTTCAAGGAACATCAATGGTGGTAGGGAAGCAATAAATGAGGGTTTCCTGGATCCCCATTGTGTGCCTATGTTGCGAGATAGAGTAAATATTTAATTGGGGTAAAAATAGAGGTGTGTTAAAGATTCAATTTCCATCTTTTAATGACATGGGAAATTCACACAGTTTCTCCGCACAGTTTGAAAACTTTTGCACCTACTATGCCCAGAACATTAGTGAAGAGGGGAACCTCACATGGTTAGGATCCATGGTTTATGAGACCATACACCAATCATGGAAACTATAAATGTCTAAACTATATTACCCCTCACATGATTATCACACATATTTCTCTAATAGTGTGCAAGACATGAACCATGACTCTTAAAACCAAAAAATAAGTCACACAGTTGCTCATTGGACTCAAAAAGTTTTCCCCAAACAATTCCAATCAAACTATACAAGATGAATTTGAACTGAAAACACGCTCAACCTCAACAACCCACAACGTTAACCCCCAAACTGTGCACACAAACCATGAAGAGGCCAAAACTCCACCTTGAGACCCCAAAACTCCAAAAATAAAACCGAGAACTCAACCCATACATCAATAAAAATCTATATTGATATAAAGAGTAAACATAAATAAATTACAAGGTCATGGAGTGACATTAGATTAGATGGTATTTTAAATCATTATAAATTTATGGTTTTGAGTCCCTTAGAATTTTATTTCTCATTCACTTCTTGTGATCAATTAACTCAAACACCCAATATAATTATTTACACGTTTTATTCATGTCCATATGTTCAATTTCCTAAATTGACTTCCTACACCTACAACTAGTTACATGTTATTTCATATGGACTTTTTTCTTCACTTTATCTCTTATTAAGAGTATATTATTTTAAATCTCTTTACGATGTTGGTTTTCATCAAAAGATTATTAAAATATCAATCCCTTGACTACCATGAATCTATTTAAATTTCTAGGATGAAATTTCTTTAAGGTGGTTGAAAATAAATACTTCAAATTATAAAATAGAAATATTATTTTGGAAAGCTTATGTGATGTGAAACAACAATATTAATCAACCCATTAAATAAATTTCATTAAACTTAATCTCTTCGATAGCTTACAAAATAGGCAAAACTAAGTCTAAATGAACCATAATATATTATACCATTATAACATAGCTATTAAATTATATGGTATGGGAAGATATAAATAAATTATAATAATTATGTATATCAATTTATTTTAAATATGATAATAAACATATATAGAAATTAATGTTTTTTGAAAAAACTATATTTATTTCGAAAAGATGGTTTAGTCATTATTTTCACATGTAAATTTAAAATAATTTTATCACTTATAGAAAATATATTTGTAAAATTAAAATAATTTTGAAAAAAATATGTGTATCCCAATTATTTAAGGGTGATTTTTTTGGATTTTTTTAATATATTTCAATTTTCAATGATTAGTGAAACTTCTAAATTTTAATTGAAAAAAAACATTTCATTATAATTAATTATAAATTGTAATTATATTTTTAATTATTTTGAAATTATATTTAGATCATTTACACATAAATTAATCAAATTTAGGTCATTAGAATCAATTTTAAATTGATATATGGTATAAAACGTTATAGGCATTTGAATATATTCTCTATTAATATCCGCTTTCTTATAACTTCTACGGGATTAATTTTAAATTAAAATTTGCCTCTTTATTGAAATAAATTTGGAAAAAATGTATTCCAAATTTGGAATCAGAATAATTTATAATTTTTCTTGAGTTTCAAATAATTTTTTAAAAAAACAAATCCTTTTAATCGTAAGAATTAATTTCCATGGTTCATGTAAAAAATAACTTACCATGGGGTTAATCTAAAAATATAAGGCTAAAAATGACATAAAAACTTTTATAACACCCATTTCTGGACATATTTAGACCTTATATATTATTTTCTTAAGAATAGTCCATTCTTTGTGCTTGTGGTCTAATACAAACATATGTATTGTTAAATCTTTTAAAAAAATTACAAGTGTGCCACTCACCTCACATATAAAAGGCTATCCCTTATCACATATTCTTCAGAGATTCAAATCATTATTCTTAATCCATTAACTAACCAAATAACATACCAAAGACCCTCATATCTTTCTATAGGTCATATTGTTTTTATAAATCCTACCAGTAATTTCCTGCTGTGAAATCTTAAGGAGGATGCACTAAGAAGATGTAACATTCATCAACATGGATTTTTATTTTATTTATTCCAACATCTATATACGTTATTCTTAAAACATGATGATATATTAAATTCAGTATCTTTTATATACTAAGATTTTTTTATGTCATTTTTATAACCTAAAACAATCTACACTTCCATCAAATGGGTTGTGAAAACAACATTTATATCTATCGATGACTACCGCCTCACAAACTGATGTCATTCGTTGTTTCATTACCATATCTCACGATTCTGTATGATGATAGATATAAAGTATATGAATTATATTTATCACATAGTTATAATTATATTTTCATTATATTTTAAATAACTTTTTCACAATTCATTCTATATGGGGCACAACAACAACACTTGAGGGTATGACATATTATTGTCTTGTGAAGTGATGTCATTCATCTTTCACTAATGCTTTTCATGGAATTCGATAAGAAAAAAATAAATTATTAATTTTTTATAAATGAATTAATTTTTTTATTAATTTAATATTTATCATTTTTAATGATAATATATCACATTTTCATTATTATGATTTCAATCAATGGATTATGAAAACGTTGTTTGTGTATGCGTGGACTAATGTCATCATGAAATGATTTGACAATCATTTAGTCCCCAAAAAAATTGTTCATATATATTAGTATATTTAAAATATCAAAGTAGTTTTTATTATATTATGAAAATTATATGATGATAAAAAATTACTTACCACCTCTCCATAATGATTTTTGAAAAATGGGAATATTACTCATGCGTAAGTATGATCTACCATCTATATAATCATAACACACTTCATTTTTCAAAACCATCATTCATTATTGGTTTTAAAATTATAAATTTTATAGGAATGTGATAATTATTTCATTATTATTATTTTTTATATTATTAAACTATTTAATATGTGAAAGAAACATATTTTTCATGGTGAAAAATGCATGAGAAACCATGTTAATTAACACCCAAAAAAATAAAAGTAAGGAAACATTATTAATGAATAGGGGATAATAATATTTAAAAGGAATATATATGATATTATAAATATTAATATTTTTTAATTAGAAAATAATATTTCTAAAACCACTATAATGGAAGTTTAAACATGTTTGATGAAAATGATATGTATGGTAAGGGTTTTTGTCTATATTTAAATTTATTAAGGCACATTGTAAAGTTATGAGCCCAGTTTATTTTATATTGTGTATTTAAAACCCATTTAAAAGTTTATATTGTGTATAATTAACAAATCATGGTTATTTGAGTTTCAATTTTAATTATTTTATCCAAGGGAATTTGACATGTAAATTACTAACTAGTAAAGAATTTCATAACTCTATTTCTTTTCATTGGGTTATATTACCTTTTCATTGCCATTGAAATTATATGATTATATTTATAATGAATTTTTATTATATTATGTTTTATTTAAAATCATTTTATGAGGAATAAAAATTTATACATGTATAATATTTTCATTCATTAATTCTCACTTCAATGTTATGACCATTGTATGGGTTAATATTATAATATCATTCAAATTGAGATTTTATCTTTATAGATTGAAATTGAGGAAAATAATTTTCCCATTGTCTAAATAAAACAGATTATTTTTATTCTCCTCTGGTTATTGATGATATTTCCATGATTTGGTCCCATTTTTGCAATCTCATGTACTTAATTAAACTGAAAAAATGTTTCTTAAAACCAAACTTCATTTCACTCTTCAGTCAGAAATATGTTTTCTTCTAAAACAATGTTTTATAAAAAATCCTAATATGTTTTACCCCTTGAAAATTTATTTATTGAATAAAATTTTAACCATTTTCCATTTTTACATAATTATTTCAAAGGAAACATCTTTTCTTTTTCTAGAAAACTCCCTTTTATAACCTAATTTATTGTGAAAAAGGAATGTTCTTTTTAACTTTTATGACATGTATATAATTACCTACTGATATGACCATAATTTCATGGGAGATATAATTTCAACATTAAAAGATTATTTCTAGGGAAAATGATTTTCATGTTGTTTTAGAAACTCATATTTTTTAAATACTTTTTTCAATGAAAATAATTTTTAAATGATCTATGAAATTTTATATTTTAAAAAGAGATTTTCATACAGAAAAGGATATTTTCCTCAATTTTTTAAATATATCATTATGTTGTTTATATTCATTAAAGGAAAAATCCTAATTTTACACATACTACACTGTGGAACTTTTTTATTGACACCAAACATATTCTCCCTCTAGTTGGTCAATGATTATTTTTACCAAGGATAATATAGGAATTCACTTCCTTGATTAATTTTTGTATTCAATAACCTTTCCTTGAAATGGTCACATTTCTGTGATCATTTCAAAATAAATTTTCCATATTCATCCATATTATTAATCAGGGATATTATTATTTCTTAAATTATATATCATTATTACATTTAGTGTTGTATATTGAAAGTCGTTTTTTATCTTATAAATATTGATAAATTTGTACCCTTCACTACATATTGATATCTAATGAAAATTAAAAAAAATTGAATTAAAAAATTTATTGAAAATATGAGCACTTCATTTTACATGCACGACCTTGGTGGGACATGGTTATAAAAATCCCCTCAATGCATCAATAGTCTCACTGGATGAATCTATTGTCTTTCCTCAATTAAATGTATTCCTATCAATTACTGGTTACCTATCTTGATGGTAAAGGTATCAGGTGCATAGGAAACATGAAATCTAGTAATTAATAACTTCTTTAATTAAGAAATAATTTGTTATTATCCATGATATTTTCAATGTAATATTATCTAGGGATGATTTTCTTTCTATGTTTATTGATTAATTGAAATTTGTTTCAATTTTTTACATTCCCAAATTGATTATTTCTTATAAATTATTATAGTAGGGTTATTGGTTAAATGGAATATTTTTTTTTGTTTTTTTACCTTTATTTATTTATTATTCTTGTAAATTTATTTAAATGGCATGCATGGTTTTTTATTTACATTTCCATGTTGATTATTTTCACTAATTCATGACAGATTCCACTGTACCTAACCCTTAATGAACATTTGAGATTACTTTTATTCTTTTTACTTTATGAGGAATCCATGAAGTTTACCATGGTAGATATGAAGAAATATTCTAGATGGAATAATGATATTCCTAAGAAAAATTATTTTCAATTTTTATTATTCAAATGTATAATGGGAATCATGTATCTTTCTAGTTTACCATGACTATTAGATAGTTTGGTATTTTAGAATGTGATTTCTTTTTTCATATTAGAATTTAATAAATGAGGCACTGGATCCGGTCTACTAGGGTTAGGTTCCATATAGTCACCATAAATAATAATATTTTAATAGATCATCTGGTTTCATTCAGAACTAGTATTGTGTGCCTTGAAATCTATAAAAGAGATTGAATTTATTTAAAAAGAAATATACAATAATGTCTCAGGTTGTTATATTATCTTATAATCATGGTCTTGAATGTTACTCATGCAATCAAACATGATATTCCTCTTTTAAAATATTGGGGTGTTATATTCTACCCCCCCCCCCAATAAATTATGTTATTTCAATTTAATTTTTATCTTAGAATTTAAGGATTTGATATTTGAAAATAACATTGCTGGAAACCCAAATTGTAAAAATGTTTAAAAAATATCTTTATTTGAGATACATAGACGAAATATAGACATCTATAGTAGTACATAACTAGGATTCCATATAAGAGATGATTGGTGGGATGTTAAGATGTGGACATGGAAGAAAAACATAAATAATTATAGATTGTGATAGAGATCGTTGGTTATAATAAAGTAAATTATAAATGGAAATTTATGTACCTCAAAACTATAAATCTATGATCATTTAGAAGACCATTTGATTCATAAAATATGAAGGTAATATAATAACATTTTTGTTTCAAGATCCTTCTACAAAATTTGATGAATTTTTTTAATGTTTAATATTATAAGGAAATGCTAATACATGATATATTTCTATTTCAAAAACACAATTTCATATTTTTGATATGATTAAATTTACTTTCCTCTTTATCTCTTACTCATAAAAATGAATATCAAAATCATTTTTTATTCCCTATACATTAAAATGAAATATTATTTGATAATAATATATATGAAATAGTGATAATTATTTAATCATGTAACTAAATATTTTCAAAAATAATATCGCATGAAAATGTTATATAATGCATAAATCTTCAAACCTATATATTTAACCACTAGATTATCATTAATATTTTTCATTTTAATCACTTAAGGAAAAAAGTGATGATATATTAACAAGATCATCACATAGGATAATTGTCACAAACCCTCCCCATAATTTGTATATTTCTTAGGACTACTTTGGGGGAAGAGATATAGTGACCCCTTGAGTCTCGCCTCTAGTAGGCCTTGGGTTGGTGACATGAACTGATGGTATAATAAAAATTCATATGAGAGGCATTAGTATCTAAGAGAACACATGCAGAAGTGAGATATAAGATAAATACCAACCAAATTAAAATAAAACTCCAATATAAAAGAAAAATTAAGATAAAAAATGTACATTCATGAAGAAACTACTATAAATAAAAGTAGAACTAAAAGTACAAAAATAAAGTAAGTATGACAATAACCACGAATTCGAAATACCTCATGCAAATCCCCAATGATATAAGAAACATACCTGATCACTAACCTACTCCAACTTACTTAATAATAGTGTATATATATATATATATATAGGGTGTGTATAAAATTATACTCATTACGATCCACCTTGATGCTTCTCAAAAAAGAGATAATGAAAGAATTCTAAAGAATAGTGAAAAAAAGTGAAAGTAACTCGCCACCTAAGTAGGTATACTATGTTCCCAGCCTCACCGTGGCTATTATTACCATGCTCTACTTAAAAGTACATATAATAAATAATATCAGGGGTACCCCTCTACAACTTCCCCATTGGTTTTCTTCCTTTTCCAAACGTCTCATATCCTAGTAATCTCCCTTAAAAAGTCCATCTCACCTACACCCGGGCAAAGCACCACCACACACACCTTGTGCAACACACCACTAAGTCCATGTGACCAAAAGTAAGTAATTTGTTTGTGGGATCCCCCACATCCATCATAACATGTATTGTACACCGTGTATTATACCCGAATCCATCACAACCCATTAACCATGTAAGGATAATCAATCCATCACAACCTATTCACATTATAAATATAGTAATCTATATGAAACTATATCTAGAATAGTTGTGTGGTAAATAACTATTATCCATTACAACCCTCTACAAAAATATACAAGTATAACTAACCACTGTGCTTACCATCATGTGTAAATACCAAGAGATTAGAGTGGGTCCAAATGGATATTCAACCATCCTTCCTTCCACTGGGATGTTGGGGAAAAAACCCCTTAGAATCCCCTGGTTGACTGTTTGCATAAATGTCTTGTTAGATTAGATAAAAGATAAAAAAATTAGACGATATAATATAGCTCACAACCACACTATGGGAATATCCTAGTCTTAGCCTCAACTAAAGTTAACATCTATCGTACTCTTGTCTACCACTATTAAGACAAGATATCATAAAATCACACAGCCATTTAATGAGAAAAGTTAAATTAAATTATTCACTTTCATCAATTTGAATTTAATTTAATTAATTCTTTAACCCTAAATTGGAAATTATAAAATTCCACATTACATTTCATTAAAATGTTAATTAGATCCATGCCCTCCAAGAATATGAAAATGGAGTCCATGAAATCTTCTAATTAGAACCTCAAAATTTCACCCCACCAAGCTCCAACCCATGGGTTAAACATTTATTCCTTCATTGTCATCATTAGTTCCCATATTTCCAGGGTTTCTAGAAAAACATATCAAGATAACAAATACAATGTGATCAACATTGTGAGTAGAATAAATACCCATCAAGACATCTCCACCCATAGCAGGAGCATTGACCAATCCAACAATGACAAGATAAACATGTAATGAATGTGGAATACCCTACATGTCATTAAATATTTTGGAAGGAGGGTAACCAAAACCATTTGCCTCAAGTAGTGGGGAGAGGAAATTAGATTAATAGAAACACGGTCATCAGATAAACAATTGGATGAAACCACCATCCATCTTTCATAACAATGGGTATTCCCATCTTCAACCTTTTCCTTCATCTTTGGATTCCTTCTCAAAACCCATATGCATAACCCAATGCATCTCGATACTCCAAGTGTCAAATACTTCCCCAAAAACTAGGCCTCCCCACTCCTCACACTGCAATATCCCACCAGGCTCATCCATTCCAGGATCACAACATATTCGAGCATCCCTTCTCTACATACAACACCTTCCCTCTAGGCTCAGCCATTCCAGGCTCATAATATATCCAAAGATGCAAAAAACAAACAAAGAAACAAGGCTCTTGTCCCTAAATTAAGGAATCAATCCTTTACAAAAAATGAGTTATCACAGTTCAGGATTACTTGTTAAATTTCCTTTACAAGAAAATGGACAACCTATAACTTATAAAGAAATTATCTTTTATCACACAACCAGTTCTTTTTCAATTTTCAATTAACTGATTCATTATTATCAGATTCCAACTATGGGATACATAAGTAAAAAAGATATCCCGTGATATAAAAAATTATGTAAAAAATAAATTCAACATGACTTTAATTCTATTATCAATAATAGTCATCTTATTTATTTCCATTAATGAGTTCAAATAAACATGAACACTTGTATCGGTTTTATTATCATCATATTACAACTAAAAAACTAGATCCATTAAACATGTTGATTTATCTTTTATCTAATTAATTATCAATTAATTCTATTCTTACCTTCATTACCAATTTCCATCGAGAACAACATTATAAACCATGAAATGAAAATATATCACACTATCATGAAATCAAGAAGAAAATTATTATCACAATATGGTCAAAAAAATTTCCAATACAAAGATATCAATTATTTTATCCAGTTAATGAAATTATTACATCAATTTCATTGTGATTCAAGGGGATAAATAATGACAACACTATTATTTAACATATGTATATTGATAGAAAATTAATCCACTCCCTCGAAAGGTCTTCGACATTCTTATCATGAGAAAAGACCACACACCATATATCCAACCACTCCTCTAGCAAAAACTACATCCATCCAAGGATTCCACTACATAATTTCACCAACAAAAATAATGAGTGACCCCATTAGAACAATGAGTAAAAAACTCTCTATAATGAAGATAAAATACAAAAAAAAACAAGATAAAACTGAGAGTAACTTCTAGAAAATGAAGGAAAAACAAATATTTTAAAAACCCATGACATTAGAGATCAATGTTGGAGACTAGGAATCGATCCTTGATGAAAGATCCCCAAAATGATGAATAGGGGTTCACCGGGTCACATGGTGTTGACATAGATCCACTACAGCCATAAGATTTTATATCCTATGTGGCTAGAATATATTTTTAAACATATAACATCCATGAATTATATGACATGTAATCCACTTTTAGGTCATCTAATCCCAAAAATTGGGTTAATACTGAAAAACATAATTTCTATTCATTTTAATTTACTTTTATAACCCCAAACTGTTACACGATGTGAAAGCCACTTTAATGTTGTATAACTCTTCATGATCTGAAATCCTTCCCTGCTTCTCGATTATAGCAACCAAACTACTCTAGACTTCCTCTTAGACTTATCTGGGAACCATAATCCATGGAAACACGCAAAGGGTAGATCCACGCCAATTCAAGCCCTGAAATTAAATACCTCTCAAAACATTCCCATCCTCAATAATATAAAACCTACCTATAGATGAAATATAAATGGGTCATTAAAACATCCACCATTTAAGACTAATCTTAAGGATCTAGTGACCACATGAGCTCAAAAACCACACCAGGGAAACAATGAAATACCACACAACAACCCCAACCAGATTCTAAACACTCTCCTTAGAGAGATACCAATCAAAATAAAGGGAAAAAAGATAAATCGAGCTGATAAATCAAAAATTGTCTATAACCACAAAATAACAGTGTTATAAGAGAAGAGATAAACACAAAATAGATTAGGGTATTGGGTGTGTATCTACGAATCATGTTCCCAGGTACTCTCCTCCATGTCACCATGTATCCACAAGACATGAACCAAGGGTATTGAATGCCCATGAAACACATTCTCCTGGAGATCCGAGATCTCTACATGTCACTCATCGAAGGTATCATCATCATCAAGATCAATCTCAACCCAATAAATGATGTGAGAGTACTAATATAGATAATAATAGAGCTTCGGAACATGATAAAAAATATTGTGTCTAATTAATATATGGGGTAAGAGATACCATATAATCTACGACTCCAACATGACCCAACCCCTCGAATGACACAAAAACTAGGGAGTTAGATTACTCCTATGATCATCCCTTCACTGACTATGACGGGTAGTCCAATTTAGTAACACATGATCCCCAACATCAAAATCTATTGGTCTCCTAAGATTTACATAATATTTATGACATTTCTGTGCATCTTTCAATCTCTCAAAAATAACCAGAACCATCTCTATTGTACTTTCTACTATTTCCGGCCTGGGAATTGTTGACTCTTTTACCTCTAACCAACACAACATATAACATAATGGTCATATATACAAAGATTAAAATGGTGTCATACTAATGGTTTAGTGAAATCTATTATTGTTAGAAAAATATACCAAAGGCAGGTTCCTCATCCTTGAACCTTCAAAATCCCGGATAGAAGAGAGAAACCTGAATTCAACAGTCTTGATAGTTTCCCCTGTCTGACCATCCTTATGTGCTTGAAAAGAAATTTTAAAGATTTTCTGATAACCAAAACCATGACATAGTCCTCTCCGCACCTTGGAGGTATAATGAGGATCTCGATCGAAAATGACTATCTTCAGGAGGCCATGGAGTCTTATAACCTCCTCCAAATATTTCCGTAACTACACCTCCACTGATATTGACTACTTAATCATTATAATGTGGAAAAATTTAATCAGATGATCCACTACCACCCATATAGATTCATATCCTTCCTAAGATCGAGGTAAACAAGGAACAATGTCTATTGAGAATTCATCCCACTCCCACTATGGAATATATAATGGATGGAGAAAACCATAGGGAACACGATGCACGACCTTCACCTTCTACCAGACCAAACATCAAGGGAAAAACCTGAAAAAGGACACTTCAAACTACGCATTAAAAACTGACCTCTTAGATATTGGTACAACATTCTACTGCTTGAATATAAAACAAAATGAGAACTATGAAACTCTATAAGAAAAATCTCATGTATTTACACAGGAATGAAAATACATCTCTAGAATAACACCTAGTGTTTTTCATCTACAGAATACCATCTGGGGCCTCAGCACAAACAACCCGGTCTCTCTACAATTCTACCTAATCACCTCCAAATGGGATTCTTATATAGGATGCACCAGATATGACTACACCGCCATCTAAAAAAGACATCATTTTCACCCAACATCTCCTATATCTAGGCTCAATGATGACTATTCTTCCATCACTCTCAAGGAATCCCCTGATTCACACACTACATCACTACATGACTTATGGATTAGCAAATTAGCTACCAAAAATCCATCACTAGGTGTATGTTGAATCTAGAAGTCATAATCTTGTAAAAAATAGATCCCCTCATGTTAATTCATATTCATGTAACATTAGGGGAAATCATACCTTGGGATCTTATGAGTGGTGAAGACTACAAAATGATTTCTAATGAGCTAATGTCTCTAAAACATTATAGAAAATACCACTCCTGACAAGTCAAGATTTTCGGTGGCATAGTTATGCTCAAGTGAACATAACTTCAAAGACATATAAGAAATGGCCAATCTATGCTGCATCAAAACACAACACAAAACATTATGTGAAGAATCACAAAATACTCCATACTGAACTCCTTCTATTATATGGAAATGAGCTAGATAACTAAAAAAATTTCATTAAGATAATCAAAATCCATATAATACAAATCTATCCACCAGAATGCCTGATAATTTCTGTTCAATGCTATCAGAGGCATCACAACTTGAGAGAAATCGGCTACAGACCTCCGATAATATCCTGCAAGACAATTGAAATATCACACCTCTGCCACTATCATAGGGTATTCCCAAGACACTACTACTACTAGCTTCAACAGATCCATATCTAATCCCTATTGGGATAAAACATTCCCCTAGAAATAGACTTCTCGAGCCCAAAACACACACATCGACAACTTCCAAGAAAAAATCCCGCAAAAAAGAAATATTAAAACTACAAATACATTCTCTGTATGCTCCTCCTCAGACATACAGTAAACAAGGGTTTCATTAAAGAAAACCACCATGAACTTATCTAAGAACTCATGGAACACATCATTCACTAACCCCATGAACATAGCTGGACCATTTTTTACACTGAATGAAATCCCAATGAACTTGTAATACCCATGATGACAATGAAACTTAGTCTTTAGGATATCCCAATCATATACACAGATTTAATGATATCCTGGACACAACTCAATCTTTTAGTAAAAAAAATTCACTGATTAGTTGATCAAATAAATCATCAATCGATGCAAGTGGTTAGCGGTTTTCACTATCACCTGGTTCAAGCACTAATAATCGACCCACTACCACATAATTCCACAAGATTTATTTATAAAAAAATTTGGTTAACCTCATTGTGAAGTACATGGATGAAAAAACCACACTGGAATAGACCATAGATCCATATATTCATATCTCACAACTCATAAGAAACGATCATATACAGAGACATTGAGGATGGATACTTTTCTGGTTGTAGTTCGATCCCGAAATCGATATCTTTTTGAGTGGGTAATGATATAACATCCTTTGGAAAGGATTTAGGGTACTATATTACGACCATGGGAAACTACAACTGCTATACCTCTAATAAACATCACATCATCTCGTAATTCAAGGATGATAAGGATGGGACACTCCTCTGACCCATCTGAGGGTCTCTCTCACAAAAAAACACAACTTGATCTCCATCAACATCATAGAACATAACCGACCTCTTGAAAAATATCCATGAAATCCTGAACCGAATACAAAAAATCCATTTTGAGGATTATATCCTATGGATGTATCCATAAACATAGTCAATCTCTCCAAGGTTGATGCCTCACTAGCACTAGATTACATTTTCCACATAAAAAAATGAAGTCAGGTCGACCTCAAACTGTTGTAGTCAATTCCATTGGAATTGGAGGTGTATCTAACTCATGTCCCAAAACATGGAAACGATCTAGTGATATGAAGGAGTGTGTCACTCCTAGATCAAACAAGGCATGCACCCAATTATAAAACATGCAAATGGTATCATGAATGATTTCTAGCTCACCTTATGCTAACATTAATGCATAAATCAGACCATGACCTACTCCACAACCTCTCTGACCGTCTTGAGGACCACATACATGGTGTCACTGTACTCTATAATGATGGATATCATTATGGGGATGTCCTATACCCACCCCAACTACTCTATACTAATCCCATATTGGAGAAACCTACCACATATATCTTGGAAGAAAAAACCTCCGGACAGGAACCTAAAGAATAACATGTTGTTAACACTGACTACTCAAAAAATACAGGTAGTCTAACCACTCATGACATCACCCTAAATAATAAAAACATGTGTATGGTTCCTTGTCATAGGACTAGGAGCCACTTCTCTAGGAGAAGCATGACATTGAGGGCTAAGACCTAGCACTAGTTGATCATAAGCTCTTCTTTCCAGAAAAATGTGAACCCCAGTGTAAAGATATTCTTCATGAGGAATCGTGATGACTCCCCTCTCATGATGATTCAGTTCTGGATAATGTCCTCTTGATGACCTATTTTCTTTCTAGCACCTTGAGATACATCTTCATCATAAATAGGGTGTCCAAACACGGGATCTCTAGATGAAAAGCCTCCTCAAAATGCCTCAACCTAGCATCCTCAACTAAAAATAGGTCTAATTCATATTGCCGAAGTTTCTTGAATTGGATCCCAAACTCTCAGGAAATAGATCTCCTCCACCAATAGGTAAGAATCTCTTGGAGATTGGCCACCTCTATGGTGAAAGAATTAAAATATTCTCTGAACTGGTCTTAGAACTCCTCTCATGAGACATTGAACACCTCACGATCTCTAAGGAACAATAAAAAACATTACCTTGCTGCCCCATGCATCATCATCACAACCAATGATACATATTCCTCCTTTCAAGCACGAATCAAAATGAAGTATATGTCAAACTCCTCTAATAAGTATTCTATGACTACATCTAAAACAACACCCTCATACCTATACAATCTCTTTCACTAAAACTCTCAGAGTGTCCTCTTATAAGTGTCGTCGTTGTTAACCTATAATCTATATAGATCAACTAGTGCAACCTGCTGAACATCTTTTGCACTAACCTAACAAGTATATAGACCTATATCTATACCAGTAGAAGAAAAAAATAGATCTCCTAAACCTAGATTATGGAAGTCTATAACCTTAATTAATTTTTATTATTCAATTTTGGTTAACATACCCTATTACCTACCCATTCAAACAAAGGCGCAAGGAATAATGATGTATGATCCTTTCTTATGTCTATACCATGAAACCAGTATCACATTATTTAGAATCCACTATAAGCTTAATGGTCTCTACACCATATCACAGGAGGGCCTAAATACCTATGTCTTAGATGGTATCCCATTTTTATATAATTTTATAAACATAGATAACACCATTTCCCTAACATCACATTTTACCTCACATGTACCTAACTCTAAACTAGATCATATCCCTTACCAATCCTTTGATTCTAGTCTTTCATGACTGCCTCCTGATAATGTGTACACCTCCTAGGCTATAAATGGGAGATAATAGATAGTGATCCTTGATTTCCACTTCCAGTAGGCCCCGGGTTTGCGACTAGATATGGGGTTTAAAAAAATGAGCATGGGAGTCATTTCCCTCTAAGAGAACACATGTAGAAGAGATAGATGATATACACACCAAACCACTCCATATCAGAGTCAAATATAAATGAAAACCCAATTGCACAAATGTAATATAAAAAAACTACTATTTCTAAACCGAAAACTACAAGTACCAAACGGAAGTAAGGGAGAAAAGATACCACAAATCCAAAATTACTACTCTTAAACCACCAATCTTGTAGTAATCTACCTCATATTTAACCATCTCCAACTAAACTAAAAAATAGTGTATATAAACCAAGGGTGAGTATAATAGTATACTCAGTAGGATCCTATCTAGATCCTCTCATAAAAATGATTATGAAATCATGCTAAATCATTATAAAAACCAATTGAATCTAACTATTCAACTAAGAAGGTATACTAAGTTCCAATCCTCACCATGCATACTCTCATAAAGTATTACATGCAAGGAAATATTATAATGATTATCATGGGTACCCCACTACCACTACACCACAGGTATTCTACTAATCCCCAATGTCACAGATCCCGAGAATCTCTCTCCAAAAATGTTATCCCGTAGACACCAAGGTAAAGCACCACAACCTGTACCTCGTGAAACACATTAGCACTTCTACATAACTGAATGTAACTGGGTAGTTTTTGGGATCCACCATAGCCAAAAAACATGTATCATTCACATGTTATTATACCATAATACCTCACAACCCATCCACCAAGTATGGATCCACAAGACATCACAACCGATATAGGCTATACCTATAGTAGTCCATAAGAAACTATATCCACAATACACGTTTTGGAAATAACCATAAGTAATTATATCCATATACACATATATATGGGGAAATTTATCCATCGTTCATACCAACACATGTAAATACCATGAGAAGAGATCCAGGCCAAATGTGGAACTCATCCATCCTTCCCCCCAACATGATGTTGGGGAAAACACCTCTCTTCCCAGGGCCCAAAATCCCTATGCTGTCATTTTTTAAAATCGATAGGGTGGAGTGGCGCATTAAAACACAATTATCACATGATATAATTTAACTCAAAACCATAATATGGGCTTATCCTAGTCTGAGAATCAATTACATATAATATCTCTAAGACTCCAAAATACCACTAGTAAGACTGTATATCCTATAAACCATAACCATTTAAAGAGATACATTAAATTACTTTTTTATTTCCATCAATTAAATGGTACTTAGATTAATTACATAACCATTAATATACCATTAATAAACCACATTACATTTCATTACCTTTTCAACATGATCCTTTCCCTCCATGCATAAGAAAATTGAGTCCCCGACTTCTCAGATTTACAACCTCATCATTTCCTCCCAGCAAGCTCCAACCCCATGGGTTAAAAATTTACTAATCCATTAACATAATTACATACCATAATACCCAGTGATCTAGGAAAACATCCAAATCTACAAAATTCAAGGGGATCATCATAGTGAGTATATGAACTACCCGTCAAGTGTTTACCACATATAGTAGGGGCGCAGACCCATCCAACCATGAGAAGCTAAATATAAAAAGAACATGGAATACCCAACAGGTCTTCATCTCTCTTGGATGTTGAGTAACCAAAACAATCTACCTCAATTTGTAGGGAATGGAATGCAGATAAACACCAATATAGATTTTGGCCAGACAATTGATTCAAACAAGCATCCATGTTTTATAATATTGTGTAAGACCAACTTCAACACATTCCATCATATCAAGTGTCCTCCCTGAGACTTAAATTCATATTTCGATGCATCTCACCACTCTAGAAATAATCTTCTACCAAAAAAATGGGCCTCCCCACCCACATACCACAAGATCCCTCCAGACTCATCCATCCTAGTCTCATGTCACATCTGGGCCTCCCTTCCCAACATACAACAACAACCCTCTATGACCATCTATCCCATGTTAAATACACATCACAAGATGTAAGAAACAAACAAAGAAAATAGTCTCTTAGACATAAATCAGCGCATCTAGACTCCACACCAAATGAGCTCTCAGGGATCCAAATTTTAATGAACATTGCATTTATAAGAAATTTGAGAACCCATGCACTATAATGGAATTTTCATTTATCACAGAACCAGTTCTTATTCCAGTTTGAATTAGCTGATTCATTATTCACATGTTCCAAGTACATGAAACCTAAGAAAAACATTATCCCAAAATATAATAAATTAATTAAAAATTAATTCAATATTCCATTAAATAATTTACCAACAAGCATAATAATTCATTTGTTTTATTAACAAATTAAAATATGCACACACACATTCATCAAATCTATTATAGTCAAATTACAACAATAATAACTAGATAAAATAAACATGCGTCTTTCTCATATAGCCAATTATTTATCAATTATTTTAGGAATTATTATCTTTACCAATTTCCATTAATAAAAACAATCTAAACCATGGAAGGCCTTTTTATTACACTATTTTTCAAATCAAGAGGAAACTTGTTATCACGGTACAAACAACGACATCACAAATCGATATCAATTATTTAATCCAATTCATGTAATGATAAGGTAAATTTCATTATGATCCAAGGGGATAAATTATGTAAACATTAAAATTTCACATAAATAAATAGAGAAGCAATGGATCCCCTACCACAAAAGTTCATCGATGTTATTCTCATGATAATAGACTATTCAACAGATCTCTGATCACTCATTTGGAAATAAATACATCCATTTGAGGATTTCATTACACAAACACACCAAAAAAATGAATAGAAACCCCATTAGAACCATGGATAAGAAAACACCATAGCATGATGATAATGTGTGAGATAAAATACAATCAAACAAGAAGAAATGTCTAGGAAAAAATGGAAAAACACACCGTGGATCTACCTGGGTCACTATAGATCGATGATGTATTATAGGAATAGATCATTAATGATAACATCCCAAAGATGTTGAAGAGGGTGTCATTGGGTTGCTAGGAGTCGAGAGTGTTATACTATAGCCATAGGATTTGACAACCCAAGGAGTTTCAAAATGTTTTAAAACATACAACATTAGGGAATTGCACAATGTGTAATCCCCTTTCACATCATGTAATCCCATGTATTCAGTTTTTGATGAAAAAATAATCACATATTCATATTGTTTTATTTTTTAAACACCTATCTATTATAAAACATGAAACTCAAATTTCTACCGTGTGATTATTTACAATGGGAAATCATTCCCTTCATCCTGATTCTAGAAACCGAAAAACTCTAGACTTACTCTGAGGATCCTCTAGGATCCTCAAGCCCCATAAATGCAACAAGGGTCAATCAACATAGATCTTGGCTATTACACTAGTGATAGGAACAACATATGTTTCACCATTCGATTGAGGATTAAACCCCATGGACTTTCCCTATGTGATGGGTTATCACCCAACATGTGGGTAATACTTTTTTTAGAAAGTTATTAAAATAATTCCGATAATTCTACAAAATTTTAGTAACTCAAATTTTCTTCAAATTGAATTGAATGGTAATCCTTAATGGTTTCAGACACTCTCATAAAAAATATTTATCATTATTATCTCAAAATTTGGCACATATTAAGGGTTATCCTCCATCAATCATGTGTTTTCTAATCAGTAAAACTTTCCACTAAAAATATTTTCTTTTTCATCAGTATCGATCAAAATATTCTGTCAAATAAAAAAAGAAAAATAAATATAGTGAAATTCCTTTATAGTTTATAATTAATATAAATAGAATATATTTGATAAAATAATCCTATAACATAATTAATAAATTGAATCCAAATAACATTAATCATTCTACTTCATCTATATTAAGAGCATAATATTAACCATGATCCCTTAACTTGTTTTGGTTTATATTCCCTTAACACTCAATGAATTCATTTGAATAGTTCATCATATCATTAAAATGGAAGCTTGGAGAATTGAAAACTTATTTATTTCCCTTGTATACATGTGCAAGGTGAAATTTCTCCCCGTTCGTTTTTCAAACACTCAATATTTTAAAGAATGTACAAGGGTATTTATTTCCATAATTATCACATAGGGGAAATCCTTATTTCCTTTCTTCCCTTTACGAAAATTTTTAATTCCATCCTCGTGTCCACCTTTCTCCCTTTTACACCTTAATACATTTAGAATTATATCTGTATCATTATACAACATGATACTTTGTCATCATATAATGAGAAATTTTTGGAGAGTAGTTCCCTTCGAATAATTGGCTTAATCCCTTCAATGAAATGGTCAATATATCTTTTTGATTTAAAGATGTTGTCTAAAGAATTCAATGATAACCATGTAAGGTTTGATTCATACATAGTATTTTTTTATTATCCTTTTATCTTATACTCGGGAATTGTCTCTCCATATCATTATATTCCTCATTAGGAAGATACTTTTCCAAGATAAGTGCTATAAAATACTTTCACTCCATGATCATTATTTATTCTTCATCCTGAGTGTTTTAAATCAATTACTATAATTGATCTTTATCACCTGATATGTGATAATATACCATGTAAAAAATCTCATTTTCATTTCTTCTCAATGTGAGAAATATCTTCTCTTAGAAAATTAACCATTGCTCAGGTACAAAATGATTTCTATATCCTTTGAATGATGGAGGTTGCTGACACATGAAGCGTTCTAACAATATTACACCATGTAGCAGATTAGTAGGTTTCCCCATAGAGAAATCGTTATTTCCAATAAACTATGTCAATTTCCATAACATCTTAATAATTTGATCAGTTCCAGCTACAACACCACCCCCAACATCATTGTCTTTCTTAGGTGGTAAATCCCTACACCAGTTATAACACGTTGTGTATTTATGAATTGATTTTTTCAATTAAATTAAATTTATTTTATATCTTTTTCTACATGAAATATCACGTTAATCTTAATCTACACAAAAAACTGGGTTAATTATCATTACACATGAAACCACATTTTAAGGAAAACAATATATATTGGTAATATTATTCAAACAATAAGGTAATAAATGAAATCTAAAATTAGTTAGATATAGAGAAAGAAATAATTTTTCAATATTATTTATAATGTTTTTTATTAATAAAATATATTGATATAAAATAATAATTTTTTTGGTAATGTCCTTATATGTTTGGAAGACCATTTTTCTCAAAAAAGTATTTTACTTAGTTTTGTAAAATACAATAAAATTGATTATAAAATATTTTGAAATTTTATTTTCAAAACTAAAATTTATTTTTAAAATAATCATTTAAAAAATATCTTTCGTGAAATTTTTTGGGATCTTTCTAAAATATTTCATTTAATGATAAATAGTGAAAGATAGTGACTTTTAATTAAAAACTGGATTTTCATTAAATATATTTATGATGATAATTTATATATTGAATTTATTATAAATTTAAATTAGTTCAATTATACATATATTAATAAATTTTAGGTCATTTTAATCAGTTTTATATTGCATTTTGGTATAAAAACATTGTTAAAATTTGGTCAATTTCTCATTAAAATCCCAATTTTTCATCACACAAGCGAGGTTTATTTTAAGTTACATTTTCCATTTATGTGAAAAGAATTTGGAAAAATAGATTCAATATTTTGAATGAAAATAATTTATATGATCTAACATATTCAACTTATATTTTGAAAAATATTAACAGTAAATTCTTTAAAATTATTTACCTTGGTTTTTGAAGAAATAAGTTTACCCGTGATTAAACTACAATGATAAGAGTTAAAATTACCAATAGATATGTATAAAATATATTTTATGGTCACCTTTTGACATTATCTTATAATATACTCTAATTTTAGAAATTTTTTACCCTTTAGGCATATGAAAAACAAGAGATCACTCAATTATTTTCAAAAATACCAAGTGTTCCCTCTCCCCTACATTTAAAAGACCACCCACACTCCTATATTATTCATAGAATAAAAACCATTTTTCTGAAATATAAATAAACAAATAACTTCTAAAAATTACAAAACACATCTTAAAAACCTTATTTTTGGAAAAGTTCTATCCAATGAATTATTTTTTTTGCAATCATAAGGTGGATACACGAAGAAGATGTAACATTTATCAACGAATGGTTTTCATTTATTTCCTCCTCCATTCCATTAATTATTTTTTATTCTATGATTATATAAAAAAAATATTTATTACATATATTTATAATTTTTTTTGTTATGTTCATGATGTACATCCAAAAACACGTCCATCAAATGGGTTGGGAAATCATCATTCTTCTGTACAACAGACTATTGCCTCACGAACCGATGTCATTAATTTTCCCATTAACACTCTCAAGGTGGGTTATATTGTTGGATATATTCTTTATATATGATATTTATGACATTATTATTATTGTAAAATTATTAAATCAAATATACCATCATAATATCTATTTTTTTGGATTTCCATAATGTCGCTCACGTGTACGGTAGACTACTACCCGATGAAGCGATCTGATTAAATCATTCTTAACAGAAAATGAATTGAAGGTGGGTTTAATAAACTTATTTAATATATATGAATTAAAAATAATTCTTGTAAGATAATATATATCATTTATTTTTCTCTATTTCAATCCAAGAGTTCATGTATACGTATGTTGTACCCTCTCTATGAACCATGTATTTTCCTTTTCTATTATTAAATTTAATGAATTACACTAAATACATCTATAATGAATAAATATTATATTTATATCATGGTAAAAATTGTGGATATGAAGAAAAAATGATTGAAGTATGAAGACAAACGATAATAAGTCCAAACATATAATAAAAAAAGCAGTTATTCCATGAAATGTTACATTAACATGGAATTGTTAATAAAGGGATAATTAAAGGAACAAATAAAATACTATATAGTAATATATATATTATTATTTTTCTATAATATAATTATGATAAAAAATATATTTATTATACATAAGGTTTTAATGAGTACGATGGAAGTCTATACTTATAGTAAGGGATTTCCATCTCAATTTTTACTACTATTCGACCTATTAAAATTTCACCACAAATTTTTATTATGTGGTGTGTATAATACCCATTAATTTATTTCATGATTATTATACTAATAATTATTTTTATTTACATATCCATTTTTGGATCTGTATTTCATGGGTTATATGGTTAAAATGCTACCCAAACAGTAAGGTATTTTTTCACAATTTTCCTTCTTTTAGACATGTGTTACGTTATGCACCTATATTCCTTCACAATGTGTATATTTATCCCCAATGACATGTAATTTCATGAATTTATTTATCCTAATTATATTTTTTTCTATTCTGTCATTGATATTATTATTAAAAATTTACAATGTGGCTGTGTTTTTATGTTACAATCTCATCGTTTGTCAAGAATTATTTACTTTATTTACGATTATCATATACTATAATCCACCACTCAATATACTCAAAAATATTATTATTTTATATTTATTAATTATAAATTCATGTAAAATTACCAATTTTCCACTCCTTTATAATTAAAATAATTGCGAAAATATTTTTAACAAAATATATTATTATTTCTTACGTCGGTCCTAAATCTCTTTTCCTCCAAAACCATTTTTTATAAAGAAAGTGTTTTATAAAAGATTATATCAATTATTTAAATAATTAATTAAAGTTATTTTTTACCCATATTTTAATTTTTAAATTTTTAAATGAATATTCATTTCATTTTAAATAACAATGGCCATTTGGAATTAACTGAAAATGTGAAAGGAGTCATTGGTTTAACAAATATAACATGAATAAAATTTTCCAATGTATTCACCAATCATTTCATTAAGATCAAAAACATCTCTGTAGTTGACTGTGGAACATTTATAAGAACTCTTTTATTTAGTGTGGTCTAATTTCCAATTGGGTTTTGTCTGGGACTTTTTTTGGGTGTAAATTATAGAAATATGGTATAAAAGGGGTAGTGCATAGTTGGCGTAGTTTTAGGTAAAAATGTGTACCCCGTCCTAGAAAACCATGAAAACCCAGACAATATGATTTTCATTGTTGGTTCATGGTTTGTCTAATCATATGACATTTAAGGAGTCATCTTGCTCCCCTAAAATAAATGGTGCAATGTTTAGGCGCCCGATTTGTAGAAAGAGTGCGCCCCTACCCAGCAAACCATGAGAATGAACTATTACCTACTAAACATTAATATTAAAAATCCTTAAACACTAAATAATCAAATTTTTCGACCCCCATTTGACCCTAGGTCCTGTTTCATGTTTTTTTAGCTCTCTAGAAAATTCGAATCCCTCCTAAACACTGTTCTTCACAAATTGAAGACCAGATTGATGGTCTGCTCCTCTTTCGATTTCTGAATCCTCTCGGCATTCTTCTGTCTAGCATACCAAATTCTTTCCACATTATTTTATTGATGTAATCCACATTTATGTAAATATATATATCATTTTTGTGAAATCTAGATATATGATTCTATATCTAGATCTATATTTACCAGATTATGATTTTGATCATCTTGGTTTAGGATTTTGAGATTCGAATCTAGATATATATCACTATGCTGCTCAATTTATGAGGATTTCATTAGGGAATAATTCAATGGATAATTCAGTTATGTGGGATTTTCAAGAATTCCCATAGTTTTTATTATGATACATTTATGGAAATTGTAGAATTTCTGTCATTATTTAGCAATGTGATTTCCAATATTGCTATAATAAAAGTGTGAGTTGATAAATTGATGCATTGTGGAAATAGATAAATTATTGGAGAATTATTTATGATATTTTTTGGTTCTCTAATTTGATAACTAATTATGGGATTCATTTTGAGATTTATGTATCGTGATGAAGTTAATTGATTGGGGAATGAATTATAAGATCTCAAATTTGTTGAATTGAGATTTATAATTATGGGATTAATTATGTGATATTTATATTATAGATATTGATAATTAATTTTGGAATTAATTATGAAGAATTTTTAAGGATAATGATATAATTAATTTCTGGAATAATTATAGGAATTGAGTTTGGTCATCAATATTAATTTGTAGTTAAATTAAGTAATAGATTTTATGACTTAATTAATTTTCAAATTAATTAAGGTTAATTGTATGATAAACTAACTGTTGAATTTTAATTGAATATATGTGAATAAATAATTTTTTAAATTAATAATGAGTTTATGAAAGGTAACATGGTCAATCAAGAATCATGTAATGAATGGGTATATGATTATGAAAATATTTTTTTATAAATACGAATATGGTCATTCAATATGAATTACATAATGGGAACATGGTCATACTAATGTGTGTTAATGAATGGTAACATGGTCATTAAATTATAAATTAGAGAATGGGAACATTGTAATTCTAATGTGCCATGTATGAATTGTAACATTGGAATTCAAGTGTGAATAAAATAATTGTAACCAAGGTACACTGATACATGACCTCACGTGGGAATTAATCAGGCTTTTGCTTGGGTTAAAGTAGGAATTGAGATATGATATCACCTTTGAATACATCGAGCTCCAGCATGAGATGAAGTAGTTATTGAGATATTATATTACCTAGGAACACATTGGTATATGACAGGATTGGAAGCTAGCGTTGAGTTAAGGGTGTCCTCAGAAACCAAAGAGTTAATGTGGTTAGGTAATGGATAAGTTTTAACAAGATATATATATACTTATACATTGTACTTATTTCATTAAAAAACTATATAAACTATTATATAAATGTATATAATGTTATACACTATCACTGGTAGCCTACTGAGTTGTACTCACACCCTTCTAAGGACAATTGATTTGTACCAGAATAGATATTATTGTTGCATGATAGGTTAATGGATAACTACCAAGGTCAGATGAATAATTTGGGGTTGGATCTTGGATAAGGGGACTAGAAGTGCTTCGAAACCAGCTTGGAAGTTTTTGGTGTCTTTATTTTTAGTTTTAATTGTTACACTAGATATGTACATTTGCACATAATCTTTTCTACTATAGTTGGATATGGTATTTTCAAGAATTGATTATCTTGAGATATTGGTATGGTTTATGGTTATATATGGTTCCACTATTTTTTTTGTTTATGTTGTTGTATTATGAAAATAAAATAGGGTAGAGTCTCCCCTTTAATGACTTATTAGACCCTCGTTGCTATTCGGAAGCCTTTGGAATATGGGGTAGCACACTTGAGGTCATGTGACCAACCAGATTGTGGCATCGGTCTGTGGAACATGGGTTGATATGTTACAAAGTGTTATCAAAGTATTTTTTTTCTTTTTCATTTATCATATTATATGGGTAATTGTAGATATGATACATAGAAGGGTTGGGGCAGGGACATGTTCTCATTATTAGAATTTAAAAACATGTGTATAGGGAAAACCCATGTACTTAGGGTGGGATATTTTTTATTGTTGTTTTTTGATACAGTTCAATATTTTTTCACCTAGGGCGATGCACTTGCTGTGTGATGTGAAAATTATTTTTTAATTTTTTAGAGAATTGAATCATGGTCAAGAATGGAATGAGAGTTGGGTTTTTATTAATCATTTTAGGCACTCAATATTTTTTTTGACATCCATTATTATAGTCATACATTGGAAAAAAATTAATGTATTTTTTTGATCTTTAACAATTTTTTCCGTTCAAGTGAAATAGAATTAAAAATTATGCCATAATATGAAATTGGATGTTTAAAATGACAAAATAATTTGAATAATTTTTATTCTAAATGAAAAACTTGATTAATTAGTATACACTTTGAGAACTAAGATCAATGTGTAGGATGGTTAAGGGTAGTAATAGTTCTTTAGTTTTTACCACATGGTGAAGTTTTTGGAAAACATTGTTGTGATCATTCCTCTTATGTATATGTGATAAAGTTGTTTAATGAGTCCTAATATGTGTGTCTAGAATTGTAGAGATATGAATCTATGGGATGTCTTGTTGAAGGGATGATATAAAGTTAGGGCTGGTAATGCTCTACCAGTAGTGGAACTTAAGACACTAATAGTGCCAATTGATGAAGAAAGGGAGAAGATCTGAGAGAACTTTTATTTATTCATTAAATTCACGGGAGGATAACCATGGTGGTATGAGAAGAGCATGTATGACATGATAAGAGATTCTCAGTTTCAACACCCTCCAACAGTTACAAGGGTAGGTGGGCCTGAGGGATTTTAGTTCTAGGTGGAGTCTATTAAGAAAAAAATTGACCATTTAGAGACTCTTTTTTAGAAGAGGGTCATGTTGGAATCTAATATGCTATAAGGATTAGTGAAATTCTGGTCAGACATTAAAGCACATACTAGATAGACTGATAGTATATTAGGGAAGGACTTACTGGAGAGGATCTTGGAGAACATCCATCTAGAGATACTAAGGTAGGAGAGAATACCGGATTTAATTCTGAAACTTAGGGGATAATGTCTCTTTTGAATTATGATGGCCTCTTTTGAAGACGTTCAATTTTTTTTCTCCAAAGATTTCAAGAGGTGACATAACTGCGGAGATATGCTTCCAGAAAGGACTTATGTTCAATATCATGTCCCATTGTATCCTCTATCAGTTAATGAATATTATGGAGGTACTGTATCAGGCTATCTTAGAGGTGGGGAATATAAAGTAAGCTTCTAGTGACTGACATATAGTTGCTTCTGGATGATTAATAGGTGTGAATTTTGAGAGAAGGAAGGGTTTTTATAACAATATTAGCAATGAAAGTGGAATATTAGTGGTCATATAAGTGGGTTGACAACGCAGGTCCTTACATGTGTGATATGTGATTAGTGTGTTAGGTCATACATTATTATAGAAACCACCCCTAACAACTAGAAGATTTCCAATCTTATGGAAATATTGGGAGTGTACCGACGTTTTCAGGACACAACGACATACGATATGTGAGAATGAACCTAGTCATAGTTATAGTGTGGGAAAGAGATATTCTAAACCTTATCAAAGTATCCTCTAGGTTTCTACTAGACAAAGACGTAGATACATTGGATTTGGTTTTTCTAGGGATGAGTTCCCATATCTATAGAGTGGTGAAACTGTGGGGTTCAGACTATATCGCATGGAAGAGGGGAAAGACAAATACATGCATTGGAACCTACCTTTGTGGATATAGAGGCTATTAAATAAATAGTTATAGGTACTAGTCTTGTAGATTCTACATTATCTATTTCTCTATATGATACTAGTTCCCCTCATTCAATTTTTTCTACAAAAAATGTTAACTGTTTGACCATGGTGGTGTAGTTTTTTGAGTGGTATTATGTCTATAGATACATTGTTGGGAGAATGGTCTATAAACATTTGTATATACAAGGTAGTTTCTCTTGAAGTCTCAGATTATCATTTTCTTTGGGATATATATATACATAACATGTTACGCTTCGACCTAATTATGGGTATAGATTGGATATTCACATACCGATCCCACACAAATTATTATCGGAGGAGGGTGACTTTAACCCTTTTTAAGGGTGATCATTATAATCACCATGGGGACTGGGATATCTAAACAGGACTAGCACGTCCAATTATATAGGAACTGGGAGATATCATAGCCCAATTTTCTAGTTTACAATTAGATTATAGAGGCATATTTCATGCTGCCTTTATACCAGTAGTGAAACAGTTTTAGGATTTTTTTCCCAAAGAAATATTAGGGATGCCACGTGAGAGAGATGTGGATTTCACTATTGATATCATGTAAGGGCTGAGCTAGTATCAATTATTCCATACATAATTGATCAAATAATATTCAAAAACTCAAGACTTAGCTGGAGGTTTTGGATGATAAGGGATTTCTTTATCCAAGTAAGTCACATTGGGGTTCTCTGTTGTTTTTTTTCAAAAAGGATGATGCGACTCTATGCTTATGTGATGATTAATGAATGTTAAACTAGATGAACATGAATAACCGATATCTTATTCTATGTATTGATGATCTATTTGAATAATTGAGAGGAGGGTTTATGTTCAGGAATAAAGTTTGGATTTCATGGTATCATCAGTTGGGAGTTGGGAATTTTGATATACCAATGACTGCATTCAGAAGAAGGTATGACCTATATGAGTTCATCATAATATTTTTTGGGTTGATAAATAAAGAATCTATTTTTATGGAAATAATGAAAATAATATAACATCTGAACATATATTAGTTTGTGTTGGTTTTCATGGATGACAACTTACTTTACTCCATGACTCCAGATGATCATGCCCAATATGTTGACATAATACTGAGTACATTGAGAGAGAATCGACTATATGCTAATCGATCTAACTTTTATTTTTACACTGTCCAACTAAAATTATTGGGACACATCATCTTAGATTAAGGGGTGTTATTATTCCTAAGGAAGGATCATGTAGTGGTTTTCTATGATAATTTCAATTATGTTGTCGATATCCCTATCATTCTGGGTTTAGCTTGATATTATCTGAGATTCATCCAAGACTTTTACCATTTCGAAGAATCGCTTTCAGGATTGACCAAAAAGGGGATAATGTTTGACTAGTTGGAAGCTTGTTATAAGGTCTTCCAAGTGATTAATAAGTATTTGATATTTGAACAAATATTGATCCTACCTGAGCTGAGTGAATAATACATAATGTACTATGATTCTTATAGTACTGGACTTGAGGTCATGTTGATGCATGGAGATAGAGTTGTGGCTTATGGCTCTCAGTAGCTAAGTCCACAAGAATAGAATTACCCTACACACAACCATGAGTTCGATGAAATGTTTTATTCTACGAAGTTTTGGTGGAATTATTTATTGGGTGAGAACATTATAGTGTTTTTGGATTACAAGAGTTAAATGTATATCCTCTCTCAACAATATTTGAATCTTCAGTAGAAGAGATGGGTCTAGTATATGAATTCATTTCATTTTTAGTTAGAATAAATTCCTGGGAATGGAAATGGTGTTACTAATACATTGAGTAGGAAAATATGGACTCAAACAGATCATGATTCTAGTCATGAGTGGAAGATGATGACTCTACTAGATGATATACATGTGGTGGTTTAGGGGTATCAGCAGATGATGACTATAATTTTAGTTTCAGAGGATCATAAACTTCTTATATATATGTGTGTATGTACTATGAGGATGCTGAATGTTTGACCTTGACGGGAGCCTTGACTATGGGGAGTCACCATCATCTTGGAGCATAGATGAAGATGAGGCCATCTACGTAGTGAATTTGGTTGTTATTCATTTGATAATGTTAGAGGAATTAGTGTGGTAATTCTATGCCTACATGTGGGGAGTAAATCTTGGGGTGAAAAAAATGTACCATGAATTATGATGATAGTTTTTCTGGCCAGGAATGAAAAAAGAGATGGTAGGGTTCATGATAGGATATTACACCTGTCAGTAGGTGAATGTAGAGCATCAACGACTATGAGGTTTTTTGTAGCCATTTTATATTCTATAATGAAAGTGAGATGATTTGAATCTATATTTTTTGGTGGTTATCCCAAATATTCAAAGGAATAATGAATCTATAAGGATTATTGTGGATTTAATAATGAAAGTAGTGAATTTCATGCCTATCCATGTGATATTCTCAGTGGAACAGCTGGGGGATTTGTATGTTTGGGTGGTAATCCATATGCATAGGGTAAAAAAATCTATAGTTTTAGATCATGATGCACATTTCATATCATTATTTTGGAAGGTATTGCAGAAGGAAATTACTACATATGTAATATTTAGTACTTCCTTCCACCCATATATAGATGGGAGCTAGGGGTGTACTATATAAGAGATTAAGGAGATGTTGTTGCCATCTATTCTAGACATCAGTTGGTCATGGGAGAAACACGTAGATTTTCTGTAGTTTTACATTAAAAAAATTATCAGAATACTATACATATGGAACCATACGAGGATCATTATGGTAAGACATGTCGATCACATATCTGCTGGATGGATGATGGTGAGATTGAGCGGTTGGGAATCAGTCTCATGTAGGACATGTAGAAGCATGTTTAGATGATTCTAAAATGTACGTTTAAGTCACAATGTAGGAAAAATCACATTTTAATAGACATAGTTGACCCCTTGAGATTACAGAGGGTGATCAGGTATTCCATTGGGTTTTCCAATGTTTGGTCAACCTTAAGATACAGATGTTGGTTGAGTTGGTGCCGATGTTTGTAGGACCATTAGAAGTTATGTAACGAATTGAGAAGGTGGCATACCAATTGGATCTTCCATTGAAATAATGTTATATTCATGAGGTTTTAAATGTCTTGAAATTATGGTAGTATCACTTCAACCCTTCTCATGTGATCGACATAGATAACATTGATCTTGAGATAGATTCTTCCTTTGAGGAGAATTTGATATGTGTGTTGGATCACCATGAGAAAGTATTGTGGCGAACGACCTTGAAGATAGTATGTGTATTGGGACTACGTGGGTGTTTGTAATAGGAAACATGGGATATGAAAGAAGATATGTGGGATCAGGGGTCTGATATTTTTGACTTATAATCTTAGTGTGTCTTGGGAGTGCAACTTGACGATGAGCTATTATAAGGTAGGGAGATTGTAAGATCCTAACAATTTCAATAGTTTCCTCGGCCTAGTTTATAAGTACACTTTTATTTACTGTTGATTAATTTTTTATTGGGAACTAACAATATGTGTTTTTTAGTGGAAATTTTGGATAAATGGAATAAAATGGGGTAGTGCACGGTTTGTTCACGTTTAGGGAAAACCATGCAACCCAGCCCAAAAAACCACGCACCCTTAAAAAGTGGGGATTTACACAGTTGGTGTGTTGTTTTTCAACTATGTTCCATCATTGGAGTAACCATGAAACATTAAATTAATAGGTGCACTATTTATGTGCATGGTTAGAATAAACCATAAACCCTTCTTAGAAAACTGTTTGTGGGAATTAAATTCACCTTCAAATTAAATTAAAATTCCCAAACCCCCCTGAAACTCACCAATTTGGACACCAATTCATCCTTATGTCCTATTTAATGTTTTTGGATATATATATATAGAAACTGAAATACCTCCTGACCAATTTTCATTTAAAATTGATGCCTGGATTGAATGTTTTCTCCTCTCTAAGTTATTGAATACCCTCTAGGTTCTTCTCCCATGCTTCACCCTTTATTTACTCTCTCTTTCATCCACTTAATCAGCTATTATGGATATATCTATATCTTTTTAGTGATATCTAGATCTATGATTCTCAATATAGATCTCGATTTACATGATCTAGATTTACTTAATCATGATTTAGGGTTTTGAGATTCATATCTAGATCTACATTGTTGTTCCACTCAATGTTCGTATATTTTTATTAGGCGATTACGAACTAGAGAATTGTTGTAGGTTTTCCAGTCTTCAATTTCAATAGTATTTATTTTGAAATTTTTATGTAAATTTTATAATTTTTAGAATTATTTAGAAATTTGTATTCCAAAATTGGGATAATTCATGTGACCAATTGACAAATTGAGCTATTGGAGAAATATATAAATAATTGGAGACTTTATTATGAGATTTAAAAGATGTAAAATTAGACAATTCATTGGGTTCTAAATGATTATATACATGGATTTTGATTTAGATAATTAATTGGGGAATTATTTATGAGATATCTAATTAGTTGAATTTTGATAATGATTTGTGGGATTAATTATGTGTTTTTGATATTATATGTTCTGATAATTAATTATGGAATTAATTTTTAAAAATTGAGATTGAGAGTGAGATAATTAACTGTGTGATTAATTATGGTAAATGAGTTTTTTAATCTTGATTGATTGGTTGTTAAATTAATTAATCAATTTTATGGATTTATTAATTGGTGAATTAATTATGGGTAATTATGTGATAATATAATTGTTGAATTAGTGATGTAATTTATGTGAATAATTACTTTACATATTAATTATTTTTTTAGTAATGGTAACATGATCATTCATGTATTATGAAAAGAATGGGAAGACGGTCATTCCAATGTGTGTTTATGAATGGGAACATGGTTATTAAAATGTGTGTTTATGAATGAGAAAGTGGTCCTTATAATGTGAAATTATAAATGGTGACATGGGTTTTCAAGAATTAATTATAGAGTTAGAACACGGTCAATGTAATGTGTGATGTATAGATGGTAACATGGGAATTCAAGTATGAATTAAATAATGGTTACAAAGGTACACTAATAAATGACCCCACATGGGAATAAGTTGGGCTTCAACATGATCCAAAGATGGTTTTGAGATATGATATCACCAATGAAAACTTCGGGCTCTGACATGAGCCAAATAAGGTATTAAGATACAGTATTACATAGGAACTCATTAGGTTGTGGCATGATCCCAATATCGTGTTGAGGTATGGGTGTCCTCATGAACCCATGAGTAAATATGGTTATATAAAGAATAAATTATAATGTGATATATGATTAATTAATCATTATTATTATTTCATTATACAACTACATACACTATTATTTGAATGAATATAAATTTATACACCATTAGTGGGGGCCTACTGAGCTTTACTCACACCATACTCTGGCTGCCTGATTGGTACATAAATATACTTTACTGTTACATGACTTTTTAATGGAAATTTCCTCATATTAGATGTCTAATTTGGGGATGTTATTGTATGTGTGAACCAGGTGTGGTTGGGGACCTGATTGGGAGTTTATTGTGTCTTTATTTTCAATTTTCATTTTAGACACATGACTGTACATTTGCATGGAATGTTTTCTTATTTAGTTTGATACAGTATTTTAGAGCATTTATTTTCTTAGGATATTTG
This sequence comes from Viscum album, assembly GCA_963277665.1. Lineage (NCBI taxonomy): Eukaryota > Viridiplantae > Streptophyta > Magnoliopsida > Santalales > Viscaceae > Viscum > Viscum album. The sequence goes on along the minus strand of OY728151.1, from coordinate 1,250,987,264 downwards.
TATTTTTTAGGGTTATATACACTTCAATTATTGTTTTATTATTTCTTCTAGTGTATTACTCTGAAAAAAGAAGGTATAGTCTCTACATGAATCACTTATCATACCCCCACTGCTAGTCGGTAGCCTCTTGTGTATGAGGATGCACACTTAAAGTCATGTGACCAACCGGGTCGGGGCACTGGTGTGTGGAACCCCTATATAAGGTGACGAGGATACCTCTACCATCATTAAGTCTTTTCATAGGGGATTCATGATGGTCAGATCCCATGGAAATCAAAAATCGTGCGGTCTATGTCCAAATAGAACAATATCCTAATCATGGGATTGAATGGGCCTTTCTATATAGTATTAGAGATAGTGTTATTTCGATGTTCCAGTGGGGACGATGGGCCCATCTAGGGAGAATATTATATAAATCACACATCGAAGGAGAAAGAGCATAAATAACCCCTTTATAAGGTGGTGTTTATACCTCTACCATCATGAGACCTTTTCATAGGGTATTCCTAAGGGTCGGAGCCTAAGGAATGTAAATCCAAGTAGTCTAGGACAAAAGAGGTCAATATCCAGATCATGGACTTTACTGGACCATTTTAATTTATTTTAATTTTAACTTCTATGTCTTTACATCTATTTTCTAGGGAAATGGTTTTCATAATGATTTACATTTTAAAAAGTGTTTTTTCAAAGATGAATGTATAATTTCTTCAAGAAATGTTTTAAAAAGTCTATCAAAATCATTATCCATATAATATTTCATCAATTGATATTACATATCCCTTAATGGGGACACAATCCAAAGAAAACAATATTTTTCATTTTCAAAATGGTTTATGTTTGTCATGTCATGATATATATGAAACCAATTTCTATTACATGGGTTATACCATGAGAAAATTCTTATGAAACTCGATTATATTTATTGGTTATTCTATAATGAATGGATAATGGAACATATATTTTTCCATAGGTTCAGATATGATGAAATTTTTATCAAACCCATTTCAGGTTAGGAATTATGATATGATGAATGTTTATGATCATGTAGCACAAATAAATATTGGTTTTATAATGTGATAGGGGTATAATATCAATCTCTAATGCATTGGGTAAATATTTATATATCATGATATATATAAGACTAGAATATGGGGAGAACATATATTTTCAAGGGGTATTGTCCACTATGATGGTCTCATGAGTGAACCCTGAATACTACGACTCTTTTGGGAGTGAACCCATTCCAATATAATTTCCTTAGTTATGATTGTTGACATATATAGAAATTATTTACTATGTTTAAGTGTATAACAAAAATACATGTATTATTTCATTTTTATTCTCTTATGATTATCTTATGGTTCATGTATTATGAATTACCTATCATTTTTCAAAGATTCATGATTTTGATTTTTGGTATGTAGGGTATGGTTTTTAGATGTTATAATCATTTCAACATACCCTTAATCTCATGTTGTGATTTTGTTCTCATTTGATTTCCCTTATAGGGTATCTGATACCACACATTCCTATTTTTATATGCCCAAGTTTATGAAAATATTTATTGTGTAAGCTATGTCTGAGAAGGGTTATTGTTATGAACAACATAGTAGGAGATGACGTAGGTCACTTAAGTACAAGTTATTATGTTTCCATGTTTTGAAGGAAAACAAATATTATATTCTAATTGATTATGTTTTTGTACTGTAATAAATATTCCTAAAAGTTAATATAATATCAATGTATAAAATCCTTAGTTTGTTATAGTTGGTACCAGTAAAATGGTTTAGTTATCCTTTTGAATCTGGGATGATAAAACCATGTTAAGATCCTTAAAGACATATCTAAGGATAGGTTTAATGATGAGTCAATGTATAGTAAAATGTTATGGAGTTCTTTTAATGGATAAAGTCGGTGTTTTCCTAAAAATTCGTCCACATATGGATACTATAGATGGATGTGGATTTGGAAGATATGTACTTAGTGGTAACAAACCCAAAACATTATATTGATCTAGGCTCGATTGGGAAATAGTTCACTACAATAGTCCTTGATGCACACCTTGTATGACACTCTTGGGGGATATGCATCAGAAATTATGAAACTCAATATGAACTATTAGGAAGGATTTAAATAGATGATGACAAAGATTTCATTATGATAAATGTATGGTGTTATATATTAAAGAATAGTTCATCACTATTTATATAGAATGTATGTGAATTTTATGGATTATGTAGTTCCCCATCATGATTATTGTTTTTACACTATCCTTTCAATTTTTAATAAATGTTTGAAGTTCGAAGGAACCACGTTAATGATGAGTGTGATGGGAAGTGAAATTATTTTCCACTCAATCATCCAAATGTTAATTTATGTGGAATCAAAATCATGTTTCTATACTTGAAAAACATCCTCACGAAATGAATCATGCAGTACATAAAAAAAATAGGGTAGGGAAAACATTCTACCCACTCGTTCATGATATGGTGTCCACCTTCCATCAATGGATCAACTAATACATCACTTACTGAGTAGTGGATCACTAGCACTAAAAATATATTTTCCATTATCTAGTGTTAATAACATGAAAATGTCATTTTGGATGTCTATCTTTTAGAAGGTAGAGAATAGCAATGGTTATATAATATCTAGGATATAAAGAAACATGATTAAATTGACTCAATATTTTGGATGAGTTTAGGAACATTTTCTCGATAAGTTATTTCCTCTTATTCATCATATGAATATGGAGAAGGAGTTCCTTGAGTAAAATATTTATTATATTATTAAATTGGTTCCAATGAAGAAAATCTTACAAGACTTGTGTGGTACACTTATGTTATTATCATCAAAATGGAAATTATGGTCGATCAGTTCATTAGTGGATTAAAACTAAGTCTCTTAAGGGTGTGGGAAATAATATACATTAATTACAATGATTATATTTTTTGGTGTTCTATCAAGGTGGAAATACAGGTTGGATTTACGTAACAATCTTATGGTTTTAAAAATAAATTAAAGATAGAGTTCAAAGGAAAATATAAAAACCATGGAGAAAAAGAGATGTGATTTCCATTATAATTAATGTGTGGGAAGAATTATTGATGAAATTTTCTTTAGGAAACTAGTAAATGATTTTTTAATGAATGGACATTGAAAATTTTATTTATGAAGTGATGGGAAGATGTTAGTTGATGATGTGTATATAAATAAATCTACATAGAATGCACCACAAACACTCTATGGATTTAAATGTATAGTGTATGGGAAATATTCCAAACTATTCCCAAGTCTAATGGTAAATGATGATGATCAGCATCAACACCCTCTTAATCTAATGGTAAAATTGAAATCACATGTTATATTTGTTTATAATGAGGGGAGTGATAAAGACATGAAAAAATGTACAATGACCATGAACTCTAGATCCTCTAATGTATTATTTGACTCTAGATCTAACCATTTTTTCATGTCAAACGAATTTTCTATGGGTATTAGGATTCCACTAAACAATTAGATGTAAAATTTTTATGGAAACTTTATAATGGTACAATTATTGCTTCTCAAGTATATGATTCATATATGGTTGAATTTAGTGAGAATTGTATTCTTGCAAATAATGTCAATCTTCCGCATATTGAATTTAATATTATCTAGAGAATGTATTGGATTTCGATAAATAAATTCCACATCTATTGTCTTGTATGGGAAGTAAAATTAGATATTTCAGATAAACCTATGATCATATATCAATGTGATGATAATTATGATTTGTCAATATATATCACATCCGTTGTATGGGTACCAATTCCAATTAAAATGGATGTTTATCTCGGATAGTTGGGAAAAAATTCATCGATGATATACCCTTTGTACATGATTTTTTTGATGTCATTCCAGAATAATTTCCTATTCTTCGACAAATATATGATGTTTTGTTATGAATATAACTCAATTATAGATCAACACCAATTTTATAGACTCTGTATATAATGGTCTTAAATGAGTTATAATAAATGAAGAAAAATTATTAGAAAACCTTAACAAGTAATTCATTCATCCAAGTGTGTCACCCTGGGGTGAACCTATTCTTTTTTAAAAAAATTGACGAATCAATGTGACTATGCATTGATTATCAAGAGATGAATAAAAGAAAAATTAAGAACATGTATCATCTTCCCTAAATTGATGACTTGTTTCATCAAATCCAAAGATCTCAATACATTTTAATGATTGACCATCATTCTAGATGTAATCAATTTATGGTCAATAATGGGGATATACTCAAGAAAAAATTTATTACAAGGTATAGACACTATGACTATATATTGACTCTTTTGTTGTTTCTAATTCCCCTTATATCATCATGTTTTTCATTAATAGAGTATTCAATGATTAACAAGATCAGTTTGTGGTAGTATTTATAGATTAGATTCTTAACTAATCAAAGAATAAGGATGAGCATGCATATAACTTGATAATTTTAATATGGACACTACGGAAGGATAAAATATATATAAATTTTACAAATTGTGAATTTTAGCATCAAAATGAGTCCTTTTTGGGTCATATAATCTAAATAGAGGGTATATCAATAGATCCATCAATGATGGTGAATATTGAATATTAGAATAACCAACCATGGTGACTTAGATCCATAGTTTTCATAGTTTATCTAGATATTATTCGTGGTTTAGGGAGAATTTCCCAGGAATATCTAATCTTGTGACTTTGTTAACTCAGAATGGATCCAAGTTCCTTTAGATAGATGAATGGGGGGAAATGTCAAGGAACTATTGATAATATTATTCATTTCACCTATTCTTACATTATGTTACAAGGGAGAAGGTTTTGTAATCTATAATGATGAATCAAAAAAGGGATTGGGATGTTTTCATACCCAACATGATATGGTTATAACTTATGCCTCATGAAAATTTATTACTCATTATAAAAAGTACCCAACTCATGATGTGGAGTTAGTTGTGTTAATTTTCGAATGAAAAATATGGAGGAATTATCAATATTGCGAAAAGTGAGATATATATACAGATAAAAACATTTTGTGTTTATATTCGTAATGAAAGAGTCTAACATGCTCCAATGAAGATGGGTAGAGGTCATTAATGGTTATGACTACTCAATAAATTAACACCCTAGGATATTAAAGAATGTGGACGATGGTTTGAGTCAAAAGAATCACACTATATTATCCTTCGTATAGATTAAAAAAGATCCAATATTTGATTTAAAATGGAAGAATCTGAAAATCTTGATGGAAGGGGAAATACCATCATTCCCAATTGAATGTGAAACCGTATATACAAGGGAGTATTAAATAGGTATAGAAGGAATAAGTAGATCTATAAAAGAATTTTATAAATGTTATTGAGTTTGACCTTGATCGTGATGGAATGATAATGTTCTAGTACCCTGTATGCATAAAATCTCTACCAAATTTGAATATGTGTATAGTGGAATGTCATATTTCCTCATTGACTTTTTTTCCAGGATGTATGGATATTTATAGTGATTTTAAATAATATCATTTGAGGGATGACCAGAATATTGATTTCATAGATCTTGTATATCTATTCTCAGCTTTCCAACTAGTTAAGTCTAAATGAAAAATTTCCAAGGGGGTGTTTTATCAATTACCCACAAAAGAATGGAAATGGAAAATATTACCATGTATTTTACTATTGGAACCCCCCCCAATACATTTAAAGGTAACAATACTATATGATTGATAGTCAATATCCCTTCTATGACAGGACACTGTACCATTATTAGATATGTCTTATCTCTTTATAATAATACCAGGATATACATTAATGAAGTGGTATGGTTGAATAGAGTTCCACATTAAATACTATCTTATCAGGACCTGAGGTTTACATGAATGTTCTGGTGAAGTCTTTCAAAATCACTTCATGCAGAGTTCAGTTTTAGTACATCATATCTTTTTCCGATAGATGGTATGTATGAAAGAATAATGAAAACCCTAGAGGGTATGGTGCTATCTTATTTTGTGGATTTTAAAGGCAATTGGAATCAAAACCATCCTATTGTTGAGTTTTACTATGAAAATAAATTTCAATCAAGAACATTGTTGGCTCCTTATGAGGCCCTATATGGAAGAAAATGTAGAGATCTAACATACTGAAATTTTATTGGAGAGTGAATGTTACTGTGACCCGAGATAATTGAAGAAATGGAAGAGATGGTTTAATCTATTCCGAAACACATAATGGTATATCAGAGATGGAAAAATAATATGCTGATAATCACTAGAATTATCAATAATTTGAAGTTTTTGATAAGGTGTTTCTAGTAATTTCTCCATGCAAGATGGTTTTGTGATTTAGGATGAAATGGAAACTGATCACTAGTTATATTTGTCCCATTAGAATTATTTTTTGTATCGGGATGGTAGCCTAACACATGGATCATCCACCAATTTTCCCTCAATATCATGATATGTTTATTAAATCTCTCATAGGGAAGTGCATAACTAATTGTTCACTCATACTAAACTCAAAAGATAATACACTCTAGCTAGATCTTTCTCATAAGGAACAACTCGTCGTGATTATGGATCATACAGAAATTTTTTTAAGATAAAATATGAGTCACATAGTCATAGATAATTTTTGGGAACACATGTTTTATAAAGATATATGGTATGTTGATTATATGATGAGGCATAAATATTTTAAATTTTTATATCCGAGTGATGAATTTCTAGGGAGAAATTAATTTCTTTAGGGGTAGAATGTAACTCCATGAGTTTTTATGAATTATTTTCTTCTATATAAATTAAATTTTGTTTTATATATATTGGATTCATCCAACACCAAGTTATTAATTCACTACACACAACACTAGTTAATCATGTGTTGTAGACAATATCGTATTTTATCATACACACTATATATTATTAATATTATTCAAACTTGACCATTACGACCTAAATATCAAACTAATTGAAAAAATAATTAAAGGGTTAAAGGGTTTATATAGGTAAAACATATTTATAAAAAATAAATGGGTTTTGTTCAAGTGTATATGTTTTGAAAATAATTTTATTTCGAAAAAAATCATTATTTTTTTTATAAATAATAAAATTAATTTTTGAAAGAATTAGAAATTTAAGCTAAAAAAATAAACATCATTTTTTAAATCATCATATCAAAAATACGTTTGGTTTAATTTTTAGTATGTTTATAAAAAATCATTTTGGATGAATAGAGAAAAAAACTGAATTTTATTTGAAAATTCTATTTTGAGTTAGTTTATTTATAAAATTAAATTAAATTTTCACTTAAATTAAATTTTAAATTAGTTTAATTTTACATCAATTAATCCAATTTAATTAATTGTAATCAATTTCATATTAAATTCTGAAATAAAAAAATTGTAATTTTTTTGACCAATTTCTCTTTAAAACCCCGTATTCTTATCATGTATACGAGATTAAATTTAAGTTAAATTCGGACGGTTTTGCGAATTTAAATTGAAAAATTTTAATAGATATTTGGAATAGACATAATTAATATTATCTAATTATATCTACTTAATATTGATCAAAATGAATAGTGAATGTAGTAAAAATTAAACACACGGTTAAGGTAATGATGGTTTTATCAGGGGTTAAACTAAAAAGATAAGGGTTAATTTAACTATAAACTCGTCTAAAAAAGTTTTTATGGAAATATTTAGAAACAATAAGGTATATGGTTTTATTTTGGTCTTTTTTGGACCCTTTTTAAAATAAAAAATGTGGGAGTACCCAATTTTTTTTCTAAAATACCATCTGCATCCACCCCCCCCCCACATATAAAAGTCCACCCCACTCCTCCATTATTCACATCTAGAAACCCTTTATTTGGAAAATACCAACAAAAATAACAACCCTAATACCCTCCCATAATCAATTAATCCTTAATTTATTCCAAAATCCATCTTAGGAAGGCTTTTGGTGAAAACCTAAGGAGGATACCCAAATAACAAATAATGTTCATCAATCAGTGTTTTTATTTTACATATTCCTCCACCACTTAAATTATTTTTAAAACATTATTATCTAATATACTTTTTATATTCCCTATTAAATTTTTTAAGGTCAATATAATTATGTTCAACTGTCTCCACTTCCATCAAATCGGTTATGAAATCATTATTTGCATGTACGGAAGACTACTACCTCCTGAACATATTTCATTCCTTTTACATTACAACCACTAAAGGATTTTTTTAAAATGAATAATTATTTCTATATTATATTTATTATTTTAGTATAATTCAGGATATATAATATCACAAATACCTTCATACACTCCATTTTTGTGAATATGATAATGTTGTTTATGGGTACTGTGGACTACCACCTTGCAAAGCAATGTGATTCATCCATACATTACATTAAATGTATTATATATGGGTTTCAAAAATATATTTAATATTTATAAAATAAAAATTATTATGGTAGGATAATATATATCATTTAATTTTTCTCTTTCAAACCCACAAGAAATACAGACATCATTCATGCGTATGTACGACCTACCATCTCCATGAATGATGTATTTCATTTTCTATCTCTAAATTTTTTGAATTACTATAAATTCATATATACTAATTATATATCATATTTATATCATTGATAGGATTTTGGATCTTCTTAATCCATGATCCATTATACAATACCAAATATAAGAAGACAAAAAAACCAGTAAAAAAAAGTACTCATTAACTGAAATAAGACATTATAATCGAACTATTTACAAAAATGTAATAATATGTCATAATAAAATAATATATAATATCATATTTATGAAAATATTTCTATAATAGATGTATAATAAAATAATATTTATTATACAAGAGGTTTTAATGAGTAAAATGGATTTCAATACTTAAGGTAATGTATTTATGTCTCACTTTTTACTTGTGTGAGACACATTCCTTATTAACCACCTATTTATATGATTGTGTGTGTATACTACCCATGAATTCATTTTATTATTCTTATAATGAGAATTATTTTTATTTAAATATACATTTATAATCTCTCTTTTATGGGTCTTATGGTTAAAACATTACCAAAATGGGGAGAGTTTTTAATCTCAATTTCCTTTTTTGAGATATATTTTATGTCATGCACCTATATTCCTCATCGAGGTGTATATACAGACCATTTCACATGTAATATCATGAATTAATTTATCCTTATGATATATTATATAACATTTTATTTTATTCCTTCATCAATCTTACCATTAAAAATTACCATATTGGTATTGATTTTATATTTCAATCTAATCATTTATTGGGATTATTTATGACTATGTTCCAAATGATCAAATATTATGATCTGCAACTCCAAAAAAATAATTTATTTTCTCAAATGGTTATTACTAATATTTTCAAGTAAAATTCAAAATTTTCCACTCATTTTTACAAAAAAATAATTGATATATTAATCTTTATAAACAATATCATTATTCCTATCTTTGGATAGAAATTTGTTTTCTTCCAGAACCTTATTTTCAAAAAAAAAACATTATTTAAAATTCCTCGTATGATTTATGAAATAAATTTATACTCATATCTTAATTTTTCCAAATTTTTTAAAAGTAATATTTGTATTATTTTTGAAAATAGTGGTTGTTTGGATTTTACTAAAATTGTTAATTGAATCTTTGTTTCAATAGGAATGGCATGAAGAGAATTTTCCAAAATCATGAAAAATCATTTCATTGGTGATTAACTTATATTTTTTCATGTTTATTTAAAAATGAAATTATTTTAAAATTGTTTTACATTTTAAATCATTTTTCTTAAAAGGAGAAAGGATATTTTAAACCATGAATGTTCTGAATGATCAATAAAAATTATTTTACAACTAATATTTCATCCTTTTATGTAACCTATTCGGTACTAGAGATACAATCCAAAGATAAAATTTTTATTGACTATCAAAATGGATTAATTTTCTTATGGAATGAGGTTTGTGAAACCCATTTCACATCCACAGTTTATACCATGCAGAAATTATTATGAAAGACTTTTTTTAACAGTTTATGCTACAATCATATGAATAAAAAACCTATCTTTATAAATTGGTTATATTATGATGAAAATTTCATGAATCCAATTTCATTTCAGTGATAATGATATTACCAATGTTTATGAACTTCTGACACACATAAATACATTTTTTATTATGTGATGTTAGGGACCTATATCTCCCTCAATTGAATTGGGTGAAGATTTATATCTCAGTGATATACATGACCTTAAAGAGGAGGTAACTCAACTCAGTAAGAGTCTTTGTCCACTATGAGGGTTTTGGGGGTAAACTGCGACTACTGTAATAGTTTGGGGAGTGAAATATTTTTAAAATGATAGCCTTGGTACTGAGCATCGACTAATATGGAATTGATTTTCTATGCTTATGTGTATTCTAAAAAAACATGTCTTATGCGAATGTTATAATCTCATGATTATCTTATGATTAATTTCTTATAAACTAACAATACATATTACATGAATCGATATTATGATCTTTGATATGAAGGGTATGGTTCTCAGATTATATGCTCAATACTCATACCCTTATTCTCATGTTATGCTTTTGTATCTTCCTTTTCTACCCGAACTAAGCATCTGATATCACCTGTTATTATATTTCCATTCCACATGTAATGATGAATTCTATAATCTAATTTTTTCAATGAAGGGTTCTTGTTATGGTGAACATATTGGGGGATAACAGAGATCATGTACGAACTATTGTTTAAGCTTCCATGATTCAAAAGGAAAAAAACTATTATAGTCTTCATACATGTGTTTGTGTATTGTAATGAATAGTCATTAAAATGATGTAATATCTAAATATTTTATGAATTGGATGCTATATTGTTCATGTGCATTGATACGATTTCCATTCCTTCTTCTATGAACCATTTCCAAACTATGGTATATGGTAAATTAGATAAAAAATTATTAAAAATAATGCATAATCCCAATACAAAGTGAAACACATAACCTAAATAGAAAACATTATTCATGGATAATCTCATAATCATAAAAATTATTTAATTGGGAAATTTTTCTTATCATAAGAATATTTTTAAATCCATAAAACTAGTTTGTATAAAAAGTGTGAATTATTCTAAAAATATCCCCTGATATTAAAAAAACTTGTGTGTTGTATGGTCCATTTTTAGGTTCAATGTAAGTCTAGAGTCAAGAAAATTCGGCATATTCTATATTTATTAACCCTAGGTACATCTGTTCCAAGAACACGTCCACTAGTAGTATCTAGACAGAGACGTATTATTATGTAAAAAACAATCTATTCCTTATAAATACACTAGTATGTTATTATATACTTATAAAAAAAATTAATTTTATGATTATTTTCTCTAATCTATGTTTTCCTAAATCTAGTTATCATGGTTTCTACAAAACATCCTCTGATAAAAATAGTGTCCTCCTTGACTCATGTATCCTAGAGTATGTGGTTACTTTATTAAATTTACTTATGTTACATGAAATTTAATCTTGATGGACCAAATAGTTTAGTAGTATTGGTAAAATACATAAATACTTTAAATTTACATTATAGTCAACAAATTATAATAAAAAAATATTTGTTTAGAATATATATTTCCCCTTGGAATATCCTAACATATCAATCATAAAACACTTCCATATATAATTATAATAAATAATACATGAGAAATGCGTGAGCTCAGTTGCTCAGTATGGTTATTCATAAAAAGAAAGCTATAATGAATAAATAAGTAATATCAGCATGGAAAGGTGAATAACTAGATATCATTCCATTCAATAAATTTCCAGGGAATAATTTTTTAGGAATAACTAATGATCAAATAATTACATATAAATAATCACATGATATTGAAACCTAACCATTTATATTCAAAATAACAAAATAATCACATAGAACACCAATAAAAATCTCATAATTATGAAATTAATAATACCAGACATCATATTATTAGTGTAAGGATTCATTCGAAGACTTCTTAAATTAATTGATAAGGCCAAAACCACAAAACCCAATCTAGTTTGTCTCATGTGACATCATGATGCATTAAGGGGTTATAATGGTCCCCACTCATCGCATACTACGTCCAATGTTTTACTCATATGAAAGGGGTGATACATAATTAACAAAAATCATGATAGTTAAAAACTATAACATAAAATTCTAAAATTATCCTTAATCCATTAATATAATCATAAACCATTCAGTGTAATATGGAGAATGGTATCTAAAATACTACATCCCAATTAAAATATCATAAACCATCTAAATATATAATAATTATTGTATAAATTAAAAAAAATGATAGTGGATCATAATTTCAATAAATGGTTGATGTTTTTTATCAATAAGAATACCATAAAAAGTTCATTAAAAACATTCTCAGGGAAATTAAACATTTCTCTTTGAAAATATTTATGAAACAAAAAGATAACAAAATATATTGATTTTTTATAAAATAACAGAGTAAATTTTTAAAACAATTTTTAAATCATTCATATACCATGATGATATGAAATTTAAATCATGATGTTCATGTTAAATCAAATATACTTTTCACATTTTCAGTAAAATTTAAATGGGCCATGTTTGGAAAATGAAATAAAAAATCAATTAAAATCATTTTAAAAAATTTCACACTTGATTAAAATTTTATTTAATAAATTAGTTCTATATTGATAATATAATTTTTTAAAACACTTTTAGAAAATATTTTTTTTGTTGAAAATGGATTTTCTACTAATGAGGGAAATTAAGTTGGATATCATTAAAATATTATTTGGAAATATTTATTATATAATGATAGGAAAATAAAATGGAAATATATTTCGATTAAATAACCATATTATAAAATAATTCATGAGTTCATTTAGAGGTGGATGATGATATTTCATCATCAGAATCATAATCATAAACAATCACGATAAATGATGAGATTGTAACATAAAACTGTTAGATGTATGTTAACAATGAACCATATAAGACATGAATGAATAACATTAAATGAAACATAAAATATAATGATAATAAATAAATTCATTATATTACAAGTAAAATGGGTTTTATATACACCTCAAAAAAGAAAATATTTGCATAACATGACATATGTCCCAAAGAAGGAAAATTGAGAAAAAAAATCTTTCATAATGTTCAAAATCATTCATATGTGTTTGAACATCCTATATAAAATATATAGGTTTCTTATAAATCTATTATATAAAAATAATCATATATCTCTTACAATATATTATTTATATTTGGTATTTTATCACCCATTTATTAATAATTCTTTGATAAAATCAATGTTTCAGGAGATAATTGCATCATTTTCAAGTATATTTTGGTTCGATAATTTTTGTACATTTACATTTTTCATGGTTCCATAATATTAATAATGTTAAAAGTGATATAAATATCATATTTATTTATTATTCATTTTTAGAGTAGTCTATAAAATATAGAGATAGAAAATTGATTACACCGTTCACAGAGATTGTAGGTCGTATGTATGCATTAATGTTGTATCCATATTATCACTGGATAGAAAAAAGAAAGAAAAATATTAATTAATATTTTAAGAGTATTTATTAAGATAAATTTATAATTTATTTTAATCAAATCCTTTTTTATTAACATTTATTTAAAAATTAAATGAAAAATATTTCACGTCACTATGTGGAGGCGGTAGTCCAAACATATGCATGAGAAATGTTATTATTTTCCAATATATTAGAAGTTAAAAATTAAATTTGATATTATGAAACAAGATTAATGTTTTTTCATAAATATAATATATATTCATTAAATTTATCCTTAAACCCTTCAATGTAATGTTTATTGATAAAATTAATCGTATCAATTCATAAGGTGACTGTCCACCGTACGGATGAGGGAAATTTTCATATCGCTCATAAGAATGAAAAACAAAAATAAATATGTAAAATAATAATTATAGAATTATTTTAATTTTAAAAAATATTACATAAAAGTATTAAATCCATAATTGTATACATCCTTCAATTGTGGTGATGGAAAGTGAATTAAGTCAGTTCGCGGGGTGGTTGTTCACCGTACACATGATCTATAGTTTTTTTTTCCATTTGATTATTGTTGGGATGTATCTATGATATTTTATTAACATAAAAATATATAATTATATATGGTATAATTATTTATTATTTTATAAAATTTTAATATTATTTGGTTGATGTGGAAGAATAAATAAAATAAATATGTATGTTCAACAATATTACTTATTCTTCAAAGAGTGTCTTCAGGTTTGTAACTAAAGACTTATTAGGAGAGATTAAAAAAGAAATATGGAATGTAAGATGTGGGTAGTGAATTTTGTAAGGATTTTGGTTAGTTATTCTTCTATATAAAAGGTTTTGTATTTTTCAATATGGGAGGATATAAGGTGGCCTTATATAAGTGGGGGACCAGACATACATGGAATTTTCAAAAAGATAAAGTTAAAACCATGTAATTATCATGCCAAAAGCCTCCAAAATGAGTAATTATTGACACTTAGAAGTGATAAAGTATAAATAATTCCTTAAAATTAATTTTTGTCATGTTTTAGGTCATTTTTAAATATTATATACTTAGTTTAAACCCCTGGTAAACCAATTTTTACATTATTCACTATAATTAATAGTTATAATTTTTACTATTCTATATGGTCAAAAATTATGTTTAAATTATTTAATAATAATAATTTTAATGAACCCAAATATTTAATCTATTCTCAATTCCCATCACATAGAAGTGTCATAATTATATTTAAGATTAAACCCATAGACACTTTAAAAAATTATTTTCCTAAGAAAATATTTCAAATGATTAAAATTATTATCAGTCAAAATTCAAACTAAAATTGATTTCAATTACATAAATTGGTTAAATTATATTATATTTTAAAACAATTAATTAAAAAATAGTTATAATTAAACATTGGGAAATATTTAAAACTAAAAGGAGGTTTTAAATAAAAAGTATTATTTTCACTATTCATTAGAAAATTAATCTTTCCAAAAATTCTAAAAAAATATCTATAAATTAATTTTGACATGTATATTACCAAAATTAATTTTATTTCTTAAAATAATTTCTGAATGTGGTAAAAATTAATTTTAAATTATTTGTGCAATGAGCGATCAAACTGCCTAAAAAATTGTTTTTCAGAATAAAAAAATTTCATTCTAATGGTTCTTATTTTATTTTAATCAATAGATTTCCATTGAATTTATTTTATATATGTGAAAACTGTATATTTTTAATAATTTAGTTATACTAATTCATACCCTCTAACTAAATGCATAGTTTATAATGATAATTTTTAAATAATAATATTTTAAAAGAGTATCTCATTTCCTTAAAACCTGGGGTTGTGTGCATCAGAATATATTGAATAGATTAAATAATATTTAAAAAGAAATATATCTTATTATACCAGTATTAAATGTTCTCTTATAGTCTTCATGATGTGTTTTATACATTCTGTCCAACATAATGTTCCTATTTTTAAAACTAATGGTGTTATAATTATAATCAATTTGAGGAAAATAGTATCCCTTCTATGTTGGTAATGCATAGGATATATGAACATCCCAATGCTTGGGAAGGATTATCTTTCAATTATGATCTTCTAGAACCAATGTTAAAGAGAATGATGGAATTAAATATCATTTTATGGAGTTTACCACACCTTATCAAACAAATATTTTATATAATTTCACAAGGATTGAACCAATTTATATATGCATCACATATAATCTGTGGAATCCCAAAAATCTAAAAAAATTCAACCATTATTGATTTTTTTTAAAAGGATGTAAAACTTTATAACAATTTAAAATACATTGTTCGATTATTTTATCTATTATTTTATACTAAATAATGATTTCAGAAATGTGAAATTTTATAAACATTATAACATAATGCATCAGTTTATCATGATATCATACAATTGGATAAAAAAGAAATTGAAATTTATAATGACATAAAAAATTAAATATCATTAATAGAATAATGATTTGATCAATAACACTATGATGTAGTTTATAGTGACAAAATGTAATGGTTCGTACCTTTATACCATGCTTTATATTTAGTAAATAATTCTATCACATTATACAATACGTAATAATTAACACATAATTTGTATTTTAATGACATTTATTACAATGTGAGTTGGATCTCCAAATACAACCAAATGTAATTTTGGATTTTGATCTTCACAATCATCATCATCATCATATCGACCGTTATTAACATCATTTTCTTCAACATATTCTTATTCACCCCCATCCACATCATCACTATAATTTTCATCACTATTAACATTATATTTTAGGATGATTTGATGTGAACAATAAAAAATTGTACATTTAGAAACATTTATCTCATTCACTAATGGGAGTTAAGAATAATTAGGGAATCCAACTGAGTCTATTGTACGCACCCCTACAATGCACAAGGTATGGATTTCTAGTGTGCATAGGTATACAATGTTTATTATATATGTACATATTGTGACTAAAAGATCGCGGTTATGGACTATCCCATTATTTTTTTGGACCTAAAGATTAACAAAATTTTTCCTATTTGGATGGAGTCTATATATATATACATTATTTTTAATGTATTGGTTAGATAAATTTGATGCGACTTTTATATTTCTCTATTTTTAAGGTTGTTTTTAATGACGTGTTGTATTAATTCCACATAAATATTGATTAGTACACTTATTATAGTAATATTTTAGAATTACTATTTATGGGTTTAGTTTTTTTAATTATTTTTTTTCATATATACAAATGCGTTGTTCAAATTTTTATTAGAATTTTTCTTAGAAAAAATTATTATTTATTTTCAATGGAATATTCACTTCAATGTTTTACTAAATATTAATATTAATTAGTATCGTAGGGTTTTTGGGAAGATGTTATTGAGGTTTATTAAATATCATGATATGTTATGGGTATATCATGAGTTAGAGAACTGAAAACTACATACTTATTCATCATCCACCTATTCTTAATGACATTGTGTGTATGAACCCATATTTTATCTCAGGTATTAAACCTTTAAATTTTGTCCTAATTCATTATTCATAATATAAAATAGATTCCCTTTGATGTTATAAATATTTTAGGGGTATATGGGGCTTGTGCAGGTCTTGGAACATTGTGCCACCCAAATTGTAGAAACCATGAACTCAAAATACAAAATTTGTTCTAACCATGCATGAATAGGAGGATGAGAAATAAGGGTGAAATAATTTCTTTAACTATGTTCTAGGGAACTCATGCCCATGTGGGGTTCATATAGTTTTTAGATGACATGTATAGCACGATTAGCACACGGTTTCCCTAAACGCGTGGCTTAACCGGGCGAGATTCCCCTTGATTAAGGAAAGGGTTCATGGTTGGCACATGGTATCTCCAACTGTGTGGCCAAATATGTGTACCCAATGAATTCTTGGATAAAATTAATAAAATACCATTAAGGAATTAATATTGATCCCCTCTCACATTTTTTTCACATTTCTCGCATAGGAGAACCATTTTTCTCGGTTTTGAGCTCCCAAAACCCCTATTTGATGGATTTTGATCCTAAATTTTCATATAGTGTCTGATCGAAGCACCATTCATGTCTTTGGAGTCGTTCGAGTAAGAGCTGTAATCCTTTAGCTCGGTTTTCCTTCTTCTTTCCCTCAACGATGCAATTTAGATGCTGGATCATATTCCCTATTTTCTATGAGTTGATACATTATTCATATATATTTTAATATTGGCCAATGTAAAGGGTAAAAATTAATGAGGGGAGTGTTATATCCTTGAGGAAGGTGGTCTGTGGCTCATCCCACATGATTCACCATTTTATAAATTTTCATAATGTGTGCACACTGGTTTTATTATGTGTGATTTATTAAATTTATTTTCATTTCTTATAGTCTTAAAAATATTATTTTAACACACTTTTCATATATTTTTATCATTATTGGAGGTTATGACCTCAACATCGACCACATCAAGTAGGTTGTTCACTTGATTACGATTTTAGTAGATTATTATAACTACATGTGCCACCATTGGGGTGTGTTATGACTTAACCATGATAAAGGAAGGTGTTTAAATTAAAAGAATGAATTATTAATGATTTTTACATTAATTTATCACTTTAACATTAATTATTATTTGTATTTATATAATAAATTAATCTCCATTATAAATGTAATTTTATATTATATGTATCAATTGGCCCGATCCAATGTAATTGGTGGACATGGTTTCACATCCATAGCACACCATTCTATTCACATGGAAGGCAGTGGGGTGATCATAATTTTTGAATACGTAAAATAAGTACTAGATGGTTGCATGCCTTGTTATGTATTACCACATTAATGAAAGGAAATAGATTTAAAAAAATGACATAATAAATGAAATGAGTAATTCATGAAAAAATTTAATAATAAATCAATTATAAGGTCCTTATTTCATATTGAGCTATTCAATATTATAGGAGTGGTCAGAATTTATCCAGCATTGGATTTCAATGAGAATGCCTTGATCACTCACATATTCCTCTTTGATTCTAGGTTGTCAGTTTCTAAGGGAGATACCGACCATGTAACCTAATATTTTTCTGTCAGTGAAAGCACAACATGATGTTGTCAAATCCCTCCATTGTCATTATTGGATGCCTTCGATTCAGTCACTGTCTCTATGGTGATTCCTATAGTCAAGAGGTTCCATATATAACATAATTGGTTATAGTCATTTCATATAAAATTTTATCGTGGATGAATTTCCCACATTTGGTTTGAATAATAATATAGTGGAATGCCTTGGGAGATTCCCCTTATATTACACTAAGATCCCTAATAACTAGCCTAGAGTTTATTAATGATTTTGGTCAATACTTGAGGTCAGGGATGCCTTGTTTGTTACATTAGATCCTCTTAATTATTATTATCGTTGTTGGATACCTTATTATACACTGGATCCTTTATATTTATTATCATTTCAGGAAGTTAATATGAGTTATACATAATGTGACAGACATATATAAACCTAAACATGATTAATTAAAGAAATGATTACATGATCAAACACCAGATGAGGCCGAATTAGTTATTTTTGTATTTACATTACTATACTACTTTAATTTTATATATTCATACCTATACACAATATTAGTTTATATTAGTTGGACTGAATTGTATATACACTCTCGGTTGTGGCATAGTGTGATTTATCTCACAACCTATTAGTGCCTCCATTAGTACCTAACAAGATTACTAGTATGCATGTGTTGATAGTGGGAAACATTCTACTTTGGGCACTTAATATTAGATACTTTTATTAGGATGGATCCTGGTAGCAGATCACTAAGTTGGAGCTCAGGATATTGGGATAGTTTTTTTATTCATTGTTTTCTTTGGGATAGCATGTATTTCCTTATTCCAAATATAATTTTTCTTAAGTATTTTAGACACATGAAATATGCAGTCATTATCTTTTGAGTTTTTCTTTTATTTTATTAAGTTATTTATTATTCATTTATGCACACATGATCCTCAGCCCAGTTAGTGAGGACTCCTTATGTGCATCCAGGAGACCCAGGATCCAATCCTGGCGGAGGCTAGTAGCAGCATTGTAGCAGGTACTGTAGCAGTACTGTTGTAACATCCTATTTCCGGAAGCCACTTAGAGGCGCCCCGTACCCATTTGGTCCCATGGCCACAAGGGAATTTCCCCGAATGCCAGAGGCTAACGACTAGCAGTGAGGGACTTGGGTGTGATAATGGGGAAACTATGCCCTCATTGGTAGAGTACACATCGGAAGATAAACAATCATACAATATTGGAAGCATTAAATAATCCATACAAAAGTGAAAAAAGGAAGACTAAAAATGATAAACTGCAAGAGCACATATATGTATGATGCATGATATATATGTTTAGGATAATAGCCAAACAAGTCACAATGCTGGAATCACAAACAGTACTAAACCAAAGTACAAATGAAATCAGATAAATGGATCATCAGCATCACATGCCTAAGCTTAGTCCCATTCTCCCCAGCTCTACAGAAATTCAAGTACCTGTAGTCGAAGGTCTCTTTCCCTTATCTATACCTGCAACAATATAATGTGTTTGGGCCCAAAAGAATGAACCAAATAAGGTACGAGACATGTCCTAGTAGGAAACCACCTGAAGATCAGTGCCTAACAGCCAGTGAATATATGGCAGGTAAAGTACAGAAAGTAGTAAATGTGAATTACTCAAAAAAAAAACAATCCACAGTTCCTAACATAGAATATACAAACCAGTAAGCCGAACAAAATGTAACCCTCTGGGTAGTTCTCACAGCCAAACCCATGTGGTTCAACCAATAAGCACTAGAAACCCTCTCGGAGGCACACACAGTCTCACCCCTCAAGTTTATCTAATGAAAATAGACTCCATGGGGAAGAACTCACTGTCAATTCCCCCAATAGTCTCGTATCGTACTAAAGGTGCTCTGGGAAAGCACTCAACATCACATTCCCCCTATTTCCCTCATCGAGGAACTACAGAAACTCTAAGGAAGCACTCAACGTCAATTCCCCCTATGGTCTCGCATCGTATTATAAAGGCACTCTGGAGAATCCCTTACGTCCATTCTCCCTATGGTATAATCCAATAGGTTCCCGCAGCCCTGTATAATGTCAGCAAGTATCGCATCGCGTAACGGCCAAAGTATCCTCAAGAACTAATTGGATATCAGTCTACAACATCTCAGAATAGAAGAATAGACACACCATCCTACAACCTAGGCATGGAACATGAAATAGGCTAACATGAAAAACAAGACGAAACAGTCATAAACAGAAAAAACATGCACGGGAAAAGAATCCAAATCACTGTAAAATTACCATATTCACAAACAACAACCTATACTCAGGTATATAAGCAAAGAGGGAAAACAACAAGGGAAAAACAAGAAAACACGCAATACCTCGTTCAAGGGTATTGGTGCAATTTGAACAAATACACAAATACCTTCTACTGGAAGGCACAAACCACCTACCTTGGGGTTAGGAGATCACTATACCTGAACCTCGAAGCTTGATTATGCTTTAAACACCGATGATCTATGAAAAAGTCTAAAAAGTTCAACCCATGATAATATGGGAAAGAAGAGGAATTGGAAAACAAGGCTCCATAAGAAGAGAGAGATTACTGAGGTGATCCCAACGCAATCGACGACGGTAAAATCGGATATCGAACGGAGGCTCGGGGGCTTGGAAGAGATTCGAAGCCGTATAGGATTCTATTGGTCAATGAAGCTAGAGAAGAAGATAGTTTTGTGGTTAAGACACGACCCCAGTGTGTTTAATGAAAAAAAATACACGGAGTGTACTTTTCGAGTACACGATATATACTTACTGATTATGTACTCCGCTTTAGTCGGCCTCCACATCACCCCTACATGGTCGTGTGCATGGTCATGATACGGCCAGCACACAGCCTCGAGCAGCAACGATGTACACAATGTGTACTTATAATGTACACGACATGTACTTCAAAAATTTCCAGAAACTCCACTTTTCACAAAAACATCAAAAAAAGGAAAAACATATATTAAAAGAACATCTGGGTTCTTTCAAACATCCCCCTTAAAGAAATTCATCCCTGAATTTCCCTAGCGATACCTAGAAGTAGAAACCCTGAACAGATCCGGCTACCACGATCGTACATCGGCCTCCTTTTCCCAAGTCTCATTATGTACTCGCCCATGCTGCCCAAGCACCCGTACCATAGGAACAGGCCGGCCACATAGAAACTTCATACTGAGATCGATAATCCAGATTGGATGCTTCACAAACGACGCATCCACCTCGAGTTCTACCTCCTCGGGTTGAAAGACATGAGAAGGTTCTGAAAAGTAACGTCGGAGCTGAGAAATGTGAATAACATCATACATAGCCTGATACCTCTAAGGTAACTGCAACGGATAGGGAACTATCCCAACTCTCTCGAACACCTCAAACCGCCCGACGTACCATTGTGAAAGCTTACCATGTCTCCGAATCCTATTATATCCAAGCCTCAGTGTGAAACGTAAGAAAACCAAATCCCTAACCTCGAACTCCAGAGGCTGTCTCCGCTGATCAGCATAAGACTTCCGATGAGAGTGTGCAGTAGCCATCCTCTTCTGAATCAACTCTATTTTCTTTGTGGTCTCTTGGACAAGACAAGATCCCAACAAAGGTGTCTCTCCTACCTCCGGCCAACATAAGGTTGATCAACATGGCCTACCATAAAAATCCTCATAAGGTTTCATCTGAATAGTTTCGTAAAAACTATTATTGTAGGAAAACCCCACAAGAGATATATGATTCTTCCAAGATCCTCCAAAATCCAAAATGCATGCTCGGAGCATATCCTCAAGCACTGGAATCGTATGCTCGGACTGGACATTTTTTTGAGGATGGAAGGATGTACTCAGAAGAACCTATGTACCCCCAAGCATTCTGTAGCCCCTGCTAGACCTGTGAAGTAAAACTTTCATCCCTTTATGAAATGATGGAGTGTGGAAATCCATACAGAAATACCATCTCATGGATGTACAACTCTCCCAGATCATCAACACTGAAGGTCTCCTTGATTGGAAAGAAGTGTTCAACCTTCGTGAGTCTGTCAACGACGACCCATACAACATTATTCCTACATGGTGACCTTGGAAACCCTGTTACAAAATTCATCACGACGTTGTTCCACTTCCACTCAGGAATGGGTAACTGCTGTAAAAGACCTGCTAGTCGTCGTTGCTCTACTTTGACCTGCTGACATGTGGAACACATAATGAAAAAACCAGAAACATCTCTCTTCATACCTGGACACAAATACTGATGGTGTACATCATGATACATATTGGTGACGCCAGGATGAACTGCCCAAACTTAGGTATGAAAATCCTGCATCAGATCCTCGTGTATATCTATTGGCACCCATACGTGTCCCTGGAAACGCAAGATCTCATCCTCACCTACTGTCCATCCATGAATAGGGTCCTCTCCTGACACGCTCTCTCATAGGAGTTGGCCTTCAGAATCTGATAGTTGCCTCATTTGAACTCGGTCAACAAGCATAGAGGTAACAACTACAGAAGAAAGTAATTTTTTCCCATGTCTTTCATGCACCTCTATATGCATCTCATAGAACAGAGCCATAAGCTTCCACTCACTACTGGCCTCCTAACCTACCTGTATCTGAGTCCTCTAACTCAATGCATCAGCCACTTCGTTTCCCTTCCTAAGCGTATATGCTAGCTCAAAGTCAATGGATTGAAGATACTCAACCCACCCGCGTTGTCTCAAATTCCGATCACGCAGGGTGAAGATGTACTTGAGACTCTTGTGGTCAGTGAAAACCACAAAGTGCTCTCCCAGATGATAATGTCTCCGACAACATAAGGAATAAACAACTGCCGCAAGCTCCAGATTTTTTTTGGGTAAATCCTCTCATGTGGCCTCAACTGCCGAGACCCGTACGCAACAACTGCATCCCCCACCATAACCACAGCTCCCAGCCCAATACCTGAGGCATCACAGTAGATAGTGTAGATCTTTCCCGACTCTAGAAAGACTTCTACCATTTTTGATGTCAACCTCCCATTCAGCTCCTAAAAGGCTGACTCACAAGAATCTGACCATAAGAACTTTACCTTTTCTTGGTCAGACCTGTTTGTGGTGCTACTAGGCTTGAAAAGTCTTGTATGAAGCATCATTAGTATCCATCCCACCCTAGAAAACTCTGAACCTCAAATACATTCTTCGGCTGCTCCCAGGAAACTACTGCTCCCACTTTCCTTGGGTCTACTGATACTCCTCTCTCTGAGATAACATGACCCATGAAGGGAATCTGATCCATCCAAATGTGGAATTTTTAGAGCTTAGCATATAAATGATGCTCCCTCAGTGTAGTCAAAAAAATCTCAAGATGGGTTTCATGGTCGTGTCCAGTGTGAGAGTACACCAAGATATTGTCCATGAAAACCTCCATGAAGGAATACAAGTATGGGTGGAACACTCAGTTCATCAGTGCCATGAAAACTTCAGGTGCGTTCGTGTGGCCGAACAACATTACCATATACTCATATAGACCATACCTACTCCGGAATGTTGTAAGAGAAATAAACGATGGTATAACACGCAACAGATGATAACCAGACCTCAAATAGATCTTCGAGAACACCCGGGCTCCTTGAAGCTGATCAAAGAGGTCATCAATCAAAGGTAAGGGATATCAGTTCTTGACCATCAACTGATTCAACGTCCAATAATCCACACAAAGCCCAAGGGTGTCATCTGCCTTCTTTTCAAACAAGATAGGTGAACCCCAAGTATAAGTACTTGGTCAGATGAAACCCTTTTCCTACAACTCCTCCAATAGCTCCTTGAGCTCCTGCAACTCAGGTGTAGCCATCCTATCGGGTGGAATGGTCATCGGTGCTGCTCCTGGTATGAGCTCAATAAAAAAGTCTACCTCACGCACTGGAGGAAAACCTGAAAAGTCCTCTGGAAAGACATATCTAAAACAATACACCACTAAAAGAAAGTCTAATTATGATGTCCCCAGGTAATCAAAATTAAGACCACAAACTTAGGTTGTAACTCCTCTTAGCCCATGATGCTCGGGTCCTGCTCGACTTTCTTGGACATCCCACTCACCTCTAAAAAGAATGGATCCACCCTCTGGTGATACGAAACTCACACTATAATGATAGAAATAGATAACTTCCTTGAAGGGAACTAAACACTCCATTCCAAGAATGACATCATATCTCGTCATCTCTATGACATAGAGGTCCCATAAGAAGTGACACCCTGCAACCTCGAGAGGGAACTATCTACACTAACGTACGCAAACCGTTCTAGTCCCCAACAGTGTATCTAGAGTCAAAGCATCAGAAAAGGAAAAGATGAAGAGCCCAAATCTCTCCACAAAATCAACAGAGAAATATATATGCATAGCCCAAGTATGAAAAAGAGAACAAGATAAAACTGAGGCTACTAAGATCGTACCTTGAACTGTGGATGGTCCAGGATCCTGCTCTTGATGGGTCTGCTCCACAGCAAATGCCTGGCCTCTACCACATCAATGTGACCCTACCTAACTACTTTGAGATGATCCACCCTACTGTCACTGAAAGACCGGTGACTGAATACCACAGCCTTGACCTCCACCTCAGCCCGAATGGCCGGAAGAACTCCAGTTCCCAGACTAGTGAGAAACTTGTGGTGCTGCTTCTGAATGAGGAGTCATAGAAGAAACCCTACCACCTACTGGAGGTGAGAAGATATGACAAAAATGCTAAAGATGGATCATCTTGCCGCAAGATCGACACTCCATCGGGTCTCTCTGGCATAACATCCTAGTATGTCGACTCCACCCGCATTGGAAGCATACTACCTTGCTACCCGAAGATACATTCCACCTACTCGAGACATCTTAATGATCCTTAGAAAACCTTCCCTAAACTTCTCATCGGTGTCTGCAACAGGTATAACTATTGGTACCATGGCTGGCATAGCAGGAGGATCTGCAGGAGGTCCCTGATCGGCCATATCGGGTATCTGGTCACCGTCTGGCAGCTTACATACAACTGATAGACGTCTCAGTGGCATAGCTCTGAAAGGAAGAAAGCAAACCTTAGATCAAGATTATCAAAAAATGAAAACTAGAATTACTAGAAGGGAACAAAAGAAGGAAAGCATTCATGTTTTTCGAAACATGACTACACGACGTGTACTTTTCCTACACAGTGTGTTCCCTTAAATCATTCACATGGGCCTATACTCCTACCTAAACATGTCATGTAACACCCAAAATACATTACTTGTTCTCCTGAAACACGACGTGTACTTGAATCATCTTCCATGCCCGAGTCCTTCTACACGGTCTAGCCACATGACTCTCTTAAGATAAAACTACACTGCATGTTCAAGGAAGACATGGTGTGTACTAGACATGCCTTACCTGGCCCGTGTTTTTAGTGACATATCCTGACACACATCTGGAATTACACGGCGTGTTCTAGATGGAGACGATGTGTACGAGAAACGTAACACTGACTCTTGTTGTTACTGATGCTGACAGGTTCCCAGGTCAAACTACAGAGTGTTTAAAATCCAGACATGACATGTAAGTGAAAAGATAACATGACCCGTGTTGTTCGTGACACGGCCGGGGTACCAATTTAAGATTACACGGCATGTTAAACTAGTACACGGTGTGTTCCTACAAAAATTTTACCAACCTCGTGTCCCTGCCCACGCTTCCAGTGACATGGATATAGAGTACACGGCATATGACCATTACGTACACGCCGTGTATTCTGGGTTTTCCCAGACAGTAGCCTCATAAACTGCTACGGAGCCAAAAAAACACAGAAACGAACACAAAAGGTGCCAAATTCCAATATGTGAGGGTCCATACTCCCAGGTATTCAATGTTTGGCATCTTATAAAAGTTATAACAAGCCAATAAGAAATGATCCACCAAATTCCAGTCCATGAGGGCCCATAACACCTCAAGAACCAAAGTTTAGCATCCATCTAAGTAATTCACTCTACAAACAAATTCTCTATCAAATAGCATGGATTTTATCAAAGAATATATCTCAACAGCATGAATAAACTACACAACTTCTATAAAAAAATCATGAAATCGCTAATGCATCCTAGATGGCGTGGAAAGAATGAATGGAATGTGATTTTTAACCAATGAGTATATGATGCATGAGATGGAATACCCTCATCTCATTGGGTTGCGACAGAAATGAAATCCAAATAACAACAAAGGTAACAACACGAACGATGTGAATCACCCAACGGTGAAATAAAATCAACTGTAAAATTGCAACCAGAAAAAATTACAATAAACGAGGATGATTCGGTTTTCCCTGTACACGGGTTAGCTACTCCCGGGCACAACTTATTACCAAGTATGTATTCCTTCCTATCCTTGGATGAAGGATTCAAATAGTAAATCAAGAGAAAATAAATCCTTTGATACCACTTTGTAATGCACCGGTTCCGAAATCCACCCAGAGGCACCCCATATCCGGTTGGTCACATGGCCTCAACCGCATTTCCCCAAACAGCAGAGGCTTCCAACTAGCAGTGAGGGCCTTGAATGTGATAATGGGGTAACTGTAACCTCATTTGTAGAGTACACAATGGAAGATAAACAATCATACAATAGAAGAAGCTGGAACACCCCACGCTTCCATAGTACTTTTCTCGCTGAATAATACAGTAGCTTGTGTTGTACGCAACTTCAAGTTCTAACACACACCACAACTAATAAAAATAGTTATTATGAATATTAATACCCACTTTTTGAAATTGTATACATTTTATCTTTCAAAAATGGAATTCATTTTTGGATTAGGAATATCAAAATTATCCTAGGGTGAAATTTTGGTACTTTTCTGATAACTTTCATATTTTAATAAATAGTGAAAATTACTAAATTATAATTAAAAACAAATTTTTAATCCAAATAATTAATAGTGATAAATTATGAATTTGAGTGGTTTTAAAGTATATTTAGAATATATTTTTACCATTTAATACAATTTTGGTCATTAGACATAATTTCACAACTAAACCAGACATAAACAAGTATCAATATTTTGATAGTTATTATATCTTAAAAACACACTTTGTTTTGATAGCGGGAATTAATTTTAAATTAATTTCTGCAACTTATGTGTTTTGAATTTGGAAAAATGGATTCCATATTTCGATTCTGGATATACAAAATTTTGTAAATAGGTAACTTTTATTTTTATACATTTTGAATAATTACTTCGGTAAATATTTTATTTACCATGGTTAAAGGGTAAATCCAGTAAATAAGGGTTAAAAAATAATTTTATAATAATATTAAATTACACTGAAACGTATCCTATCCTTATTGGTGGATACATGTCCGACCATGGGCATCTTTGGGTCAATTTTGGGACCCCATGGAGCAACTTTTAGGTGATAGGGACACATTATTTTAATTAAGTAATAAAAAATACAAAAATGACATAAGCATATATCTTTTAGAAAAACATTTTTTACATAGGGTCATATATGTTGGATTTTTTACTATAAAGATTAATTATAAATATAAAAATATTTCCTACATAATGGTATTTTATTTATAATTTTTAGACATTATATAAGTTAATTTATTTATGACACAATGGTGATGCAGTAATTACCTAATTAATGAAAAATTAGAATAATTGATATTATAAATACCCAAATAAATGTAATCTAAGAATTTTTATAAATAAAAATAATTTTATATGATAATATGAAATTTCATAATTGAATTAATTAACTTTTTTCGATTTAATAATTCTGTTATGATTTTTACAAAAATCAATTATTGAATAGTGTCAAAATTGACATAAAAGAGATTTCAAAAAAAATATTATATTATTAATTGATATTAAATTCTTAAAAATCTAAGGATCGGCCAAGAGACATATATCATGATATCTTTATCATTAATGGACCACATGGGGGTCGTTGTGATGTATATAGAATGTTTATTAACCATATATTATAAAAATACAAAGAAACATTATAAAAGTGAAACTAATTAACTAAGAGTTAATACTTAAAGATAAGGTTAATATTGTAAAACAAACCTGTATAAATCCTATTGGTTGAGTGTTTTTCAACCTATACCCACATTAAACTTTTAATAATCCACTTTTGAGCCATTATAAACCGAATATGAATTTATTATAAAATAATATTTCTGGCTTTTCCAAAGGTGCCCCTCACCCCTCTTATAAAAGGGCACTCCACATTCTCATTAATTCACATATTCAAGGCCTTTTGGTTCGGCCAAACCCTGCCCAAATACTCTCTCAACTACCCTAACTTTATCCTAGAGGCCTTACTTTAGTCATAAATGCAACTTTAGGAGCCTTTGTGATCAAATCAAAAGGAAGAACCCGAAGAAGAGGTAATGATTTCACCACCCTTTTTCAAGTTCCTTTCTTCTTCAACTTCTTCTTTATTTGTTATTACCATTCTAAAATAATAACTCCAGTATATTATATATACATTGATGTTATTATAAACATGGTACAACCATATTTCAGTATTCTATCCATCCATTGAATGAAATGTCACCATACGTGCGTACGTACGGATTACCGTCCGCACGTCGTGGTATAATTGTTATTCAAAACATTATTATTTGGATGGTTATAATAATGATGATTAATTCATGTAAATAATAAATATAGCATGATAATGATTCTATATTTATGATATACCATCCAATTAAATATTATTTTTATATCAAAAGAATGATATTTTCGCTCGTGCGTACGTACGGACTACCGTCTCCACGAACATGATGAGATTCATTCTCCATCGTATCCATTCAAGTCTAATTCTCATTCGAAGAATAATAATAATGTATAAGGACTTAATATAATTATGGATATGAATAATATACAACCTATCCCTAACAATCATGGATTACATAACAAAACATATAAAAGAAAATGAGTAAGTTAACACCCGAAACGACGATAATATTAAGATATTATTAACAAAGAAATGTTAAAAGATCATATATGATAACATATTAATGATTATGATTCTTTTATAATTTAAAGACAATTATTTTACAATTATATAGGAGGTTAAAATACCCCTAACCAAGGAAATTTACAAGGTAATGGGTTTCTTATCTCACTCTTAATTTCATGAGAATTCCATTGTTCACCACATATTTATTTCATGTGGTGTGTGTACTACCCATGTTTGTACTAATTGTGTAATATACTTTAATTCATGTATATTTACATCATCATTGTTTGATTATTCTTTCATGGGTGTATGTTTTGTAAGTTAACTAATCGATAAGGGAATTTAAATTTTCAATTTCCACTCATTCGGCTTCACGTATACATCATTGATTATTTTACTTCAAGATTATGAGTGGAATCACTATTCATTTGATTATGTCATAATTTCCACTCCCCTTTCTGTTGATATACTTTTGATACACATAATCACTCCATTGATAAATTCTAAAGTCATCTATTTGAACTTGATAAGAATAATTTTAACTCAATCTCCATTTGTTGATTTAAATATCCAATTCATTGGTGTTGTTTTTACAAGAATATATGTGAATGTCTTCTGATTGATTTACACTGAATATCCAATAATATTGAGTGTATTTATATTTTTCAAACATAATTATTTCTTTGATTTATCCTTAACCTAAGGATACGGTCTTTATAAGAGAATTCATCTCAATTTACATTCCATTGAGACTTATTTGTTGTTATACACCAAATCACTTTTATATGATGTATATAATGTACTTTGACATAGTATATCATGAATCCCTTTATTCTCATGATATTAAAAAGTTTTGATTACCACAATTATTTGTATTTATGTGTCTCTATTTTTGTTAAGAACTCTCACTAAAATATCATATTAAAATATTTTAAAGATTTATTAATCTAAATCCTTTTCATTAATGTCCATGAATGTTTTTAAGGATTTCATTATATGGGTATTATTATTTTAAAATTAAAATTTCTTTTAGAAGTTTAAATGTTGTATGGGACACTTTGATTAAAAAAATCTATTTTTAAATGGATTCTTGTAAAATATAGTGACTTTTAAATGATTTCATGAAAAAGGGGGGCATTTCTATCTAATAGTTTTGATGATTATTTTCATCTATATCAATATCCTTCATTATTCTTGATTGAGATTAATCTGATACAATAAAATCTTCCATATTGTATCGAATGTGTTATGTTTGACTGTGGATGTGCTATTTTTATACCATTCATGGTTTGTGGATCAAGTATTGACATTTCGTATGATAGTTTTAATACGAATGTTTATGTTATATTTCTGACATTTCATATGAGGAATGCATTGGACTTATTAAGTGACAGGTGGAGCCCGCTATAGCTCCTCGATGCATCGGTAGGTCTCATGAGACAAACTAGTGTGTTGGCACAAGGCCATGACAAAATCTTTTTTGTAGTTCTGGCATGAGGCCTTGGCTATGTGGTTATGATAGTCTGGCATTATGAATTCCATCATTATGAAAGTGGTTATTGATATTGCATGTGATTATTCAATTAGTATAATATCCATGTGAATAAGTAAATGGCATTATTTCATTTTATTTTCCCATATTATGTTGAAGTTCAAGTTTAAAAGGCTTTTTCTTTAGTTATACATTTCTTTAATTGTTTATTCTTATTTATGAAAGTGTCCTCTATATTTTTATCCTTACTGGGCATTTGAGGTCACCCCTTTCTATGTTTTATTTTTCCTAGGATGTGAAGAAGTATTTTATGAATGACCTACAGGGATAGTATGAGGGGATAAGAGTGTGGACTATAGAGACTATATTGTTTTAGTTTTCATTTTATGATGCAATGTAAACTTTATGAATGTATCTAGTTATTCCAAGGCTACTAAACAAATCGTTCTTTCGAGACATGATCTTTATTGTGATCATGCCAAAGTTATGTAATAATGCACCGACTCTGGGTAACTGGGGTCGGGGCGTTGCAGTTGGTATCAGTGGATGTTTAGTACAAAACATAGAAGCTATATTTAGATAAACTATTATTAGAGAACATACACCTAATATGGACATTGAGGATTAGTATAGATGAACTTCCTAGAATTTTGGTACTGTAGAGATTTTTTGAGTTTTCCGAGAAATACATCCCTGTTTGGTTACGAGCAGGTAGAGGAAGATCTGGCCAAGATGTACCTAGGGGTAAAACCCGAAAACATCGCTTTGAGCTAGACTCGAACGGAAACTGGTGCACGACAACGGACCTTGCTTCACTCTTGGTTACGACACTCCCGGGGGATATGCTTAGGATAATTTACATTTTCTTTAAAAACCAATTTGAATTATTATATATAAGATGAGAGTAAATGACCTTGGTTAATCCTAATGTGTTTAAAATTAAGAATATGGTGACATGATGTTCTCTAAATGATTTTATGACTACTGTTACACACACAATTATTTCTGGTTTTAGTCAATGGATGGATTCCAAGGAAGTCATAGTGACTTTGAAAATGATTTACAAGGTGGGAACGGTGGTGGAAATGAACAAAAAATGGAATGTTGATTGGATTAAAAGATATCGTTTTCATGCCAATTCAATTTTCCAAAAATATGATCAACAATATATGTATTAACCAATTCCCGGACTCAACAAAGAAGAGAAAGGTGATGAATGATATGTGCTCTAGCAGTGGAGACCATGGAGAAAGGAATCCACAATTTCCATCATGCCAGAAATGTGGAAGGAGACACCCAGGAAAGTGTCTCAACAGAACAAAGAAATTCATTACATGCGGGAAAGAAGGACATAAAGTGAAGAATTGCTGAGGAAAAATGAAGAGTATTATCGAAGAAAATAAAAATGGTCCCAATAATCAATTTATAGTCATTTTCCGTAAATTTAGGGTACCTAACCATTACCCGATTGAATGCCATATTCTATAGAATATTTTCTTGGTCAAAGAAGAAGCTATGTGGAAATAAATGGATGGATAAATGTTTAAAATTATTAGTTCTCCTTGTTGATGGGATTACTTTGGAATAATTTTCTCTTATCATCGTAACCCCGTAGTTTTCCATGTGAGAATGATATTTGATTAAGTCTTATATTTTCCCTTGTGGATATAGTTATAAATAACCATTTGGTTTTATATGATCATTGGGTTTTAGGAAATTAAATGTTTTTATATTTTGGGATGAAAATGCAAGGTATGAGATAACATTTCTGGTTAAAATTAAGTTATGGTTCTTTTGAGAAATTTATCTCATTTTGGTAATTTTATAAAATATAGTTTTTTAAAAAGGACAACACGCAGACCATGTGACAACCCGTTGCATCGGACAAAGATGTGGGAATCGAACCCACAACCAAATTGTGATTGGGAATTATCGCCTACCATTGGACTACGTGAAGTCCCTGGATAGTGTGACTAATTATTTTTAGTTAAATGATTTTATTGATCAATAATAAGTTGATTTCGGTTCTTATGTCTTAACAAATGAATACCCTTAGTATAGGAAAATGATTTGGTGATTAAGTGATAAATGTTATTTTGGAAGATGTTTACTTTTTTGGGAACACTATATGCCCAAGGAAAATAGAATAGTATGGGATTTCATTTGAGTAGTAATGGTGGATTTTAATCTATGTTTTTATTATGGATTTATAGTGACTTGGCAATGATTAACCAATAATAGAGAATATGTGATTAGGTTAATTACTTTTACGTATGTGACTTTAAGAGTAGTTGATGTCATTTAGAGATACAATTTAACATGGAAGACTACATAAACAAATTCTTCAAAGTTTTGGGTTTCAATATTAGTTTGGATAATGTTAAATGATTTTAAGGAAAATTGATTATTGAATGGAATTTATTTATCTTTGGGGTATTGTTGGTTTAATTTTAGAAATTAAGATTAGTGTTTCTTTAATGGAATATCCTTTTGGGGGATCATAAGATCTTATAGTAACCATTTTTGTTTTGATTAATCTCTAAAGTCAAGGTAAATATATAGTTTATCCTCCGTGGATCATATGATTCTATAGAAGTTTATTCTAGCTCTTCCAGTGTGACCCTGTCTTCTTGAATACTCATCATTTAAAAATTAGTTAAAAGTAGAAATTTATTAAAGAATGAAACATTACATAAAAAGTAAGTATATCTCTTCATGTTCTTAGTCAATATCATAAATTAAATCCTCATCCTTATGTAATGTAACTTAAATCCAAAAAAAAATTTGTACGTTTACTTTTCCTACTGGGAGACTAATGACTGTTTGTCCCAACAAAAGTTTGTGGTTTTCTTATTGTTTACTTTCTCCTGATCATGTTTTCTATCCCTCTCCATCATAACTTGATACTTATTTTATCATCCAAATCCATGTTTTTCTACATGGAATCCTAGTATACGTTATCTCAGGTGACCTTTGTACTTATCTTTCTTTCTTTTAAAGTGATGGTTTTGTTGAATCCTATTCCGATGGGGACTTTCCATTATATTACAATGCACAATTTTAGAAATTGCGAGGATGAAATTTATTGAAGTAGGGGAGAATGTAACACCCCAAGAATCCATGGTATGATTCTCACTGAATAATACAGTAGTGTGTGTTGTACGCAACTTCAAGTTCTAACACACACCACAACTAATAAAACTAGCTGTTATGAATAGTAATACCCACTTTTGGAAATTTTATACATTTTATCATTCAAAATGGACTTCATTTTTGGATTCGGAATACCGAAATTATCCTAGGGTGAAATTTTGGTACTTTTTGGATAACTTTCATATTTTGATGAATAGTGAATATTACTAATTTTTAATTAAAAACAACTTTTTAAATTGAAATAATTAATAGTGAAAAATTATGAATTTGAGTGGTTTTAAAGTATATTTAGAATATATTTTTACCATTTAATACAATTTTGTCCATTGGACATAATTTCACAATTAAACCAGACATAAACAAGTATCAATCGTTTGATACTTATTATATCATAAAAACACGGTTTTTGTTTTGACAGCGGGAATTAATTTTAAATAAATTTCTGCCACTTTTGTGTTTTGAATTTGGAAAAATGGATTCCATATTTGGAATCATGATGTTCAAATTTTTTAAATAGGTAAATTTTATTTTTATAAATTTTGAATAATTACTTCGATAAATATTTTTTTACCTTGGTTAGAGGGTAAATCCAGTAAATAAGGGTTAAAAATTAATATATAATAATATTAAATTACCCTAAAACGTGTCTTAGAATTATTGGTGAATACATTTCTGACCATGAGAATCTTTGGGTCGATTTTGGGACCCCATGGAGACAATTGTAGGTGATAGGGACACTTTATTTTAATTAAGTTAAAATAAATACAAAAATGACATAAGCATATATCTTTTAGAAAAACAATTTTTACATAGAGTAATATATGTTGGATTTTCGACTATAAATATTCATTAGAAAGATAAAGAAATTTAATATATAATGGTATTTTATTTATAATTTTTAGACATTATATAAGTAAATTTATTTATGACACAATGGTGATGCAGTAATTACCTAATTAATGAAAAATTAGAATAATTGATACTATAAATACACAAATAAATGTAATTTGAGTCTTTTTATAAATAAAAATAATTTTATAGGATAATATTACATTTTAGTATTGAATTAATTAACTTTTTTCGAAGTAATAACTCTGTTATGATTTTTACAAAAATCAATTATTGAATAGTGTCAAAATTGACATAAAAGAGTTTTCAAAAAAAAAACTATTATATTATTAATTGATATTAAATTTCTAAAAATATAATGATTGTCAAAGAGACTTATATCATGATAGGTGTATCATTAATGGACCACTTGGGGGTCTCCTGGATGTATATAGTATGTTTATTAAGCATATAATATAAAAATACAAAAAGACATTGTAAAAGTGAAACTAATTAACTAAGAGTTAATACTTAAAGATAAGGTTAATATAGTAACCCAAACCTGTATAAATACTATTGTTTTAGTGGTTTTCGACCTATCCCCACATTAACCTTTAAATAATCCTCTTTGGAGCCATTATAAACCAAATATAAATTTATTATAAAATAATATTTCTATCTTTTCCAAAGGTGCCCCTCACCACACTTATAAAAGGGCACTCCCAATTCTAATAAATTCACACCATCAAATCCTTTTTCATCGGCCAAACCCTGCCCCAATACTCTCTAAGATTACCTCACTTTATTCTAAAGGCCTCCCTTTAGTATGAAAGACATCCTATAAAGCCTTTGTGATCAAATCAAAAGGAAGAACCCGAAGAAGAGGTAATGATTTCACCACCGTTTTCAAGTTCCTTTCTTCTTCCACTTCTTCATTCATTCTTATTAACATTGTAAAATATTAACCCCAGTATATTATATATACTTTTATGTTATTATAAACATGGTACAACCATAGTTCAGTATTCTATCCATCCTTTGAATGACATGTCACCATACATGTGTACGTATGGCTTACCGTCTCCACGTCGTGGGGTAATTGTTATTCAAAACATTATTATTTGGATGGTTATAATAATGATGTTTAATTCGTGTAAATAATAAATATATCATGATAATGATTTTTTATATATGATATACCATCCAATTAAATATTAGTTTAATATCAAAAGAATGATATTGTCGCTCGTGCGTACGAACGGACTACAGTCTCCATGAACGTGAAAAGATTCATTCTCCATCATATCCATTCAAGTATAATTCTCATTTGAAGATTAATAATAATGTTTAAGGACATAATATCATGTTGGATATGAATAATATACAACCCATCCATAAAAAACATGGCTTACACAACAAAACATATAAAATAAAATGAGTAAGTTAACACCCGAAATGACAATAATATTAAGATATTATTAACAAAGAAATGTTAAAAGATAATATATGATATAATATTAATGTATATTATTATTGAATAATTTAATAAAAATTATTTCACCATTATAAAGGAGGTTAACCTAATCCCAACCAAGGAAAAGTACAAGGTTAGTGGTTTCTTATATCACTCTTAATTTCGTGAGAATTCCATTGTTCACCACTTATTTATTTCATGTGGAGTTTGTACTGCCCATGATTGTATTCATTGTGCAATATACATTAATTAATGTATATTTAAATCATAATTGTGTGATCCTTCTTTCATGGGTGTATGTTTCGTAAGTTACTTAATCGATAAGGAAATTTGAAATTTCAATTTCCACTCAATCGTCTTTACGCATACTTCATTGATTATTTTACTCCAAGATTATTAGTGGAATCACTATTCATTTGATTATGTCATAATTTCCACTCCCCTTTCTGTGTATATACATTTTATACACATAATAACTCCATTGATAAATTCTCAAGTAAATGATTTGAACTTGATAAGATTAATTTTAACTCAATCTCCATTTTCAAGTTAAATATCCTATTCATTGGTGTTGTTTTTACAAGAATATATGTGAATGTCCTCTGATTGATTTACACTAAATATCCAATCATATTGAGAGTATTTATATTTTTTACAAATAATTATGTCGTTGATTTATCCTTAACATAAGGATATTGTCTTTATAAGAGAATTCATCTCAATTTACATTCCATTGAGACTTCTTTGTTGTTATACACCAAATCACTTTTATATGGTGTATATAATGTACTTTGACATAGTATATCATGAATCCATTTATTCTCAATATATTTCAAAGTTTTTATTACCACAATTATTTGTTTTTATGTGTCTCTGTTTTTGTTTGGAACTCTAACTAAAATATCATTTTGAAATGTTTTAAAGATTTATTATTCTAAATCCTTCTGATTAATGTCCATGAATGTTTTTAAGGATTTATTTATATGGGAATTAATATATTAAAATTAAAATTCCTTTTAGAAGTTTCAAAGTGGTATGGGACACCTTGATTCAAAAAAATCTATTTTTAAATGGCTTCTTGACAAATATAGTGACTTTTAAATGATTTCAAGAAAAGGGGGGATATTTATCTCTAATAGTTTTGATGATTATTTTCATCTATGTCAATATCCTTCATTCTTATTGATTGAGACTATTCTGATACAATAAAATCTTCCATATTGTATCGAATGAGTTATGTTTGACTGTGGATGTGCTATTTTTATACCATTCATGGTTTATGGATCAAGTATTGACAATTCGTATTCTAGTTTTAATACAAATGGTTATGTTATATTTCAAACTTTTAATATGAGGAATGCACTGGACTAATTAAGTTATGGGTGGATCCCGCTATAGCTCCTCGATGAATCGATATGTCTCATGTGAAAAACTAGTGTCTTGGCACAAGGCCTTGATAAAATCTTATTTTTAGTCTTGGAATGAGGCCTTGGCTATGTGGTTATGATAGTTTGGCATTATGCATTACATCCTTAAGAAAGTGGTTATTGATATTGAATGTGATTATTTGATTAGTAGAATATTCATGTGAATAAGTAAATGGAATTATTTAATTTTATTTTTGCCATATTATGTTGATGTTCATGTTTAAAAGGATTTTGTTTTAGTTATATATTGTCTTAAATTTTTATTGTTGTTTATGAATGTTTTCGCTATATAGTTACCCTTACTTGGAATTTTAGGTCACCCCTTTCTATGTTTTATATTTCCCAGTATGTGAAGAAGTATTTTATGAATGACCTGCATGGATAGTATGAGGGGATAAGAGTGCGGACTATGGAGACTATATTGTTGTAGTTTTCATTTTATGATGTAATGTAAACTTTATGAATGTATCTAGTTATTCCAAGGCTACTAAACTAATTTGTTTTTCAAGACTTGATCTTTCGTTTGATCATGAAAATGTTATGTAATAATGCACCGACTCTGGGTAACTGGGGTCGGGGCGTTACAGTTGGTATCAGAGGAAGTTTAGTATAAACCTTGGGAGCTAGATTTAGATAAAATCTGATTAGAGCACATAGACCTAAGATGGACATTGAGGATTAGTGTAGAAGAACTTCCTAGAATTTCGTTATTGTAGAGATTTTGTCAGTTTTCCTAGCAATATGTCCCTGTCTGGATATGAGCAGGTTGAGGAGGCTCTGGAAGAGATGTACCAAGGGGTAAAACTAGAAAACATTGCTTTGAGATAGACTCTAATGGGAACTGGTGCACGACCATGGGCCTTGCTGCACTCTTGGTTACGACACTCCCAGGGGGTATGCTTAGGATAATTTAAATTTTATTTTCAAACCAATTTGAAGGATTTTATATAAGATGAGAGTAAATGAACTTGGTTAATCCTAATGTGTTTCAAATTGAGAATACGATGACATGATGTTCTCTAAATGATTTTATGACTACTGTTACTCATACAATGCTTTCTGGTTTTAGTCAATGGCTGGATTCCACGGAAGTCAAACTGACTTTGAGAATGATGTACAAGGTGGGAACGGTGGTGGGAATGAGCAAAAAAAATGTAATTTTGATTTGAATAAAAGATATCATCTTCATTCCAAATCAATTTTCCAAAAATATGATCAACAATATATGTATTAACCAATTCTCAGACTCAACAAAGAAGAGAAATGTGATGAATAATATGTGCTCCAGTAGTGGAGACCATGGAGAAAGGAATCCTCAATTTCCATCATGCCAGAAATGTGGGAGGAGACAACTAGGAAAGTGTCTCAACAGAACAAATAAATTCTTTACGTGCGGGAAAGAAGGACATAAAGTGAAGAATTACCGAGGAAAAATGACGAGTATTATGGAAGAAAATAAAAATGGTCCCAAGAATCCATTTACAGTTATTTTCCGTAAATGTTGGGGACCTAACCATTACCCGAGTGAATGCCCTATTCTATAGAATATTTTCTTGGTCAAAGAAGAATCTATGTGGAAATAAATGGTTGGATAAATGTTTAAAAGTATTAGTTCTCGTTGTTGATGAGATTACTTTGGAATAATTTTCTCTTATATCTGTAACCCTATTGTTTTCCATGTGAGAATGATATTTGAGGAATTCTTATCTTTTCCCTTGTGGATATAGTTATAAATAACGATTTGGTTTTATATGATCATTGCGTTTGAGGCAATTAAATTTTATTATATTTTGGGATGAAAATGAAAGGTATGAGATAACATTTCTGGTTAAAATTAAGTTATCGTTATTTTGAGGAATTTATCTCATTTTGGTAATGCTATAAAATAAAGTTTTTGAAAAAGGACAACATGCAAACCGTGTGACAACCCGTCGCGTCGGACAAAGATGTAGGAATCGAACCCACAACCAAAGTTCGATTGGGATTTATCGCCTACCACTGGACTACATGAAGTCCCCGGATAGTGTGACTAATTATTTTTTGTTAAATGATTTTATTGATCAATATTAAGTTGATTTGGGTTCTGATGTCTTATCAAATGAATACCCTTTTTATAGGAAAATGATTTGGTGATTATGTGGTAAATGTTATTTTGGAAGATGTTCGCTTTGTTGGGAACACTATATTCCCAAGGAAAATATAATAGTATGTGATTTCATTTGAGGAGTAATGGTGGATTTTTATCTATGTTTTTATTGTATATTTATAGTGATTTGGGAATTAATAACCTATAATAGAGAATATGTGATTAGGTTAATTACTTTTAAGTATGTGACTTTAAGAGTAGTATATGTCATTTGGAGATACAATTTAACATGGAAGACTACATAACAAGATTCTTCTAAGTTTTAGGTTTCAATATTAGTTTAGATTATATTGAAGGATTTTAAGGACAATTGTTTATTGAATGGTATTTATTTATCTTTGGGGTATTGTTGGTTTAATTTCAGAAATTAAGATTAGTGTTTCTTTAATGGAATATCCTTTTGAGGGATCATCATATCTTATAGTAACCATTTTGGTTTTGATTAATCTCTAAATTCAAGGTAAATATATAGGTTATCCTGTGTGGATCATATGATTCTATAGAAGTTTATTCTTGCTCTTCCAGTGTGACCATGTC
The DNA here is from genome assembly GCA_963277665.1 of Viscum album. Taxonomy (NCBI): domain Eukaryota; kingdom Viridiplantae; phylum Streptophyta; class Magnoliopsida; order Santalales; family Viscaceae; genus Viscum; species Viscum album. Next base: position 1,250,946,511 of record OY728151.1, on the reverse strand, counting down.
TTCTTGAATACTCATCATCTAAAATATTAGTTAGAAGTAGGAATTTATTAAAGAATGAAATTTTACATAAAAAGTAAGTATATCTCTTTATTTTCTTAGTCAATATCATAAATGAATTCCTCATCCTTATGAAATGTAACTTAAAATAAAAAAAATGTTGTCCGTTTACTTTTCCTACTGGGAGACTAATGACCATTTGTCCCAACACAAGTTTGTGGTTTTATTATTGTTAACTTTCTCATGATCATGTTTTATATCCCTCTCCATCAGAACATGACAATTATTTTATTATCCATACACATCTTTTTTTACATGGAATCCTAGTATACGTTATCTCGGGTGACCTTTGTACTTCTCTTTATTTCTTTTAAAGTGATAGTTTTATTGAATCTTTTTCCGATGGGGACTTTACATTATATTCCAATTCCCAATTTTAGAAATTGTGAGGACGCAATTTATTGAAGGATGGGAGAATTTAACACCCCAAGCTTCCATGGTACACTTCTCGCTGAATAATATAATAGAGTGTGTTGTACGCAACTTCATGTACTAACACACACCACAACTAATAAAACTAGATGTTATGAATAGTAATACCCACTTTTTGAAATTTTATACATTTTCTCATTCAAAATGGACTTCATTTTTGGATTTGATATATCGAAATTAGCTTAGGATGAAATTTTGGTACTTTTTGGATAACTTTCATATTTTGATGAATAGTGAAAATTACTAAATTTTAATTAAAAACAACTTTTTAAATCGAAATAATTAATAGTGATAAATTATGAATTTGAGTGGTTTTAAAGTATATTTATAATATATTTTTACCATTTAATACAATTTTGTTCATTGGACATAATTTCACAATTAAAACGGACATAAACAAGTATCAATCTTTTGATAGTTATTATATCTTAAAAACGCGCTTTTTGTTTTGACAGCAGAAATTACTTTTAAATTAATTTCTTCGACTTCTGTGTTTTGAATTTGGAAAAATGGATTCCATATTTTGAATCTGGATTTACAAATTTTTTAAATAGGTAACTTTTATTTTTAGACATTTTGAATAATTACTTCGGTAAATATTTTATTTACCATGGTTAAATGGTAAATCCGGTAAATAAGGGTTAAAAAATAATATTATAATAATATTAAATTACCCTAAAATGTATCATAAACCTATTGGTAGATACATGTCTGACCATGGGCATATTTGGGTCGATTGTGGGACCCCATGGAGCCACTTGTAGGTGATAGGGACACTTTATTTTAATTAAGTTAAAATAAATACAAAAATGACATAAGCATATATCTTTTAAAAAAACAATTTTTACATAGGGTCATATATGTTGGATTTTAGACTATAAATATTCATTAGAAATATGAAAAGATTTACTATATAATTATAATTTATTTATAATTGTTAGATATTATATAAGTTAATTTATTTATTACACAATGGTGATGCAGTAATTACCTAATTAATGAAAAATTAGAATAATTGATATTATAAATACCCAAATAAATGTAATTTGAGACTTTTTATAAATACAAATATTTTTATAGGATAATATGACATGTTATAATTTATTTAATTAACGTTTTTTGAAGAAATAATTCTGTTATGATTTTTAAAAAAATCAATTATTGAATAGTGTCAAAATTGACATAAAAGAGTTTTTAAAAAACATATTATATTATTAATTGATATTAAATTATTAAAAATCCAAGGTTCGGCCAAGAGACTTATATCATGATATGTGTATCATTAATGGACCACTTGGTGGTCTATTGGATGAATATAATAAGTTTATTAACCATATAATATAAAAATCCAAAGAGACATTGTAAAAGTGAAACTAATTAACTAAGAGTTAATACTTAAAGATAAGGTCAATATAGAAACCCAAACCTTTCTAAATCCTATTTATTGAGTGGTTTTAGACCTATCCCCACATTAACCTTTAAATAATCCACTTTGTATCCATTAGAAACTGAATATGAATTTATTATAAAATAATATTTCTAGCTTTTCCAAAGGTGCCCCTCACCCCTCTTATAAATGGGCACTCCCCATTATCATTAATTCACACCGTCAAAGCCTTTTGGTTCGTCCAACCCCTGCCCAAATACTCTCCCAACTTCCCTCAATTCATACTAGAATCCATCCCTTTGTCATAAAGACAACTTAAGGAGCCTTTTTGATCAAATCAAAAGGAAGAACCCGAAGAAGAGGTAAAGATTTCACCACCCCTTTTTCAAGTTCCTTTCTTCTTCCACTTCTTCTTTCTTTGTTATTACCATTCAAAAATAATAACTCCAATATATTATATATACGTTTATGTTATTATAAACATGGTACAACCATATTTCATTATTCTATCCATCCTTTGAATGAAATGTCACCATACGTGCGTACGTACGGCTTACCATCTCCACGTCGTGGTGTAATTGTTATTCAAAACATTATTATTTGGATGGTTGTAATAATGATGTGTAATTCATTTAAATAATAAATATAACATGATAATTATTCTGTATATATGATATAACATCCAATTAAATATTATTTTAATATCAAAAGAATGATATCGTTGCTCGTGTGTACGTACGGACTACCGTTTCCACGAACGCAATGAGATTCATTCTCCATCGTATCCATTAAAGTCTAATTCGCATTTTAAGATTAATAATAATGTTTAAAGACTTAATATAATTCTGGATATGAATAATATAAATCCTATCCATAAAAAACATTGCTTAAATAACAAAACATATAAAATAAAATGAGTCAGTTAACACCCGAAACAACATTAATAATAAGATATTATTAACAAAAAAATGTTAAAATATCATATATGATATCATATTAATGTATATGATTCTTTAATAATTTAATAACAATTATTTCACCATTATAAAGGAGGTTAACCTAACCCCAACCAAGGAAAATTACAAGGTAAGGGGTTTCTTTTCTCACTCTTAATTTTGTGAAAATTTCATTGTTCCCCACTTATTTATTGCATGTGGTGTGTGTACTGACCATGTTTGTATTCATTTTGTAATATAATTTAATTCATGTATATTTACATCAACATTTTTTTATCCTTCTTGCATGGGTGTATGTTTCGTAAGTTACCTAATCGATAAGGGAATTTGAAATTTCAATTTCCACTCATTCGGCTTTACGCATACTTCATTGATTATTTTACTCCAAGATTATGAGTAGAATCAATATTCATTTGATTATGTTATAATTTCCACTCCCCTTTCTCTGGATATACTTTTGATACACATAATCACTATATTTATAAATTCTCATGTCATCGATTTGAACTTGATAAGAGTAATTTTAACTCAATCTCCATTTGTTGAGTTAAATATCCAATTCATTGGTGTTATTATTACAAGAATATGTGTGAATTCCCTATGATTGATTTACACTGAATATCCAATAATATTGAGTGTATTTTTATTTTTCACACATAATTATGTCGTTGATTTATCCTTAACCTAACGATATGGTCTTTATAATATAATTCATCTCAATTTACATTTCATTGAGACTTCTTTGTTGTTATACACCAAATCACTTTTATATTATGTATATAATGTATATTGACATAGTATATCATGAATACCTTTATTCTCATGATATTACAAAGTTTTTATTACCAAAATTATTTGTATTTAAGTGTCTCTGTTTTTGTTTGGAACTCTAACTAAAATATCATTTTAAAATGTTTTAAAGATTTATTATTCTAAATCCTTCTCATTAATGTCCATGAATGTTTTTAAGGATTTCATTATATGGGCATTAATATTTTAAAATTAAAATTCCTTTTAGATGTTTCAAAGTGGTATGGGACACTTGGATGCGAAAAAATACATTTTTAAATGGCTTCTTGACAAATATAGTGACTGTTAAATGATTCCAAGAAAAAGGGGGATATTTCTCTCTAATAGTTTTGATGATTATTTTCACTTATGTCAATATCCTTCATTATTCTTGATTGAGATTAATATGATACAATACAATCTTCCATATTGTGTCGAATGAGTTATTTTTGACTGTGGATGTGCTATTTTTATACCATTCATGGTTTGTGGATCAAGTATTGAAATTTCGTATGCTAGTTTTAATACGAATGTTTATGTTATATTTAAAACTTTTCATATGAGGAATGCATTGGACTTAGTAAGTGACGGGTGGAGCCTGATATAGCAACTCGAAGCATCAGTAGGTCTCATGAGACAAACTAGTTTCTCGGCACAAGGATTTGACAAAATCTTATTTGTAGTCTTGGCACGAGGCCTTGGCTATGTGGTTATGATAGTCTGACATTATGCATTCCATCATTATGAAAGTGGTTATTGATATTTCATGTGATTATTCGATTAGTAGAATATCCATGCGAATAAGTAAATGGAATTATTTCATTTTATTTTTTCCATATTATGTTGAAGTTCATGTTTAAAAGGATTTTGTTTTAATTATAAATTTCCTTAAATGTTGATTCTTATTTATGAAAGTTTCCTCTATATTGTTATCCTTAATGGGCATTTGAGCTCACCCATTTCTATGTTTTATTTTTCCAAGGATGTGAAGAAGTATTTTATGAATGACCTGTAGGGATAGTATGAGGGGATAAGTGTGTGGACTATGGAGACAATATTGTTGTAGTTTTCATTTTACGATGTAATGTAAACTTTATGAATGTATCTAGTTATTCCAAGGCTACTAAACTAATCCATCTTTCGAGACTTGATCTTTCTTGTGATCATGCCAATGTTATGTAATAATGCACTGACTCTGGGTAACTAGGGTCGGGGCATTACAGAAGAAGTAAACAACCAATACACAAGTGAACAGCGGAAGGATAAAAATGATAAATAGCATGAGCACAAATATGTATGATGCATGATACATATGTCTAAGAAAATAGCCAAACAAGTCACAACACTGGAATCACAAACAGTAATAAACCCAAGTACAAAAGAAAACAGATAAACGACTCCTCAGCATCGCAATCCTAATCTTAGTCCCATGCTCCCTAGGTCCACAGCAAGTCAAGCAACTGAAGTCAAAGGGCACTTGCCCTTATCTATACCTGCAACAATATAATCTTTTTGGGCCTAAAAGCATGACCCAAACAGTGTGTGAGACAAAGTCCCAGTCGGAAACCACCCAATGATCTGTGCCTAATGGTCAGTGAAAATATGGAACCTAAAGTACAAGAAGCAGTAAACATGAATTACTCAACAGTAAACAATCCACAATTACTAGAATATAATTTACAAACAAGTAAGAAGAAAAAAAGGTAACCCTCTGGGTAGTTATCACTGTGTAACCCCTATGGTTCAACCAACAAGCACTAGCAACCCTCTAGGTGGAACACACAGTCTCACCCCTCTGGTTCAGTTAATGAAAATAGGCTCTCAAGGGAAGAAAACACCTTCAATTCCTCCTATAGTCTCATATCATACTATAGGTGCTTTGGGGAGGCACTCAACATCTCATTTCCCCTGTGGCCCACGTCAAGGAATTACAGACACTCTAAGGAAACACTCAACGTTAATTCCCCCAGTAGTCTCGTATCGTATTAAGAAGTCACTCTAGAGAAGCCCTTACGTCAATTCTCCCTATGGACTACTACACTAGGTTCTCGCAACCCTGTGTAAAGTAAAAAAGTTTCTCATATTGTAACAGCCAAAGTATCCTATAGAACTCCTTGGATAGCATTCTAAAAAATCGCAGCATGGAAGAATAGACAAACCATCCTAAAGCCTAGGCATGTAACTGGAAATAGCATAATAGGAAAAAATAGACCAAACAGTCATATACAAGAAAAACATGCAAGGTCAAAGAATCTAAAAATAGTAAAATTACCCTATTCATAAACAAAAACCTCTAATCAGGCATATAAGCAAAGCAGGAAAACAACATGGGAAAAACTGGAAAACACGCAATACCCTGTTCAAGGGTATTGGTGGAATTTGCACAAATACTCAAAGATCGTCAACAGAAAGGCACAAACACCATACCTAGGAGTTAGGAGATCACTATACATGAACCTCGAAGCTTCATTCATCTTGAAATGTTGATAATCTATAGAAACTTTTAAAATGTTCAACCCACGATAACTTGTAAAAAAATGGGAATTGGAAAAATAGGCTAAAGCAAAAGAGAGAGCATACCAAGGCGATCAAAATGTAATCAATGATGGTCTAATTGGAGATTGGACGGATGATTGGGGGATCAGAGGATATCCGTGGCCGTACGGGACGCTCTCGGTCAAAGAATCTGAAGAAGAAGACAGTTCTAGGGTGAAGACGTGACCACATTGTGTTTAATAAAAAAAATACATGGCGTGTACTTACTGTTTATGTACTATTCTTTAGAAGGCCTCCACATCACCCCTACATGGCTGTGTTCAAGGTCATGACACGGCCAACACATGATATTGTGCTGCAACGAAGTACACTATGTGTACTTATAATGTACACACCGTGTACATCAAAAATTTCCAGAAACTGCTCTTTTCTCAAAAACTCCAGAAAAAGGAAAAAAATTCCTAAAAAGAATGTATGGGTTCTCAAAACAGTAGTAGGTACTTTGCAGAACTATAGCAGGTATTGTAGTAGTACTATAGCAGGTACTGAGCAGAACTATAGCAGGCACTGTTTGTCACTGTAGCAGCCAGGAATATTCCCTCGTTTGGGCCATCAGGCCACCTATTCGGTCCCTAAGTCCATTAAGGCCTTTGGGCCACACAGGCCTTCAGGTCAAGAAAGCCTTTGGGCCACCTCATGGCCATAGGGCCACCTTAAGTGAAGTTGAAAATCAGACAAACTATAATGGAACCAACATCAGAAAGAGGAGAAGCTAGGAGCTTCCACCATAGCAGAAGCTAAACAGATTGAAAGAATGAGATGTTATGTCAACTGTCATCGAGACAAGCATGTGCATTCACAGAAATGCCTATCCGAACAGCCATGCGAAGGTGGATATATGATTTACCGACGAAGATGCTAGGGAGGAGCAGTTCCAAGTAGTTAGTCTGGGTTGTATGTAATTTTTTAAGCTTTCGGGCAATGAATTCCTCTAAGGCCTATGGGCCATGTAATACATACGTCTATGGGACTTCTAAGGGTTCCTTCACACCCCTTGAAAGGTGGATTATCAAAATCAATAAAAATGAAGGCCTTCGGTCCGTTGGAGTTAGTATTCATTTATGCTTCTTTTATAGAGGGTTACTGGTCCAATGTTTATAGTGTGAATTATATGTTGTGCCATATGTTTACATTTTGCTTATTTTATTTAATTGTTATATTATATGATTTTTTTCTACAATGTGGTGGTGATGGAATAATCTCCCCATCGACACACCCTAGTCCCTCACTGGTAGTCAGAAGCCTCTGGGGTATGGGGAGGCACACTTGATGTAATTTTTCCACCCTTGATTGGGAAAACATTGAGTGGTTACCTTGTTCGGATGCCAAAAAGTGTTTTCAGAGTGGTTCCTTTTTTTATTTTCTAATTCCAGATAATGGACAGAAGATTACGAAATCTTTGGAACTTGGTTATAAGTCATGATTCAGTGTTTCTAACCCACGATCTGGGTAAATGTCGAGTTTCCTGAATAAAAAATGTTGTTATGTTTCCAATTATTATAGTAGATAAACAATGATACTTGGGTGACGAACATGTAGTGTGATTATAATTATTATCATTTTTATTGAGGATTTCATTTTATCCCTTTCCTGATGAGATTAATGAAAGGGGCATCAATAATGAATCTTTAAAGGGACACAAAATTCAAATTCCATGCATATTCCCATCCATGTAGGGGAATTTAACTTCATGAATTTTCATGTATTGTTTGTTTTTTAAGTGATCCTTGTTTATATATTTTTATATATATGTCTTACTCTTTGGTTTTGATTGAGTGATTTCCATTTTCAATTAATGAGGTGTATGGGCCCTCATGGGTTGGGATGAGTTTTTTATCAAGTCAATCCATCATATATAACATATTACCTATTGGGATTGAATATAAATGAAATTAAATAGAAATTATATGGATGTTGATCTCAGCGATAAGGTGTTTGTTCTTCGATTCAATGGGAATGTAATCCCATTTTTATTGAACATTTTTGCATGTACATAAGAAAATGAAAACATTAAATTGTAAAATCTAACATATAAATGAAAAGGATTCAGGTAAATTAAGAGGTGAGGTATAGTTGACCCCTCACCTACTGAAACACATGTAATTTAAACTTGAACACTTACTAATACCTAAACTTATATAAGGGTTTTTGGGGTAGTATATGTTATGTTGAAACCCCTTGTTATTACATTATTCTTCTACTAGTAATTTTATATATTCTCAATGTTGTTCTATGGCATCTTCATGGAATTTGTAGAGATATTACACCCTAATTTCCCCATGTCATGAGCTAGGAGGGTGGTTATGACCATGCTTTAGTCGTGGTGTGCCATGAAATGCCAGTCTTACCGCTAGATATCCCACTTGCATCACCACCCACTACACCCGATTGTTCACAGAAACATAGATTCATGAGGGTTTTATGTGTTTGGTGTAGTCCATGAAGGGGTCTCCATGGCATGCACCTACAATGGTTGATCTGACCCATGAGTTATAGTAGTAGCATCTGTCAACCTTATCAGGGGATAAATATCCATAGGCTACAAAGTCTTGGATTTGTGCCACTCTATATATCTTCAACCATATGAAGAAACCTCCAGTTATGAGGTTCATGATTTATACTGATATGCTACATGATTTGTAAAAGCTCACATGGGATGGGATTACCCTGGTTGTTCTTCAGCATGGCTTGATTTGGGATGATTTTCAGACAGTCTTCTACGATAATTTTTTTCCTTAGACATTAAGTGCTGATCAAGATAGAGAGTTCAAGAATCTAGGTCAGGGTTCTATGTTTTTTATGGAGTATTAACCACATTTTATTTATTTACATAACTTTTCACTAATTCTAGATTTTCATGGGTTATCTTGTGGTAAAAAGTTCGATGATGACTTCCAGTATTACATTAGTACTCAGGTGAATATTTTTTCCTACCTATTTTCTCTACTATTATTATTCAGAATATTATCAATGAACACAACTTGAGGGAATCTATTTGTAGATGGAAAATAGGATTAGTGTCAAGGTAGGAAAATAATTATATCAATATAAGAATGTGAACCCTTGAGGTTTCTCAATAGTGTAATGTCAGTCAGAGTAACCTCAAAGGAAGCTCCGTTGTATTCCATCTATATGGACATTAGTGGAATCTAAAGCCATAGTGTGATAAACACCTGATAGAGTGTTGTAATCACTACCATATATGGAATCTTCATAGATTATTTCAGACCATTCAATATGATTTTAGTGGAAGAGGATCTGTACCAGCTCTACATCCAAAGGAAATATCTTTTTCTCTTCATCAATTGGGGAGTTGGAGTAGCACCATAAAGATTGGTCGATGATGAATTCATTGTCATGGTATCTAGAATCCAAATTAGCTATTCCTCAAGATATTTCATACTCATGGTTGTCCAAATGTAGAACATGGCTGAAAATTAGGCCATATTATTGATTTATAGCTGATACATGAGAATCAGAGTGCATGACCATAAACATTACGAGGTAATATTCTAGTGGCCTCCTTTTTATTATTTTTCTTTTTTGACATAGGTGATTAACACTCCATTGATTCCTTATCCACCATAAGAAGTATTAGGTTTGAAACTCGGCATTACTATGGTGTCATAACCCTAGATATTTCATTGGGTGTATGGTTCGAGGTCATAAACCAGTGTACAGACTACCCCTTGAGGAAGGTTGTTATCCCTCCTTATGGTACCTCTTCATCCTTGAGATGAAGACTTTGATTTCATTTTTATGATGGAATGGTTAGTTCCATATCACTCCTTTTTAGACTATTATTAATGTTGGTAATCATTTACATTACAAAAGGACATCATTTATATACCAAATCTTGAGTGGAATGTCTAGGCCAGAAGAGCTAGACCAGACCATCATGGGCTAGATGGAGTGAATACTGAGATTTCTAAATTTTTCATATAGGAGTAGGGAGTCGAACTGGAAGGTTATCCTACATTATTAGATCATTTCGCGGGTGTATGATTTAATGATTATTTTTATTACCACCTAAGACAGAGTTGGATTTTATGATTAATCTCATTCTAGGAGAAACACTAGTGTCAATTCCCCCATATAGGATGAAACATACTAAATTCTATGATCTCAAGTGGTAGTTGGATGATTTAGAGGAAAAGGGATTTATCAGGACTTGAACTTCTTCTTAGGGATTAACCATGCTATTTCCCATGATGATAGATAATACCCTTCACCAATGTGTTGATTATCGATGGTAGAACTAGATTACAGGTTTGACTCTGTATCCACTACCACAAATAGATGATCTTGTTGACTAGCTCTAGGAAGCTTGGGTATTCTCAAAGATTCACCTGATATTAGGATATCATCATATGTGAATATATCATTCATACATACCTTTTATAGCTTTCCAAAGCAAGCGTGGTTTGTATGAGTGTATCTTTATGTTTTTCTATCTTACAATCACACCTTTAGTTTTTAGAGAATTTATTAATAGTAATTTCCACCCCTATCGATATTATTTTTCTCAGAATATTTATATAGTAAATCATAATATATTCTTAAACTAATAGCAAACTTTATCAACAACTTGAGGATGTTCTGACTAAAAGGATTGAAAATCACTTTTATTCCATGATTTCAATGTGCCACTTTTGGATAGAAAAATTTCACTTATTTGGTCATATAATCTTAGGATCAAGATTATTAGTTGACCTAGATAAGCTAAGTGTCATCGGTTCCTGGGAGCATCCCATGAACGTGTTTAATAAACGAAGATTCTGGGGGATGGGTGGATAATGAAACTGTTTCATACATGACTTATCATGCCTTGATGCACCTCCTTCATGTAATACAAATATGGGTGTTATGTTATAGTAGTGAGAAGCATGAGAGAAATCCTTTCAGGATCTAAAAGGAAGGATTGATTCAACAACTATTGTTCTTCTTCCTGATCAATGAAGATGTTATACTAGGTTCTATGAGGACTTCCAAATTAGTATGGTTATAGTAATCATTTATTAGGATATATTAAATGCATAAAGTTCTCGGAAATTGGGTCCTGATGAGAGAAATTACCCAACATGTGTCCTTGAGGTAACAACATTTTCCCATGCACAATGTTGCTAGAGAAAATAGTTTATGGGTGTGGGATTTGTGGTTTATATAGACTAAAAAATACTCAAATATATCTTAACACAAAATTAATTAAACTCGAGATAGTGAATGTGTGTCAAATATCTTTAGTCCTTTGATTTGGATGTGGCCAATACATCTAGAAAAGATAATGCATCAGTGGATGCGCGGTGTTAGAAAACTCCATCATAGGCCGTAAAGGATGCCAGTGATAAATTGAAATTAATGGTCATTTTTCTATGCTTAATCTATAGATTCATGATAGTTATCATGAGTTTTATCTCTCATCCTTGATAGTTACCTATTCACATTATGATTAGGTTAAGAGGAGGCAATATTTAGATCAAGGAGGCTTGGTTTCCTAGGATAGTATTTCTAGATAGGATGCACATCTAGATTGATTTTAGGATTGATAAAACATCCTATATATACATGAATGTTTCTATGATCCTACAAAAAAGTGAGAGGAAATATTTCAGGAGTCCCACACTTCTCAATGGGAAGTTTATCTAGGAATCTCCATGTTTTATCATGATATTTGATGCTAGTATTGGTGGCCAAAGATGAAATATCCTATTGTATGTTTTATTACTATGTGTCCCACCAATCAATAGGGGAAGGTAGAATAGTAGTGAAATGTAGGCTTGTTATGGCCATTACCGATCACATAATGGAAATGGGAGGATGTTGTGAAGGATTTTTTTCATCTTACCTATGTCAACTCGAGGTAGTGACATTGTTTGGGTAGTCCTGGATCAAATGATGAATGTAGGTCATTTTCTATATATCAATGATACTTTCTCAGTTTATGAGCTTGGATGATTGAATGTCTTTGAGCTCATACAACTACAAAGGGTCCCTCAAACTATCTTTTTAGATAGGGATTCTCACATAATGTATTGGTTTTAGCAAGTTTTGGAGAAGGACATGGGTACGCACGTGCCTATGAGAATAGAATTTCACCCTAAAACCAATGGCCAATTAGAACAGAAAAATAGTTATTAGATGAAATTATTTAGGCATAAATCATTGACATTGATGGATTATGAGAGAATTGTATCACTCTCATAGAGTTATCCAATAATAATAAACTATAGGTAGCGATTTAGATGGTTCATTTTTAGGCCTTGTTTTTTAGGTTGTTTCGTTCACACCTATGATAGTTTGAGATAGGGGAGGCAATTATTTTCAGTCTGTATATCATGTAATAAGATTTAAATCATGTTTAGCTGATTAGGAACTGTATTTCTTAAAATGTCAAGAAAATTTTTATTAAAAAACGGAGGGGGGGGGGTTACATGATTTGGAAAGATGGTATCCTATTAAAATATCTTATAAAGTGAGCCGTAGCTTTGTTAAATACATTATTGGAAAGGAAATCTGCCACCATGTTTGCTTCTCGATACTTATGGGTGGAAATGTATCTGGTTTCAAGAATTTAATTGAGGCAGTTAATCCAGAGGGAAATGAGAGGCCAAGAAAGGTGGATCACCCCATTCCAAATATAATTCACAATGGTGGTGGAGTCACTTTCAATCCATACGTTTTTTCATCCTTTTATCTTGAAAAAATAATGGCCTGAATCACCGCCATCATTTCTACTTCAAGAGGAGATGCATTGCCACAACTCCCAAAGAAGCATCTGTGACATCGACTGAGATAATCTATAAAAATGGCCCCACATCTTGTAGGATATGGGTTTCCAATGGAATATCCCTCTACATTGATCTTGATCTATCTATGAGTCATATCTTTACAAAAAACCTCGAGAGAATGTTTCTACATAGAGTAAACGCCATCGATTTTGAGACGATAGAGGATCACAAAGCCCCAACCGAATTGTCACAGTGAGCTTTCTGTATCAGGGATGTTTCCCTAATGGAAATAAGGATCCTCCTCCAAACTGCATTAATATTAAATGAATATTTTTTGTGAATAATTGCATTTCTACCAGATCAGATCACATGTAGGAGCTCAGCAATTGTGGAAAGGAAAAGGTTTTTGATTTTCCGAGAAGATTAAAATTCCACAAAATGTTTTAGTTGTGAGAAAATAGAGTCAAAGGATAACCATCTATAGTCAAATAGGTCAGTAAAATTATTCCAAAGAGCTGAGGCTGTAGAAAAAGATAAGAAAAGATGATTGGTGTCTTCCCTGTGTTGATGGAAAAATTTACATTTAGAGAATAACAGGACAACAAAATACTGAATACAATCCTCTTTAGGAATGTGTTTATGGTAAATACGCCAATCAAGGTTAAGTCTTGAATGATTAATGAAATGTATGTCAAAAAACATTAACCAGGAGAAAATGGGGTCAGAGTTAATGAAACGATGATTATAGAAGTTTTTGTAATCCAAAACACCGTTGTGAGCAGGCTCCCCATTAAGGAAATTGTCCCCATTTATAAAGGGGTAATTGTCCACAACGTGCCTAATGTGATCAGGGATATTAGATGGAATATATTTCAATACATAATTTATGGTGAGATTGATGGTATCTGGAGGAGAATTTGAAGATAGCATAGAAATGAGGGGGTTTCTGTAAAGTTATCAAGTCAGAAGTTCTTAGTGAAATCAAAACAAAGCTCTATATTTTGAGGTCAGGTATTGTTTTTTATAGTGGGAATCACCTTATCATGGCCATTAATTAACATAGAGGAAATTGAAAATATTTCCATATTTTTAGGATTTTTTGAGATTTTATATATCTTTGGCCTCGTAGATTATCAGTTTTTATAACTTCAGAGGTACCACTCCATGCATGACGTCTTCCACGTTTCAATGATTCTCCATTATCATGCGAACTCGTCTCATACATTTCATCCCAAGGAGGCTGAGTTAGATGCATAAAAATCATTTGTGAAGTATCCTATATTCAACATTTAACAGGTCATAAAGGAAATCCAAGGATGGCATGTCCCTTTAGTATGGGTTCTATAGTAACACGACCATGTACATGATGAGACATGGGAGCGAGAGGCCGAAAAACATGCCTAGTGGAAAAAATCGTTCTCAAATAGTGTATTCCCCCTTTTTAGTAGAATCCCCAACCTCGGTTTCCACATGAATAGTGCTATCAGGATAGATTCTACAAACCTTAGGTGCATATTTATAAATTCCAAAGGCTTCCAACTAGTAGTGATAGTATAATATAACAAGTTGGGGAGACTATACCGCCTGGGTATAGATAATATATTTGTCAGAGTAATAATAATGTAACATGAAGTTGAAATAAGACTCAACAAACTCAAACCAGACCTATAATATAGAAGCATACAAATATAGGAAAAATAGAGGTAACAAAGGGTAAAAAAAATAATTATAGGAATGTAAACAAATCAGCATTACAAATACAACTTGAAGAAACTACCAAAAAAGCATGCATTACATAATTGGTCTTAAATGTCAATATAACACGGGTACCCTTGGATAACCACTATATATAGATTAAATATAAAAAATAATTCTAAAATAGAAATAAAATCTAAATGTAAATCGAGATAGGGTTGACCTTTGGGTCTATGCCAATCTCTATGAAAATAGTTACTATGACCCAACTCCCGAGGCAGATCATTTAGCTTAACGTAAATTTGTAAATTCTACAAGCATTATGAAGGACTCATGTTGGGTGTGAGATGAATCTTAGTAGGATACAAACCAATAGTGCATAAAAATAATATATGTTTAACAAGAAGTGCATAATAAATAAAAGTAATAAGTACGTTGCAATAATAAACAAGATTTCCTTGCTGCTCAATAGCCATCGGGAAACCATCACCTACCTCGGGCAATGATAGAATCTCAGAAGTATAGAGGGTCCTTGGCCAATGGAACAAGGTACCCCTATAGTCACAAAGACTATAGGAATGCTTAGGTTCCACATTAGTTAAGTAACCCATCACCAGGTTCTTCCTGACACCTCATGTCTCAATTGTTGACATCCCAATGGAAATCTCAAACAATAGGATCTTGGTCCCATGTAGCTCTTCTCAAAATATCACGTCGGCACATGGCATGAAGACTATAGGGGCAATGGTGTCTATACTAAAATAATATCCTATCCCACAACCTCAATCATGGATAAACTGATCCCCCAACCTAATAGCCTCATCATTATCTACCGAAGGCTCCCCACCATCTATGTGGCTTTCTACGACGAGCAACCCCAAACCATATATACCTAAACCACAAATTATAGGGGCCACTACCCACATTAGTGGTAAAAACTATATCATCAAAAAGTACCCCTCTATAAACAAGACTCAATCAAAACTTTTACCATCACGGGTGAGCCGAAATCACCAAATAAATAACTCAAGCCTCACCAACCGGCACCTCATGCCCCTGCGGCCATGTCTATCAAATCTAATTTCCATGATTTACAAGTATCACATGCCATGCCCAAAATAATGGCCTCTTTTCCTCAATCTGATTTTCACCACACCCAATGTCGATGGAAATTCCATCCCAATGCCTTCTCAGGCAATGCCCATCATGACCCCTTAGGTCCCATATCATACAATTCAGGCAGTTATATATATAAAATTTAAACAACACACTTTAAACAAGAAATTCAATATAGATGAATGAATTTCACAAATTAGACCAGTATCAAAATTTAAATATGGAGGTCTTGAATGCATCAAATTCATATAACCAAGATATGTGAAATTAAATAAATTAGTTGAAAAAACAAATCGATTTTTATGATTTTGGCACCCTAAACAAAATGACCTATGGGGCAATGACCTCTAGCCCAACCTCACTCATCATAAAATAGGTTCTAGAATTCCCAATGACACCCCTTATGGTCACATGTTGATTTTGTAATAAATCATGATATATAATAGGGCCTCATTCAAAATACTCTAAATGAACACTTTAATCCATTCCCTCAAAATGATTGGTAAAACACAAATCAATTTATGCACCACCTATAATAAACATGTAGATGTAAGAACATCCTATATCAAGCTCCAATTCGATGTGGATAGAAATTGATCTGAGTATTCATCAAAATCATTGAAATTGGATTAGATAGAAATAGTGGTCCATAAGACAAAGGATAATCATAGAACCATGTATGGGGTTAGCCTTACTGAGGATTATCTATAGCCTCTGACAGATCGATGAATGGATCACCGGTTAAGGAGAGGGATCAAAATCCACTAGAGGAATAGAGGAGGGGAGGAGGCTTCATCCTATAGAACATGCTATAAGGGATAAGAAGGAGGGGATATGAAATAAAAATAAATAGAAAGAAAATGAAGCTAAACATTAAAAAAGAAACCTTTATAGGGTGCATGGTTTACAAACACAGCTTTCCAAACCATGTAGATGTCACTGCCTAAGGCTCTATGCCCGCATGGGCTACTCGCACAGTATTCCAAACAAGAAAAAATCATTCTGTTACCCATTTTCAAAACTGTAAAGGTGGTTTCATGACAATGCTCTTTCACACAGAGTCTACAAAAACTGTTCTGTGGTGAAAAAATGATCTACATGGTTACCTGCATGGTGATGCACAATTTACCCTAAACTGCATAACCTAACCTAAAACTTCAATGAAAACCATTTCATAAATGACACTCTTAAAACTATTATGAACCACGCAGGGACCCTCAAATACACAAAAATAACCCAAAAACATGACATAAATCCATAAGAACTCTCAAAATTGAGTTTCAATCAACAAAACAAAAAAGTAGAATAACTAGTTATTTAAAATTTCAAAATGGTAGTAAATTTTGGCCTCTTTTAAAAACCCAAGTCATTATAATCCACCAAACTTAATATAGCTCATCCCCAATCTATAATACAAAACTCAAATATCGTATCGAACATAACTATCCGGTAAAAGCTATAATAGACTACACTGTTCTTAAAGGTATTGCCTGATTTCCTCAAACGGGGGTGGGGGGTGGTGGGGGCTACCCACCCTAAAAATATCCTAACCCTATCTCAGCGGACCAGAGCTCAAATCAATTAATAGTTCATCAAACTATTTTCTAAACCATGGTCCTCTTATGATACATTATCACTACAACAACTTCTTATGTGCTCATGCGTCTCTCTCGACACCAAAATCATGTCCGGCACTACATCAGTGCCTGCCCCGAGCCCATTGAACCCATGGAAGAATGAGGTTTTTCATACCATGGAGGCTCAAAATTTTTTTTTGCATCAGACCAAAATCAAATTCTTCATACTCGTGACATACCTCTAACCATATTTGTTCACCAACCTACTCAAAACCTAGATGCTCCATGGTGTGCACCTGGCATGAAACACAACTGCCTAAAGCATACCCTCCCCATGGTTCTGCTCCATCTACTAGCCATTGATCCTAGGGATGGGTCCAACTATCTCTTCCACATCCTCCGCATGTCTCTAAATCTCAGCTACCCTCAACTAGTACCGATCCTCAAGTGATATTTGAAGCATGTTCCTGCCTCAGTCCCTATCTGCTGGCTATTAGGGAACACTATCTTTAGAATCAAGAAAGATGCCCAACCTATCAACATTCCCATAACTTCTTTGAATTCAGATCACAATGAGCCCAGACATGTCATGGATACCCATATTGGAAGAAACCCATTGCAGAGCTACCACATGGAGGTCTAGCTAAGTCTTTGTCTTGACCGCTGTGCTGGAACTCACGATGAATTTTTTTCCTACCACCTAAAACATCTCCTGAAGCCGCTTTGAGGCTCATGTGGGAAATTCACATCAGTTTCCTCTAGGCTATGACTACCTGATTCACCACCTCTCATAACGAGGCTAATATAATGATGTTTACCAACTCCCCAATAGTGGGACATATATCATCTTCGAATCGCATCACTATCAAGGTGTCATCACATACAATAATAGGTGTGAAGTGAAAAAATTCAGTGAAGGTAGCTGCATAGTCTATGGTGGACATGTCTCCCTGCTGAAGGATCAAGATATCCAGAGCACTCTCTTCCCTCATGATCATTGGGAAATAGTGCTCAAACAACTTGGACTAAAAATCCTTCCAGGCTAGTCCCTCATATCTATTAGCCTAAACATGCACATCCCACCAATTCTTAGTTCCCCCCCCCCTGAGCGTATACATTGGAAACATTCCCCTCTTCCTTAGAAAAAACTCATGCTACTAAAATATCATCTGTATGGTCTTTATCTAGTTCTCAGCTACCTATGGACCACCCTTACCCTTGAAAAGCGGAGGGTAATGAGAATGGAATTCCCACATCATGTACGCCTTAGATGGATCTGCTCCCTGAGAACCCTGATTTATCCCTTGTAAGAAACATACCATGCTCAATCCGAGCTTCTCTTTGACCCAAAAAATCATATTATATCATATCTGGAAGCTTGTCTCCCTGCACTGGACCCTAATCCTAAGCCAGTACCTATGACCCATGCTTGGCCTGACCCTCTAGGGTATGAACCTATTCTTGCTCCTATGGCATTGTATCCTCACTCGCATGATGCTGCATCCAACCTATCATATAGTATCCCATTGAATACCCTAAATGGTCATAAATACCATATACATAACAATATATATATCACAGATAGGGAAAATAGTAAAAGGAAGTGCACCCTCAGTACCCTTATACACCCCCACTACAGCCATTCCCCATAAAAGCATGGCCTCATGACCTCCTTACCTTCCCTTGATAGAGCCATGCGTCAATATATTTGTTCCACGCCTATCCTGAAAACCAATGTTACTTCAAATTAATGACATAGTCAACCAATCATGGTGATTAAAATCTCCTCATCTATAGTAACTTCCTCCTTCTATAAAAGATATGACCATTTTACATGCCACGTGAAATTAAAAAAATATATATAAAGTCTGGAATATCAATTACATAGACCATTTTAGATTCCAAAATCATATAAATCATGGGATTTGTTATTTTTCATAAGATATGATCACATTATAATTCAAAAATGCATTTATATAATGTAAATACCTCAAAATGTGCCTATAAAAATCCATAAAAATAAAAGAAAACAAAGATTGCTTCACTAGAAAATGTCCATATCTCATCCATGCCTCACCAACAGAATGGATCACATGCCACAACCAATAACCACCATATTCCAAAATAATACACCATGGTGGAAATCTTTTCAATAGTCAAATAAGTGAAATAGAACAACATCTCCTACCCAAGGTAACTAAATTCGTCCCTTGTACATGGAGCTTCGGGAAGCCAATGAAAAGTTTAAAATCTACTTCTGACAACAAATTTATTTCCAGTCTACCATATCCCTACAATAATTCAAGAAGAAAAGAAAAGTTAGCCTTGATCTCATTAGTATCCATTGAAATACTGATACTAAATCCTTGCCAGGAACTTATCTGATACTTCTTATAGTATTATCAGACCCGAGCAGCCACCCGAACAGTGCTATTTGGATGGGTACCACTAGCCTTAGGTGCACCCACCCAAATTCCAAATTCTAATGAATAGAATAAATGGTTTATTTTAACAATATGGGGAGGATATACCACTTTGGGATAGTTAATATACTGGTCCAAGTAATAATAATGTAACATGAAGTGGAAATAAGACACAGCATACTAAAACTATTCATATAAAGTGGGATCACAAAAATATAAAATAAATATCTGATGCAATGGATAAACGGATGAAATTGTTTTATATAATCAAACCATCATGCCAAATACCACTTTCAGCCTCTACCAATACAAGCATGCATTAAATAACAGGTCTTACATGTCAATATACCATGGGGGAACACAGATCACCCCTGTACCTGCATACAATATATAAAAGCCTTCTAAAAAGAAATAAAAACTTGATGGAACTCAATCTAGGAAAGAAATTAGGTTCCCTGCAAATGTCCATTCAAACATCTACTATGATCTTTCTCCTGGGGTTGATCCTTTACCTGAATATAAATGCATAATTCTACATGCATCCTGAAGGACCCATGCAGGGTGTGAGACAAATATCAATTGGATACCCCCAATAATACATACCAATATTATGTGTTTAAGAAAATCTTCATAATAAATAAAAGTAAGGAGTATGTTGAAATAATAAAAAAATAATTCCCTAGTGTTAAAAAGCCACCAAGAAACCATCACTTGCCTCAGAAAACACCAGAATCTCATACATAGAGAAGGTCCTAGGCCCATGGTACAAGGTACCCACATAGTCACTAAGTCCAGGTGAACCCTTAGTTTCTAACTCAATCATATAATACAACAACATGTTATTACTAACACCTCATTTCTCATGTATCTACATCTCAAAGGCATGCTCAAACAAAAGTATCATAGTCCGAAAGACCCCTGCTCAAAAGCCCACATTGTCCCATGGAATGCAATCCAAGGGAAAAATGATGTTTGTACTAAAATAATATCCATCGCCACAAACTCAATCATAGAGAACCTCACCCCCAACCCGATAGTCGCGTCACTATCTATCAAAGGGTCCTCACTTTCCACATGAATTTCTATTGGCAAGAACCCCCAAACCATAATTTCCTAAACTGTAACAATTTGGGGCCACTTCCCATACAAGTGGTCAAAAACACCTCATCATAGAGTCCTCATATTTTCACATGACTCAATAATCACTTGTTACATCTTGGGATAGCGACAATAAATAAATACGGAACCAAAGCCACACAAACTGACACCTCATTCCCCAGTGACTATGTCGCTAAAATCTGATGGCCATGATATCCTAGTATCATGGTCCATGCCCAAACTGATGGCCCCACCACTTAAATAAAATATACATGAACCCTAATCCTGATGGCCATGTCATCCTAATGTCATCTAGGTCCACACCTTTCACGACCCCTTGGGTCTCATCTCATTAAAATTAGGCAATTACATATATACAATTAAAACAACACACATAAAAAAAACTCAATTTAGAAAATTGAATTGAAACTCATAAAAAATTATCAAAATTTAAATATGGAGTCCTTTAATACCTCAAATTAATTTAAACATACAATATTAATATAAACATATCAGTTATTTTTCTTCCAATTTAGATGGTTTTGGCACCCGTGACCAAAATGAATCAAGGGGAAACAGACTCTTGCCTGACCTCACTCATCCGAAAATAGGTTCACGCATGCTCAATGAGATTTCTTTAGGTCACATGATCATTTTGATATAATTAATGAGGTATAATAGGGTGTCGCTCAAAATTCCCAAAATGCGGACTTTAAGCCACACGCACAAAATGACCGGAAAAACACAAATCAAGGAATGGACAACCTACATTTGACTCATAGGTGTAGTCACATATGATATTGAGCTCCAATTCAAAGTGGATAAATGTAGATTTTAATATTCATCAAAATACATGAAATTGTCTTGGATTTAAATAGAGGACTCTAAGACGAAAGATAAATGATGAAGAAGCATGTATGAGGTTAGCCTCAGAGTGGCAGATCTATATCCTCTGACAAATCAATGAACAGGTCATTGTTTGAGAAGAGGGATCAAAATAAACTGGTGGAAGAGATGAGGAGGAGGTTTCCTCATACGTAATGCATGAAAAGGGAGAAGAAGGAGGGGAATGGAAATAATAATAAATAAAAAGAAAAAAGGGAAAAAATTAAAAAAAAACATATAAAAGAAGCACAATTTACTATCATGGCTTTCCAAACCGTGCGGTAGCCCTTCGAAAGACACTATATAAGGATCCAGACCAGCAAGGTCTACTTGCACAGTTTGAAAACCATTCATAAAACGTGTCGTTTCCCATTGTTAAAACAGTAGAGGTGGTCGCATGGTTGTTCTCCTCCCATGAATGGTCTACACAATCCTTGTGGTAGTACAAAACTGTGTAGAATGGTTTACCCTAAACCATGGTCCCTAATATGGAAATTCAATGAAGTCCATTTGGAATTCAATAATCCTAAAACCATTAGGAACCACCTAGGGAACCCTCCAAGCCTCTAGAACAACCCAAAAAATAAGATATACAGTTTTCAAAACTCTCAGAATTGAGTTCTGATCAACGAAACAAATGGTATCATAACAACTAATTGAAATGTTCAAAACATGAGTAGATTTTGCCCCGTTCTAAAAACCCATGATGTTTCACTTTGATGGTGAACAAGAGGATGAGTTAAATTAATGGGGAAATACTATTATAATATATTTTTTACCTCAGGTATGGATCTTATAAATTTTGGTGTAATTGTTTATTTGTGACCTATAATGATTTCCCATTGAGATTTCAATGGTTTTTGGGGGTTTCTGTGGCTTATTATGTGAATCGAAACCTGTCTGGTGGAGAAATGAACTGGAAAACATGACTAGTAGAAACCTAATGACAATACCCACACATTCTCTCCTAACCATGCAAGGATATACATAAGATCATGGAGGGTGCATAGTTTTCCCTAAATATTCTCTAGATGACACACACCTATGAACAATGTATGTAGTTTTTTGTATATCTATATAACTTGGTTGGTGTAGTGTTTTGAAATGAATGTGTCTCATCCTTGTTAGGTTTCTGTTGAAGTAGTAAAGGGTGTTTGGTTGGAACTATGTTTTTATAAATGTGGGGCCAAACCGCGATCTGCTAAATTTCTTGAGTAAAATTACTAAAATTCCCTTAATGAATTAAAATACACCACTATCCTCTTTTATCATTTTATAGTGGAGTTGACCTCACTTTATAATGTATGAGCTACCAAAATCCCTCTTTGATTGATTTTAATTCTAATACTATCGACTGTTGGATCAAAACACCATTTATATCTTTCGATTCCTCTAGGTAAGAGCTACAATCCCTTATCTCGGTTCATCATTCCTCTTTTCATTGACCATTATATTTAGATATATGCTATATTAACTATATTCAAGGTATTGACCCATTATTCAGATCTCTTTTAATCTAGGCCAAACTAAATTTTTATACTAGATGAGGAAAGTTTAATAGTATTGTGGTAGTTGGTACATGACTCAACCATAAAGATTCACCATTTCCTTAATATTCATAGTGTGTGCACCCCTATTTCATATAGCATGAACTATTAAATTTATATTCTTTTATTATAGCCCTTTTAATCATATTAACAGACCCTTTTCATATATTATATTCATTTTTGGATGTTATGATCTCAACATCAACAACCCCATCTCAGGTGATTCCTTAATTATCATTTTAGTAGCTTGTTATGCCCATCTTTTCCACCATTTGGGTTTGATGTGACTTGACCATGATGGAGTTAAGTGTATAAATTAAATGAATGAAGCATATATGGTTCTTAGGTGAATTTAACAATTGACCCTTCTATGTTATGTTTGTCACTAATCTAAATGAATCTTAATTGTAAATGGAATTTATAGTATACAAATCACATGGCCCGATCCATTGTAATGGGTTTACTTGTTTTCACATTCATATTACTCATTTACATGCTTATTGATAGAAGTGGAGTGAACCAATTAATGATTAAGTAACTTAAGTAATAAATGGTGACATTCCTAATTTTTTAATGTCACACAAATAAAAGGTAACTGATTTAACTAAATGATTTATTAAATGGCAGGAGTAATACATGGTGAAATTTAATAATGAATTTATTATAAGGTTCCCATTACATAAGTATTTGTTCACAATTATAGGAGTGGTCAGACTCGATCCATCCCTGGATTCCCAAGGTAATGGGTTGAGCACTCATCGACGCCATTATGATTCAAGGGTGTTGGTTTCCAAGGGAGATACCCACCTTGTAACTCGATATTGGTCTACTAGTGGATCCATGTAATGATTACATTTAATACCTACATTATCATTATATGTTTCCTTCGATACACTCCATGCATCCAGTGTGATGTCTACGGACATGAATTACCATGGATAAACTCATTGGGATATGACATCTATTATATTGCTTTACCTTGGATGAATTTGATGGACACAGTAAGATTCATATTATAGTGAAATGCATTAGGCGATGCCCTTTGGATTACACAAAGTCATCTTATATCCATGCTACGGGTTTTTACTGAGTTGTCTCAACCCATGAGGTCATGGATTCCTTGGTTTTTTCTTTAATCCTCTTCATTAATTAAATCATTGGTGGATTACATGTAATATATTGGATATGTTATTATTATTATCATGTTAGGATTTCAGTCTGGGTTATACCTCATGTTACTTACCTATATAAACTAGAATATAATTGATTAATGAAATGATTACATGATTAGAAACTAGCTTAGAATGAAATATGTACTAGGGTATTTACATTATTTTACTTCATTAGTTTAATATATTCATGCATGGAGACTATTGATGTTTATTTTACTTGGAGTAGATGTTATAGTCTCTATTGGTGGTTGCCTTTTGAGATTTTTCTCACACCGTATCCAGTCCTCCATAGGATACCATGAATATTACAAGCATGAACTTATTGATAAGGGAAATAAACTTGATTTGGAAACCATATCTAACATTCTTATAGTTGAAGGAATCTTGGTAGTAGATAACTGAGATGGAACTCTATATGTAGGGATAGTTTTTTGTATGTTTTTTCTTCAATTGTATATAATGTATTTCCTCCTACCATGTATAAATGTCTTCCAATTTTTATAATAGATGACATGAATTATCATCATCTTTTGAGTATTATTGTTCATATCTTATGTTATTTATTATTCCTTCATGTTTCTATAATGTCAGGTTATTGGTCTAGTGTTTATAGTGTTTGTTATCTACAGTTCAATATGTTCACATTATGCTTCTAATTTCTACCTTATTTATTAATTATCAGTTGTCTTATACTATAGTAATTAGGGAATAGTCTCTCTGTGGACACACCGTAGGACCATTCTATTGGTCAGCATCCTCTAGTTTATATGGAGTTGTTCTTAAAGGAATGTGGCCAGCCAGGTTTGGGGAACCACGGATGGGAAACTAGGATAGGGTGTCAAATTATGAACCTCAGTTTCCATCAATGAACTATATACCTGATCTTGTGAACCAAAATAAGGTATGTCCATTCCCATATGGAAAATATTACATATTCATGAAAAATTGGTGACTACAAAAATTCCGAATTTTTTCTCAATTCCCATTATTCTCATAAATATATCTAACAATTGTGTAACCATGTGAATGTGTCTATGTCACTAGATATAACTATCCATATTGAAATAAAAAGACAAACAAGCCATTAAATTTTAATAAAATTATATGTTAATTAAACTAAAAAATATTAAATCATACAATATCACCTCTTATAAAACAAATAGGGAACTATAATAAACTTTTCACCTTGAGACATGAAAACATACATAGGTCTAGATTAAGTTACATATCAGTAGTAATAATGGATTACTAACTTTTTTAGAAGGAACAATGATAGTATTATATTACTGAGTTAATGACAAATTATAATGGTAAATTTAAATGATATATTAAATTGTAAATTTCATTGGTACCTTCACTAAGAATCTACAATGGTAATGTTAGTCCATATTGTTTCATAGCAGTTCTAGAAAATAAATTGGTGTATCCATACAGAATGGGCCCTATAGAAAAGTATTTTAGTAACATTACATGATAAATCAAGTAGAATATAATAATTCTAACCATAATATAAATATTTTATTATAAATCACATTGAAAAGTCAATATATAAGAATATTAAAAAACCCATTCTGCCATGATTATAGACTTCAATATAAATAAACTAACTTGACAAAGTCACTAAAAAAATCAGATGCATAATCATTACCATGTTTTTTTATTGAAAAAAAAAAATCAATGTATCTATTTTTGACATACAACTCTAGAAACCCTTCGATAACATGATTTAGGATACTAACCCACATCATTATAAATATATTTCCAATATTGTGAAATTCATTACACCCAATGTGATAAAATGACACTGTTAAATATACATTGATACTCACCAAACTTTCAAGAAAAATGTATCCAATTATAATAGTATTTATCATCAATAATAGAAAAATATCATGTATTATGGAATCTTCTCATATAAATTATCATTAAATTATATCATATCATATAACTTAAAATAAATAAATATATATATATAATTAAAATTATAAAAACATTAAAACCATTTTTGATCAAAATTATTTTTTATAGACTATTCCATTATTCATCATGTCTAAATACCACTTCCCATGTTATTTGAATAAAAAACATGATTTAAATTAATCATCACTATCTTATAGAAACTAATTAGGTTTCCTTCAGAAATATTTATTCTATAATTTCTTTCTCATTTAATCATAATGTATTGATAATTTAAAATTATTTATAGAACTAGTTCATGTTTACATTGTCTCTTGATCATGCCATTCCGCCATTAGATTATATTAGTATCTCATGGTTCTTCCATTTAACATAATATATTCTAAAATCAATCTAGAAACAATTAAAAATTTGTGTCCCATAATCATACCTAAATATTTGGTGAATAATCCCTTATATATTAACATACTTAATCTATTTTTAGGGAAAATAAATCCACAACAAAAGGAGTCACTTATATCATAAAACAATTCCACATTTAGAAGTAAAACATAAGCATTTTAAATAAAATTTAGACTATAAGTGATTTAAATAAATTCTAAGAAGCATATAAAAATGAAATAAAATTATAGAATAATAAAATTTAACCTTAACTCACAAATAAATCATTTTATTTTAAATACCACCCAAATACAATAATTTTTCCCTAGGTGATTAGAAAAACATGTAAACATAAATTGGATACTTATAAGAGTCTAATTATATATAAGATAATTCACAAATTCAAAAAAATACTGTCAAATTCATTAATATCACAACCAATTATCTCACTATAGATTAATCATTTAGATCATTAATCAATATTGGTTAATTTTTATTAATATTCATATAATCATTTTCAATAACTAAACATAATTATATTTCTACTAAATAAAAAAATAATTTATAAAAAATATAGACAAATAAACAAACTATTCAAACATAAAATATCTTATAAAAAACATCAGGAATAATTAAGACTATTTACCTCTATTCATGCTATGTATTTATTTTATTGATGCTCAACCATCAATGTATCAATTAGCAACCTATGGGTAACCAAATTTGATTGAGATTCAACACCATATATTTTTCCAATGACATGAGTATATATCCAATAACATTTTTAATAAAACCTTCAATTTAAATCCATTTATTTGGTAAGTTTTTTTTCATGATCTCCTGAAACTATCACATAAAATCCCAAGGAAACAATAATTTATTCAATCAAAAAAATAAAGGGAAGAAAAAAAGTGAATATTAAGAAAAATATAAATTTAGACAATATTATTCATGGAATATTACTTTAAGTTAACCAATAAAAATTATGGGAGACGGTGGGAAGAGATTGTGAGGGAAATGGGGATCAGGGGGGGTAAATAGTGTCCCTGATGTGATCACCAAGGGATTTGAGAAAAATATTGATCTATGATAGATTAAAATATCCCCATTAAAAATATAGATATCGCGATCCATTAGTGTTCCAATGGGAAGCTATCAACTATTAATTTGGTTGAAACAACCTCCACTAACAACAACAATACCCTAGTGGTCTCCTATATAACACACAAATATACTATTTTATTTTTATTATCATAATTTATATTTAAATATTTTTATTCAAACATAGATAAATATTTCATGTCACATTTATTCCATTTAAAATGTCTTATTTTATTCCAAATAAAATAACACTACTCTATGAAGTTATCATATCACATGGATCATGTTGTACTTTTATGAAATCTCCATAAATTATTAACATTAAACGCAATTTTCTCAAAAAAATTTGATTTAATTTCCATATTTTCATCCAAAAATATTAATTCAAATTTATCTTCAGTTTAATATTTTTCAATATTTATTCAGATATAAAAATTTATTTAATTATATTCTAAAAATGATGGTCATTACGGTCAACCCTATAGAATATTCAGGCGAGGACCACCAAACATTTTATTATACCTACTATGGTGAGTAATGTAAATAGTTAATTATATTATTCAACAATAAATACATTATACCACCTCATTTGTTTTAATAAGGTGATTTATTAGATGTTTTTTAAATAACACCTCATTTTAGTTTCTTTATTAAATAATGCTTTGTTCAACAATTTTTTTATCATTATTCATCAATCGTGTTTTGGGAATATGTTGAATAGTTAATTCTAAATAATTATTTTAAATATTGGAATAAAAAACTGGAATTAATCATCTATCAAAATTAGGAAATTAGGATGTTTTATATATAGAAAATGATTTTGAACTCATATTGAGAGACACAAATAGAATTGGTAGGCAAATAATGATTTCATAAGGGTCTGAGAATACACTAACAATTCATATCATACTCATATATTCAATCTCAAGATTTTTTTTCTATAACTTTTATTTAATGTTAACACATAATAATACATCAAAACTATATCAAATCATGCATCAATTTTTCAACACACAACTTGTACTAACAAAATGTGGAATCCCCACTTCTGGTTACAGAAATATCTAACATTGTTTTCATCTTTGAGTAAATAAGATAATGGAATCTCTTGTATATTCAATGTAATATTGCACGACTACCATATACTATATACTCAAGATTACATAGCACATTGAAGTAACTCAAAACTATGTTATGGTCAAATTTAATGTCAAATTTGATTTTTTTTTTCATTTCAAGAGTTAGAAATATCTTGATATAAAGAATATGATAGTTTCCAAATGCTATTTTACATTTCCCCCTCTTATCTCATCCATGGATAACAAATAAAACATCAACTTTATGTGTTTAAAGTTTTGAAAATTACATCTCAATGGAAGCCACCATAGGCCCCAACCATTTGTAATAGACTTTGCATATATTTTCTAATTATAGCTTACAATATCTTAGGAAACTAATACATCCATCAACATCTGTGAAATGTAAACACTATTGAGATCCCTACCCTAATGTCCAAAATAAAATACTCTCACTGAAATTTTTTAACTAAATGATGCTTCAATAATACAATGCAGCATCAATTCCGCTACCAGTGAATACTCATCCATAAATGTAATGTTGTTATCATTCCATTGTACTTTCAGAAGTCAATTTAGGCATCATTGAAACCATAATATTTACTACACCGTAATCAAGAATATAAAACCCATAAATCTAGGAGAACACATGATGATTACATACCAAATGTGGAAGACATTCATGTGATTTGGAAAATAATATAATATTCAATAACTATATTTATCCTAGTTTGAAAATATATTAATGTACTCTCTCAGTGGTACCTGTTATAAAGGAAATAGAAAAAATGTTTTACATTATGCGATTATGGCATTAAACAACTACTTTTCTAATTTTTCAAAATAGAATAAAACCAAGATAATCAATCCAAAAAGGAAATTGTACAAGAATCTATGATTATTCCAAAAATGTCACTTTATCATTATAAAAGGGAATCTATACAACTAATTTGGGTATCAACCATTTTCAATAACCACAATTACTATTATAATTCCATAGTTATGGATGGATAAATTTCTTATGAATATTCTATTGAGACTTCCCCCAATCCTCATTGTTAAATTATAATTAATTGATGTTTCCTTCTCTTCTAGTGTGACAGTATAAGAACTAGTACTGTGAAAGAAGAAAATGGTATTAATTATTATATTTTCCTTGTCAGTCTAATTAATTTCTATTACTTTTTGTTTGATACAATATCAGCCAAAATATTCTCCATTTCTCATATTGTAGATGTAACACCCAAGAATTTTATGAGAAATAATTTTTTTATGTTATATAAATCATCAAAGGAATATTTAACTACACACAACACTATCTTTCCTTTATTTACACACAATCACTACATTCCTCGATAGCTTGTGTTGTACGCAATATCGAGTTTCACTAAACAACGATATGCTATTAAAATATTATTTAAACTTGCTGTTGTGAATATTAATACCCACTTTTTGAGATTTTTTAAATTTTATCTTCCAAAATGGAATTCATTTTTGGATTCGGAATATCGAAATTAGACTAGGGTGAAATTTTGGTATTTTTCTGAAAACATTCGAATTTTGATGAATAGTGAAAACACTAGGTTACTATTTAAAAACCGACTTTTTATTATTTATTTTATTTAAATTTATTTTAGGTAAAAATTGATACATAATACCTATTTATGTTCAAAGAAATTCATTGGAGTCATTTTATAATAATTTTAGATATATAAAAATTTTATCGAACTTTTCACTGTCTTTTACCCACCTCCTAGGAGAATTTGCAAATTTACATAAAACTTAATTTTAATGCTTCTGTGGGTGGAATTTCGAAAATCCGGAGACATGGTTAATATCAAGGACTAAAATGTGGTTCAATGAGATGAAAATATTTTTTGGTGAATAGTAACTTTTTACTTTTTTTACCACAGTTAAAAAGTAAATAGGGTACCTAAGGGTAAAAATGATATTATCATTACCCTAACACATGTACTAATTCTATTAGATAAGTATAATTCTACCAAAAAAAACCTTAGGAATAATATATGACCATTTAGGCCCACATGGATCAGATTAGGACATTTATTATTAATTTATTTAAAGAAGGGTTAAAATAGTTAAAATCAAAGTTTAATAAGTAAATAATTTTTAATATAAGGTTATACATATGATAAATTAGAATATAAATATTCATTAGAAAGATAAAAATATTTCCTACATAATGGTATTTTATTTTTAATTTTTAGACTTTAACTAATTTAATTTATTTATGACATAATTATAATGCAATAATTATCTTATTAATGAAATATTGACATAATTGATGTTATAAATACCCAAATAAATGTAATTTGATACTTTTTATGAATTATAATAATTTTATATGTTAATATGACATGTTAGTATTTATTTAATTAAATTTTGTCGAACTAATAATTCTGTTATGATTTTAACAAAAATCAATTACCAAATAGTGTCAAAATTGACATAAAATAGTTTTTAAAAAAAATATTATATTATTAATTGCCATTTTATTCCTAAAAATATAAGGATCAGCCAAATAACTTAGATAAGGTCATTTATATTAATAATAAACAACTTTGGGTTCGTTTGGATTGTTATAGTAATTTTATTAACCTTATAGTGTAAGAAAACAAGAAGACACACTAAAAGTTAAATTATCTTACATAAAGTTAAATCTAAATTATAAGGTTAAAATAGATACCTAAACTTGTTTAAATTTTATTGGATAAGAGTATTTCGACACATCCCCACCTTAGCTTAAATATAAATCCATTTTGAGATATTAAAAACCGTATATGGCTTTATAATAAAATAATATTTTTAGTTTTTCCAAAGGTGTCCCTCTCCTCCCTTATAAAAGGGAACCTCCTCCCTCTCTTCCGCACACCACATTGAGCCTTCAAGCTCGGACGAACCCTGCCAAATTCTCTTATCCACTTCCCTAGAAACATCCTAGAGGTCTTGGTCTTCTTCAAAGACCAATTTTAGTTCCCTAAGAGGAGGTCTCAAAGAGGCGCTTCAAAGAAGAGGTAATGTCCGTTACCAATTCATTCAACATTATTTCTTCTTCCACTTCTTCTTCATTAGTTGTTTAATTATGAAGTAATAACATAAGTATCACTAATATAATGATATGTTATTATAAGTATGAAACACCCCTATTTCCTCATCTATCCATCCAACGGAAAATGAAATCACCGCGCGTGCGTACGTACGGAATACCGTCTCCATGCCGTGGTGTAATCTATTTTCCACCACCACCTTACATGGATGGGTATAATGGTGTAAATAATAACTATATATGATTATTGTAAAGTGATATGATTCTGAAATAGTATAAATACACTCCAATATAATTCCATGATCATGAGAACGATATCATCGCTCGTGCATATGTACGGAATATCGTCTCCACGATGTGATGCGACTCGTTCTACATGATCTTCATTGCATAATGATTATATAAATGAATTGAATGAATAAATATGATATATGTTACACCAATACCATTTTGGAAATGAGTTATCTATAACATAAAAATAAGAATAATAATTTATTCGACAAAACACGCATAAGAACAAAAAGTAATAAACACCCGAATAACAAGTAGAAATGAAATATTACTAATAAGAAGATAAGAATATGACCATATATGATATCATAAAAATAATTATGATTCTGGAATAAGTCAATAACATTATTTAAATCATTATACAGGATGTTCAGACACTTACGAAGCAAATCGGACCTAAGGTAAGGGAAAATATCACAATCTCATTTTTATCCGAGATTCTTTATACTTTGGAATTTACTGGGGTGTATTTTATCATCCACATCCATGTTTCCTAAATATTTAATATTATTTCCATCCACCTACAATTGTTTAAATCCAATTTTACCCTTTGGTGTGTTTTTAGTAAAATATTTGAAAGGAATCTTTTGTCATTTTTCGTATGAGGTACTTTTTGACTTTTCAGAAAAAAGCACGATAAGAATGTTTTTTTAACATATAAGGATTGAATGGATTTTTAAAACATTATTTCCAATAATATTCCTTCCCAAGTTTTCAAGTTTATTTTTAATCAACTCCATTTAGTTTAAAATTGTATGACATGATAAGAAAGGAAAAATATTTTTGAAGTAGAAAGGATATTTTCCTCAAGAATGGAGTTCAAGTGTTTTATCAAAATTATATTCTATCTAAGATAATATAGAGTTCTCTTTCAATCCCTATTATTAAATTGATTTGATTATGTTGTTATGGAATTATTTTTATGAATTCCTTTATCTTATATGAATTGTTTTATGATGTCACGAGGTTTAAGAATCCCATTTTAATTAAATCGGTTATGCAATGATGTATGATTTATGATTTTGTGGCACACATAAGAATGGTATCATTATGAGATGGGTGGGACCTATATCTCCCTCAAATTCATTAGGTAAAGATTTATATCTCATGAGATAGACATGGCTAGAATGGAAGGTTAAATCGGTTCAGTGAAACAGGACTGAAACGAAGTGTGAACTCGGTTCAGAAATGGAATTTGTCAGCTAAGATAGTCTTGGCAATGAGTCTTGACAACTAAGAAATTATTCTCTATGATTATGTGTGTATTCCAAAAAGCTTCATGTTTTAATTTATGATTATTGGGATTACATTTCACTACTATGATTTATCCAATGTAATGAAATTATGATCTCTTTTGCAGGTTAAGATTTACAAAATGTTATGTTATTATGAATATGATGTGATTGATATTTCTTTTGTTTACCCTTACTGAGCATTTGAGCTCACCCTTTTTTATGTTTTCTTTCCCCAGGTCAGGAAGAAGGTTATTAAGTAATATATTCCAAAAAGGGACTCTATATATGATGAAATAAATTGGAGTCAATGTAGATGCTTTATGAACCAGTTTTTTTTTCAGTTTCTAAAGACACTATACCTATACGGTCCTTTCATGGTTTTTCTATATGTTGTAATCAGTATGATTCAATTTTTAAGTAATAACTATGTATGTAAAGTATGGGTCATTATAGTTGGTATCAGAGGAAAGGTATAGTCATCCTTTGGAAACTAGGATGTGAAAGCCTTAATAAAAAACCTAAGGATTTTTCTAAGCATAGAACACAATCTTAGTATTTTATAAATGGCCATTACGAACCTATGATAAGACCTTAATTGTGAAATTTTATTCTTGATTATGTGGTTTTCCAATTGTAATTAGTGTTTCTCACACTATTCTTCTTGGTTTTAGTCAATGGATGGAATCCGAAGGAACCATGTTAATGAGGAATGCGACGGGAAATGCAATGATTGTCCCCCTGAGCAACCAAACGTTATGGGAGCTGGAATGAAAAATTTTGTAGCCATGCTCACACAACTTTCTCAAGCTATGAATCATGCATGAATTCCAAACGAGCAAAGGTAGGAGAAACATTATGTTGAATCCTTCATGAGGCAGTGTCTACCTTCATTCAGCAGGTCTACTGATCCATTAGTGGCTGAACAATGGATCCGTACTATTGAAAATATATTTTTAGTTCTTCTGTGTTCTGAATATGATAAAGTCATATTAGCAGTTTATCGTTTGGAAGGTGATGCGGATCAATGGTGTAGTCTTATTAAGAATATGAGGAAAAGGGATGAAATTGAGTCCATGGAATGGGATGAGTTCAAGAAATTATTTTTCAATAAGTACTTCCCTCATATACTTCAAACAAAGATGGAGAATGAGTTTCTTGAAATGAAGAAAAAGGATGATGAATCTGTTGGTACCTATGAAGAAAATTCTACAAGACGTGCAAGGTATGCTTCTGGTATTATTATCCAACCTAAGAGTAAGATAGATCGAATCTTTAGTGGCTTAAAACCAAGTCTTTGAAGGGCGTTATCCATAAGGGACTTCAATAGCTACGAGGAAATCATTCGATGTGCTATCAAAGTTGAGATGGAGATTGGAGTAACCCATCAGTCATATGGGTTTGATAAGAAGAGGAAAATGGAATTCAAAGGAAAATCTAAGGAGCACACTGAAAAGAAGATGAGTTTTCCATTATGCTCAAAGTGTGGAAAGAAACATGGAGGGAGTTGTCTTAAAGGGACAAGTAAATGTTTCAAATGTGGAAAGGAAGGTCATCGGGCATTTGAATGATGCAATGATGGGAAGAATATGTCTAGTGATGCGAACAAAGAAAAGGCTACATAGAGTGCAACTCCTACACTTCAATGTTACAAGTTCAAGGAGATGGGGCATTATGCCAATCAATGCCCAAATCCAAGGGTTGATGATGATGGTCGACATCAACAAACTCTTAAGGCTAAAGACAAAGGAAATTCACATGTAATTTCTATCAGCGATGTGGAGTACGATAACGAATTGGTGAAAGGTACACATACCATCCACTCTAAAGTAGAAAATGTTTTATTGATTCTGGATCCAGCCACTCTTCTATTTCTGAAGAATTTTCTAAGGGTATCGCCATATTACCTCAACAATTAGATGTTGAGTTAGCTGTGACAACCCCTAATGGAACAACAGTCGCATCAAAAGTTTATAATTCTTCTCCGATTGAAGTTTGTGGGAAAGTGCTTCCTACAAATCTTGTGATCCTTCCAATAGTGGAATTTTATGTGATTCTTGGCATGTATTGGATTTCTTTATATGGAGCTCATATCAATTTCCAAATAAGGGAAGTCATATTTAATATTCCAGATCAATCTATGATCGTCTATCAATGCAAGGATGAACATAACCTTCCAGTGGAAATTTCATCCATCTTATGGGTCTTGATTCCACTAAATGAAGGTTATTTATCTCAAATGGTTGGTGAGAAACTCCCGATTATGAATATTCCCATTGTACGGGAGTTTGATGATGACTTTCTAGAGGAATTTCTGGGTCTTCCACCAAATCATGAAGTTGAGTTTTCAGTAGAACTCGTACTGGGTACTATGCCTATTTCAAAGAAACCTTATAGAATGGCCCCAATTGAGTTGTAGGAATTGAAGAAGCAACTCCAATAGAATCTTGATAAGGGATTCATATGACCTAGTGCGTCACCTTGGGGAGCACCGGTTATGTTTGTTAAGAAGAAAGATGGATCAATGAGGCTCTGCATTGATAATCGAGAACATAACAAGATCACTATCAAGAACAAATATCTTCTCCCGGGCATTGATGACATATATGACCAACTACGCGGAGCTCAATACTTTTACAAGATTGATCTTCATTCAGGGTATCATCAATTAAGGGTCAAAAGGGAGGATATACCAAAGACGTCTTTCCGTACAAGTTATGGACACTATGAATTTATAGTGATGCCATTTGTTCTTACTAATGCCCCTGCTATCTTCATGGATCTGATGAATAGAGTTTTTAGAGACTATCTTCATCATTTTGTGGTAGTCTTTATCGACGATATTCTTGTCTATTAAAAGAGAATGGAAGAACATGAAGATCACTTGAGAATTATATTGAAGACCCTGAGAAATGAGAAGCTTTATGTAAAATTTACCAAGTGTGAATTTTGGCTTCAAAAAGTTTCATTTTTGGGTCACATAATCTCAAAAAAGGGGATATATGTGGATCTAGCAAAAACTGAGTTTATCGAAAGATGGTAGAGACCAACAATAGTAATTGAGATCTGAAGTTTTCTTGGTTTGGCTGGTTATTATCGAAGATTTGTGAAAGATTTTTCACAATTATCTAATCCACTCACCAGGTTTACTCGAAAAGGATTTAAGTTCGTATGGACGGAGGAATGTGAAGAGAATTTCAAGGAGTTGAAAAGAAGGTTATCCAGTGCACTTGTACTCACACTTCCTTGTAGTGTAGAAAGGTTTGTGATCTACAGTGATGCATCCAAGAAGGGGTTGGGGTGTTTTCTTATTCAAAATGATATGGTGATAGCTTCTGCCTCACGGCAGTTGAAAATCCATGAGAAAAATTACACAACTCATGATTTGGAGTTAGCTGTGGCAATCATTACATTAAAGATTTGGAGTAATTATCTTTATGGAGAGAGGTGTGATATTTATACTGATCATAAAATTTTAAAGTATATTTTCACACAAAAGGAGCTGAATATGCGCCAAAGAAGATAGTTGGAGCTGATTAAGGATTACGACTTCTCAATTCATTACCACCCTAGGAAAGCAAACAAGGTGGAAGATGCATTAAGTCAATAAGAGAATGCTAGCTTATCCATGATGAGGATCACAAAATATCCAATATTTATGGATTTACAGAGGATGGATATTGGAATTATATTGAAAGGAAAAAAATCATATCTTTCTCAAATGAATGTTCAAACATCTATACATGTGAAGATTAAAG
Organism: Viscum album; assembly: GCA_963277665.1. Lineage (NCBI taxonomy): Eukaryota > Viridiplantae > Streptophyta > Magnoliopsida > Santalales > Viscaceae > Viscum > Viscum album. Next base: position 1,250,909,270 of record OY728151.1, on the reverse strand, counting down.
AGGCACAGAAAGAAGATATAGAGTTACAAAAAAAGGTGAGAAATGTTCCTGAATTCAAACTCGATTGTGATGGGATAATAATGTTCAGGAATCGGGTTTGTGTTCCTCCCATCCCATAATTAAAGAAGGAGATGCTGGATGAGGCTCATAGTTCTTCATTCTCTATTCATCCTGGAAGCACGAAGATGTATAGGGACGTGAAAGAGTACTTCTAGTGGGATGGCATGAAAAGATATGTTGCTGAATATTTCTCTCGATGCTTGGTTTGTCAGCAAGTTAAAGCTGAGAGACGGAAGTCTAAGGGGATGTTATAACCATTACCCATAGCCGAATGGAAATGGGAAAACATCACTATGGACTTTGTCACCGGAATTCCTAAAACATCCAAAGGAAATAATGCTATTTGGGTCATAGTTGATCGTCTTACATAGTCTTCACACTTCATTGCTATTAGAGAAGATTTCTATCTAGATCAGATTTCCAGGATATATGTAAAGTGGTAAGATTTTATGGAGTACCACTTTCTATTATATCTGACCGGGATCCGAGATTTACCTCGAAGTTTTGGCGAAGTCTTAAGCATACTCTGGATACAGAGTTGAGTTTCAGCACTGCTTATCATCCTCAGAAAGACGGTCAGTCTGAGAGGGAAATTCAAACTCTAGAAGATATGTTGAGAGATTTCTCTATGGATTTAAAAGGTTGTTGGGATCAACACCTACCTTAGGTAAAAGTTTCTTATAATAATAGCTTTCACTCCAGTATTCAGATGGCTCCTTATGAAGCTCTCTATGGAATGAAATGCAGGACTCCAACTTGCTGGGATGAAGTTGGGGAAAGAAAGCTATTAGGACCTGATCTTGTTGATGAGATGGCAGAAAAGGCTAGATATATTCAATAACACATAATATCAGCTCAGAGTCGACAAAAAAGTTATGCCGATAACCGAAGAAAAGACCTAGAGTTTGAAGGGGGTGATAAACTATTCTTACGAATATCTCCCTGGAAGAGGGTCATGAGATTTGGAAAGAAGGGAAAGTTGAGCCCCAGATATATCGGTCCTTTTGAAATTCTGGATCGTGTTGGGAAGGTAGATTACCGATTGGCACTTCCACCAAATCTATCTCCAGTTCACGATGTGTTCCTTGTATCTCTCCTGAGAATGTTCATACCTGATCCTTCACATGTACTCATCTCAGAAGTTGTACCACTGGAGCAAGATCTTTCTTACGAAGAACAGTCGATAGAGATTATAGATCATAGTGAAAAAGTCCTACAGAACAATACCACTCTCTTGGTGAATGTTTTATGGAGGAACCACCAATTAGAAGAAGCTACATGGGAGATTGAGGATATGATGAGGGAGAGGTATCCTCATCTGTTTGTTACAATGTGAAAAATTTCGATGGCGAAATTCATTTTAAGGGGGGTAGAATGTAACACCTGAGACTTTTATGAGAAATATTTTATTTTTATGTAATATAAATCATCAAAGGATTCTTTCACTACACACAACACCAGCTTGGCTTTCTTTAAACGCAATCATGACCTTCTTCGATAGCTTGCGTCGTACGCAATACCAAGTTTCACTAAACAACGACATGCTATTAAAATATTATTAAAACTAGCCTTTGTGAATAGTAATACCCACTTTTTGAAATTTTTTAAATTTTATTTTCCAAAATGGACTTCATTTTTGGATTCGGAATATCAAATTTAACTTAGGGTGAAATTTTGGTATTTTTCGGAAAACTTTCAAGTTTTTATGAATAGTGAAAACACTAGGTTACTATTTAAAAACCAACTTTTTATTATTTATTTTATTTAAATTTATTTTAGGTCAAAATTGATACATAATACCTATTTAATTTCAAATCAATTCATTGAGTCATTTTATAATAATTTTAGATATATAAAAATTTTATCAATCTTCTCACCGTCTTTTACCCACCTCCTAGGAGAATTTGCAAATTTACATAAAACATAATTTTACCGCTTCTGCGAGTGGAATTTCAAAAATCTGAGAGACAAGGTTTATATCAAGGACTAAAATGTTGTTCAATGAGATGAAAATAATTTTTGGTGAATAGTAACTTTTTAATTTTTTTACCACGTTTAAAAGTAAATAGGGTAACTAAGGGTAAAAATGATATTATTATTACCCTAACACATGTCCTAATTCTATTGGATAAGTATAACTCGACCAAAAACAGCCTTAGGAATAATATATTACCATTTATGCCCACATGGATTAGATTATGACATTTATTATTAATTCATTTAAAGAAGGGTTAAAATAGTTAAAGTCAATGTTTAATAAGTAAATCATTTTTAATATAGGGTCATACATAAGATAAATTCGAATATAAATATTAATTAAAAGCTAAAAATATTTCCTACATAATGGTATTTTATTTGTAAATTTTAGACTTTATATAATTTAATTTAATTATGACACAATGATGATGTAGTAATTATCTTATTAATGAAATATTGACATAATTGATGTTATAAATACGCAAATAAATGTAATTTGAGACTTTTTATGAATTATAATAATTTTATATGTTAATATGACATGTTATTATTGATTTAATTAACTTTTTTCGAACTAATCATTCTATTATGATTTTCACAAAAATCATTTACCAAATAGTGTCAAAATTGACATAAAATAGTTTTTAAAAAATATTATATTATAAATTGTTATTTTATTCCTCAAAATCTGAGGTATGGCCAAAAAACTTAGATAAGGTTATATATATTAATAACAAACAACTTGGGGTTCTTTTTTCTTGTTATAGTAATTTTATTAACCTTATAGTCTAAGAAAATAAGAAGACACGGTAAAAGTTAAATTATCTAACTTAAAGTTAAATATAAATGATAAGGTTAAAATAGATACCTAAACTTGTCTAAATTATATTGGATGAGAGGATTTCGACCCATCCCCACATTAGCTTCGAAATAAATCAATTTAGAGCTATTAAAAACCGAATATTGCTTTATAATAAAATAATATTTTTAGTTTTTCCAAAGGAGCCCCTCTCCTCCCTTATAAAAGGGAACCTCCTCTCTCTCTTCCTCACACCACTATGAGCGTTCATGCTCGGCCAACCCCTGACAAATTCTCTTCTCCACTTCCCTATAAACAACCTAGAGGTCCTGGTTTTCTTCAAAGACCAATTTTAGTTCTCTAAGAGGAGGTCTCAAAGAGGTGCTTCAAAGAAGAAGTAATGTACGTTACCAATTCATTCATCTTTATTTATTCTTACACTTCTTTTTCTTTAGTTGTTTCATTATGAAGTAATAACATCAGTATCACTCATATACTGATATGTTATTATAAGTATGAAATAACCCTATTTCCCCATCTATCCATCCTACGGAAAATGAAATCACCGCGTGTGCATACGTACGGAATACCGTCTCCACGCCGTGGTGTAATCTATTTTCCACCACCACCTTACTTGGATGGGTATAATGGTGTAAAGAATAACTATATATGATTATTGTAAAGTGATATGATTCTGAAATAGAATACATACACTCCAATATAATTCCACGATCATGGGAATGACATCATCGCTCATGCGTACGTACAGAATACCGTCTCCACGATGTGATTCGACTCGTTATACATGATATTAATTGCATAATGATTATATAAATGAATTGAATGAATTGAATGAATCAATATGATATATGTTACACCAATACCATTATGTAAATGAGGAATCTATAACCTAAAAATAAGAATAAGAATTTATTCGACAAAACACACATAAGAACAAAATGTAATAAACACCCGAATAACAAGTAGTAATGAAATATTACTAATAAGAAGATAAGAATATGACCATATATGATATCATAAAAATAATTATGATTCTGGAATAAGTCAATAACATTATTTAAATCATTATACAGGAGGTTCGGACACTTACGAAGTAAATCATACCTAAGGTAACAGAAAATATCACAATCTCATTTTTATTTGAGATTGTTTATACTTTGGTATTTCCTGGGGTGTATTTTGTCATCCACATCCATGTTTCCTCAGTATTTAATATTATTTCCATCCACTTACAATTTTTTAAATCCAATTTTACCCTTCTATGAGTTTTTAGTAAAATATATGAAGGAAATCTTTTTTCGTTTTTTATACGAGGTAGTTTTTTACTTTTACGACAAAAGTACGAGAAGAATGTTTTTTTAACTTATATGGAATGAATGTATTTTTAAAACATTATTTCCAATAAGCTTAATTTACAAGTTTTCATGTTTATTTTTAATAAACTCCTTTTAGTTTAAAATTGTATGACATGTTAAGAAAGGAAAAATGTTTTTGAAGTAGAAAGGATATTTTCCTCAAGAATGGAGTAAAAGTGTTTTATCAAAATTAATTTCCATCTAAGATAATATAGAGTTCTGTTTCTATCCCTATTATTATGTTTATTTGATTATGTTGTGATGGAATTATTTTTATGAATTCTTTTATATTATATGAATTGTTTTATGATGTCACGAGGATTAAGAATCCCATTTTAATTACATGGGTTATGCAATGATGTATGATTTATAATTTTGTGGCACACATAAGAATGGTATCATTATGAGATGGGTGGGACCAATATCTCCTTCCAATGAATTGGGTAAAGATTTATATCTCATGAGATAGACATGGCTGGAATGGAAGGTTAAACCGGTTCAATGAAACAGGACTGAAACAAGGAGTGAACTCGGTTCAGAAATGGACTTTATCCGCTAAGATAGTCTTGGTAATGAGTCTTGACTACAAATAAATGATTCTCTGTGATTATGTGTGTATGCCACAAAGCTTCATGTTTTAAGTTATTATTATTGGGATTGCATTTCACTACTATGATATATCCCATGTTATGAAATTATGATCTCTTTTGGAAGTTAAGATTTCCAAAATGTTATGTTCTTATGAATATGATGTGGTTGATATTTCTTTTTTTTACCCTTAATGAGAATTTGAGCTCACCCTTTTGTATGTTTTCTTTCCCCAGGTCAGGAAGAAGGTTATTAAGTAAGATATTCCAAAAAGGGACTCTTGATATGATGAAATAAATGGGAGGCAATGTAGATGTTTTATGAACCAGTTGTATATGTTTCCCAGTTTCTAAAGACACTATACCTATATGGTCCTTTCATGGTTTTGTTATATGTTGTAATAAGTATGCTTCAATTTTGAAGTAATAACCATGTATGTAAAATATGGGTCGTTATAGTAGATAACTATGGGGATGATGATGGAATGATCTAGTGCTCTTGATCTCTTAAGGGAGGTAATAATATTGCAAGCAGTGATAAGTCTATGACTCTATGTAAGCCTCATTTATTATGGGGGAGTAATTCAAATTTTTTAAAAACTTAATAAGAGATAATAGAATATACCATTATTATGGGGAATAGTGATAAATTATTTTTAGAGGAATATATGAGTTTCTCCCCTAACTCATTGTGATTCTTCAAACACATCAGTGTTCAGAAAAATTTCAAAAACACACTTTGGATCCATGTGTCACCCTTTTTGAAAAATAAACTAAACCACCATAAAATATACACAATTTTATTAATAACCTTGATTTTTTGAATCTTCATCTGTAATTCCAATTCACACAATAATGTAACAACATTTTGGGTTTTATTTTTCAATTATTGGTTAACCTATGTTAATTGTGTCAATAGTTTGGAATATCCACAATGTAGGAACATTGGTTTTGTTGATTTCATTTTGTTTAATATTTTTAATATAATTTAATCATTTTACCACATCAATTGATGGTCACCACATTTTTTTATCCATAAGATGAGAGAACATATCAATAATGGGAATTGAATTTTGAAGATTTTATCCCTTAGAACATGAATTTGTTTATATATCATTAAAATATTATCAATATACTTCTTATATTTATTCTCGAATAAATAAAATTTGTGATAATAAATAGGAAAACATATAATAATTAAATTTATATATAATGTAATTATCTTAAACTAATTTAAACTATCAAAATAATCAAATTTCATTTCCAAATAATCAAGTCAATTTTGAATTTAAATCATTGATTAATACTAAATGAATCAAAATTCTAAGGATTATTAGTTTATGACCCCAAAAAAACAATTAATTTTAATAATATGTGCATAACCATTAATCAATGAGGAGTATTTTATGGTAATATCAAGTAAAAGGAATTTAAATATTCCCTTGGGGGTGTATATAATGAATGGATGAAAACCTCCAATAGAGATAGGGGAAAAGTTTGGACAAGATTCAGAGGCCCTACCATAGAAATTTCCTTCTCAAATCATGGATAAAAACATTGGGGAATGATATTTATGTGATTATTAAAGCTATAGGAAATACTCTATATGAGTAAAGACAATGGTTCAAAAATCATGAGCAAGATATCTCCATTAGGTAAATAAAGAGATTATTTTTTTGGATTTCCTATGCCATTGGATAACATATAATGATGAAATATTTTAATAAAATTAAGATAAATAGTTTTAAACACATAGAGCTATTCAAATTTAACATTAAAAAATAAGTATATATATATATATTGTAATAATCAACTTGGGTATACACATGGTGTTTTACACCAATACATTCTCAATTTATAGAGAAAAAATACCTAGTGAACATACTAAAAAGCTACAGATGTGGATAATTAAATAACGGATTTAAAGATAAATTTTGTTCCTGACTATATTGGAAAGGATCACAAACTACAAAAGAATTAAATTTACATTTCCATAGATTGATACAAGTATATTTCCTAGATATATTAGTTGGTTTCTAGACAATATAGTGTCCTATTATTATATTATATAACCAAGAAGAATATTTAACCTCAATTAGAATATGTAAATTTTAATAAAAAGGGTTAAATATATTTAATTTCAAATCCTTATCAAAATTATCACTAGATAAAGTGTGTACTTCATTTAAATTTTTAACAGTACATTTTTCATTTGAGAAATTCTAATAGAAACCTTTATATCATTCTTGATTTATGATGATGAGGTTTTAAATATATCTTAATACAAACAAAAAATTTTAAATAAATTTTTTACGATGAAAAACAACATTTAATATAGTATATATTTGACCTGATGCATTAACTTGAAATTAGAATCATCCATCATCCTATTTTTTGTAATTTTTGGATATTTGATTTGTTTCTAGTCATATTTTGATGAACAATAAATTTAAGTTTACCATATAATTCAACTATTGGTAGTCAAATATTTATCTTTAAAAATTGAAGGTAAATAATTTGGTACATATAATATCTTCAATTTTTTAATGTTATCAAAAAATAAATATAAGAACCCAAATCTCTTAAACTATTATATGTTGTCGGGTTTTACGATCATTAGTAAGATAATAATTATGACGTCTGAGGGATTTAACTTTCTTCAAATTAATTTTTTATATCCAATGTCTTACTATACGACATAAAGAATAAAACAGTGCATTACTAGGTAGAAAATAGTTATTTTAATAACATATTGTAGAAATTTTATGACCAATACTAGACTATGTCTTATTAGCTTTTAATTATCAATATAATTTTTCTATATAATATATCCTAGTCATAAAAAATTTTAAAATATTTTCCCAACATTCAATATATTATTTTATCTTAACACATTAATTTATATATTTCAATGAGTTTACATATATAATTTTTCTTCTTAGTACAACATTTATTTCATAAATTCCACCTTTAATTTCACCAAATTAATTAATGAAACTGCTTTTCATGTTATTTATGTCATATATTTTTAAATCAATAAAAGTTTATTTAATATAATGGTGGGAATGATCAATTGTAAGGATAGTATACCTATTTCCTAATATATAAAAATTTTCTTATAAACCTTTTGGATCTTTAGTAAAAGTTTTTCTCTTATTTTAAAGACATTATATATATCTAGTATTTTATTTAATTTAGGAATATAATCCATATATGCTGATGATGTAGAACTAATTTCATCATATAATTAATATTATACATTTTCATTTAAATATAATTGGGAATGTTTAGCAGGATTTAAATTTCCCATAATGTTCTTGTTATTATGAAAACTATTATAAAACAATATAATTAACATTCAACCATCATATTCAAAATCACTATTATAATCAAATGATACTTCCTATATTAACCTAAATGTTTCATTGGTTTTTGGAAAATATTGCATTTATTTTATTTTCATATATTTTCCATTATTATTTTTATTTCTCAACCTTAGAAAATATGAACTACTATTCATAGGTTTTCAATATTCATAATAGATGTTCTATGATGACTCCTTCTTTTCTTTATTATATAAATTTTGAATGATAATCATATAGAATTTTCCACTTTAGGGTGATTTAATTCATCCTTCTTGAAATTTTACTGGGTTAACATCCACTATCATAAATATTACTTCCCTTTGAATGATGTTTGGACATTTCATTATAGTATTTGAATTTAATATTTCTATTACAAATATGAAAATTATGGAAGTATATTAAAAAGTGACATCATTATTTATTTTCTCTTTCTGAACATCTTTCATCAATCAATTCTATTATTTCAGTAACTTTCTCATAATATCATCTTGAATAAAAACTTTTCAAATGTTATGTGTCAATAAAAAACATCGTCTTGGAATTCCACTCCTTAAGAAAAAGTTTAATATCTGTTTCAACATTTTTTTATCCTCAATTTTTATATACCCCAAATATTTAAGTCTATTTACAATTGTTATATAATTATAATACATATTCACTACATTTACTCATTGAAAAAAATAATAATTATGATAATCACCTAAAATTTTATCCCTCCATTTTTGAGAAAATTAGAAGTCCAAAAATAAGTAATATACATCTTATTTTATATATTTTAATATGTTTAACAAGAATAAATATAACATTGTGAGTTCTTTTCTGTCAAGTAAAAAAATTTATTTCAAACATTTTATTAAATTGATACCCTAACATGTAATCAAAATAGAAATTAGATTAAATATTATCTGGAATATTCTAATTCCCAGTCATCATAAGGAAGTGATAAACTCCAATATTTATTTTGAAATTATTTATCAGATCTCTCCAATATTCATAGTTTTCACCATTAAAGATTAGTGGTCAACTAGGATTATGATTCTTAAATGATTGAATTGGAATTACTCAATTTTAAATTAAAAAGTCTTTATCTCTACAACATGTTTAGTATAAGGATTGTGAAATCTATCTTGATAAAATCAGTTGATAATAAAAAAATAATTTTCTTGAGAAGAAAAACCAGGACAAGGTAAATATAGTCATGGATACACAGTGTTGGTCTCAAAGGATTAAATATTAAGTAATTTACAAACTCTAATAAGGAGGGTTGAATTATCATGTGAAAGGAGAATAGAATTTTTTATCCCACCCAAAGTGTAAATTGATCAATCAAAACCATTTTTCTAAAAAAAATTATAAGAGACTAAAAAATAAAATTATAGAGGATATTGAATTTTTCAGTATTGAAAACACTATTTTATAAGTGAAAATTTTTTATATTGGTAAAAAAACATAAATAAAAATAAAAATAAAGCTATTGTAAGTCATATTGATACTTAATAAATAAATTAATAACAATAGAAATTTAACATACAATTTAATTTAAAATGGGGAGATATTAGAAAAATTGATAGAAAATTGTGTAACAACTCAAAACCTATTAAGGACATCAATTTTCAAAATAAATATAATAAATTAAAGTATTCAAATTTAGACCAAAGTGTTAGGTTTTTTGTAAATTTAACCAATGTATCCCGATTTTAATGTTATAGTTTCATCAACTGTATAACTATCGAAAGGTATTAGCTTCCAATCCATAGACACTATGTGTTACTATAAAAAAATTTCCATGATCACAATGATCATAAAATATAGCCTCTATCGTAGAATCTCATTGGTCAATCTAGATTGAAAATAATTACAAGAAGAAAAATATAAATGTTTTGTAATGAAAAAACTAAATTTACTCTATATGTAAATCAATATGATGGAAACATAATCAATATTACTCAATGTAAAATAAATATTATGATCATAAAAATTATTGAGAACTCTTCATACCACTAAAGGTAATTTCTCTTGATCCGACATGATTTGGACCCTACATACTTATTACCATGAAATAAAATTCAATTACTAGATTTTAATATACTATGTTTTAGTTACGATAGTATTGAACTAATCTTAAAATCATTTAATGGACGAATCTTCAAACATTATCAGCCGACACGTTTCAGACAATGCACCTCTAAAACATGCATATATGTTTTGATTGATATGCATATTTTTAATGTTTAATGGATCTTTTATAACACATAATAGATGTAAATGTTTTGGATTCATCCTTAGGAAGATATTTCATTAACTAGTCTATTGTTAAATCCAAATGTCTAATAAAGAATATCTCATAGAACATACAAAAATAGAGTATACAAAATTCCACCAAATGTGGTGATGATGAGGTAATAGCCTCCCAATCTCCATGTATTAAATATAAAATTAAATAATTAAATTTTCTTATGAGATAAATATTGGTGATTCAAGTACATTATCATACATTATATATCCTAAAATACACAGAGTTTATATACCCTTTGAGCACTGGATATATTGTTTCCCCAAAGATCAAGATGTTGAGAGTTGTGATGAACGTTACAAATGTAATCAGTTATAGAATACAATTAGAATTGAAGGGTTTACGGAGTACTTTAATGTGAAATCTAGTTTTTAGGAAAAAATTTCACTAAGATAACAATTCTAATAATGATTGTAGTAACTAAATAATTTTTCATTATTCCAAAAATCGTGGAATAATTCTCAACCATAAGACTTTTTAAAATGAAGAGAAGTTTAATTAAACAACTATGAATGAATTATTGATTTATCTAGAATATTGTCAAGAAAATCATTAGTGTACATAAAAAAATCCATGTTTTTATATTAACGTGTTGAAATATCAATTCATATTGGTTATTATAATAGTGAGCGCATGTATTGAACAAAGGTTAGGAAAAATAAAATCCAATCCTATCCCTAATATTGAGATCTATGATTGGGTGATTTCATTATGATGTGGCATAATAATTTAAATAAATTATGTATCCACAACATTAATTGAAATTGAAGAAACAATTTTGGAGGCTTTGGATGTTGAAGAAAACATGTGAAAATATCAATCAGGACACAAATTGTGATGTAAGTAAAAGGTAATGAAAACATAGAGAAACCCCCTAGACATCCCCATTATTCTCCTCAATAATGATTCCTTCCAAAAAAATATCTGATAAATCCATAAAGAAAGAGTTTATTGATCCTTAAAAAGGATAGAAATAAATATCCTTCTATTTGATCTTTTTAAAAATTCCGATGTATGAAAAAATTATCAATTAATTTTTTTCTAATAATATGTGGATTCCTGAAGATAAAATGTTATTCTTAAGAAAAAATCTTCTTCATTGGTCACACATTAATTGTATGTAAAATTTCAGGATCATGGTTTATTCAATATCTATTATACTATAAATAAGTTTACATTCACAAATTCCATATATGATATAGGTGGATCAATTAATGTTATACCCATATTTAACTATTATTCTATATAGGATAGGGAGATTAAACAAATATGAGTTGTGATACAATTAGAATATTTATCTTCTTCTTATCATGTTAATGTTTGGGGATATATCATAGTAAGGGAAAAAAATTTCTTTTCCATATAGATTTCTACATTTTTAACATGGATAAAGAAATAGTTATAACTCATTACTGAATAATTTTTTGAGTATCATTCTAAAAAATAGAAAATAAAATAATCGATGTGCATGAAGGAAAAATTTGATAGGTTTTTTATGAGGGTGAAATTCATTTTAATATCAAGGAATCTATGAAATATTCCCTATAAAAACCATATATTTGTACCCTCTATCATTTTTTGAAATTTTCTGCATCTATTTAAAATAGTTTATAATAAATAAAAATATCATGAGATTTGGAAACATTAATATGACACTAAAATATTGGGGTGAAACAATTTTCTAAGGTTATTTGATAAACAAAACATAGTGTGTTATAATTCAAAAGAAGAGTTTGTTGAAGAATGTTTTATAAGTTTTAATTTCATGTAGAAATATTTTTCTATAACCGAATCACTATCTTCTTATATATAGGATTCATGTATAATTTAACCAAACTAATAAAAACTTTGGCACATTCCCCTCCCCTATTAGTAGATTAAATTTAAATTATAAAACATTAATATGCATGTATTATGGATGATGAAAAATTCAATATAATAATTGAAATAATTTGACATGCAATATTGAAATCTATTCATTGAACCATTTAAATAAAAATGTAAATACTATGTGATGGATAAATTATGGTATATGTTGATTAATCCCATTCTACTTGATAATATCCTAAAACCATTACAAAGACATAAAAGAATTATAAATCCAATATTGGTGATATTTTTTTGTGAAATAAGATTAAAAATGTTTGAAATCAATAATAATTTTCCCCGTATTTGATTCATAGTGGATGAGCCCAATTCCAATTGTAACAAATTTATAGAGAATATAAATTTTGAATATGAGGCTAATGAATTTATTTCCAATTATAAACCTAATATTTGGAGGGTATGTATAAAATATTGAAAACAAAGAGTTTAAAGGAGACAATAGGATCCCATCATGAAAAACTAAAGGCCCAATACATGTACTGTTGCATGGAGAGAGAAATGTGTCTTTAATATCACTTATTCAATACTAAATGTGACTACCATTTTGAAGAACAAATTAGTTTATGAATTTTGAAGACCAACCACATTACATAATCCTAAAAGTAATACATGGAGATATGAAATTCATATATCATGGGATATGGAAACAAAGCTAATAACCATGGGAGGGAAAATATTATATACGTTTATATTGTAAAAAATTCATGGGTAAAAAACATGTGTTACATTACATAATGTATCAATTAAAATATTAATTTTTGATTTTATATGGGAAATGGGATTAGGATTTATGTCATTATGGTATTATGCCCTTGATCATTGTATATCCTTATTTAAATAAATTTATAATTACGCGGATCATTTATGAAATTAACGATTTTATTATAGGAAATCGATGAGTTTTTTATCCTTTGTAACATAGTTTTCTTCTTTTTTTCTCAAGTTAATTATTTAATAATTGCCCTATATAATTTATCAATGATCTAAGATCACAATTCCCAAAATTTCATGCATAAACCTTTCTGTGTTGTTGGGTTTATATTCCATAATATGTCTCACTTGAGTATATTTTCAAATTAATAGGTTGTTCTCCATATAGACTTTATTGACTACTTTCTTCTACCAAACCACTATCCACACCCATAATCTATCACTTAGAGATAAATAAAATGCATCATCATCCATCCTACACCATGAAGAGTAGCTCACCCCAAGCATCTCACATCTAATACACCACATATTTTAAGCATAACAGATCGTTTTTGTCATTTGGGGTTCTATAAAAGAGTTATATGATATTTTAGAAATTTTTTTGTCTTTGTGAAATTATTTCAATAAGAACATTGAGGTTGTGTTTCTTGATTTATATAGGGAGTATTTTGAGGATCATAACAGAATTGAGACCAAATAAAAAATCATTAATATATTATATTAGGATTTTATATTGAATTGATATGGTATTTTTTAATGAAGGTGTTTGGGGAAGTATAATCCAAAAAACAATATATAAAAATAAAAATGAAAGTATATTCATCACAATATTTAGACTCTACTCAAATAATATATGAAATTACCAAGGATTATTTTTCCATTTTTGTTCAAAGGAGAGATTTCAACCTTTTTATTAGTATTTAATTATAATATTTTTTATATCCCAAGTCACTTAATTTAAAAATTATTAATGAAGACTCAAACCCATGGTTGGTGCGGTGGCAAAAAATTTAAAAGTATGATGTATAGATCAGAGAAAATAATAGTTATGATAATATAGTTATAGACCATATTAGTATAATTTCTCACCCTTATAATGATTATATTATATCATATAATCCATTAAATGACTATCAATTTTGAGAAACTATTTAAGAAATTATGGGTAAGGTTCTTTAGTGCATCAATATGATGAACTAATTGGTCATATTTTCGGTAATTCCCCACTAATTTTCAATATACATATATATCTAAAATAATAATATGTTAGATAGATTTCTCCACATGAAGCACAAAACAAATATAAGCCATGGTGACATTATTTTTATGAAAATTTAATAACAATAAATCCATTAGTAAATATAAATGATAGTATCCATTTATAATTTCATACAAAATAGGATTAAGAGGACATGATGTTTTAAAAGGTAATTTTTTAATGAAGGAAGTTTCTCTTTATATATATTTATTTGCAATTAACAATATATATTTAAAAAAATTCCATCTTAATTTTAAAAAATTAACATCATTCTGAAATCCACATAACCAAATTATCCTGAGGTTAATTTTTGTTATTTTTTTAATATAATTTTATTAGTTGGATAGTAAAAAATATCAATTTTTCTAATAGTGTCACTTTTGACTTACATGTTTTTGAAACCATTATATATAAAATATATGTATTTATAGAATAAAATGAACAATTAAAATTATTAATTTTACATTTATAAAACTAATGAATATTTTTTTTGGAAACATACATAATATTTTAACATAAAAAACTTTTTTTGTATGTTATATTGTTAAAATAGTTTTCAACAAATTTTGAAATTAAATATAATCAATTTATTTTTATTTTGGATAAACATGTTCATATTATTTATATTTTATAATATCATTTTAGGCCAAAAATTTTGATTAACTAGATTAAAATAAATAATCACAATAGTGGTAGAACTATTTTTTAGAGAAAAGATTTATTAATATTGTGCAATTATTATTTGATAAAATAAAATAATTTATTTTATAAAATGAATTAAATATAATTTTTAAACATCTATGTAAATATATTATATCTCATAATATTGGTAATCGATACTAAATTATAGTTCTCACACTTAATAGTGGAAACACCATTTTTTTATATAATTTAGTTTTTCAATATATTAAACATTTAAATTAAAAAGTTAATTTAATATTATTTTTATTTTAATTAGATTATGTGGGGATTAAATTAAGGTTCATAAAACCCATATTTGATAATATATGTTTCTTTTTATTATTAATATTTTACAAATTACTTAGTTGAAGACTAGTTAACAAGGTAAAAACCCAAAATAGTAAATTTTAAAAAATCAAGTTTGAAAATGACTCAAATATGTTTAATAATTGTGAGAAAATGAGTGGAAGAAGATATATTAACAATATATTACATCATTATTCTTTATTTATGGATTTTATAATAATTTAGTCTTCAGTGTTTTAATTTGATTAATGAGAAAAAGTTGCTTCCCCCAAAAGTAGTCTTGACATCACTGATAAATGGGGACACTTCACTCCCTTCACGATACACCCATTACATGAATATATTTCTGAAACTGTAATATTTTTCTCCTCCGAGAAGAATCGATGAATTTTATAGGCCATGGGACTCAATTATTCATTATATGTCCTTAATTTATAGGGAGGCTTCCAAGAGAATGCTAAAGGCCCAATAGTGAGTATTAATTAATCCTTATCTTTCTAAACTTATTATTTATCTTGAAAAAATATAATTAACAAATTATATAATGAAAATTTTATAGTTATTATAATTAATTTTTATTATATTAATGGAATTAAACTAATTTATTCCTTCCCATCCTCTAATGAAAACTAAATAATGTCGTTCATGCGTGGTGTAGACTACCACCTACAAGAACTAACATCTTCGATTTTTCACCACCACTAATTTTCACCTGTTATAAAAAATTTATTAAAAGTCTAAATGTGAAATATATTATATAGTTATTGTTATGAATAGGTAAATTAAAATACACCTTCATTTCCTCTCATTCTTCTTGTAATTAAAATGTTAACAATTTTTTGGGCGAACTACCTCCTCCAGAAAGTAACATTTACATTGTTTTATGTATTGATTTTAATTATTTATCCAAACAAATTTATTTAAGAATCATAAAAATAAAAATATAAAAAATATCATTATTATACTATTATAATGATGTTAGATACTTCCTTAAACATATATACCCATCATGTTAAAAAGTGTTTTTATTTTTGTGAGTCTAAACACTGATGAAAACTATGATAAAAAAATTACATGTATAAGTATGGGAACATAACTACAAGTTTTATTATACTTTCATAAAAAACTATATATTTTTTATATATGTGAAAAGAATATAATAAGTATTTACCTTATTAATTAATTATAATCTATGATCTCTAAAATTAAAAAACAATAAAATTATATTGATTCCATTTAATCAAATTGTAAATAAAACAATATTTAAATGATTTAAGTGGCCTACAAATCAACCTAAGTTATCTATTATAGTACATTAAATTTTTTGGTAATTATGAACTTTTTTAAAAAAATATTGAATAATATCACTATTACCGAACTAGTTGATACTAATCAACATTACAAACACACGATATTGAAAATAGATAATAACTAACTAATATAAATGTGGAGAATAATTATAAATAATATTTCTAAAATGTTATATATATGATAAACTTTTTTAATTAGTTTATTATGATTGTTATTTTTTTATATAGGTGTCTCAATCTGTTTAGTGGGTGTCAGTAATTAAGGTTACCATTTCATGTCTAATTTTTTTTTCTTTAGACATATTTTATATTATACACCATATTTTCATTGGAATGGGGTATCTACTATCCTTTTATTATTTTGTATAATGAACATCTCATTACCTATGATATTAAAATTTTCATTTTAAATCTTATCCTTTAATGGTATTTGATTGAAATATTTATATTGTCGTAAGGTTTTGTGTTAACTAAATTATCTTCCATCAAGTAATAAACTTTTTTAATGAATATTATTGTCCCGTATTAGATTTAATATAAAAATTGAATGATTTTTAGGGTATCTATACCTTACATTTGGTGTTCTAAAATTATTTCTTATAAACCTGTTATCAAATAATTCTAACATAAATGACAATGTTACTTGTAAGGGTTCTATCTCTCTAATTTCAATTCCCTAAGACATGAGTGTGTTATAAAACATATTTTGTACTATATAGATTAATTACTTCATATTTGATATTTTTTATCAATATTATCACCTTATTAATGTTATTTAATCTTCCATTGGGAATTCTATACATCAAGGTATTTTTATCTGAAATTTTCTGAGGTCTTATGTGTTATTTGTATCTTTTTTCAATTACATGATATATATTTGATATTGTAAACCACATATCCTTTTATATGGTGTATTCACTAACTCGTTTAACTCAAGTATAATTAATATCATTCATTTCACAATAATTTAATTTTAGGGTATCCCTCACATGTCCTTTTGACTATTATACGAAAAATATAATAAGGATTTTTTCATCATAGTTTTTGTTAATTGAGATATGATTCATATTCGAAAATTGTTTCTATTTTGTGGTGTATATATTGGTTATGGATAAAACTATATACAAACAAAAACTATTTAATTTCACAATATTAAACTCTTGGAAATCCATTATTGTGATTACCTAGACCCATACTATTAGATGTTGTACCATAAACATATACATTACATACTAACTTTGATATCAAGTATAAATTCTTAGATATAACAATAATTAATTAAAATAATATCTTTTTTTAAATCTATAATATCCTAATGATATATTTTAGTTTATATATTTAGATAATTATGAAAAAAATTACTATCATTGCCTATGTTCTTTGAATTTCACAATTAAATCAATTATATATGAAACTACATAATCTGCAACAACTCATCCATATCTCCCATAAATTCTAGAAACATGATATATTGTTATACATAAAATGTGTAATTGTTTTCCCCATAGACTAGGAAACATGTAACATATGAATGTGTGAACTCAAATTATATTTAAAGGAAAAATATAATTGAATTTTAAATAATAGAAGCATGGAATACATAATATGATAGGAATAAATGATCTGAATAATTTTTTAAATAAATAAACAAAAATGAATTATATATCCTAGAAAGTAAATTGAAAAAAATATATTAATAATTTATGAAATCACAATTATGGAATGAATAAATCAAAAAATTATATAAATGTTTTCATGGCCTCATTATAAGACACTATAATAATATTGGGAGAGGTATACCGAAAAAGTGAAGATGTTTTTTCTCGTGGGACCTGTCGATGCATCGAGGGAATATATAATTCTGGGCCACCCATGTCACATTATTATGTGTAATTCATTCACCATAATAGTCATGAAGAGATTTATAACATTTCTTATAGAACCTATCACTAAATAAATACATCCATATCTGTATTATAAAATATATAAAACATAAATAAATACTAAACCAACTATAGATGTAAATAATCAATAATAATTTCAGTGCCTATACCCATATTGATAAAAAGGATAATGTGACAGTATCCCATCTAAATAAATAACGTTTATGGTCATAAAATAAATAGTCAACATTAAAATAAGCATTATTATTAGAAAAAATATTTATGGAACACCAATAATTTTTCAAATGAAAATTGAATAACATTATTTCTAGGTTAATATTATCCAATATGAATTAAATAAATTTCGATGTTCACACCTTATTGAAAAATGAGTATTCAGATAAGTCAATACTAAATTAACATGACTATAAACCACTCAAAGAAAGAACATAGATGATTTAATGTTAACATATGCTCAGTGTAAAAAAGGAAACTAATTATGATGTTGACATATATGAGAATCATCATTGATTTTTTTAATAATACCAACCATGATGGATGTGAATCTTAAAACGATATTTGGTACTAGAATTTTATTCAACCAAAAGATAAATATTTAAATATTGAAAAATATATCATATTTTCATAAATAATTTTGAAAATGTAATGGATAATTGATTTGATAACCTATAATATCTTTTATTAGAAAAATAATATTTATGTAAAATATGATGTTATGAGTCCCATACAAAAACCTTTTTTTTACAAAAGGTATTGTGAACACACATTGAAAACCATTAATTTTTAAGAATAATTACAAATATTAGTGAGTTTAAAACACACCTGTTTTATCTGGGATAAAGTTGGAGATGAAGAAATAATATATAAAAAGGAAAGGATAACACCTATTTAATATCTTGAAAAATACCATTAGTCAAAAATCTTATTGTATAGACAAAAAAATATTATCTTGTATCAAAATATCCTTTTCCACATTAACGTATAGAAACTACCATAAATTAAAATATTTCGGTTTGTTAACTCATGAATGGATGAAATAATTTCATAAAAAACAATATAAATGAAGGAATTGAGACTTGAATTATCAATATTCCTTACGGTCAACATATTCATTAATGTAAGAAACATTTAAAAAGGGTGTATTATGTGGTATAAGTTTAATTTCATAGAAAAAAATATATTACCACATAATATAATCAATTGATAGATTGTAACTGACTTTTATGTTCATGTGGATGATCATAACTCAATTAATTAAAATTAGGTTACACAAAGATTTAAAATTGAGGTAATAATTGATTAAAATCCATTATATGAAAATCAACTGATCTTGATTAGTATTTCCCATTAAAGAATATGATAAATATAATTACGTGATATTTGAAGAAATCATTCAATGTAAAACATGGTGTATAACATAATTTTATCTCAATGAATTAATGTTTGAGACAAATATCCCCAGCGACATGAGAAATATTTCAATCGAAACCCTTTGAAAGAAGAGGATTTTAATTGAACATAAAATAGAAAAATTAAAATAAAAGTAATGATATTTTATCTCAAATACATATTATATATACCACATAAATAAAATTATTTGGATACACCAAACAAATATCAAAGATATAAATTTAAGAAAAAAACCATTACTTCAGTCAAAATTCGATATTCACTTGAAAAAATGTCATAAAAATTAAATTAAGGTCATTAAATACGTACAAATGAAAATAATTCTTAATTGTATCAATTTATACACCAAATTTTCATAAAATATTTAAATATAATTATATGTTAATTGTTTCCCATTTTCAGCATCGCGTATAAGTTATCATTACCACATTGAAGTAGTTTAATAAAAAAGGTGTTGGTATTAATTCATGATAAAATGGTAATTATAATAAATAACTAAACATATTGGAATAGAGGATATATAATATTCATATATAGTATAATTCTTTCCATGGTATATTTGTTTACATGCTTTTTACACATAATATGTGATGATCAAGTTTCAGTGGTTATCAATAAACAAGATGTGTTTTCTAAATTATTTTATTAAATATTAATATAACCTTAAAAAAGCCTAAAATAATTAATTACATATTAATATCATATTATACCAAGAAAATCGTTCTCATAGACATTTTTGATATAAATTCATAGTATTGTTCAAGTATTTGGTTAAACCGACCTAACCATTAACCTACCCTGACTAACGGATGATTACAAGTTGTTTTAACTAATATATCATTATAAAATAAAAATATTTACCTTAATGAGTTTTCATCATTGTTATATATCAATATTTTGAACTATTATTAATGGAGGATAATTTATATGAAGCCATTACTTAAAAATATGGTATCATTATCCCATTAGTTCACTTGTCATAAATGAACAAATTAACGACAGTCACTTATAGATCATATCATAAATAGGTTATTAAATTTTTATAAATGAATATTAATGATAAAATATATATCATATTAATCCACTAATCCCACCATCCTTACATTCTATGTATTGTGGGGATTAAAAGAAAAATACAAATTAATTATTCCATGGAAGCAGCAGTCCACGTTTATGCATAGATGTTGATTTAGTGTTCAAATAATGAGAGGAGGGAGTAATAAGGATTATAATTTTTAATTAATAAAAATGAAAAAAATATAAAATATAATTAGTAAATTATACTTTTATACAAACATTTTATGGTGGATAAGGATAATGAATCATGTTTTATCATGGAGGTGGTAGTCCACCCAATAGAAAAATGTCTATTCGATTTTCCATAACACATAAGGGAAATGTTGATCTATAATTATTACTATATGATAATAAAATATAGTATATATAGAAAATTTCTGTTAATAAATTTTTATTTGAAAATTATAGTTTTAAAATAAAAATATAAAATAATGAAATTTAATTAAAAATGATTGTTCATGTTGAGCACTATGCGATTTCCTTAGAGGATCCCTTAGAAATGAAAGGAAGAGGGAAATATCTTGTGAACAGAAGCTCAAGAAATAGAAATAATAATCTATTGTAACTAAAAGAGAATTGTTTCAAAGAATCAACAAATATTTTTTTGTGCATTTAGGGGGTGGTGAGAGGCCCATTTTATAAGTGGGGAGAATGTATTTTGATAAATATTGAAACATAATATAAAGGGAGAACACGTTAAACATTTAAAGAGGAGGAAAAATTGATAAGTAATATATCTTTGAAAATATCAGATTTATTAAAATCTCATATTCTAATTTATTTACATTTTTTATTATGTTTCAATCCCTTTATATGGTGAAATATTACCCTTTCCATTTTAAATTTTTTTTGCAGTATCATGATTTTACGTAATGTAACGTAATATTTATGAATAAAAATTAACGGATACTAATAATAAAATTTGGAATCATAGATTCTACATATGAAATCCATTTCATTTTATTGAGTTCAATTAAGTGGAAAACAATCATTTTAAAATAAAAATATATAATGTATTAAATATTTTAAAAAAACTATTACTTATATTCTAAAATACCAAAAATGTGGTTTAAAATTTTAAAAAATTATAACTATAAATTTAGTTATTAAATACATATTTATTCAAATAAAATAATTTAAAAAAATTCCAATCCATAAAAATAAACTAATAATGTCATGAAATTCTTGTTATTTAAAAAATCAGTATATTACCCTATTCACATGAAAATCTATCTTTTTAGAAGAATAAAAAATATTGTTCTGAATAAAAATTTACTATATTGAATTATAAATAAATTATTATTTCTAAAATTTTAAATTTTAAATTTTTTAAATTGTTCTTTAAAAAGAGGTAAGATATAAAAAAATATTTTTTTTCGGAAAATGGATTTATTAGGATATGAACCATTCTCATTCATGATTCCTATTGTTTAAAAATTAAATTAGATTTACCCAATTATTCATATAAATTATATATTTATCATCTTTAAAGAAATGATTCATAAAATAGATATAAAACCCATATATGAAATAATTATTTGGAAAAATACATTTTTTTGAATAAAATGATTGAATTAAGCCTTTTTTCTATACTAATTTAATTTCATTCCTATTAACTATACATAATATTTTCAGAATATAAATATTTAATAAATAGGTTACTTTTATTCATTAATTATAATTCAAAAACTAGGTATTCTAGGACTTTTAATATAGAGATTTCATTTTTTAGTTCCCTGTAGACATATTCATAAGTTTTTTTGACTTCTATAAAGGTAATCATATATTTTAATTATGAAGTATTAAAATTAATAAAATTTTCCTACCAAATAATCATCTATTATGGGTATAATACTTCATTAAATATCTATCATTTTTTAACAATCAATATTTCCTTTCTTTGATTGATGTTTTTTCACATAGAGGTCGTACATTGATTGATTAGGGAAATCATTGAGTTGACCATATAACCCTTACACTATATAGTGTTAGATTGAGGTAAGATTATATACAAAGATCTTAAATTTTTTAATTGGAGAAATATTGAAAAATATATATACTGGCCATTCAAATAACTATGTTTGTAGATCATAAAGGAATTTTGGTAGGTAAATGTATAACTTATTCATTCCTTCATATAAATAATGTGTTGGGATTGATTAGAATCATATGGGTTCCAATATAGATATCCCCTATATGCATAGATAGTTTTATTAAGGAAAAATATATTTAATAATTTGGTGTATGCATACCCTCAAAAATTAATTCCTAGAAACATGGGCCTTAATGGTAAGATCACGATGTCTTAGATCATGACATCTTTTATTTGGGTAAGTAATTAGTTGTATGACATTTTGTATTTCACCACTATGAAACATGTTTTTGTTAAACATGAAAATATTTATTGATATATCAATCATATATACGTTATCAGCATTGTTTATTTTTTATTATGTAATTATTTTTATTATCTATTCATTCTATATTATTTATTCTCATCTTATACTCATTTATGATCTTTGATTTTTAACACTTATGTTTACCCTTTTGAGTGTTTGAGATCACCACTTCTAATGTTTGCATTTTTTTAGTCCTGAAGAAATATAATACAGATTATAATCAATAAAAAACATACATATCTATGTTATTTAAAAAAATATCCTCAAATAAAGAAAAATTAAGAATTGTTCATTAATAAGTTCAGTTAAGGAGGATAATGTTACTATTATATTTTTTTTACTATTATTAATTATATATTTTAATATATTATGATTCCAGAATATTGATAGTATCATAAATGAAATTCTCATATAAAATATGATTCTGTAAAATCAATCAGGATATGTTGTTATGGAAAAATGATATATGAAATTTTATGGAGGTTGTAGTCTACATGTACATGCGTTGACATTTTCATTTTCTCGGTGATTTGGGAAGAAGATAAGAAATGAATATTCCACTAGTACTATAAAATTCTAGCATTGTAAAAATGATTTTTTATTACAAATTAATAGATATTGGGGACTTTTTGTGTGTATAAAATAAAATAATTATAAAATTTGGGCTAAGAATATTACATTTCCATTGTAATTTATCCTTTGGGTAACTCCTTAAGGTTCCATGGATTCATATATTATTAATACAGTGGTTAAAAGGGATTGGGGAGGGTGTTTTGTGGGCACGAGGTAAGTGTGTTTATGGAATATAATCTTTCTAATAGGTGGTGAAATGGGAATAAGGTGGCGTCCTATTATAAATAAAGAGTGTGCAATTGTTGGAAAATCCCTTTTCCTTTCGAAAATTTCCATCCATCATTTAAGGTAAAATGTACCAAAATGGGAAAAAATTGTGTGGTTAAAGTGATAATTTCTATCCTCCCTCCACCATGAAGAAAAATAAATTTTTTTCCCATGTTTTAACACCATTCTGAATGTTAAACCACTATTAAACTATATTTCCCTTACCATGGTAACTCCACTTTAACCCTTAGTAACTAATTACTATTTCCAAAATTAAAAATGAAATTATTTAAAATTTTAAATTTTTTAATTTCTAGTATTTAATATATTTCATAAAATAATATCTCTATTAGTTATAGAAATTAATTTTATTATTATCACATATAAGGAGTAAACTTTTTTCCTAGAAAAAGTTCATTTTATGCATAACATTTATGTGTTGGGATATATTATTAGAGTATGTTATTTGTATGACATGAATTAATTTATAATAAAATAAATAAATGTTTTTTGTATTTATAATCGATCAAAATAATAATTTTACCAAAATAATGTTTAATTAAATGAAAACACCAAATACACGTTTTCATTAAAATTAAAATATTAATTTTTATTTATAAGGATGAAAATAGGTTTTATAAGTTCCAAAAACAATCTATAGAGTAGATCTAATTATTCAATAAATATAGAATTCATCAAATTAAAATGTTTTACAAAATTATATGTTTCACTTATATACTAACAGTGTAATAAAATTCAATGTTTATGAAAATATTTGATTTACATACACTTCATTTAAAAATTGATTTTTTAGAAAAATAAAAAAATTAATTCTATGTTCATTTTCACATGATGAATTAATTAATGCAATTAGATTTATTATACTAAATTAATATATATAAATATATAAAGTCCATCAAGCACATATTTTTTGAAAATTTAATTGAAAGTTTTAAATAAATAAATATATACATTATTACTATACCACAAGCATGTTTTTTCCTATAGGTAATATTATAAACATATTTTGTTCCAAAATAATGAAAACATGATGCTAAGTATTATCATATATATTTCCTTATATAATAGACATATATGTATATATATATATTAAAATTTTTCTATTTATTATTTATCTGTCGTTATATTCTTCCTACTAAATAAAATTTTCCCTCTAAATTTTATTCCATTAACTATTGTAAAAAAATGTGGGATCTTATATTTTATTGACTCTTCATGTTCCCCTATTTCTTCTTAAAACTTATGATTTCACCAAATTACATTGATTAGGCAAATTTACATATTGTGCATAACTTTTTCTATGATGTCCAACATCTTCACCGGTTGATTGTCATAACAGAGATCATACCCCAACTGTAAAACCTATACATTCAGTACATGTGACGGATCAAGTATGTAATTCCCTAATAGAAAAATGTTAAACACATCATATAATTTAGACAAATTTGGTGGGATCACTAGCTGATATTCCAATAATTTATTAGGCTCAAAAATAACATAGGGTTCATTGTATCATTGAATTTACTTCCCCTTGTTAAAAAATATCATGAATCCCTTCTGTTGAAATATTTGAAAGAATTATTGTCACCAACCATAACCTCTATATATTATTGATAATTACAATCATAAATCTTCTAGTTAATTTTTGTCAACATGTTGTGTTATTCAATAGTAGTGATATTTTCTACCATATCATTAAAAATCTTATGTCATTGAAATATGAGTTCACAAAATTAAACCTAGCATTCAATTGTTCTATATATCATCCAAATAGGGATCCATATGGGGACATTTTAATTCTCAATTAGAATGACTTTTTATACCAAAACATGACCAACATAAGACATCCATCTCAGACTCCCTTGAACTCTATAAGAGAGGTTCCCAACATATCCTCCTGTTTTTGGTCAGTTAATTCATAATTTAAATTATTATAGAGGTAATAGACAATACTAAAGTTCAACTCTGTGTTTATAGTATGCTGAATAATTTTCTAGAAATTTGTTTTGATCCATATATATTGATCATCTTTAATTGTTCGTGGTGTTATATGAAGTATTACAACTTCTTTAAGGTATATTTTTGTAAAGTGTCTGAGTTGGAAGTCCACCAAAATAGAAATTAATTGAGGAGAATTTATAATATGATCCTTCATAACCCATATTTCATTATTCACAATTATTTTCTTTATAGTTCCAAAGAACAAAAATCTATTGTGATGTTTTACCATTTCTATATAATTATGGGATATGTTTGAATCATCCCATAGTATCTTTACCCTCATCCATCACCTTCTAACAGACCATGAACATTTATTTATATTGTAAAATATATATCTTTATATTTTTTACACAAATAGAGTTGTTGGGTATCTTTATACATCGTCATGTTTTCTGGATGGGAGAAGAATATCGAGCTATGTATACCACCCTAAAAATTTAAAAAGATTAAATTTTAATTATATAGTGTGTTTTGCATAGAATAATTTGTCATATTGGATTTAAATTAATAATGATTTTATCTTTCATTATATGAGACTTTTATTTTAGCATGAATTACATATAATAATGAGTTCCTTCGATTCCTTGTGTTACATGTAATATTGAGTTATATTGAAAAAATACTATTAACAATATTAAATAAAATGAATAACTTCTCCTAGCCACTAAATTTGAGGTTATATATATCATTAAATAACTTCTGAAAATATTTGGTAGAATTCATTGGTTACCAATTTATTAGAAATGATCATAAAATCTAATACATTAAAAAGGAAATGTTTTTATAAAAAAAATATTTTTTATGCACCAAAAGAGTTTTCTCATAATAGATTAAATTAATTAATATAATCAGATTATATTAATGAAAATTATATATTATATATTTAATTTTTTAAGTTCATCTAATAGAATTGATAGGAATAATATAACAACATATCCTATTTTACGCATAAAAAGTTGTACTTTTCTAAAGGAAGTTTTGAATCCTTTTAGTGAGGAAATTGATTTAAAACAGAAATTTGACACCTTTTAAAATTTTATATGACAAAATATATTTCATTTTTGAAATATTTAAGAGAAAATTATATTATGGTGAATTTTTCGTATTTTTATGAGAAATTTCATTTTGTGATGAATAGTGACAAATAATGAATTGGAATTGAAAATTGAAATTTAATTAAATATATTTATAGTATTACATTATATTTGGAATTAGTTTTATTTTAAATTATTTAAATAATAAATCATTTATCCCAATTTTGGTCATTTAAATCATTTTTATATTCAATTTAGGTATACATAAATATAAATCTTTTGAAAATTTTTACTTTAAAAACACGATTTCTCATCACATCAATAGAATTAATAAAAAATTAATTTTATCCACTTCTATGTATTTTAATTAGAAAAATGAAATCCACATATGTAATCAACATCATTTATAATTTAAAATAGGTTCAAAAAATGTTTTTACTGGAATTATTGGTGAAAGAAGTAAATATTATATTTATGGATTGTGGTAAGAATAAGCCTACCTAATGATTAGACATAGAATATATGATGTAAAAATGATACACAATCACTCTAAAACCAATTTTATGGACATATTTGGACCTTATCACCTATATTATCAATTATTTTGCATTATTTGGTTCTTTTGGTATGTAAAAATGCGGGTTTACCTAACTTTATTTTAAAAATACAATGTTTGTCCTCTCCCCTATTTATAAAAGGCCACCCCCTCTCCTCCTCTCTTCACAAATTAATAATACGTTGTATTTACCAATACCTACACAATTATCTCACCAACATCCATACCCTATTATTAGAATCCTTCTCTTGGGAAGTAATCCATCTTAGGAAGCCATTACTGCAAACCTAAATAGGATACCAGAATATGATGTAATGTTTTTCTAAAGGAATTTTAATTTTATTTCCTTCACCACTAACCTAAATTTTTTTAATTTATTGAATATATAATTAATTTATTATAATAAATATATTTATATTTTTTATGTTAAGGGTACTACCAAAAACATCACACAAATATATCCAATGGGTTTCGAAATCCTTATTTTTTTGTACGACAGACTACTGCCTCACGAACCGATGCCATTCATTTTTTCAGAACCACATTTCATGGTAGGGAATAGAGGTGTAAATACATTTTATACATGAAATTTATTATTTTTAAAATTCCTTTATGAATATATAATTTTTTTATAATTCATACCTTCACTATTTCGATTATGTGGGAATATGATAATGTCGTTCATGTGTATTGCGACTACCACCTCACGAAGTGATATGATTCATTAACACATTATATAGAATGTATTTTCGGTAGTTTTAATAAAAATATGATATGTATATGAAATAAAAATTATAATTTAATTCTAATATATACATATGTTAAATTCATTTTTTTAATATTTCATTTCCTATCAATAAAATTATTGGTTTACTATAAATAAATATATAATGAATATATACGATATTTAAATCATTAATTAAATTTTTATTATTATAAAATCATGATCGATTTATGGGAATATAAATTTACAAGCCAAACAAACTTGAAAAATAGGGCAACTAATATCAGAAAAAGTGAAAATAATTAATGATTAATGACAAATAAGTGATAATATTTTATAAAAGAACAATATATCATATTATAAATATTAATAACATATTATAAGATAATAACATTATTTTAACCATTATACATAAGGTTAATGAGCAATCAACCAAAAGGATGTGCTAGGTAAGGGATTTCGCCTCACTTTACATTCCATTAAGAAATATTTTTTATCATGCGTTAATTGGATTTTATGTGGATTATATAAATCCATATTGACCTAAAATGTCATGACTCTTACTTCAGGGTATCATATTTTTTAATTTTAGTTATTTAATCCATGGTTATTTAACCATAGAATTACAAATTTATAAATGTGATTATGTAATATCCCATACTTTTATGACTTATACTTTCTCTTTAAACGATCACTTTATTGTAAAAAATTATTAATAAAAATTTTATTAATCATAAATATACATATTATTATGTAATGGATATTATTATTTACTAAACCTTTCAGTATATTAAGATACACTGTTAACTCTAAATTTTATTTTATTAATTGGGGAAATATTAACAAATATGTATCCTCTACTCAATATTAATTTTTTATAAACCACATTGTTTATGTGTTAAATTGATTATTAGATATATATGGAATTGTTTGGAATTTTATGAAATTTTTATGGGGCCATTTAAACTAATACCCTCCAGGTGTCGATATACTTATAAGATAAATTAGATGGCCAAATCATTTGGGTTTATACCCAATATGTTTTAAATTGTCATGTGAAAGGTATTGACAATAAAGGTTTTATGTTCTTGGGAAACATCGAATCTAATATTTAAGAATTCAATACATTTATAATTCAATTATTATTAATTTCACAATATTTTTTCTATGAAATTATCTATGTATGAATTTCATTCTCAGTTTGTTGATTAAGTGGCATGTGTTTCAGTAATTTACTTTTCCATATAGATTATGTGTTATTTGTATATTTATGTGGCATGTGTTATTAAATATATACCATTACATGTTTATCATGAATATTTATTCATTATAGATTTTGTTATACTTAACCATTAATGATCATTTGAAATCACCCTTATTTTATTTCCATTCTATTAATTATAATCTATAATCCTTCAAATGAACTTTCAATGATGGTGAGAATTTTATTTTTTTAGTGTATACTGTTTCATTTTACTTTCCCAATGTATAATGGGTATCATGTATTTCATCTATCTTTCTAAAAATATGAAAATGTTTTTTCCTTTGGAATAGGAAACTTGGGTCTATTCCAATGTAATAATGTATGGAACTGTCTCTTGGATAATATATCCATGGTAATTATAGTTGGTATCCTATAAATTTTTAATAGAAACATTGCGAACTAGATTTAGGAAAACATATATTAGGGAAAGAAACCTATAATTTACCTTGAAGATGTGTATAGAAGAACATCTCAAAGAAACCATGATTATGATTATGTGATTATCTATACATAAAACTTTAAATTTATGTTAATTATTTCATAATTTTTAGGATTATAAATTATATATCATAATTATATGATAAAATATTGTGTATGTTAGAAATTTGAAATGAATCCTTTAATAAGGATTGGGGACCAAATCAATGCTACAAATATAAAGACTAAGAATGATCATGACATTTATGGGATAAGAATAATATTTATTGGCAAAGTCATATCAAAAACATTTCCATTGTATGAGGACATAATATCATGTTATAATGAGATATATAAGGAGTTGTCTATATAATACAGTTTCAATGTGACATTCTAAGACTGATTGAAAAGACATGGATAATCATATGACGAGAAATTAGTATTTTTCCACATGTGATAATTGAGGATGGAAACACACTGGTACATTATTAAATGGATTTGGAGTTCTATAAATGTTTTTGGAGAAAGGCCCCCATATAATTGACTTCATGGTCATGAAAATATCCCTATTGTACAATTCACCAATAGGTCAGATATAGAGAACTATGGAAATGATTTCCCCTATTATTAAGTCAATATAGCTCATAAGAAGATATGAGATCAAGGCCTAGAACATTCTATTGAAAAAACACAGCAGGAATGATTAATGTTCTTCTGTTTGGATTTAGGAATTGTGTCATTTGAGTAATTTATAAATGATACAATATTTATGAGAATCAGAAAATATATAAGGATTGTTCTATAGTACTATCTCATTTAGGATATTATAGAATATGTTTAACAGTACTGATGACAATGAAAAATGATTCAGTGGAATTTTAAACTTTTAGATATCACATGGTTGATGAAATGATAACCCATAACATGTTACTAATGTGGAAATAATGATTTTGGTATAAGATATGATTTATCTGGATAATGTATGTTGAATAGTACTCACTAACTCTGTTCTGATTAATTATTTAATGAAAATATGTTTATGCTATCATTGATAGAGTCTACATAATTTTTGTATTTAGAAAATATATCCAATAACCTCTGTTTTACATATGTAATATATATGAATTAATGTTTTTATTAATTTTTAATGTTAATTCATGTTATTTACAATTTTTAAGAGAGGAAATGATGTAGGTATTCACTTTTTTGGTTTGTGTTGATTAAGATCCAATTTATTTTGTATTGGGAATGAATGTTTTATTATGCATCCTTCCGTCAAAATGGGTTCAGACATATTTTGTAAAAAAATAAAGTTAAATATTTATGTAATGGATTATTTAATAATTATTGAGTTATTAGATAACTATTTCCAGTCATTTTGGTTTTAGTAAAGATAAGAGGAAGAAATTTTTATTCTTATAGGAATCGTGTTATCTTTTAAAGGGTAATTTTAATACTTCATGCATAAAGTTGTTTGTATAGATATTTGTTTCATAGTGTGTGGGATGAATTGGAAATTATGAAAAGTATAACCAAAGGAAGAAATTATATTTATGAAATATAAAATTATCAAGTATATTTCTCTATCCCTTTAGAGAGTGATATAACTCCTCTTGTCAAGGAAAATGGGTCTTCAAATAAAAACATTTTACTGAAACCATTTTTTATTAAATAGATGGTCTCTCAAATCATCAGAAATTTATTTTTTTTATCCCCAAAAAATTCCACTGATCATTAAATTTATTGTTTTCAATAAACTTAATCACTCTATAAAATTTTAATCCTATTTTCTTCGCCCATATCATCCGTTTCCACAAATGTTCTCAAATATAGAAACCCCTTTAGGTGTAATTATAAATGAATTACATACTTCTTTTTATATCACATTTAGAGGTTATATTATTAAAAATATTATTTTGGGGGGTTTTAATCAATGGTATTTACAATGGTCAAACCCATGAATAGTGATATCAAGTTTATATTGCAATGAGGGAATTTATATAAGGTTTGGTGAATGTAAAACCTCATAAATTTTAATAGAGTCAATTTTTTTTTGATAGCATATGTTATATAAAATATTATATTATCTTGAATTACATTAAATACATATTTTATCTTGTGTTACATGAACCATTGATTTTATCTTACATTACAATAAATAAATATTTTATTTTATAGATTGTGTTACATAACAAACTTCGCTTTACCGAATAATAATTTACTATTAATATTATTATTTAAATTGACATTTATCTACTTATTGTTAAATTGTAAGTTATAAATAGGATAAAATTACTTATGAAGATATATAGCTGGATTCATTGTTTACCAATTGATTATAAATGAATATAAAAATAAATTGAATATAAATATAAAGATAATATAGAAAAATATTTTTATTTGGTAAATGGATTTTATATTAATAAATTAAATTAATTACTATTTTTGGATGATCATAAGTATCCATATATATAATATATTGAATAAATTAATTTTACCTTCTCCTATTAGATTTTTTAGGCGTAATATAAGAAAAATAAATCACATTTTAGGTAGAGAAATCTGTATTTCTCCACGGGTAGTTTTTCCACCTTTTAATGGTGCACTTGTTTTAAACCCAAAATTTGACCCTTTTATTAATCTTTTTTTTTAAAACATACTTTGTGATATTTTAATATAAAAAATATTTTTAGGGGAAGTTTTGAAAATTTTATGTGAATTTTAACTTTTTTATAAATATTGAAAAATACCCATTTTTAATTGAAAATTGACTTTTCATTAAAAAATCACAATGTGAAATTAAACATTTAATTTTTAAAATATTTTAAACATATCAGTAATATATATATTAATATAATTATGGTCATTAAAATAATTTTTATTTTGAATTATGATATAAAAAAATAACAAACATTTAATCATTTTCTCTCCAATAAACCACTTTTTTATCACATCTACTGGAATAATATAAAATTAATTTTAGACACCTATGTGAATTGAAATAGAAAAACTAGATTCAATATTTTTAGTCAACATAATTTATAATTTTTAATATGTTTAACTTAATTTTTTACTGTAATAATTATTCAAAATAGTTAAAATAATTTACAGCGTTTATAGTAAATACAAGATTTCTTAATGAGTAAACACAATATATAATTTTAAAAATGAAATAAAAAACGTCCAAAACCGATTTTCTAGACTTATTAGGACCATATCTATTCCATTATAGTTTTCAGATTCATATAGGATACATTGGAATGTAAAAAAAGGGTTCACCTAACAATGTTTTCAAAATAAAAAGAGTATCATCTTCACCACTCTTAAAGGCCACCCCTATCCTCCTCTTTGAACACATTGATGCCAATTTTTATCATCCAATACCTACAAAAATAACTCCCCAGATTCGCTCCTATTATCCTAGAGTTATTATCTTGGAAAGAGATCCCTCTTAGGAAGGAATTAGTGCAAACCAAGGGATACCCAAATAAACATTTACTGTTTTTCTAAAAGGGATTTAATTTTATTTTCTTCTCCACCTCCAAGAATAATTTTAATATTATTATTATATAAAAAACTCATTTTATTCAATATATGGATAATTGTTTACAGAATCACCGTTCGTGTGTACGGTGGACTACCACATCACAAACCAATGTCATTCATTGTTCCATTCTCACCATTCGGGATTGAGTGTAATTATGTGCATCCTATTTATATAGTATTTTTTATATTTTTTGGATGTTTTTATGCTTTTTTAATTATTTTATAACATTTTTTTCAAACTTTCCATTTTTTTTGGAATACGATAAATTTTTTCATGTTTACAGTACACGATCGCCTCACAAAGCGATGTGATTCATTCAAACATTACATGGAATGTATTAAGGATGGTTTTAAAAAACATATATGATATATGTGACATAAAAATGCTACTAGAGTGAAAATATATACATATATTATTTAGTTACATTTTTAAATTGTAAATGGAAATTGAATGAGCATCCATGTGTACATACGACCAATCATCTCCATGAACGTTGGATTTTATTCTCTATTAGTAAATTTAATGGATAAAAATAAATACAAATATAATTAATATATATGATATCTACATCATGTCTTATATTCTAGAGATCATAAAATCATGATTTCCGTAATAAGAAAAAAAATTCAAAACATACTCAAAAATCAAAGCAATTAAAACCCAAAACACATAAAATAATAATGGATTATTAAAAAAAGGGTGGTAATATATTTAAAATGATTAATGTATGATAATATAAATATTAATATGGTTCTATTTTAAGTTAATGAAAAATGTAAAACCATTATACATTATTTTAATGGTTGTTCAACAAAAAGGATGCATAAGGAAAGAGATTTCATCTCAATTTACATTAAACTGAGTCTTATTTTTCATTATACACTAATTCACTTTTATGTGGTGTTTATAATTTGAACATTAAACTTAATACCATAATTCATACTTCATGGTGTTTTGTCTTCTAATTTTAATTATTTCATCTAATGAGATATGACATTCAAATTAAAATGTGGTAATAGTTATTATGTAATATCACTTTCTTTTTTGGTTTCTTTACATTACCTTAAAAAAATTAAATAATTTTCATAATTACTTATTGAACAATAAATTATTATTAAATATCAATATTGTAGTGTAATTTTTTAAAATATTTCCAAAACCATATACCAGTTTATATATGTTTTTTACTCAAAATGTTATTTGATAAACTGGTGAAATATTGATAAATTGATATCCGTTAATCAATATATAAATATTAATAGGCTTACTTTTAATAAAATAAATAAATATATATATATATATGATGATTTTTTTGGAATGATATGAAACAGTTTTGGGACCATTTAATGTAATCAAATTAAAGTAGTATTATTCTCCTAAGATGAGTAAGTTGGCCAAATTAGATGGGTTTCTACCCTGTATGTTATAAACTGTCTTGTGATAGGATCCATATTCTTGATAAAAATGAAATCCAATATTTAAAAGTTTCCCTAATTGGGAATTTATTTTTTATAAATATCTTAATGATTTTTACTATGAAATTATCAATAGAATCATATTATTCTTATTTAATTTTTTATGTGGCATGATTTTCTGTTATTTACCTTTTCATATTGAGTATTCCTTATCATGATATTTATGTGAAATGTGTGTTTATTTGTCTACCATGTATTTTTTATTATTATTTTTGATTAATGATATCTTCCAATGTACTTATCCCTTAAGAGAATTTGATCTCACTATTATTTTATATTTTCCCTAGGTTATGAAGAAGACTACTTTGAATGAGTTTTCAATGATGATGAGCATTTTATTTTGTTATATTTTTTATTTCATTATCTATGCCCAATTTAAAATTTGTATCATGAAGGTAATATTTTTTACCAAAACCAATAATTATTTCAGTCCTTTGGAATTTGAATATTTTATTTACACCAATGTAAAAAAGTGTGGAACCAACTCTAGGCTACAGAGGTCATGGTTGTTACACTATGAGAATCACACATTATATCATTATTTATCTCTAAATATTAAAGAGTTTATTTTTTCATATATATCACAATTCATGCATCAAAAATATTATATTTAAGCGTTTCTATTCCTCATATAATTAACCGTATTCATTACCTCAACACCACTCCTTTGAGATATCTTAGTTTTCTCTAAAAGGGATGGTTAATAAACCAGTTGAGAAAGGTAGAGTGGTGTTGCTTTCTTTATGAACATCATGCCAATCCATCACATGTACGTGACTATTGGATCCTTCTAAATCCACAACAATGATAGAATTACAAGATATTTTCTACTTATTAAATCTCCCAAATTATTCACCTTCTAATGTTGGTAGTTGATTTAGAAGTTATAATCATTTATCATCTCTAACCGTATTCAATTGGGGCATATGGATCACCTTCTATGTGAATATATATTTTATTATCTTATATTCCCTATATATATATATATGAAAAGTATCTTCATAGAGACAATTTCTTAATGTATTTAATTAAAATAATACATTATCAATATCCAGAACAAGCGTCGAATAATTATGCTCATTCACCATAAACTATCTTGAGGGATATTCTATCAGTTTATCATTTTACATGAGTACATATCCCAAAACCTTAATTTATGTATCACATTAAATCCAAAATCCATCCCCACTTTCATGTTATTTTAGTGTTAGTGTAGTGGCTTGGAACTTCATCAAATCCATGAAGCTCTCTTCATATTCATATACCTACACATACTCCACTCCCTTTAATGTAATCTTTTTTAGTGGGTTTGAAAATATTTAATATTTTATCATAAATCACTGATAAAACCCAAATAATATGATAAATCTATAGATATTTTTAATGGATGTTGGTATAGGGAATTTCCTAATCACTTTATTCATTGAATAATCCATATACATCCATTTACTTGTTATAATATTACACATAAATTAAACATTCTCCATATATAAATCACATTTTCTATAATTTTAATACAACTTATCCTTTCGTAATGTCTTCCACATAGTTTCCAAATGGTCACACTGTTCCTCCTTGATTTTGGTGTATATATGAATATATTCGTTGAATAATACAGTAAATTTATTAAGGTAATATCTAAATTCTCTATTAATAATGTCCTTGAATACTTCTAGGGATTTCATGATTCCAAGATGAATTACTATTAAACCATAGAGACCTTATCCGTTATGAATGTTGTGCTTGGGAATATCATACCTCTTCACCTTTAATTGATGATATCCTGATCATAGGTCCACTTTAGATAAGTACTAATCTCCAAAAAATAATAAAACAATTCATCAGTCTCTGTTAGAAGATACTATTTATTTATCATGATATTTTTGAGATCATGGTAATTGATTCATGGATACATAAACCCATAATTATTAAAAAAAATTAACCTGTGTACCCCATGGTGAATCAATTGGGTCTATGGATCCCATGTCCAAATTTTCCATTAACTGCTTCTTTAGTTAATTCATTTCAATAAGGTAATTTTCATATGAAGACATGGATATTGGAAATGTAACACCCCGAACCCAGTTCACTAGAGTCGGTGCATTATTACATAACATTGGAATGATCACAAACTATTAAGTCTCTAAAGACCGATTAGTTTAGTAGCCTTGGAAACAAGATTCATACATATGTTCAACTTTACAGCTTGAAGAGAAATACAACAAAAATATATTTCAATAGAAGAATCCACGCGTTCTTGATTATGCTGGCAGGTCACTCATAACTAACTTTTTCATATCCTGGGAAAATGAAACATAAGAAAGGGGTGAGCTTAAACGCTCATTAAGGGTAAGTAATAAAGCGGAAAAATGACATAAATATTAAGCATGGTAAATAATTGAAACCTCATGACTTTACCAATAATAAACATGAATACTTTTATGGAAAGAATTTGAGCTGAGTAAATAATTCCATAATAAAACATAATCATGGGTATTCTACTAGTCGAATTACCACATGAACCGTAAATATTATTTCCATAATGAGGGAATGTATAATACCAGACATTATGAAACATTTTGTCAAGGCCTCGGCCAAAACGTCTAAAATGAATAAGGCCTCGGCCAAAACCATAAATCAAATTGGGAAAGGGCCTCATCCAATTCCATGTCTAGTTTTCTCATGAGACCTACCGATGCATCGAGGAGCTATAGCGGGCACCGCCTGTTATTTACTAAGTCCAATACATTCCTCATATGAAAAGTTTTAACCATATCATAAACATTCGTATTAAACTAGCATACGAAATGACAATACATTAATCATAAGAAATGAATGGTATAAAAATATCACATCCAAATTCAAACATATCACAAAAACTTCATTACAATATGGACGTTTTGTATCATAATAAATCAACTTCAAATAAACATAAAATCCATCAAAGGATGTTGACATTGATGAAATCAAAACCATTTTTTTAGAGAGACATATCTCCTTATATTTTTAAATCATTTAAGAGTCACATAAAGAAAATATTTATTTTGAAAATATTCTTATAAGATTGTAAGGGAAGCTTTGGCGATCTTATAACGGCGGAAAATATCCACACCCGCCATATAAGTTAAAAAAACATTCTTACCTTAATTTTGTCGAAAAGGTTAAAAAGGACCTTGTTTGGAAAAAGATGGAAATATTCCATTATAAAACTCTTATAAAATTCAAACAAGGGTATAAATGACTTTGACCCATATTCTGTAAAATAGTAAGAATGTTTTGAAATTCATTTTTAAGAAACATGGATGTGGATGATAAAGAGGTCCTAGTGGATATTTATATATAAACAACCTCGAATAATAAAGTGATTGTGAAATAACCCTTACCTTGTACTTTTCCTTGGTTGATGGTAGGTTAACCTCCTGTATAATGGTGAAATAATTGTTATTTAATTATACAATAATCATATATATTAATATGATATCATATATGATATTTTAACATCCCTTTGTTAATAAATTCTTAGTATTATCGTCGTTTGGGGTGTTAACTTACTCGTTTTCTTTTATAAAAGCCGTGTTTTATATGGATAGTTTGTATCATTCTCATATCCAGAATTATATTAAGTCCTAAAATATTATTTTTAATAATCCAATAAAATTTAGTCTTGAATGGATACGATGGGGAATGAATCTCATCGCATTCGTGGAGACGGTAATCCGTATGTACGCACGAGCAAAAATATCACTCTTTTGATATTAATATAATATATAATTGAATGGTATATAATATGGAAAGAATCATTATCATGTTATATTTATTATTTACATTAATTATACATCATTATTATACCCATCTAAATCATAGTATATTGAATAACAATTACACCACAACGTGGAGACTGTAGGACGTACGTACACACATATAGTGACATATCATTCAAGGGATGGATAGAATAATGAATTTGTTTGTTCAATAATTATAATAACATCACAGAATATATAAGGTACTGGATTTATTAATTTAGAATGGAAATAACAAGGAAAGAAGAAGTTGAAGAAGAACGGAACTTTAAAGAGGGTGGTGAAGACGTTACCTCTTCTTTGGGTTCTTCCTTTTGATTTGATCTAAAGGGCTTCTTAGGTTGGATTTCTGATAAAACTAAGGAATATAGAATGAAGTGAGGGAAGTTGGGAGGATATTTGGGCAGGGTTTGGCCGAACCAAAAGGCTTTGAAGTTTTCAATTAATGATAAGGGGGAGTTCCGTTTTATAAGAGGGGTGAGGGGCTCTTTAGAAAAAACTTAAAGTATAATTTTATAATAAAATAATATTCAGTTTATAATGGATCCCAAGTGGATTATTCAAAGTATAAGGTGGATATGGGTCTAAATACTTCCAAACAATTTATTTTATACGGGTTTGGGTCATATATTAACCTTATGGTTTAGTTTTAACTCTTGGTTAATTAGTTTAACACTTACCATGTCCCATTGTATTTTTAAAATATATAGTTAATAAACATACTATATATATCCAAGAGACCCCCAAGTGGTCCATTAATGATACCCCAGTAATAATATATGTCCTTTTGCCTAACCTTATATTTTTAGGAATAGAATATGAATTAATAATATAATATTTGTTTTAAAAACTCATTTATGTCAATTTTGACACTACTCAATAATTGATTTTTGTTAAAGTCTTAAAAACATTATTAATTTGAACCAAATTCATTTAAGAAATCCTAACATGTCATATTAACCAATAAAATTCTTTTATGTCATCAAAATTTTCAAATTATATTTATTTTAACATTTATAATACCAATTATTTTAATCTTTCATTAATAAGGAAAATAATGCATCATTACTGTGTCATATATATTTTTACTTTTTCAATGTCTAAAAATTATTAATAAAATATAATTATATAGGAAATATTTTTATATTTCTAATTAATAATTATAATCTAAAATACAACATATATAACCTTATGTAAAAATTGTTTTTCTAAAAGATATAAGCTTATGTCATTTTTGTATTTACTTAAACTTAATTAATATAAAGTGTCCCTATCACCTACAAGTGGCTCCATGGGGTCCCAAAATTGACCCAAAGATTCCCATGGTCGGACATGTATCCACCAATAAAGTTAGGACACGTTTTAGGGTAATTTATTATTAAAATAATATTATTGTTTACCCTTATTTACTAGATTTACCCTTTAACCATGGTAAATAAAATATT
Source organism: Viscum album (assembly GCA_963277665.1). Taxonomy (NCBI): domain Eukaryota; kingdom Viridiplantae; phylum Streptophyta; class Magnoliopsida; order Santalales; family Viscaceae; genus Viscum; species Viscum album. Next base: position 1,250,868,746 of record OY728151.1, on the reverse strand, counting down.
TACCGAAGTAATTATTCAAAATGACTAAAGAAAATTTACCTATTTAAAAAATTTGGAAATCCTTATTCCAAATATGTAATTAATTTTTCCAAATTCAAAACATAGAAGTGGTAGAAATTAATTTAAAATTAATTCCCGCTGTCAAAACAAAAAGCGTGTTTTTAAGATATAATAACTATAAAAGGATTGACACTTGTTTATGTCCGGTTTAATTGTGAAATTATGTAAAATGACCAACATTGTATTAAATTGTAATAATATATTCAAAATATACTTTAAAATTACTTAAAGTTATATTTTATCACTCTTAAATATTTTGATTAAAAATGTAGTTTTTAATTAAAATTTAGTAATTTTCACTATTTGTCAAAACATAAAAGTTATCCGAAAAGTACCAAAATTTCACCCTAGGCTAAATTCGATATTCCAAATCCAAAAATGAATTCAATTTTGAGAAATAAAATTTATAAAATTTCAAAAAGTAGGTATTACTATTCATAACGACTAGTTTGATTGGTTGTGGTGTGTATTAGAACTCGAAGTTGCGTACGACACACACTTACTGTATTATTCAAAGAGAAGCGTACCGTGGAAGAATGAGTTGTAACATTGTAAATTTTTTATTTCACCATTATAAAGAATAAATTTATTTATTAAAATTGAATATATAAAAGTTTAAAAATATGGGATTTAAAAAGGGTTCACCATTAAAAGTCGGTAAAAGTTCAATTTTTAAAAAATACTTCTTTTATCTGAAAAAAAATGAATTTTTTCTTAAATTATGTTTTAGAAACTAATAATATGTATTCTAAAATTATATGGATTATATAAAGTTCAAAATTCATTTAATACTATTCATAACTGCTATTGAATGACTTTTTTGGAAAGTCATGGTGCACTAGAACTCGTTGTTGAGTGTAGTGAAAGTTATTGAATTACTTTGAAGAAAAAACATATTATGAAATCATGGGGTGTAACATTATTCCCACCTTAAATAAATTGCATCCTCGTAATTTGAAATTATTTTTCGAAAATAAATGTTTAAAAATAGAAAATACCTTTGGGAAAACCCACATCGTAAATTAAGTTAATAAAATTTAGACATAAAACGAGGAAAAGGTAAACGAAAGGGTCCCCACAAAATTATGATCCCGATTAGGAGAACATTGGTCGAAATTAGAGACATATAATTGGAGGGAAAATGTAAATATTTATAGGTAGTGACTGTGGTCATTAATCATAAACAAGTGTAAAATTGAGGGACTTAAATTCATCAATCTATGATGATTTAAAATACCATCAGTTCAACAAAACATATGGTATTAGGATAATGGATTTTTTATTTTATGATCCCTTCACTAAAGTATAATAATTAATTTCTTCATTGAATAAGAGAAGAAGAAAAATATATACTTGACAAGTAGAGTCCCATCCATTAACTAAGTTCTACCACAAACTCATCTTCACTCTAAAAGATAATAGAACTTGAAAATAATATTCTCTTTATCCTATTCGTATAGGGTTCAAAAAAATGAATTTATAATTCATCTAGTAGAAAAATTAAAAAAACTATATTATTCAATCCAGGACATCACGTGGGTTAGTGGTAGGTGATACACCCTTGTCGCCCTTCAGTTGTGGGTTCATGTCTCGTGGCCTTGCCGGACGCGACGGGTTGCCACCCGACCTCTGAGTTGTCCTTTTTATGGAAATACAAAAATAATCTCAAACTAGACTTCTCCAAAATAATTTTGTCCAAACTCACAGTCCAAATTTTATAAGTTAGGAAAACATAATTAAAATCCTTTTTTCCCGTAATATCATGTGAACACCTTCATCATATACTCTTTTAAATAATGGTAACACCCTGAATTACCATAAAACCTTATTGATTAGATTCATACTCCCTTATTCCTTATAAAATATTAGATATATTCCTTATATCCAAAAACTTTTAATATTCAAACAATGATGAAATAAAAAAACCATTAATCAGTGACAAGGTAGTCAAGAATATCCAATATAATTTATCCAAATCAACCATCTCTTATTCCCAAATTACTACCTTAGTATCAATACCATATTAAGGATTACCTTTCCTTTAACCATGTATTTTCAAAAAAAATTAAGTTGTTGTTGAGTAACTCTTCATAGTACCATATGATCTCAAATCCTCAATGAAATAGTACTGCAGTACAATCCTTATTTATCTCCATAATTCATATAACCAGTACATCGTTGATAGAACACTCAAATGAAATAATTATTTAATGACAACATAAGAACACTAGTCGTTCCTCTTCATCCGTGGTAGTATCATAACTTTATTATTATCCAATATCATCATTAGGGGCATACTCTGGCGATTTGAACATTGATTCGCGTAGTGTCCCCACTCCTTTCAGATGAAGCGTTGTACATTTGAAACCTTTTTCTTGCCCTCAAAATCATGAACGTGGTGTCCTTTTTCTCCACACTTATAACATACTCACATTCCCTTCATTAATTCTCTAAGGTGACTCTTTCCATAGTTATCACATATAGTAAAATCCTTCTTTACCTTTTTCTATTTATATGTCCTTCTATCTACCATCATTTTCTTCTCTGGCATCCCTTCGAATCCATAAGATTCGGGGAACTCTTTACATGTCTTATCAACATATGATAATATTTCTTCATATGATGATAACACGTGGGAGACTATTTCCCTTATAAATTCTGGCTTAAGACCACAAAAGATATGATCCCTCTTACTCTTTGGATCATGTGTATTGCTGGAGTTCTCATTCCTTCTATTGGGAGCCATTTCTAAATAATGACATACACTAGATTTGTTTATGAATATAAATACCTAACCCCAAACTTGTAAAACAATTAATCATAAATTAAATAGTTTATGGATATAATCCATAATCATAAAAATGTCTTCCTTGAGTGAGTATATACTCATAAACCCTTCATAATGTTTTGTAAAGAAAATTAGAATTATCCTAAGCATATACCCCGGGAGTGTCATAACCAAGAGTGCAGAAAGGCCCGTTGTCATGCACCAGTTCCCATTTAAGTAAATCTCAAGGAGACGTTTTTGGGTTTTACCCCTAAGTACATCTGTTCCAGAGCCGCCTCTACCTACTCATATCCAGAAAAAGTTGTATTTCTCGGAAAACACACAAAATCTCAACAATACCGAAATTCTAGGATGTTCTTCTATACTAATCCTCAAAGTCTATCTTAGGGATATGTTCTCTAATTAGAGTTTATCTAAATCTAGTTTCCAAGGGTTGTACTAAACTTCCTCTGATACAAACTGTAACACGCCGACCCCAGTTACGCAGATTTGGTGCATTATTACATAACATTGTCATGATCACAAAGTATTAAGTCTCGAAAGACCGATTAATTTAATATCCTTGGAAACAAGATTCATACATATGCTCAGCTTTATAGCTTGAAGAGAAATACAAAAAAATATTCCATTAGAAGCATCCAAGCCTTCTATCTTATGACTGCAGGTCACTCATAACTAACTTCTTCATTTCCTGGGAAAATGAAACATAAGAAAGGAGTGAGCTCAAACGCTCAGTTAGGGTAAGTAATACAGCAGAAAAATGACATAAAAATTAATCATGGTAAATAATTGAAACCTAATTCCTTTACCAATAATAAACATGAATACTTTTATGGAAAAAATATGAGCTGAGAAAATAATTCCATAATAAAACATAATCATGGGTATTCTACTAGTCAAATTACCACATGAACCATAAATATTATTTCCATAATGAGGGAATGTATAATACCGTACATTCTAAAAAATTTTGTCAAGGCTTCGGCCAAGACATCTATAATGATTAAGGCATCGGCCAAAACCATAAATCAAATTGGGAAAGGGCCTCATCCAATTCCATGTCGAGTTGTCTCATGAGACCTACCGATGCATCGAGGAGCTATAGCGGGCTCCACCCATCACTTACTAAGTCCAATACATTTCTCATAAGAAAAGGTTTAAACATATCATTAACATTCGTATTAAAACAAGCATATGAAATGTAAATACTTTAACCATAAACAATGAATGGTATAAAAATATCTCATCCACATTCAAACATATCACAAAAACTTCAATACAATATGGATGTTTTGTATCATAATAAATAAACTTTAAATAAACATAAAATTCCTCAAAGGATGTTGACATAGAAGAAATCAAATCCTTTTTTTAGAGAGACATATATCTTTATATTTTGAAATCATTTAAGAGTCACATAAAGAAAATATTTATTTTGAAAATATTCTTATAATATTTTAAGGGAAGCTTTGATGATCCAATAATGGCGGAAAATATCCGCACACGCCGTATAAGTTAAGAAAACATTCTTACCTTATTTTTGTCGAAAAGGTTAAAAAGGACCTTATTTGGAAAACAATGGAAATATTACTTTATAAACATCTTATAAAAGTAAAACAATGGTATAAATGAATTTATCCCATATTCTGTAAAATAGTAAGAATGTTTTGAAATTCATTTTTAATAAAATGGATGTGGATGATAAAGAGGTCATAGTGGATATTTACGTATAAACAACCTCGAATAATGAAGTGATTGAGAAATAAACCTTATCTTTTACTTTTACTTGGTTGATGGTATGTTAACCTACTTTATAATGGTGAAATAATTGTTATTTAATTATACAATAATCATATATATTAATATGATATCATATATGATCTTTTAACATCGCTTTGTTAATAAAATCTTAGTATTATCGTCGTTTTGGGTGTTAACTTACTCGTTTTATTTTATAAAATCCACGTTTGTTATGGATAGTGTGTATCATACTCATATCGAGAATGATATTAAGTCCTTAAATATTATTTTTAATAATCCAATAAAATTTTTTCTTGAATGGATATGATGGGGAATAAAGCTCATCACGTTCGTGGAGACGGTAATCCTTACGTATGAACGAGCGACAATATCATTCTTTTGATATTAAAATAATATATAATTTGATGGTATATAATATAGATAGAATAATTAACATGTTATATTTATTATTTACATTAATTATACATCATTATTATACCCATCTAAATAATAGTATATTGAATAACAATTACACCACAACGTGGAGACGGTAGGCCGTACGTACGCACATATGGTGACATGTCATTCAAGGGATGGATAGAATAATGAATTTTGTTGTTCCATAATTATAATAACACCACAGTATATATAAAGTACGAGATTTATTATTTTATAATGGAAATAACAAGTAATGAATAAGTTTAAGAAGAAAGGAAATTTAAAGAGGATGGTGAAGGCGTTACCTCTTCTTTGGGTTCTTCCTTTTGATTTGATCAAAATGGATTCTTAGGATGGATTTCTGATCAAAATAAGGACTCTAGGATAAAGTGAGGGAAGGTTTTAGTATATTTGGGCAGGGTTTTGCCTAACCAAAAGGATTTGATGGTGTGAATTAATGAGAAGGCGGAGTGCCCTTTTATAAGAGGGGTGAGGGGCTCTTTAGGAAAAACATAAAGTATTATTTTATAATAAGATAATATTCGTTTTCTAATGGATAAAAAGATGATTATTAAAATTATAAGGTGGGTATGGGTCGAAATCATTTCAACCAATTGATTTTAGACAGGTTTGGGTCAATATATTAACCTTATCTTTTAGTTTTAACTCTTGGTTAATTAGTTCAACACTCACCATGTCACATTGTATTTTTATAATATATAGTTAATAAACAAACTATATACAACCAAGTTACCCCCAAGTGGTCCATTAATTATACACAAATAATGATATAAGTCCTTTGACCTAAACATAGATTTTTAGGAATAGAATATAAATTAATAATAAAACATTTTTAAAAAAAAAACTCATTTATGTCAATTTTGACACTACTCAATAATTGATTTTTGTTAAAGTCTTAACAACTTTATTAATATGAAAAAAATTCATTTAAGAAATACTAACATTCAATATTTACCAATAAAATTCGTTTATGTTATCAAAACATTCAAATTATATTTATTTTAAAATTTATAATAGAAATTATTTAATTATTACATTAATAAAAAAATACTACATCATTATTGTGTCATATATATTTTTACTTTTTTAATGTCTAAAAGTTATAAATAAAATATAATTATGTAGTAAATCTTTTTATCTTTCTAATTAATTTTTATAATCGAAAATATAACTTATATAACCCTATATAAAAATTGTTTTTCTAAAAGATAAAAGCTTATGTCATTTTTGTATGTACTTAAACTTAATTAATATAAAGTGTACCTATCACCTACAAGTTGTTCCATGGGGTCCCAAAATTGACCCCAAGATTCCCATGGTCGGACATTATCCACCAATAAGGTTAGGACACGTTTTAGGATAATTTATAATTATTATAATATTATTTTTTACCCTTATTTACCGGATTTACCCTTTATCCATGGTAAATAAAATAATTACCGAAGTAATTATTAAAAATGTCTAAAAATAAAAGTTACCAATTTACACAATTTAGACATACTAATTCCAAATATGGAATCCATTTTTCAAAATTCAAAGCACATAGTGTCAGAATTTAATTTAAAATTAATTCCCGCTGTTAAAACAAAAAGCATGTTTTTAAGATATAATAACTATCGAAAGATTGACAATTGTTTATGTCCCGTTAAATTGTGAAATTATGTCCAATGACCAACATTTTATTAAATGATAAAAATTTATTTTAAATATACTTTAAAACCACTTAAATTTATAATTTATCACTATTAATTATTTTGATTAAAAAAGCTGTTTTTAAATAAAATTTTGTACTTTTCACTATTCGTCAAAATATAAAAGTTATCTAAAAAGTACCAAAATTTCACCCTAGGCTAAATTTGATATTCCAAATCCAAAAATGAAGTCCATTTTGAGAGATAAAATTTATTAAATTTCAAAAAAAAGGTATTACTATTCCTAATGACTAGTTTTATTGGTTGTGGTGTGTATTAGAACTCGAAGTTGTATACAACACACACTTACTATATTATTCAAAGAGAAGCGTACCGTGGAAGCATGGGGTGTTACATTGTAAATTTTTGATGTCACCATTCTAAAGAATAAATTTATTTAGTCAAATTGAATATATAATAGTTTAAAATATTATATTTAAAAATGGTTCACCATTAAACGTCGGTAAAAGTGCATTTTTTGAAAAATACTTCTTTTATCTGAAAAAATGAATTTGTTCTTAAATTATCTATAAGAAAATCATAATATGGATTCTAAAATTATAAGGATTATTTAATGTTCAAAATTCAGTTAATAATATTCATAACTGATTTTGAACTGCTTTTGGGTAAGTCATGGTGCGCTACAACTCGGCGTTGTGTGTAGTGAAAGTTATTGAATTACTTTGATGAAATAAAGTACTATTAAATCTTTGGGTGTAACAGGAAATGATCCACATATATGTTTAATTGAGAACATATCCTATTTATCATGAGGAAGATGATGAAATTCTGTGTGGAATACATCAGTTCAATACATTATAAGGGGAATGTATTCAAGAGTGTTATTCCATTTTTTAAATCATTTTAGCATGATATTCTTACTCAAGATAAAATATTATCAATTTTTCAGAAAACATTTTCCAATGAGGTTCATCCTCATCCTTATACTTTTTAAGAATCAGAAAGAAATTTTATATATGGAAGGTGGTTTTATTTTCCCAGAAGTTTATATGGGATTTATATAATGATATCTAGTCAATTCCAAATATAGAATTGAGTTATACTGTAAGTATTATGATAGGTTTTGTTAAAATATTAATTCGATGGATATTGAATATGGATGATTTATATACATGAGATGCAATGATTTCAATTTTTTATCATTATCAATAATTCAACCTTTTGAAATTATGGTGGTGTTAGAATAGTTCTAATAAACAATAATGATATGAAAGAATATGTAAAAATAAACTCAAATAGAATGATCACTATTTTTAATGAATAAATACCATACATATCAATACATCATTTTATTTTTCCACCTATGTGGTAGTAATAACATTAGTCTGCCCCTACTCTCTCCACTTTTGGGATTTTTTTTATTAGTTGTCTTCGATATTTGACGGCTTAGTGAATGGGTTTGTATGTTTTCTACATTCCATGTAGTTGAAACATTGAAAAATAGTATGTGGATTGATCTGGACTTTTTTCCTAAATAAACATAGTAGGATTATTTATCTAAATTATTTAATAATTGGCATAATTTCCCTTTTTGACACTTGAAACCATTCCAAGTCCCCTTGAGAATCATTCCAATTTTTTTATTTCCACACTTTTGACATGTGGGGTGTTTTATTTTTTTTCTTCCATGAGTTTTATCTATTTATTCCATTGAGTTAAACTCTATTCTGCACTTATTAACTACAGCTCCACAATTCAACTGAGAGTCACCCATTACCATCTATATTTTTGGGGCATGTCATACAACTTCTTCATAACTGCTAAAGTATCAAATTTACAAATCTCTATGCAAACTCGACAACATCCATCTATAGAAGATGTCGATCAAAAATTCAATTTTAATGTCAAAAATGGATGTGTATAATGTAAGCCCTATTAAGATCACCTCATACGATCTAATAGAATCATTCTCATTATTTTTGAGTTCAAAGGACTCACTCTCTATTTGATGAAGATGAGTGAAAGGTAAATATTTGTTTATAAATATATTATTGAATATGACCCACTCTATAGATTCTATTCCATCCACGAGCTTCATAATATTGACACGTGTCCACCACTGATCCTTTTCCCTCATAGGTAAATTAAAAAACAAAATGAGATTATCTTTATTAGAGTATTAGAGGATAGAGAATATATTCAGAATATAGTTAATATAGTTTCTAAAATATTATGGGATCATATGACCCACTAAAACATAGATTTACCAATCACATAAAAGAATAAATTAGGACATTATCATTCATTGGGTGTTCTACATAATTTTTTTCTATTATTCATTACATGAGTCAATTATGCTAGTATTTCCTTGTGGTTTCTAGCAAAAAATACCATTTTTAGGTACATTTTTATTTCATTCATTATAATTACCTTTGTACATGTCGATAAAAAATTCCACTTACATCCATCCATTTATAAAATAAAGGATAATTAGTGATGTAATAAATAGTTTAATAATTGAATGAATTCTGTACATGCACATAACATCATGGATAATTATGTTATGTCAGTTAATTTTATAATAATGGACATTATTAATCTATAAATAATGTTAGATGGTCTATTTACTATATTTTTTATTTATTCATAGGATATTTTTATTATAATTTCAGTTACTCGGGGCTGTTCAGTTAATCTAATCGTAACACTTTTAGGTTTTTGACTATAGTCAAAGATATTGTAAAATAACATCATGATCTCAAAATTGGGGTAGGTTCATTCCCATCAATATTAAATTTGTGAATTTATTATACAATTCCAAACACTATCACAAAATTTAGTGAAATTAAGAAAGGTTCTGTGATATGTTCATTCGTGGTGGTTAAAGATATTATAAATGATGATGATTATTATTACTTATATATTACCATATATTATTATTCTCGAATATTGATAGACTCATAAATGTTATATTAATAGAATATATCCATTTTTTTAATAAATCTTGTTATGGGGTTATGTAAAAATAAAATTTTTAATTCTATGGAGGTGCTAGTCTGCATGTACATGTGATGAAATTATCATTTTCTAAATAATTTTAGAGGAATTTATAAAAGGTATATTCCATTAGAATAATAATATTTTAGTATAGTAAAACAAATATCATACCAATATGGTTATAGGGGATTTGAAAGGTGTAGAAAAATAAATACCTAAAAAACATTGGGTTGAGTGTATAAAATTACCCATGTATTTTCTCCCTTGGGTAACTCTTTAATGCCTAAGATCCTATTATTTAAAAATACGAACAATATGTTCTATAGTGTATTCGACATGTGACATCGAACACAAACAAAATGATAAATAAGTGACCATTATAACGTCGATAGTAAACTAGTTTCTATGAATAGTATAAAATAATTTATGATATATATACACATACATATATATGTATATATATATCATACTCAATGATAATTTTTTGATAAATTGTAAGTAAATAATTAATCATTTTTTAGTATTGTAATTTTACTATTTAAAAATATATTTTTCAAAAATGGTTTATATTTATTTTTATGAGAATATATTGAATATTATTTATAGATATTTTATAAAAATTATTTTTTTAAATTAAAATTATTTTTTAAATCAACATAACCAAATTAACTTATATTGAAATTTTGGTATTTTGGAAAAATATTGATTTTTTTTGTTAATAGTTAAAATTTCAACTTTTCATACAAAAGTCATTTATTTTCAACAAATTAAGTTATATAAATAGTAAAATAATGTTTTGAATATTATTTCAAGTATAATAATTAATATATAGTTTTATTAAATCTAGTTAATTATAATTAAACCATATTTCTACTATATTTTTGTATAAAATTATTTTTTTATTAAAAACTAGTTTTTTATAAAAATTATTTTGAAATGCATAATGATTCACAATTTTTAGTATTTAAAACTACACCTAATGGTAAATTATTTAAATGAAATTTATATATTATATATCAATAAATATTAATTTCAATTTATACTGTTATAATTACAATTCCTAGAGTTAATATAAAAAAATCTTATGCTTGAGAGATACATTTCATGAAAAATCACTTTGTCATCCCATCAACGGATTTATTTTTAAATTAAATTATAGAAATTATATAAATTGAATTTAGTAAAATGGATAAAATATTTTTAATCAATGTAAAATTTAATATCTAATAATTTCAACTTAATATTTGACCATAATAAATTGTGAAAACATTAAAAATTAATTATCATGTTTAAGGTAAAAACCTATTTTTATGGGATTAAACTAAAACGATATGGGTTAAAATGAATTAAATTGTTGCATAAAATAAATTTTTGGTCAAATATATAACTTATTATATATATTTATATTTAATTTTCCATTTTTCATCCTTTCATCTTGTGAAAAATGTGGGGATAGTTTTTCCCATTCAAAAACTACAAGTGTATCACTCGCCCAAATTATAAAAGGACACCACATATACACTCCAAATCAAACTTGGTCTTAGATAATACCTACCAAAATACCTTACTTACTTCTCTCCCTAAAACATGTAACCTTTTTATCAAAAATCCTTCTAGAAAGCCTTTTGGTGATATCCTAAAGAGGTTGTCTGAAGAAGAGATATCCTGCTTAACTGAGAATTTTTAATTTATTTCTTCTTCCACCTCCTTAAATTATTATGGAATTATAATATAATAATACCACAAGTAGACTCAATATACATATGTTTTATTATTCTAATTTAAAAAACTATATCCATCTCTTCTTTTATCAAATGGGAAATGAAACCATCAATCATGCGTATGGTGGACTACCACCTCGCGAACCGATGTCATTTGTTTTTCGACATCGCCTATCAAATATTATTTTACTGATGGATATAAAGATTATATATGATATTTGAAAAATTATTATACTTATTTAATTATGAAAACACATATAAATTATTACTTTTTGGGGGATCTAATAATACCACTCATTGTGCAGTAGACTGCCACCTCGCAAAGCAATTTGATTCATTTTTCAGTAATGTTTTTTATGGAAGGAAATAAGGATAATGTAATTTAATTTAGGTTAAATAATTTTTATATTTATTACATATATCAATTTATTAAAATATAATATATCTTTTTCATTGTTACCCTTCCACACAATAAAAATTGATAACATCGTTACTCTTTAAGTGTTGAAATCTGCGCCCACAAAGAGATGAGATTATTTTTCAATCAACACATCAAAAAGATAATGTATATAGGAATATATAGTGAAATAATTTGGAATAATTTATAATATTATAATTATATATTTATAAAATATTACCTACCACCTTTCAAAAATAATCCTTATAAAATTGAAACTTTACTCGTGCATATGCATGATATACCTTCTGTAGGATTGTACCGTAGTTCATTTTTCATAACCATGTTGGATTATTATTTATAAAAATATAATTTACATATAAATATGATAACTATGTAATTATTAGTATTATTTTTGTGTGGATATAATGGCCACATTGACATCGGTCAGCCCACTAAAGTCATTTTTAAACAATGAACCGAACATCCTCGAAACACATGATGCAGACATAACTAATTAAGTGTATAAATATGCCATTAAATTAAATCTCAAAAATTATTTAAGTATTAATTATTAATCGTGGGAATGATTATTAAGAACATAAAAAATTTGATATAATCTTATTATACTATAGTTGAAGGACATACATGGAATTTTTAGGCATGAGGTAAGGGTTTCTCATCTCGCTTCTACTTTTGTATGACATATTCAATATTCAACTATTATTGTTATTGTGTGGTGTATATACTACCCATGAATATATAATAAATTTATTATTTTGAAAATTATTTGGATTTACAAATACATATGATTTTCTGTTTTTTATTATGTTTTGATCTAGGTATTAACGAAGAAGTAAGGGACTTCATCTCAATTTTCCTTAATTGAGGAATATTTTAATTTTATGCTCCTGACATCATTTATAGTGTATATTCTTCCCATTTTACAAGTAATATTTTTATTGCATAATTCACCATGGTATTTTATGTTTCCATTTATGTTATTTCATCCATGAGTATATGACATGAAAGTTACCAAGTGGTAAAGAATTTCATAACTGAATTTCTTTATATGGGGTTATATTACATATTTAATGTATTTGGTATGATATGATTATGTGTGAAATGACTCCTTAATGTATTAAATTACATTGAAACTTGGTTTTATAAATAATTTAGAAAAAATATCTCTTTTTATTAACTCTCAATTCATTTATATGACCACTATAAGGGTTTTTTGTCTTAAATTTCCTTTCTTTGGGAAATATGTTTATTGATGTTCAACTATATTTTTTTTGAGGTGTATACAGTGCCCCCTTCACAAGTAATACATTGAATCTATATTTTATTGATATTGAATTTTTCTTTTTATATAATTATTACATAGGTATTTCTTTTGAAAATTTACCAAAGTGGCAATGGATTTTTGTTATAATATTAATTATTTTCAGGATTTTTAAAATTTAAAGTTATTTTGGATAAAATTATTATATATTATTTATTGAACTATATTTAATTAATTAACCTTTGTATTTTGATGAATTTTTAAAGTGATAGATACATTTTTCCCTATTTGGTACTTAAATTGGGTTATAAATTTTATTTAAGAAAATATAAATTTTTTTCTCTCTTCGATGGAAAAGAATTATTCCTCTAAAAACATTTTTTAGAAAAAGGGTATTTCCATAAATAAATAATTTCATAAACAGACGTTACATTTTCTTTTACCTTATTTTAAATTTTCTAAAATAATTTTTTTATCATTTTCCAAATCAGTCACTTTTGACTCAATTTAAAAATTATTGAAATGAATATTTATTTATAACATTTAAGTCATAAATAGATTTTAACTCCTTTTAGAAAATTTTATATTCTTAATCATACATATCAAATTTCTATTGTTATTTTCAATGAAATTAATTTAAATCTTTTTTCTCAATTTTAAATTTTATAAATGTGTTTTCAAAAATAAAAATGTTATTTTCCTAAAAATGATTTTATTAACATTTTAATGGTGTTTGAATTAATCAATTACAACATTTACTGATGCTACATACACTCCATTGAGGATGTTTGGTATTGATACCATACTTACTCATTCTATGGATAGATTATGATATTTCTAGGATCCCATTTATTTTCCATAGTTGATTCAATCAATAAAGGAACAATGACTGTTTATATGTCGAAAATTGAATGATTATAAATGTATTATTCATGAATAATACATGAATATTATTGATGATCATAGTTGAGACAGATATATCTTATACAAAGGGATGATCCCCATTAGAACTCATGGGTGATCCGGATATATCATATATGATGGGAGTGACTAGATAACTCCATGTGCTCGGAATATAGATTTTACATTGGTTGCACATCGATAGAACCGATTGAGACTAATATGACATACATTATGTGTACCCATATATAGAGATATAATAAATTTTGTAATTTTCCATGTATTTTTAGGCAAGAAGGATTGAGTTACCAGAGGGTTTATCCAATAGATTTAACTGGGCTTTAGCTATTTCTGACATGTGTTTAATGTTTATTATGATGATAATGTTCCCTTTATAACAACATGTTTTAATTATTATTTATATGGTTTTTAAATAATACCTTTAATAAATAATGAAACCCAATGGATTTTAATTATTGAATTTTGTAACTTTTTTATTGATAAAGCCTTACAATATGTTTCTTAGTTGATGATCTAGGTATTGAATGGTATTCGTTCTCTTATTTTATTATCATTATCTTGGATTATGATATTATTCCATTATTTTCATCTTATTATCATTAATGACAATCATCTTTGTTTGATTATGTTTCCCATTACTAAGGATTTGATCTCACCCTTCTAAAATTTGATTTTCCAAAAGTTATTAGAAATTTTGATTAAATAATTTTGCATAGAAGGGTTTCATATGGATTATGTTGATGAACTAACATATAATATGATAATATGGTTATAGTGGTCAATATATTCTCATTACATCATTGAATTTTTTTTTGTAATTTTTTTTCCAAATCTCCTATAACTATAAACATAAAAATTCATTGGGTTTATAAGTGATAAAAACCTCCTTGGGATTTTATATTTTTTTCATGGGTAAAATTAGATCACCTTCATTTGTATCAATTCTAGAAATGTTATGGTTTTTTATTTTTTCATAGGATCCGGGAGTGCAGTTTCAAGGTTATTATATTTGTTATCAAAGCACGTATTTGTTAAATGTGGAGATTGTGATGCTTTCATGTGAGTTTATTTTTTGAGTTATAGATTCCATCATGGGTTTATATGTTTAAGGATAAAAATATATTTTAAAGAATATACACATTTTTTATGATTTAATTAATGTAATTTTAAGATGATAAGGAATTGTTTGGGAGACATTTTATTCTGTTTAGGTATATTTACCCCTTTGGGTAAAAAAAAAAAATTTTTTAGCATAAATAAATTTCATTTTTTAAACTAATATTAATGGTATTAGTGAATGTTAGGGTTTATCATGTCTTTTATATTTAGATAATTATGGGTTATTTCAATTTAGGAAATATTATATGATTAAAGGAGATATATTTTTGGTACGAGACTTCAAAAGTGATGTGTATTATTTGGAGATAAATGTTAATTTAACCGGACTATTATATGTGATAGAACCCTTATAAACATTATTATTTAACCACATTAAGAAAAATTTTGAATGATTTTAAGGTGATTTATTTTTGGAATGGTTTTTTGGACTTTGGGTATAATTGTTGAATCTTGGGGATTAATGATATGAAGGTGTATTCATTTCAGGGATTATATTATTTGTATTGACAATTGTTGTTTTGGATAATGTATAATGGAATTAGGAATAGTTGAATATACTTTTATAAAAATATTTTATCTATTAGTTGTTTTTTAGTGCTTCAGGAATGAAAAATACATCTTAGATGCTCCTCGTTTGGAGAAAAGATGAGATAATGGTTGAAATTGATTAAAGGATGAAATTATTCTGGTAATGTATGTATATTCATGATATTTATCATTCGATTTGGTAAAAAATTATTTAAATCTAGAACAATTATATTTAAAATTAAAATTTTATCATATATCCATCATTTTCAATTACATTATGGTCTTTTTTACTCATCTTTTGTTTATGGAGGTATGGATTTCAACATTCTCATGATCATTAAATTTCTTGTGATCAATGAACTATATCACTCCCCATAATAATTTAGACTTTATTCGTTTCTTCCATTTTCAAATTCTTACTTCCCACCTATATTCTTCTATTTGGAAACCTAGTATATGTTATTTTAGATCACCTTCATACTTCCTATTATATGTTATCAAAAGGATATTTTATTAACCGTTTTTAGGATGTAATTTTCCAACAAAGATATTTAAAATATTATAACCTTTGACTATGGAGATAAATTTCAAATTATGAGGATTAAATTTATGAGTGTTAGGGAGTGTGTAACACACTGAGATCTTAATAGAAGAACATTATGTTTGATAGTGTATATGGCCTACAACACCGAGTTTAAAGGACCCGTGAAATATATGAATATTAAAAACTTGCCATTTTATTAGTGGATATGTATAGTATTATATAATTTATTAAATATTTATATAAAATTATTACTAAAATTTATTTTTTAAAATTTCATAGTAAATTATCAATCAACATTTATTAAAGGAAATTTAATTAATCAAAAATATGGTTTGTTGAAAAAAAAAATTTGTTGATTTTTTGCAAAAATATTATATTTAATTTCTACAGATTGTAAAAAAATTATTTTTTAAATTTCAAATAATTTTTTAAATCATCATATATCAAATAGTCAAGGGTGGAATTTTTATACTTTTTTGGAAAATATTGATTTTTCAGTGTATACTAAAAATTATAAATGGTTGTAAAAAATACATTTATTTTCAATACATTAAGTAATATAAATAGTAAAATTCTGTCTAGAGTATTATTTTATGAAACATAAGTATTATTAAGTTATATGTAATCAAATTATTTAAATTTTTATCAAATTTATTCAATGTTTTGGTACAATTTAATATTTGGGACTAAAAATTGCTCTTTTGGAAATTTTTGTTAATGTGCATAATGTATCCCCATTTTCATTAATCAATGAAAAACCCAAAAGGAGAATGACTAAAATGAAATTTATTTTTAATATATTAATAAATACTAATTTAAATTCATAAAATGACTATAATTAGTCAATGAGTTAGTTTAAAATCGTATTATACATAAAAAAATACATTTATATTAAAAATGCATTTTCATTGGGTCTATGGGTATTATATTTAAATTAAATTCTTCAAATTATATGAATTGAATTTGAAAAAATGGATTTAATATTTTGAAAAATTATAATTTATATTATATAATAATTTCATTATTATTTTTTACCATAATGAATAGTGAGAAAGAAAAAAATTATTTAACACTATTATTTTAAAACATATTTAGCTTGGGATAAACTAAAAATATAAGGGTTGAAATGATCCCAAATGTTTTTTAAAATCTATTATATGTCTATAGTTATACCGTATCACGTATAAGTCTCCATATTTGTTGATTTCTTCCGATTGTATTGTTAAAAAAGTTAGTACACTTTTTTCTGTTAAAAATTTACAAGCATACTAATCACATCCCTTATTAAAGGCCACCCCATCTCGCCTCCTATTAAAACCTTAAAAACCTATTAGATAAGAACATAAATACCCTATTAACTTCATTAATTTTATCTACAAAAATTTTATTCCCTTTATTATCATTAATTCTTTGTAATAAGGATTTTGGTGCTTACTCAAGGTGGTTGTCCTCTAAAGAGTGGTCATTATTAACTGATCGTATTTGTTTTATTTATTCTTTCACCTCCTTTAAATAAAATAAAATTATTATTCTATAATAAAAAAATTACCTAACATAAAATTAGATTATTTTAATTTATTTCCATAATGTAAATCAGTCTCCTCATCCATCAAATGAGAAAGGTAATAATAATTTTTTTGTATGACAAACCACCACCTCGCAAACCAATGTCATTCATTTTTCATCATCTATTCTCATTGTATTTTACAACGATTGATATAAATTATATATATGATATTTTTAATATTATTATAATTATTTACTTACTAAGTCTCATTTAAATTTTCAATTACTATCCCGTTGGGGAATAAATAACGTTACTCATGTTTACGGTGGACAACCGCCTCATGAAGCAATGTGATTCAATTTTCTCTAACACTTATGAAAGGTAATAAGGATAATATTAATAAATTAAAAAGAAACAATTACTCTATTAATTAAATATTAATAAATATTAAAATATATTATATCATTTTATATCTTACATGTACACTCACTAGAGAATGATATTATCATTTATTCATACGTGTGGACTACTAGCCACACGAAATGATGAGACTGTTTTTTCATCAACACAACACAATGATGATATATAAAATTATTTCTAAAAATTAATATTTTATTTATGATATTATATAATTATTTAAATAAAAATAATTAAATACCATTATTTCATAATGAGAATTGAAAACTGGAAATGTTTCTTATGCATACGTACGACCTATTGTCTCCATTATTGTATTTTCATTTATTTTTCATAACCATATTTAATTATTAGTTTTAAAAGTATAATTTTTGACACATATTAGAATAATTTCCGGATTATTATTTTTATTATATTGTAAAAAATGTCATCATTGACCTTATACAATAGACAAAATCAGTTTTGAAACAATGAAGTGAACATCCTCAAAACACATGATGTGGAATTTACTTATTAAGTATATAAAAATTTTATTAAAATAAAAATAATAAATGATTTATGTATAAGTTATTAAAGCTGATAATATTTTTAAAAAAATAAAATAATTCGTATAATCATACCATATAGGATTTGAAGGACCCGTGTGGAATGTCTATAATCTATATAATTTTATTCCCATCTAGATTTTACTTCCATGAGATATATACAATATTCACCAACAAAATTTATTATGTGATGTATATAATTATCATGAATATCTTTTATGATAAATTAATTTACCTAAATTTTGATATAATAATATAAATTTGTTTCTCACTTTTATGATGTTTTAATCCAAGTATTACCAATGTAGTAAGGGACTTCATCTCAATTTTCCTTCATTAAGGCATATTTTAATGTTATACACCTAGTTTATTTTAAATTGTTTATATGATCCCCCTTTGACATGTAATGTCCACAAAAAGATCAATAATATTATTACTTTATGTTTCAATTTGAATTATTTCATCCATGGTGAATAAAATTGAAAGTTACAAAGTTCTAATAAATTTCATAACTCAATTTAATTTCATTGGGTTGTGTTGCATCATTATTGCATTTCATATGATATGATTATATTTTAAATGACCAATAATTTTATTATATTTCATTGTTAGTTTTTTTGTACATAATGTTATTACAAATAATATCCTCATTGATTAACTCTCAATTCAATGATATGATCTATTCAATGGTTGTCCGTCTCAAACACTCTTTCTTTAGAACATAAGTATAATGATATAAAGCTATATTAAGTTATGACGAGTATATACTATCATTTTTAAATGAAATAAAAAGAATATAAATATATATTTTCGGGATATTTAATGTGTCCTATGATGATATTCATTCATAGGGCATATGATTTATTTGTTACCCAATATGAAAAGTCATTATGTTAAAATCTTTTATCATTTCATGATTTTTTATATTGAAGGATCTTTTGGAGTAAATGATGTGATATTTTTTTCATGATAAAAATATATTTTATTATCCTACAGTTATTCATAAAATTTTCTTCTAAAAGTATAATTTTTCTCACTTCGGTACATAAAATGGTTGAATAAATATTTTTATGAAAATCTGACATTATTTCTCTCTTATTTCAAAAACCGCATTTCATCAAAAACCATGTTTTCAAAAATGTTATTTATAAAAATAAATTATTTCATAAATCTATTTTACATGGTATAGATTTAATTTTAAAATTATTTAAATGTAAATTTGATTATTCTTTTCAAATGGGTCACTTTTTAATCTCTTTACAAATTTTTTGAAAAGAATGTTTATTTATAAAATTTACATCCTAGATGAATTTTTCTACATTAATGACGATTTTTTGTTTTGAATTTTTGTTTTTAATTTTCAAATTTTATTTCCAATGAAGTTTATTTTTATCACATTTTTTTCATTTCCAAGTGTGATTTTAAAATTAAAAATTTTATTTTCCTCAAAAAAGTTTTTATTGACTTTTTAAGGTATTTTAATTCAAGAATGAAAAAAACACATCATGTTAATTACACTAAAATGGGGATGTGTGGTATTGATATTGTCTTTATTATTTATTTAGATGGATTATGACATTGAAATAGATCTTGTTTCTTTTCCATCAGAGAATAAATAAAATAAATGAAGAATTATTGTTATTATGTCGAAAAGTGAATGATTCTAAATGTTTTATTAATTAATAGTGAACAAAAATTATTGATTATCATGGGTGGGAATGATACAACATATATAAAGGGTTGTGTCCTGTTGTCTCACACAGGTGTGCACAATGTATCATACATGATGGGTTCACCCTGATAGTGTCAGGTGATCCAAATATATCTTATATGTTGGGTGTACCCAGATAACACCAAGTGAGCCCGATAAATATCATACAATGGGTGTACCCAAATATAACTCCATTGTATTAGGTAATGTTACTTATCATTGGAGGGGTTATGTATTGAGTTAATATAGGGTTTTTCATATAGTTTTATGTTGGATCTAGTTATTTATGATACATTTTTAAAATGGGTTATGAAGATAATGTTCCCAAGATACCAACTCATTTTATTTATTCATTCAATGGGGGTTTTGATGAATCTTTTAACCAATATTAAAATGATATGGCTCATGATTATTGAAGTTTTTGATTCAAGTTCCTGATAAATACTTGTTCAATTTTTTAGGATTTATGATATTGGTATTTATAGGAATTATTTCTCTTATGTTGGGATCCCTCACTTTGATTATGACATCATACCCATATTATCATCTAATTATCACTAATGATAATCATTTTTTAACAATTATTTATCCAATTACTAAGTATTTTAGATCACCCTTATTATGTTCTATTTTCCCAAATTTATAAATATTGATGTTAAATTATTTATTCTTTGAGGGGTTTTATATGGATGACATTGATGAATGAATATGGAATATGAAATGTTATGTATAGTGGGAATGATGTGCTCTTGACTTATTCGGTGTTGTTTATGTAAATATTTTTCCATAATTTTGTAAAACTATAAACATTATAATCCATTGGGTATTATTGTGACCCAATAATAATTTTAATGTTATATTTATTATTATAGAAAATTAGGTCACCTTCATCAGTATGAAATCTGAAAATGAAAAGGTTTTTGAGTTTTGGACCATATTTAGGTGTCTGAATTCATGGATGTAATATAATTTTCCATAGATTGGAATTTTGGAGAGGAAAAATGATAAAATTTTGAGGGTATGTGTGCAAGAAGGACTATGGTTGTGTTTTATTTATGCCAAATCTTTGAAATTGGTGTATAAATGTGGAGGAGGTGAGCTCTATTTATAATTTAATTGAGTGGAATTTTGTTAAAAACAATTTAATTTTCAATAATTTAATTCTCTTATAATTGGTAAAACACTAATAAAATGGCCAATAATGGTTTCTGGAAATATTTATGGTCTAACCTCCTTCCACCATAAAAAATAATACATCATTCCTCATGTTTTTGTCATCTTAACAATGTTAAACTGGGTTTACCCAATTATACCATTACCTTGATAAATCCACCTTCACACATGGTAACTAATTTTATTGGAAATAATTAAAATTAATATTATAAAATAAATTTAAAATAATTATTTAAAATATATGAATAATTTTATAAAAATAAATTTATTTTAGTTAGGGAAATTTATTTCATTATCAGTGCATATAATGCGTAAAAATCATTTATTTGAAAAAGATTTATTTTAAGATCAAAATTTATGTGTGGGATATGATTATTAGTGTTTTTTGTTTTCAAATAATTAATTTTTTTATTATAAAGAAACTCTAATTCATTAAAATCAATGAAAAATGCATTACTATCAAAATAATATTTAACTAAATGAAATGAACAAAAACAGTTTTTTTATTGGAATTAAATTTTTTATTTTTTATTATACAATTAAAAATATATTTTATAAATTTAAATTAATATATTTGGAAGGAATAAAATTATTATTTTAAAAATATTTTATCAATAAAAAGGTTTTTTAAAATTATAAATCTCTTTTATATAATTATAAACTAATAAAAGTTACTGTTTTCAAAAATATCATATTTTTTCACTATTCATCAAAAAGTATATTTTTTCAAAATATAAAGTATTAATACTATGATAATTTCACTAGAAAAATACAAAGATAAATTTCATTTTATTATATTCAACTTATAAAATGGTATAAAATTATTTAAAATATAAGTTTTCAAAATGAAATAAATACAATTTTTTGAAAATTATTTTTTGAGCATAATATATATATATATATATATATATTATTACTATACAAAAAGATACATTTTTATTCCGAAAATGATATTATAACTGAATTATGATCTCAATTAATTATTTGGTTATGATAGTTCTTATCATATATTTTATCACTTATAAAACATATATATTCCTAAATAATGATTCAATATATAATTTTTTGGTCCTTATGAGGATTGGTAGAGAGTGATTCCAAATAGATTGGGAACAAACTGAAAATGTTTAATAATGGTTTCTATAAATTGAATTTATAATATTACACACAATTCATTTCCAAATATGAATTACTCCACAAATTAAAATATTACCAAATAACGTATTTTTGACACAGACTATTATTTATCTTCCAGTTATTAACATATTCATCAATGAAATCAAAATGGGTAGTTTTTTAATAAATAAACTTGGTGCCAAGGAAATTTTAGTTTAAGATTTTATATTTCTTTTTTCCATCATTTATTTATTTTTTATTTTGTTTTTAAAACATAGAGTAATGTTGAAAACCTTAATGAGAAATATATATAGGGAATTAGTGGCAATATGAAATATTTTGTACTAGATAAAGAGAATGTGGTTTAAATGAATGGGTTATGGGTGGATCAAATTTGTAACATGGGAAATCTATAAAATTGAACATAATAATGTCTAAATTCAAATCTAAACATGTGTAACACAATGTGGATACCACCTAGATATTTTTTGTATTCATCATATGAATTGGACGAAAATGGGAATATGGAAACTGATATATAAATTTCATTAAAAATCATTTCCTAATTACTATAAGTGAAATATATTAATATGATTTAGAGTTATCAAATATATGGAGGTCTACAAACTACTCACATTCCCTAATTATCATAAATAACTTCATATTACTTATATTTTTTGGAATGATTTGGTTACAGTTTAGTTTCACTCACCTAATATGTTCCATGCATAAATAGTGTTGTAAACAATTCATTAAGTGCCTAGTTATGAAAACAGATTGATAATTTTTTTGAATTATAAAAATATATGAATCTATAGTAGATGAATTATAAAGGTTTCATATAATAAATATTAACGAATTGATAAATAAGGTATTTAATATGTATATAGAGACAAATATATTTTAATTTTTTTTTAATTTTTAATATTTGATCTTATTAAATTATATTTTCCAGATCCTTATTAACCTGAGGCTATAACATGAGAGGAATTTGTACCTCTATGGTAATTTTTGAATTAGATTAACTAATAAACCATAATAGTTAATTTCTGTGGAAGTGTTTCGTGTTAAAAATTAATTTTTTTCCCTATAATAAATTTATTCTATTTCCTTACACATGGTAATCTTGCTCATTCAAAGATGGATTCAGAGTAAAACATCAATTCTGTAGATTTAGTAAATAATAGTTAATATAGATTATTTTAATTTTATTGATCAATAATTTTTTGGGGATAATATTACTCGTATAAACTACATAGTTATTTGAAATGTGTATTTTGAGGAAGGAAATTGATGACCATAAGTAATTTGATTCATTGGATGTTTTCGATCTAGGAAACGTAGTTTTATTCTAGTTAACCATTGAATATAGTATTTCTAGTCCAATGATGGTTAGATCAGGATATGAGAATCTATTATATGGTCAATTTATGATCTCACATTCACTCTCAATATTTTGTTTTTACCAAAACTATATTGATTTGATATATAAGAATAATTAAAGCCAACAACAGAGTGTTTGTTAGCTCTACAACATTGAATTAGATCCATTGTAATGCAATTTACAGACATAAATCTACGTTGGTATGCAATTTTGTCTACATATTTAATAAATTAATCAAATTTCTAATTTTATAAGTCTAATATAATATGACACTACTAATGATGACTACTTACTTAATCAAGTGTTTTGTGATAATGGAATATGGGAAAATATTTAAATGATATCATGAAAAGTTATATAATGATCCATATTTTTTGGATTTTAATTTTTAGGATATTGGGTGTGTGATAGATTCCGAATAAAATTTTGAATATTTCCATTAAATTGCATCCATGGATGATAGATCATGTATCAAATATCTGGGATTATATTTCATCGAATATAATATCAAGGCCTACCACCGTAGACTATGTTATTTATTAAAGGACATTGTTCCCACTTATAAATTTTATAATGATCCCAAAATCAAATCAAGAAGAAATTAAATCATAATCAACTAGTAAAAATGATGAATGTTTTGATTCCCTACCATGAAGAATAATACAAAGGACTATAATTCTAGAGTTTTCATCTGATAGAGCCCCAGTAATCCAACATGAGATCCATTCCATAGCTAATACAACCTTCTCTTGCAACACACCATATGATTTCTATGAAAATTATTGTAGGAACTAAATAAAAATAATGTTACCCACTTAACATGAATATCATGGAATGGAAAAACCCAATGTCAATAGAGACTATGATATCAATTTAGAATGCTTGGAAATATTGCAATAGATGTAGGAGAAAAGGAATTATCTACAATTCTATATAACCTAATCAGGTAATGTAGAGAAGAACAAACCATGTAAAACATGATGCGAATGGGAGTGAAAATCATCATGAGGTTATGGGAGTGTTACTTTCACCCTGGAATTCATGAAGGGTTCCACATGTAATAATCTCAAGCTAATTATCCTTTCATGAATGTAATATAATAATTATATAATGATTCATAGCATTAACTCCATCCTTATAAAATTGAATGTGTCCCAATATATTATGTATATACTATTTTTCATATATTTCTTGCAAATTATCATTCTCTAGCGATAGAAAGTTAATATTATTTCTGATAGTTTGAGGTGAAATACCTGATACATACTCATGAATTATAATGAATTCATATTTTCAACTACTTTTGTTTGTTCTCATGAAAAACTAGTCATATTCAGGAAGTATTCATCATTGTGTACGTGTATTCATTCAAATTTCCTTCTTTTATGTATGTTTTATACCCAAAACCCCATTATTTATCTTTATTCATCATATGGTGGATATTGTTGATGATAATCAATTAGTGAACCAGTGTTATAGATCACTTAGGGGGTGGAAAGGGTAGTTCATTTAGTGTTAATTACATGTCTCTATCTAAAACTCATTCACTAATAAATAGTATGTGTATATAGGTTTCAATTCACATAATGATCCACCAAGGGAGAGAGCATCATTCTATAAAATAGTGATAAATTTTATTAGTACTAATATTTAAGGTTATGAAACAATCGTATAGTTTTTTAACACTTATTGTTTCCTATTAATTCACACACAAACATTGGTTCTATAATCCACTATGTATTAATAATGAACTACACTATATGAACCAACACAATAATAGAAATACCACTAAGATTTAATGAATCTTCATAATATATCCCAATTTACAGACTAATATTAAATTTTTTACTTAGGATTTTTAATTCAATTCATGGACAACAAATGATAGTAGGGTTAACTGGACCACCACTCCCCCTTTTAATTATTTCTTACAAAAAAATTATTTGAAAGACATCCACAAAAATTTTATGAAAATTATCATGTCCTCTCACTCCCAATGAAAAATATTTACAAACATGAAAATTAATTTCATATTACTTTTAATTAACTCCCACATTCATTTATATTAACAAGACCTGACCCACTACGACCTATTTGGTTATAGTAATCTGATTATTCCACTATAATACCACCTCTAATAGGTCATAGTATGGGGATTATCATTGAGTATAAATATCACAAACATGGGAGGCCTTTGGAAAAAGTACCTATAGAAACACTCATTAATCACGTAACACACTAAATTAATAAAAATATTAAAAATATAGCATAATAAAATCAGAAAAAAACCCACAATAAGACATAAGAGAGTATTAAAATATATATGACAATTAATGATGGAGGAATGTTGTCCTAACAACCAAAATGTAAGTCCAAGATGATAATAAAAGGCAAACAGTCTCAGTAAGTGACTAAAAGTCCAATTGTAGTCATACTAACACAACCACCAATAAACACAAAGAAACACCCACAACAGATCCCCCAAGATCCCCTTAAAATTTCATGGGGTATTTCTAAGAAATGACATGTATATAAGAACCCTTATAGGAGTTATTATATACTTACTAAGTGAGACAGTCAAAAACCACCCAGTATAGAAGAATTAAAAAAAGTGTAAATAGGAAACAATAACCAAGATGGATAAAGAAAGTAAAGACCAAATATGTTTATTTTATATACCCATTACCTATAGCACATTATCAAATCACATCCATCCCAAAAAACATGGCGATCACAGCTTCCAATAAAAAAGTCTCCATAATAATCTGTTTTCATTCCCTCAAATGCTGTAATAGGATCACTTCCCCATAATGGTGGGTGAAATGACAATTATAGTGGTTATAACATATACTGTTATCTCTCTATATATATTATAATAAAACAAACTCTAGAAAGAGAGATTCTCAACCCCATATCATGAGTGAAATACAGATTCTGTCTGATAAAACATATTGAGGATCCTAGCCTCATTCTTATATTCGTGAAATTCCAACTCCCCCAGAAGATCCCTATCCAAACTGGTGAAATGACTATCTCACATGGGAATTATGATATGAAAATAAGCATTTGGATAAACCATTATAGGGAAAGGGGAAGTACAAAAAATTTCCTTGGGTTACATGGTTTTTATCCCATGTAGACCTCACAATCATGCTCTTCCTCCAAACATCATGGAAAAAATTCAACTACATAATGTCTGAGATTGATCATATGAAATATTACATCAGGGTCTTCTATAATGACCCAAACTCTAGTAACTAAAATATGAAGTAAATTGTATTATATAGATATAAATATAAGGGATATCACTGTATAAGATAATTCTATTTAACACACTTAAGAAAATAGATATATACCTAATTCCTATATTAGAAATAAAAAGGAACAAAACATAAAAGAAGTATTTAATTTTTTAAATTAATTATAATATCCTTCTTAATAACCTGTGGATATAACCAATAATGGTTGATAACAGATTCAATAAAAGACTTATTTACAAGAGAAGAAATCAGGTATCAATAATGTTTAATCAATATTACAAGATAAATAACTAAAAATACATTCAAACAAATTAATAACATAAAAAAATTAATCAATGTTCAATATCAATTTAGAAATTTCTTTGATTATAATAATTCAATTTTTAACAAATGAAATAATTAATATCGGATTTTATGATCTCAAACATCATGATATATATACCATTAAGGATTTTTGGACAAGAGAGTTTAAAAATGAGAAAACAAATATTTTCCACAATTTTACACCGAAATTAAATGTTTCTAGAACCACTGTAGTTTATTTTATTGGAAATGCTCACATTTTTATGTTTTTGTGGATTTTTGAGATTAATTGTAAAAATGGCCAAATTTTAGGATTAAACTATTTGATTTTAATTTTTTATTACATCCATGAGTTTTTTTAATAATAATTTAAATTGATAAATTGGGTTCTTTTGGATCACATACATCTTGGGATACATTTCATCTTTTTGGACCACAAGATAAATCTGTCAATTTGAGGCCCAAAATCAACTCACAACAGATGCATAAAAAACTGATCACAGATCTAGAATGTTTTTTATATGAGACATTCTCATAAAGTTGGATGAGCCAATGAAGCTAACATACAAAATGTATATGAAAAAGTGATTTATTTAAAACATTATGTACGGAGTAAATGCATGGATTGCCTGTCTGGAAGGCCATTAATTTATTAGATACCAGAGACATTGAATATGGAGATTCTGTCTGGGAAGATTATATTTTTATCATGAAACGATCATAACCCTCGCTATTAATGGACAAATATGATGAAATTTTGAGGGGAGAAATGAAACATAATTGGAAAAAACTTTAATGTTGTGGTACATGCATGAAATAGAAATTCAGTGGTTATGACATGTAGAAAATATAGAAGGGAAAATATGACTTATAAATTAAGTAGAGCTCCTCCATCCCAAATCATTCTATTCCATCCCAATCCATCCGAGTCACTATGGTGGAGATTTATTCCAAGGGAGGTTGTTTGACAATATCACAATTTCATTATTCCTAATTTTTTTAGTTTTATTTAGTTTAGTTTCGTTTTCAATTTATATTTAAATTTTATTTTTATTAAATTAATCCTTGAATTTGTGTTTCTTTGTCCTTTCCACAATTATTCTTTGCTTTTTTTTCTTTTAAATATAAGTCTTCTTCTTATTAGTAGTATTAATAATATTATTAATATTATTATTAATGTTATTATTATTATCATCATTATTATAAATATAACATTATTATTTTAAGATTATTTTACCCTTTTCATTCTCCCTCTTCATTTTAATGAATCATCTTTAATAATGATAATAATAGTTATTATTATTATTTTGACATTATATATAAATTATGTATTATATTATATTATTTTATTCTCCCTCTCTGCAATTGTCTATATAACTTCTAATCCCCCATTCCTTCATTTTTATTTTACTTCTCTAATCCACCACACTTTTTACATTATCATTCATTCTTTTTCTCCTTTCACCCACTCCACTATGTAATCTCTTATTCTAAGAAATTAGAGTAAACCCCAAGGCTTGTATTGAGGGTGGTCAAGGTGATCCCAAATTCTGTTTAAGGATTAATTTTATGTTTTTAGATATAATTGAGTATCATTTATGGGTGAGGAGAATGTATATGATGAGGCGTTGACCCCTGATGACAAAAAAATCAATGTACTTTTTTATTTTTTAATAAATTTTCATACACACCACTGGTTATTTATTCACACATTAGAGTGGAGATACTAAATGGATGAAATGGATTCGATGGAAATAATTCCTAGAAGATTACACAACCCAGTCCATGGTGTGTCATCATCCATGATTAAACGGGGAGGTTTAATTGAGAGTTCATAGGAATTAAATGATATTCCAGAATTTGTAAAAAAAGATTAGTGTCTCAAACATGATTTTCATGTTTTTATTATCAAAATAAATCAAAACATTAAAATGCTAATAATGATTAAACCTTAAAAGAACCCTAAAATCATGTTATTTCTTGTTAAATCATTCTGAGAATATTTTCATGACAGTTTGAATTATCATTTTACATGTCATTGTTTTTAATAATAAAAAAAATTTATTTTTCAATGTTTTATTTTAAACAATAATAATAATAATAAGATATAGTTAATGTGTTTTATAACAATTTAATGAACAAGTTGGAAGGTTCCTCAAGTGAGAAAACCCTAGTCACCTAATGTGCTACACCCTAAAAAAATATAATTTCTCTTGACTATGCCCCATGACATGCGTGCATTAAAACTAGTGTCATTAACATAGAGCCAATTAGTTATTTATTTAACTTTTCTATTTTCAAATTTTAGATAGATTTTTATCCTTTTATATTAATAAAAACTAGAAAAAAATTATTTCCATGATGAATTCAAATTATTATTCTTAATGAACTAACAAATAATATTATGTGAAAGAGCCCGCAGTTGAATCCCCAAGGTCGATAGTTGATGGTGTAACATTATAGGATAGATAGATTAGGGGATCGTGTAGTGAAATTATAAAAAAGAGGAATTCAAGGACCTCATTTAAGGCATCAAGGAGACCCTTGAGAAACCAATTATTGAAGGATTATCTAGAAAACTCACTGAATTCTCTGAGTATTTCGTATAATTAAAATAATAAGTTGATGAGACACAAGAAGAGATCTCCTCAATTAATCCCAACACTTTTGAAGAAGTATCACCATAAAGTTTCTAGTCATAAGTGTAAAAAGGTCAAATATGATATTGAAGAGATTGAATAGATAATGAAAAAACTTGTTGAAAACTAGCTGGGATAACTGAATTCTTTTAGGAACCATCATAGAAATTTGAGTCTTAACCTGAACCAGAAGACGATCCATATTTCTTACCTAAGGAGTCCATGAAAGAGGTGACACTTCTCATTCCTATTTTTTTAGGGGAAAGACAATAAAATGAGGCCAAATAATAATTTGATGATCCTTACTACTTTTCTTCACATTCTACCATCAGACTCAATGCAATACTCACTACTGAGTCATTGATTGAGACATAACCAACATAGGGATATGAGAATTATTTAAAATAATTCTCATATTTTTTTGTTGAGATATATCAGTGAATCACTCCATACTATTTTTATTACACATAATCAGACAATCTTCAATGTTCCTAATAGGTATAATATGTTCCTAGATATTCACCTACTATGGAAAACATGGAGCTCACTAATTTCAATGAACATGCATTAGAAGAGACTCATAGGGTTATCCAAGTTACAGATCTAGAGTAAATAATAGAAGAGCCTACTTGTTTTCCAGGGGATAATTTTCTATTTAATATTTACCATTTTATTAAATTAAAAATACTTCTTTACTTCCCCTTCGACCATTCATTTCATGGATTTCTTATGAAGTACGTACAGGAAGATAGGAATGTTTCAGAAGTAGAAACCAATGAATAGCATGGTCTATATTTCATCCTACCCGCACCATGGAATATATAACTCATTGTAAAGGTGTATGAAATTTTTTCTATCTATCCAGGGATCATTCCTCACTGAGAAGGATGAAGCACTAGCTGGGAAAATCCACATGTGGGGGTTCAAATTAAAGAAGATTCATCCACTATCTGGATAAAGATAAAAGTTTGTACTACCTTTTGGAAGTAGTAAAAATTCAGGTCCCACGTGGGGGATCAGAGAAGCTTCAAATTTTTTAATATAGGAAATAAAATTCATGGAAAAGGGAGTTCATTTTATTTATCTATATTCTTACCTCATTACATTTGGTTTGAAAAAACATGTTATGAGCATGAAATGCTAAACTTTCATCAACAAGATGGATTCCATGTTTTAATTGATTGTATAGGAGATGTGAGTTTCTTAGGAATCCTATGATTCCATGTTTTAGATTTTAATTATGATATGATTAAATGAGAAAGATGTAAAATTAATATTTTAAAGTGAATCATGGATATAGAAATGAGGACTCGGGATTTGAAGGAATTAATTGATACATATAAATGAAATTTTCCAACAATTATTCAAGCATTGATTTTATGAAATTAAGTGAATTGATTTATTATTATTATTAATCCCTTGAGTGATAGTTCCAAATCATATTTCCCATTATCAATACGATATATAGACCATGTAGATGCTATTTTATCTGGAGAATTTTTGTTGAGTGATTCTAGGACATTCCACCTTCTAGAACATTAATTTGAACTTGTCAATGTTATGATTGTAAAGAAAAAATTTAAAATGATTGAGGCTACATTTTAATGGCCAGTTATCCTTAAAATAAAATTGTT
The DNA here is from genome assembly GCA_963277665.1 of Viscum album. Classification (NCBI taxonomy): domain Eukaryota; kingdom Viridiplantae; phylum Streptophyta; class Magnoliopsida; order Santalales; family Viscaceae; genus Viscum; species Viscum album. Next base: position 1,250,836,846 of record OY728151.1, on the reverse strand, counting down.
ACATCAATCATTATTTATCCTATATGGATAATGAATGACCTTGTTAGGGATGATCCATGTTTCATTAAATGTTTATCTATTCATAGCCTACTCTTAGTAATTCAATGATATTTTAAAGTTTAATTGTGGGGGTGAATGGAAGCTGGGTAAATGGAATGACTTTAAATATAAGGAAGAAGTGTGGGTGTGATTATTATGGGAATTTTAAAAGGTTGTGGAATCATTCACTATACTCTATTATTTTTCCCATATTGAATTTAAAAAAAATAAATGACAAAAAGAACTAACAAATTGAGAAAAATGGGTTATGATTTGGGTAAACCAAAAATCACCATTACTATACCTATGATTTATATCATATGTGTTTAGGTGATGGATTTGAGTTTCATTCTAGAGAATAAATTTTTTAAATGATAAAAATGAAAATTTTCCATTCGAAAAGAAAAAATGAGTAAAAGGAAAAAATATTCAAGATAAGGAAAAAATATATCATTATGTTAATGTTAATCTTGATATTTACTTCTAGTCATCGGTAATGTTATGAGTTATTATAATTTTAAGTGGAGAATGTCATTAAATGTATTTGTTGAACCTTGTGATTTATGATTTTAGAGGTAACCTCTTTTTTTAGATTTATTTTGAAACATAAAATACTACAAAGATTAAGACTCATTGTCATTAGAACCTTAACTGCTCCTCCTCCTGATTTTATCTGTTTTTTCTCTTTAAAAAGTAGAGAATGTAGTTATTTTACATATTTATGGATACGTACCATGTTCTAATGATATGATAATAAATATAATTGAAATTATCATGAGTGATGATTGAAAAGAATAAAATGTGAGGTAAATCCTGACATGGAACGTTTAATAATAACTTATTAAGGAGCTTGAATGAATTGAAGGTGATGTTCCATGTTTTTTAAAAGGGGAAAAGTTAAAGACACAAATAGAATATATCTTCAAAAAAATGGGAAATTGAACTGATATTTAATGTGTAATTTTATAAATTTATTTGTTATAATTTTTATATTATATTGTGTAACACTTCGACCTCAGAAGCCTGGAGTTGGTGCATTATTTTAATAAATTGGAATGATCGCAAGGGATGAAATCCCAAAATACCAATTAATTTATTAGTATTAGAAGTTCTGGATATATACATAATTTTTACATTACATTATTAAATGGAAAACAAAAAAACAACATTGTATCCATTGACCACATTCATATCCCATAGACTATCCACATAGGTCCGTCATAATATACTTCATCGCATCCTGGAAACAATAAAACATAGAAAGGGGTGAGCTAAGATTCTCAGTAAGGATAACAATATAGAAGAAACATTCATAAATAACCAAAAAAATTTAAGGCAATGTATAAGACTTAAACATAAGCCTTTTTAAATTAATATTCACCATAATATGAAAATTATAAATCAAATAATTACATTTAATTATTTAAAGGATATTCTACTAGTTGAATAATCACATGATAGGTTAATATCCAATTTTATAATGATGGAATAAATAATTCCATAATTAATAACCACATCATCAAGGCCATGTTCCAAAACTACATATAAGATTTTTCCAAGGCCTTGTTCCAATACAGTAGGTTGTCCCCTGAGACCTACAAATTCATTGAGGAGCTATAGCGAGTTCCACCTATCACTTACTAAGTCCAATGAATTTCTAATATGAAAAGTATTAAACATAACATAAAAATTCATATTAAAACCATAATACGAAATGTCAATAGATTATCCAAAAACCATGAATGGTAAAAAAACACAGTCATAGTCAAACATATCACAAAACCATTAATACAACACGGAATATTTATATCAAAATAAATCAACTTCAAACAAGTTTAAAAAATATCAATGGATTTTGAAATAGATAAAAATGATTTGTAAAGCACTTTGAGAGAAATATCACATTTTCATGAAAAAAATTAAAATTCACACAATTTAGAAAGGAAGATATTTAAATACATTTTTAAATAAAAGTGTCCCATACCACTTTGAAACATTTGAAAGGAATTAATATTTTAAAAACATTCATGTCCATAGAAATAAATTCTTAAAACACATTTTCAAAACATAGACATTTATGAGAATGATATAAAAGAATAAATATTTCAAACATTTAAAATGATGATCTAGTTAAAGAGTTCCTTCCATAAAACCTTAAAATATTCCTTTTAAAAATAATTTTATGAAACACGGATGTGGATGATAAAGAGGTCTCAGTAGATACTCACGTAAAAACAACCTCGGATAATGAAGAGTTTGTAGAATTAACCCTCACCTTGTACTTTTCCTTAGTCGATGGTATGTTAAACTCCTATATAATAGTTAAATAATAGTTATTAAATAATACAATAACAATATACATAAATATAATATTATATATTATTTTATAATTTTGATTTGTCAATAATATTTTAGTAGTATCATCGTTTCGGGTTTTAACTGATTAGTTTTCCATTATATCCTAGGTTATGTTTGCCATGTTTTTTATGGATATTATGTATTAAATTCATATACATAATGATATTATGTTCTTAAACAATATTTTTAATCATAAAATAAAAATTATTATAGAATGATTTTGAGGGGGAATTAATCCCATCACGTTCATGGAGATGGTAATCTGTACGTACGCACGGGCAAATATTTCCTTATATTGATGGTGAAATAATATATAATTGGATGGTATATCATATATACAAATCATTAAAATGTTATATTTATTATATACATCATTTATACTCATTAATATACCCATCCAAATAATTAAGTGTTTGAATAACAAACTACACCATGATGTGGAGACGGTAAGTCGTACGTACGCACGTATGGTTACTTTGTCATTTATAGGATGGATCGAATAACGAATATGGTTGTAACATATTTATAATAACATCAAATTTTTTAGTAGGTATTGGATATTTATTTATGGGAACAACAAAGAAAAAAGGATGTTGAAGAAGAAAAGAACTTGAAACAGGGTGGTGAAATTATTACCTCTTCTCCGGGTGTTTTCTTTTGAGTTGATCAAAAGGGCTCCATAGGTTGGCTTTCTGATTAAAGTAAGGACTCTATGTTAATTTGAGTAAATTTGGAAGGATATTTGGGAAGGTTTTGGCTGAGACAAATGTCTTTGGAGAGGTGATTATGAGAGAAGGTGAAGTTCCCTTTTATAAGAGGGGTGAGGGTCACTTTAGAAAAAGATTAAAATATTAACTTATTATACAATCATATTCGGTTTATAATGGATCCAAATGAATTTATTTAGAGCCTTAACTAGTTATGGGTCGAAATAATATCAACCAATAGGTTTTAAACATGTTTAGGTTACCATTTTAACCTTATCTTTATGATTTAAATCTAAGTTAAATAGTTAACTTTTACCGTGTTTTCTTGTATTCTTACACTATATCATTAATAAACTTACTCTAAACATCCAATAGAACCTAAAGTGGTTCAATAATGACATATATAATATTATTTATGTTCTTTTGTAGAACCTAATATTTTTATGAATATTATATAAACCAATTAGATAGTATTTTTTGAAAAAATACCAATTTATGTCAATTTTAACAGTATTTGGTATTTTGTTTTTCTGAAAGTCATAACGACCTTATCACTTAAAAAAATTTCTAGTCAACCCTAACATGTCAAATTAACTTAGAAAAATCGTGGATAGCATCAAAACCTTCAAATTATATTTATTTTAATACTTATAATATAAAATATTTTAATATATCATTAAGAAGGTAATTACTACATCATCATTGTGTCATAAATAAATATAAATTTATAACCTACAAAAATTAAAAATAACATACAATTAAGTATAAAATCTAATTATCTTTCTAATTAATATTTATAGTCAAATTTATATTATGTTTATCCCTATATTAAAAATGGATTAGTTAATAAACTTTGAATTTAACACTTTTAACTCTTCTTTAAATAAAATATTAATAAATGCCCTAATCTAATCCAAGTGGACCAAATGGATCATATTTAATTGGTATGGTTTTTTGGATTAATTACACATATCCAGTAGAATTATGAAGTTTTTTAGGGTATTATAATATCATTTGTACCTTTAGTTACCCTATTTAATTTTCACAGTGGTAATAAAAGTCAAAAGTTACTATTCACCAAAAATTATTTTCATCTTATTAAATCAGATTATACTTATTGATTTAAACCGTGTCTCTTGGATTTTGGAAACTAAACTCATAAAAGAGGTAAAATTATGTTTTACTCAATTTTCTAACTGTAAAAACCCTTAAAAATCAAGGTAATTTTTTTCTTAATATTTTTTCCGATTTTATAAGAACGCAGTTTCTGACGGCGCCTAATTCCGAGGCGCGGTGTGCCCGGAATTAAGTTCCGAGGTTAGGCTCGGGTACGTTCAGTGAATGAATGAGCGGGTTTTTATAACTTTTAAATTGGTGCTCGAAATTAAAATCTGAGGGCACCGATGAACTCGCAGCGCCGTTAATATCTTACGAAGACCTTTTCCAGAGTTGCGTTTTCTCGGTAAGAGTTGTTTAGTTTTGTGGATAAAGAATTCCGAGAAATAAAATTTTTTCAGCTGATTTTATTTCATTAAAGTGGTTAAATCCTAAGGATGGAGGTTGGGTGAATCTAACTACCTATGTAATGTTAAATGTGAGGTGGGTCCCACACGAACCCCACCCCTTCAAATTCCCTAACCCCCTTAACTCTTCCCCTTAAAACCCCCTTGTATTAAATGATGTGACTTCATTTCACATTAAATAAATGCCAACACTTGTAATTAAGGATTTCAACCTCTTTAATTAATTTTGTTTTGAATAGTTTGAATTTTAAAGTGGCTTGTATTAAATAAAATAATAAGGTAGCATATTATTTTATTTGGGGAAAAGCTTCTTTGGTAGGAGCTCTTGAGGTTTTGGGGAAGAGCACCAACTCTTCAACGAAGAATGCCTCCGATGGAGAATGCGAAGACACCGACGACATGCCTTCTCTTCTTCTTTATCTGTGTCAAGGGAGGAGACACCACCGCGGGAAACGTCTCCATCAATGACGGCTCTTCCTCTGATGACAATGGAATCGACACCGATCTTCAGCGATGACCGATCATCGCGACGCTTGCCACTTTCCGCGGCATGACGAAATGCGACGTCTTTTAGAGGTAGGGGAATTTATTTGGTATTCTCCTTATCATTTTAGAAAAGAACGACGAGCGCGGACCAACCATTTCCATGTTGATCCGTGGATCGTTCGTTCTTGCGGGGTGATGTTGGGGTTGTTTGATTTTGCTCGTGAATAATTTCTTTGTCATACGTCGACTTCTTTTGTTGGCCGCTTGCTATCATTATAAAGAAATGAGGTTGGACCGCACAAACACGGCCGAACCTCCTCCCCCTTGTTGTTGATTATGTTGCGGCTCGAATGAAGGTGGCGCGATGCAACAGCACCGCGCGGAATCATGGATAAATACGGCAAGGATGCGCGGATCCGTTGAGGCCGAACGAAACCACGGCCAGAGTTAGGCCGTGGAGGAAATTCGATGACTCCTCTGGTTGAACGTAGTGCGCGGATTGACGGACGACGAAAAACGGGGCCGCAAAGTCTTTTTGATGCCTCCACAGTGAAGGTCGGGTCTGGGGAGGACCGTTGGCGAAGGCGGTGAGCAAAACGGACTACCAGAGCACGTCCGGTGGTCCGCGGAAGGTGGCGGCGCGCCGGCGACGGTGGGCCGAACCGGAATGGCTTAGTCGTTCCGGTGGTTGAGTGGTGCGTCTTAAAGTCGCACCAGTTACGTCGATCGCGGAGGGTTGTAACCCCCCCCCCCCCCTCACCCGCTGGCCACGCGGGCACCGCGCTGCGCCAGCGCCAGTGCTAGGCCATGCCGGGCCGCCATGGTCGGGCCGGGCCGTACCCAGGCTAGGCCGGTCTGTGCCAGCCGGGCCTGTTCACACCCTGTGTGGTCAAACCTGGACCCAGGTCGGGTCGACCCGGTTTGGGCCGACCCAGGGGGTCTCGGTCCGGGCCCGAACCCCCTATTTTCCAGTATTTTCCATTCAAACGCCCATATCATGGGCCACGGACCTCCGATCGATGCACCGTCAGTTGCGTAGCAATCCATGGATCGGGACGGTCGTTTCGGAATATTAAACTCAGGGTTTCAAAGAACATTGGATATGTCCGGGTTGGTTCGAACACGAAAGCAACCGGGCCCTCGGAGCGGAAACAGTTATATCTTGAGATCCGGATGTCTGATTGACTTGCCATCGACTTTGATGGATTCCAATTGAGGAGACAGAACATTTGGCATACTTCTCCTGAGTTTTTGTTGCAGTTGGATAGTGGCCGGTTTGGATTGTACCCAAAATCCTACCGGGCCCCTAGAACAGAAAAGCTGATAACATCAGACCGGACGTCCGTTTGACAAACCGTCGGCGGCGTTGGTGATCATGTTGAGAAACGGTCCATATGAGTATACCCTATTAGAGTTTGGGGTACAGTTGAAACACGACCGGGTTGGTTTTCACACAAAACCAACCGGGCCCCTGGGACGAAAATGCTAATAACTCACAGACCGGGCGTCCGATTGACGTGCCGTCTGTTGCCTTGAGACCCCTATGACGAGGCGGTCCTTTGAGATACTTCTTCGTGGGACATTGAGATACTTGGAGTATCGACCTGTAGATCTTGGAGCGGACCCTCCCGAAGACGAGCGTACGGAGTACGGAGACCGTGTAGACGGCTAAGACCTGACGACTGCTTGACCGACTCGACTTGAAGTGAGTCGACTTGCCCAAGGGATGGAGCACTACATTGTTTGGGTGTAGACCCATGGCGGACGGAGCACTACTGTGTGACAGTGCAGACCCGCGGTACTCGTCCATAGAGTACCTCTGTAGGCTATTAGGGGTGTGCACTACTGTGTTTGGGTGGTATACCCCGGCGGGAAGCACTACTGTGTTTGGGTGGCTAACCCGCGGTACTCGACAGGAGGAGTACATCAGGAGTCTTAGGTTAGTGAGCAGTACCTCGGAGTCATGACAGGACCACTGTACACTCCAGAGACGGGGCTCTTCAGCAGTTACGGTTTCGATAATGAAAATCCTGGTTTGAGGTCAGTCTATGATCTTTGTGTTTACCTCATGATTGATACGGGTAACTTGATAACTTAGGTATATTTATGGGCATATACCTGGGTAGTGGTTATCTTTTGATTTCATAATCTTTGTGTTTCCTCATGATTGAGATGGGTTACTTGAAAACTTAGGTATATGTATGGGTATATACCTAAGTAGAGGTTATAAGTTGAGATCTTTCTTGTCGTTATACTTTTTGGATTTAGTGAGACCTTGAGGGTCTCACGGTCCCTACTGAGTATCGTTATACTCACCCCTGCACGGGCTAGGACCGCACCTCATTGTGTTGGTTGTAGACGACGGGCAGCGCAGACAGAGGCCGAGTGTTCGAGGACAGGACGGTACCCGGAGGTGGACCTCAAGACGAGACAGTATACGGTGGTGGACTTCACGACGAGGCAACACTCTGAGGATGTTGACGGGCGAGAGCGTTGTGGAGGCTATATGTACCTACCCTTTAGGTAGGATCCTTGATGGATGATCCATGAGCTGTGCTATCTGTACCTACCCTTCAGGTAGGATCCGAGGAGGATGACCCAGGAGCTGCTTCCATTCTTCCAGTTGTTTGTCTTTTCTGTTGTACTTTTGTTCAGTTGTAGCTGTACTTTCGATTGGGTTTGTATTCTGTCCATTTTACTTTTCATCACTTCATTTCGTACTTAGTGTTTCCTTCTGCTTGTACTCTGTGGTGTTTTGTTTACTTTTATAAAGGAAATGCCTTCCCAGATATCAGGATTTACGCCTTTGGTGCTAGTCGCAAGCCCTTGTTCTATGGAAGGCGGGCTTGGGGTAGTGATGGAACGGGCCCCGAGGACGGGTCGTGACAAATTGGTATCAGAGGAGTCGGTTCTACCGCAGAACTTATAACTCTGATATTCCCTTTCTGTAAAGCAATAGTGTTAAGTTTACCATGTGTGGTCTTCAGTTTAGGTATTCTAGTGTTGGTGCGGCGGCCGACGTATCCGTACACTAGGACCCTGACTTCTGATTTCCAAATTTGTGCACGAAAAACAATGATTTCATGTGTGTTTCCAAGAGTTTTAAAGTCGGCTCAAACCATGTCAGCTCACCAGGTATAAATCGTTGACCGTGTCGTATCTGTTCAGGATGTCTTTATGCAGACAGTCAGTTGGAGTTCGGAGAGAGTACTCGATGACGGCCCACCGAGCAGCGAGGATCCGGTGCGGGGCCCATTTTACTATGTTGGCACCCTCTGGTGGTGTACCAGTAGCACCACCACCAGTTGGGCAGCATATGCCAACATCCTTAATAGAAAACTGTGCATGCTGGCAGAGCGAGTTGCACGAGTTCCAGAAGAAGTGACCTCTGAGGTTACGAGGCGACGCAGATGCCCAGACAGCAGAGCACAGGCTGGAGGCGATTGCTAGAGTTTTCCGCCTATCTGAGACATCAGTAGAGTGGATAGTGGACTTGGCTACTAGTGTTTTCCAGTGAGTGACCATGAGGATGGTCCGTATAGTGATGATGCTTCGGTATGTGGAACGATGCCTGAGATATTTCCTTCGGGTAGTTTGTCATCTATACATCACGACTTGTTGGTCTGTAGTTACAACCGGCAGTACCGGTAGGTGACACAGGTAGAATTACTGCCTTACATGTGTTCCAACATAAGATACCCTCAAGTTCCGAGGCGAGCCCGACGCACAGGAAGCTAAGAACTGGCTTGAAAAGGTGGTTGAGAGTTTTTCTAGAGCTTATACAGCTTCGGAAAGACGATGTTTCAGTAGTTGAGTAATCATCGAGGCGTACCGATCGTTCTTGGTACTTGATGACTACAATATGATTAGGGCTTATATCTCGGACCTCAGAGCGAGGTGTGTTTAAAGAATATCCGAGTAAGCACTCTTTTCTCTATGCATTCCTACTTATGATAGGGTGCTAGAAAGAACATTTGTGGTTGAATGTTCTTTGGCTGATCGGTTTTAGCCAGTGAATATTAATAGTGGGAAGATGCGAACTAGCGTCATTCTTAGAGACATAGATGTGTAAAATGTTTCAATAAGAGGAAGTGTTAAGGAAAGATGAATCTGCAGAGCAGCGGACGTGGAAGCAGAGCTAGTAGAGCAGCATCTGGTGGTGTACATTTCAACATGTTACAACCGCTCGCCTTTGTTGTCCCCACCATGCTCAGGGAGCTGGATGGAAGGTGAAGAGAGTAGCTGCATGCGGTCAAGGAGAGTTACCCAATGTCTCTAAGAATGATTCGAGGGGCAGTCTGTGTCCACAATTAGATATCGTAGTAACAGACGATGATACGAATAATTCATTCCTTCCACGAATCTTGTCCCAGATGTAGAGTTTCTGGTAAGCCGTAGACTTGACCCTCACGTCTGGAGATACCTTGGGAGGAGACTCAATAATCACACTTACGCTGACAGTGTGATCTTACCCACGAGGTGAGAGTTTCGGTTGGAATTTCTTGGTGGCAGCGTCGAGGCCTTACGATGTTCGTCTGAGTTTGGATTGGATCCACAGTTCATACACGGATTGACTGTATTAGGCAAAAAGGTTGTGGTTTATCTACAACGTTGGGATGGGGTTTTACTTGGTCGGCGAAAAAGAAAACCCAGGTAGCACAGGATGGAATCATGCATAAGAGGGTGAATTCGATCACTCAAAAGATGGTCAAACTTACTTTTGTGCCAACATTCTCCAGAGTTGCGGAACCACTTTAAGCAGAGCTTTCAGGAGATGTGTTGATCAGTGTGCCCAGCCTGTGGGCGTTGGTTACATAGTTCACTGCGATTCATTAGGGACCTGACTCGGGTGTGTCCTGATGTAGGAGTGGGAAATGATTTCCTATGGATCACGGCAGATGAGACTGCACAGAGCTGACAGGAAGCCTCTAGAGTTCAAAGATGAAGACCACGTCCTTATACGGGTCTCACGTCGATGAGGTTTACGGAGATGTGGCCAAGGCGGCAAGTAATCTCCGAGGTTCAGCGGACCCTTCCAGGTCCTCAGCTGGGTAGGCGAGGTGGTTTACTGCTTGACCCATCCACCTCAGTTTCATCAGGTGCACGACGACTTCCACGTATCTCAACTGAGGAGATACGTGCTTGACCCGACGCATGTCATCGACCATGGAGAACTAGACTTTGGTGATGTGGTGACATTTGTGGGGTTCCATTGGTGGTTGAGGATTGATAGGATCAGATCCTACGAGGATGATCGATTACTTGGGTGCACTTTCACTGGCAGTACGGGAACCTCCGGGTGAGCACATGGGAGCGAAATGCTCAGATGCGTGCTCAGTTCCGCTTTTGTATCCCTAGTTTGTGTTAAAGCTTTACGAGGACGTAAATACCTGAGGTGAGAGTAATGTAAAAACTCGTAAAATTCAAGGGAAATTTTTTCTTAATATTCTTTGGGATTTTACAAGAACGCAGTTTCTGACGGTGCCAGATTCCGAGGCCCGGTGTTCCCGGAATTAAGTTCTGAAGTTAGGCTCGGGTACATTCAGTGAACGAGTGGGCGTGTTTTTCTAACATTTAATCCGGTGCTCGGAATTGAAATATGAGGGCCCCGATGAACTCGCAGCACCGGTAATTTCTTAAGAAGACCTTTTCCTGAGTTTTGTTTTCTCGGGACGAGTTGTTTTGTTTTGTGGATAAAGACTTCTGAGAAATACAATTTGTGCAGCTAATTTTATTTCTTTAAAGTGGTTAAATCCTATGGATGGAGGTTGGGTGAACCTAACTACCTACGTGAGGTTAAATGTGATGTGGGGCCAACACGAATCCCACCCCTTCAAATTCCCTAACCCCCTTAACTCTTCCCCTTAAAACCCCCTTGTATTAAATGATGTGACTTCCTTTCACATTAAATACATGCCAACACTTTGTAATTAAAGAGTTCAACCTCTTTAATTAATTGTTTTTGAATAGTTTGAATTTTGAAGTGTCTTGTATTCAATAAAATAATAAGGTAGTTTATTTTTTCATTTGGGGAAAAGCTTCTTGGGTGGGATCTCTTGAGTTTTTCAGGATGAGCACCAACTCTTCGACGAAGAACGCCTCCGACGGAGAACGCGAAGACACCGAAGACGTGCCTTCTCTTCTTCTTTCTCTGTGTAAAGGGAAGAGACACCCCCACGGGAAACGTCGCCATCGATGACGGCTCTTCCTCCGATGACAACAGAATCGGCACCGATATTCCACGATGACCGATCATCACGACGCTTGCCTCTTTCTGCGGCACGACGGCATGTGACGTCTTTTCGAGGTAGGGGAATTTATTTTGTATTCTCCTTATCATTTGAGAAAAGAACGACGAGCGCGGACCTTCCATTTCCATGTTTATCCTCGGATCGTTCGTTCTTGCGGGTTGATGTTGGGGTTGTTTGATTTTGCCCGTGAATTATTTCTTTGTCGTATGTCGACTTCTTTTGTTGGCTACTTTTTATCATTATAACGGGAGGAGGTCGGACTGCACAAACATGGCCGACCCTCTTCCCCTTTGTTGATGATTATGTTGCGTCTTGAACGAAGGCAGCGCGGTGCAACAGAACCGTGTGGAATCACGGAGAAATACGGCAAGGATGCGCGATGCTGTCGCGTTGCACCATTGAGGACGAACGAAACTGCGGCCGGAGTCGGGCCACGGAAGCAATTCGAAGACTCTTCTGGTTGAACGTAGTGCGCAGATTGACAGACGATGACAAACAGGGCCGCAAAGTCTTTATGAAGCCTCTGCAGTGAAGGTCGGGTCCCGGGAGGACCGTTGGCCAAGGCGGCGAGCAAAACGGACCATCGGAGTGCGTCCGGTGGTCTGCGGAAGGTGGCGGCGGCGGCAGCGGCGCGCCGCCAGAATGGAACCACCGCGGCGGCAGGCCGAACCGGAACAACTTAGCTGTTCCCGTGGTTGAGCGGCACAGATTAAAGCGGTGCTGGTTACGTCGACCGCGGGGGGTTGTAACACCCCCCGCCTCGCACTCGCCGGCCACGCGGGCGCCGGCGCCAGCGCTAGGCCGGGCTGCCAGGGCGGGGCCGGGCCTCGCCCAGGCCGTGACGGGCTGAGCCAGCTGGGCCGGGTCGCGTCCGTTTGGGCCGGACCTGGAACCGGGTAGGGTCGCCCCGGTTCGGGCCACCCCAGGGGGTCTCGGGCCGGGTCGGTCCGGGCTCGAACCCCCTATTTTCGGGCAGTTTCCATTCAAATGCACATATATTGGGACAAAGACCTTCAATCGACGCACCGTCAGTTGTGTAGAGATCCTTGGATTCAGGCGGTCGTTTCAGTATATTACACTCAGGGTTTCGGAGAACTTTGGGTACAACTGGGTTGGTTCGACCACGAAACCAACCGGGCCCTCGGAGCAGAAACGCTTATATCTTGAGCTCCGAACGTCCTATTGACGTGTCATCGACTTTGTTGGATTCTGCTTGATGAGATGGAAGTTTTGGCATAATTAGACTATGTTTTGGTTGTATTTGGATAGTGGCTGGGTTGGATTGTACCCGAAATCCAACCGGGCCCTTGGAATGGAAAACCTGATAACTTTCAGACTGGACGTCCGTTTGACGAACCGTCAGCGGCGTTGGTGATCACGTTGAGAAACAGTCCCTATGAGTATACCCTATGAGAGTTCGGGGTACAGTTGAAATACAGCCGGGTTGGTTCGCACACGAAACCAACCGGGCCCCTGGGACGAAAAGGCTAATAACTTACAGACTAGGCATCCGATTGACGCGCCGTCTATTGCGTTGAGACCCCTGTGACGAGGCGGTCCTTTGAAATACTTCTTTGTGAGACTTTGAGATACTTGGATTATTGACCTGTAGCTCGTGGAGCGGACCCTCCCGAAGACGAGCGTACGGAGTACGGAGACCGTGTAGGCGGCTGATACATGATGACTACATGACCGACTCGACTTGGAGTGAGTCGACTAGCCCAGGGGACGAAGCACTAATTTGTTTGGGTGCAGACCCATGGCGGACGGAGCACTACTGTGTGATAGTGCAGACCCACAATACTCGTTCGTAGAGTACCTCTGCAGGCGATTAGGGGGTGTACACTACTTTGTTTTGGTGGCATACCCCGGCGGGAAGCACTACTCTGTTTGGGTAGTTGACCTACGGTACTCGACAGGAGGAGTACCTCAGTTGTCTTAGTTTAGTGAGCAGTACCTCGGAGTCGTGACTGGACCACTGTACACTCCAGAGACGGGGCTCTTCAGCAAGTACGGTTTCGATAATGAAAATCCTGGTTTGAGCTCAGTCTATGATCTTTGTGTTTACCTCATGATTGAGATTGGTCACTTAATAACTTAGGTATATTTATGGGAATGTACCTGGGTAGTGGTTATCTGTTGATTTCATAATCTTTGTGTTTCCTCATGATTGAGATGGGTTATTTGATAACTTAGGTAGATGTATGGGTATATACCTAAATAGAGGTTATATGTGGAGATCTTTCTTTGTGGTTATCATTTTTGGATTTAATGAGACCTTGAGGGTCTCGGGGTCCCTACTGAGTATCGTTATACTCACCCCTGCACGGGCTATGCCCACACCTCGTTGTGTTGGTTGCAGACGACGGGCAGCGCAGACAGAGGCCTAGTGTTCGAGGACTAGACAGTACCCGGAGGTGGACCTCACGACGAGACAGTATCTGGTGGTGGGCTTCACGACGAGACGACACTCAGAGGAGGTTTACGGGGGAGAGCGTTGTGGAGGCTATCTATACCTACCATTCAGGTAGGATCCGTGGTGGACGATCCAAGAGCTACGCTATCTGTACCTACCCTTCAGGTAGGATCTGAGGAGGACGACCCAGGAGCTGCTTCCATTCTTCCAGCTTTTTGTCTTTTCTGTTGTACCTTTTTTCAGTTCTAGCTGTACTTTTGATTGGGTTTGTATTCTGGCACTTTTACTTTTCAGCACTTCCATTCGTACTTAGTGTTTACTTCTTCTTGTACTCTGTGGTGTTTTGTTTACTTTTATATAGGCAATGCATTCCCAGTTATCGGGATTTACACCTTTGGTGCAAGTCACAGGCCCCTGGCCTATGGAAAGCAGGCTTGGGGTAGTCACGACACGGGCCCCGAGGACGGGTCGTGACACTAACGTTCATCGAGGGTGGGTAGAAGACGTTAAAAAATTCAATAAAATTTTATACATCTAATTATTTTAAAAAATGACTCCAATTAATTACATTGAACTAATATAGGTATTATTTATCTATTTTGACTTTAAATTTTTTTAAATAAACTAAATATTTCTTTAACTAAAAAGTTGATTTTAAACAAACACGTAGTGTTTTTCACTATTCATAAAAAATTGCATGTTTTCATAAAAATACAAATAATTCACCCTAAGCTAATTTTGATTTTTTGAATCCAAAAATGAATTTTATTTTACCCTATTAAAAAATAGAAGTTTCATTTATTAATTTAAAATTAATTCCCACTGTCAAAACCAAAAAGATGGTTTTTTTAAAACAGAAGTAAAAACTATCAAAAGATTGACATGGGTTTATGTCAATTTTAAAATTAGAATTACTTATCATGGATTACATTTTATTAAATGATAAAAATATAATCTAATTACACTTCCAAACCATTCAAATGTATAATTTAACACTATAAATTATTTTGATTAAACTAATTGTTTTCAATTAAAATTTAGCATCTTTCACTATTCATCAAAATATGAAAGTTCTCAAAAAAACACAAAAAATTTATCAAAACTAATTTTTTAAGTCCCACTTCTAATTAAGAAGTTTATTTTGTCAAAATTAATATAAAAGTTTTAGATATTGCGTTTACAAAATTCACCATTAGTAGGCGGTAAAATTTCATTTTTGAAAAATACATCCCTTATTTGAAAAATTGAATTTGTTCTTATATTATGTATAATAAAGACATAATATGGGAGTTAAAATTATATAGAGTATATAAGATTCAAAATAAAGTTAATACTATTCCTAACCACTTTTTGAACGACTAGTTTGGTATGTTTTGGTGTGCTCGAACTCGATGTTGCTTGTAGCGCAAGTTATTTAATTTCTTTAAAGAGAAAATGTACTATGAAATCTTGGGGTGTTATATATTGCATTGAAATTTTAATATTGATAACATTGGTGCCCTTATATTTTCAATGTTAATTTTTTTTCTTGAGGAAAAGCATGGCTTATGTGTGGGGGAATGAATACAACAAATGTTTTTTCATAATTTTAAATTTAATTTTTGTGTTTCTCGTCCCACCATAGAGTCATTTTATTGGAAATTGTCACATGTTTATATTTTTGTGGATGTTGAGACTAATTGTAAAAATAGTCTAATTTTGGGGTTCAGCTATTTTATTTTAATTCAGTATTGAAAACCATTACTTTTTTAAATTAATTTCAATTGAGAAATAACTTTTGTTATGACCCCAAAAATCTATGGATATATTTTCTCTTTTGGACCAAAAGATTAATCCATCAATTAGAGGCTCGAAAACAACTGACAAATCTGGAATAGAAAAATATTCATATATCTAGAATGTTTTATATATGAGCCTCTGTCTCAATGTTTGATGACCCAATGAAGCATAAATTTTACATAAGGCTATATAATGATTTTTTTTTTAAAAAATATTATGGAGGAAATGCATTAATCATATATTTGGAATTCCATTAATTCATTGGAAACTGGAGAGATTGAATATGGAGAGTATTTCTGGATTGATTAAATTTTCAGAGTGATACAGCCATAAATATCCCCCACATGGCCAAATACGCTGAAATTTTGAGAGGAGATGCATAATAAATTAGAAAAAAAACACTAATGACAGTTTACATGCATGAATTCATCATTTTAATGGGTCTGACACACATCAAATTTTAAAGATAAAATATGTTCTATAAACAGTGGAAAAGCTCATACTTCCCAAATCATTCCATTTCATCCGATACACTTATGAGGATATTTCCACCAAGGGAGGTCAGCCCAAAATCTCCCCCTTTTCATCTTCTTCTTCATTTTTTAGTTTTATTTATTTTGGTTTCTATTTCAATTTTAATTTTAAATTAAATTTTATTAAATTAATCCATGCATTTGTGTTCATTCATCAATTCTAAACTACTTCTTCATGATTTTCTTCTTTTAATGACAACTACTAATAATAATAATAATAATATTATTATTATTATTATTATAAAATTCATATTTTAAAATTATTTTTTTCTTTTCATTGTCCTTTTTATTAAAAATTATCCCATTAATAATAATAATTATTATTATTATTCTTATTATAATAAGTATTAATTTTTAACATTATTTATAAAATATATATTATTTTATTCTCTACATCTCTCCAACTCTATATATCCCTTATAATCCCCCATTATTTCATATTTATTTTACTTCTCCCACCCACCATGCTCTTTTACTTTTTCTTATTTCTTTTTCTTCTACTCTTCTTCCACCTACTAAACGATGTAATCTCTTAATCTCAAAAATGATAGGCTATCCTCGAGGCTTGGGCCAAGGGGAGGTCAATGTGTTCGTGAAATTTCATTAATGTTGAATTTTATACATTAGATAGAATTTAGTAGCTTAAATGTGTGAGGTGAATGTCTTGGATGTGGTGATGGCCCCCAATGACATACCACTCAATATATCTCTTTTCATTTATTTAATCACTTTCTCCTCTCGACATTTGATATTTATTCCCACGTTGGATTTAAAATAATCAATAGATGAAAAAACTATTATATAACCAGGTCCAGAAAGATGATACATCCTAGACCTAGGTGCGACATCAACATTTATTAATGAATGAGCTAGAAATGGGAGTTCTTAGGCATTCAGTGATATTCTTCCATTTTTAAATAAAAAATAGTAGTTCAAACATGAGGTTTCATGTTTGTATAATCAAAATGAATTCAAACGTATAAAAGGTAATAATTATTGAACCTTAAACTAAAACATAAATGTATGTTCTCTCTTATTAACTCATTCTGTTTAGATATCCACGATAGTTTAAATTGTCATTTTTCATGTAAATGTTATAAAATAATCAAAAATGAAAAAATAATTCTAATTGTTTTTTCAAAACAAAAAACAACTAAAAGAAATAGTTTAGGTGATTTAGATAATGTTTTTTAACAAATATAAAATCTCTTCAAGTGATAGGACCATGGTCAGCCAGAGTGTAATACGAGGAAAATTTATAATTTCTTTTGATCAATCCCCACGATAGGTTTGCATCAAAAAACATTGGTAGGAATACACCAAAAACCATTTAATTGTAGATTATTTATTTATCTCGTATGAATTATAGATGCATTGAAGGTATTTATAATTTCAAGCCCCTCCCATCACTACATATCCAATTTAATATTAATATATCTAGAAATAATTTTAATTAACGAACAATATTAGTAATCAACATATATTTGTATTATATAATGATTAATAATTTATAAAGGTACTCACCAATAAATTAAACAACATTTATTATAAAACACCATATATATAATGTCATAATATTTAAGATTTAATCATGTCCATGATAAAATATATATTTGTATTTAAAAAAAATTAATGTCCCATTATCCCATGAAAGCGATTGTTTGATGCTGATATTAATATCCTCAATGACAATCAACAGGCAAGGGATTACCATCTAATGTATTTTTTGTACTAAAATCATTTATTTTAAAGAAAAGATAAAAAATTTAAACAAAGTTATTATTAAATTTCTTAATTTATAAAACCGTTGAATACTTGTATAATAATCTAATGGTCATTAAATGGTTATGGAAGTACGAAATTATGTTAACACCTTGTATGTTAAGAAGAGCATTCCATTAGACATTTTACAAAGAAAGTTAAAAATGACCCCTTTTGGAAAGACATTAGAAATATTCCTTTCATAATAGAAAATATTGAAAGTATAATAGGAAATATACTTTATTAAATTTTTTTAAAATAAATAACATTTTCACTGTACATTTTGTAAATAAATGGATATGAATGAAAAATATACCAGATCAAGAAGATAAATAAGATCAAATTTTATTTTAAACATATCCCATGAAAGAGGTAGTTGAATAAAATCATTATTCATAATTAATAAATACATATTTTTTTAAAATACATAAAAGGGGAAGTATATATACAACCTAAATGTAAATAGGTGAATATTACCAATTTTTTCTCAATGGAGTGGAAATTAGGATGAAACCATTTACCTTATATTCCCCTTTAGATGAATGTTATTTAACCTCCAAAATAAATAATATTTATTTATTATAATTACATACCATAAATATATACATATATAACATAATATATTATCCATTTATAACATTTTATCACTTTTTTTGTTAACTATATTTTATTATTATATTTTTTGAGGGTGCTAATTACTTTATCTTTCATGTTTGTTTTGATTCAGTAGTTTTTTTCCTTGTATGTTTATTATTGTTACATCACCTAAATAATGATATTGATGTTATAAATATTATATATATATATATATTTAATATATATATAGTTAGACATAAAATTTATAGAAATAAAAAATAATTACACCATTCATAGAGACAGTAGGTCATACGTATGTAAGAACATTCTTTTCACTTTTGGACATATGGAAGGAAAGAAAGATGAATAATAGTTAATATTTATTTTATAATTATTATATAATATGAAAAATATTTATAGTCATTATTTCTTTTATTATTACATTCCTTGTAAATATTGAATGAAAAATAGGTCACATTACTTCGTGGATGTGGTAGTCCACACGTACACATGAGTGACATAATCATTTTCAAAGAGATTGGTATGTAAGAAGTTATATTTGATAATATAGTTAAAAAATAATATTTATGTCCTAAATATAATATATACTCCTTATTACCATATTTATAATCAAACAACTAATGTGGTTATTAAAAATTAATTACACCACTACGTGGACAAAGTAAGTTGTATATACACATGATTGATGTTATTGATTTTCATATGATGGAAAAGTGAAAGGATATAGTCTTACCATAATATTAATAAACTATAATAAAATTTAGGATACATTATTTATTTTTATAGTTTGGAAATAACACATTAATATTAAGTAGAAGAAGAAATAAAAATGAATGAGATGGTAAAAAAGAATACCATTTCTTCGATAGTCTTTCCTTAGATCGTAACTTAAGGGAACTATGGTTGGTATTTTGGAAGGAAAATAACCTCTAGAACATGGATATTTATTTTGAAAATATTATTGGGAATTTTTTCATTGAGAAGGATATCTCTATGTTGTGTCAATAATTGAGTGAAGTGGTGTCCTTTTATAAGTGATGGGAGGGGAATTCCTGGAATTTCCTAAATCATTAAATTAATATATATTTTATTTCATATCAAAATAGAACCAAATTGATATAATTCCAATATAAATTAAGGATGAGTATAAATACATTAATTTAATAAGAAAATTTCATGTTTATTTGATTTTCACCCTCATCTTATAGTTCTTAGCTTATTTTACCCTTTTGGAAATTACCTTAGTATTAAAGTTTTATACCATTCAATGTAAAATTGTGATACTATAAAACTAATAATGGCCCAAAATTTGAATATGGATGCTGTTTAAAACAATATGAAATACATTTGATGGAATATATGATCTTTTTAAATTTTAAATAATTTACTAAAATATTATTTATTATAAAGTATAATTAATTTCAATTTGGGAACTATTCAGTTAATATGAATTTCAAAAATATCATTTAACAATGGAATTAAAATAAATTGCTTTCAAAATTCTCCTATATTTCAATTGTAACTAAAAAATCACGGAACAAAAATAAATCACACAATTAATATTACTTTATGATTTTTAAAATCATTTTATTTGGTTTTTTATTATTCGAACAAGCATTGTGTCAGTCTTGCATAAGAATTTAAGGGGATTATTTATTCAAAAAAAGAAAAATTAAATTAAAATTATTAAAACCTTTATTTTTAAAATTATTATTTATAGTGGATCATATATGATTTTTTATATATGTAAACAAATTAATGAAAATAAACCAATGACAGTGACATTTTTTACTTTTCTTTATATAAAATGACATAAATGGTCAAAATCACTGTTAAGAAAAAAAGACAACATTTTAAATTTTTTGTTGATTATGGAAAAGATATACTAATAACAAAAAATTATGGAGCTTTTTAGGGTCATTCATTAGTCCCTAGAATTTTACTTTTAATCATATTTATCTGATTTACCTTTTACTATGTCGAAAAAATTTGTAATGTTATTATTCACAATGTCTAAAAATAAAAGTGGAATATTTACCAAATTTTGACCCACTATTTACAAATATCAAATGAAATTTTTAATATTAAATTTCTATATGTTTTATGATGTACTTTTAATATAAATACAGAAAACATAATGAAAAATTGATTTTTGAAAAATGCGTTTTATGCCAAAAAATGCACTTATTCCAAAATCAGGTATAATGATGATTAAAATTAATTTTATAATATAATACATAATGTAATTATAATTATTTTAAATTTATATCAAATTCATATAATAATTATAATTTTTAGTGAAAATAAAATGTTATTTTTACAATAATATGTATTCTTCACTATTCACAAAAAATCTACCTTTCCAGAAAAAACCACAATTTCACGAAAGGTTATTTTTATTATGTTGGTGTAAAAAATGTTATCATAATTATTGAATACATATTATATATGTTTTAAAAATAATTATATTATTTTTAAAACAAATAAATATAAATTATTTCTGAAGAAAGCATATTTTTAAAGCATTAAAACATTATTAAAAAATTAAGCACATATTTAGTAAGAATTAATTAATAATTTCACATTAACTAGGAAATTTATATATATTTCATAAAAAATATAATATTACTCATACCCACAATTTTAAAATTTCAATTATAACTATTGAAAACTAATAATAATATTATATTTTTCTGTTATGATCGGTGTTAAGTGTCATATATTCTATCAAACAAATTGTTTTATTTTTACACTACGGCAAAAAAGGCATTTAGCGGCGGTTTTTTTTCGTTTCGCAGCGTTTTTTTTCATTTCGCGACGGTTTAAACCGCTGCTAAATCGATTGGCGGTGGTTTTGAAAAACCGCCGCGAAATCGTGCATCGGGAAACTATTCACGGCGGTTTTCAAAACCGTCGCAGAACGTTTCGCGGCGGTTTTTTAGCGGCGGTTTTATTTATTTTTTTTATTTTTTTTATTTTTTTTAATTTTTAATTTTATATATTTATTTATATATTTATTTATATATATATTTATTTTTCGTATTTATTTATATATTTATTTATTTATCGTTTATATATAAATATATATATATTTATTTTATTTATGTATTTATTTTATTTATTTTATTTGTTTATTTATTTAATTTATTTTATTTCTTTATTTATTTTATTTTTTTATTTATTTTATTTATTTTATTTATTTTATTTATTTTATTTATTTTATTTTATTTATGTATTTATTTTATTTATTTTATTTGTTAATTTATTTTATTTTATTTTATTTTATTTATTTTATTTTTCGTATTTATTTTATTTATTTATTTATTTATTTCGTATTATTTTATTTACTTTATTTATCCATGCATGCACATCCCATGCACATGCACATGCACATCCCATGCAATATAAAGAAATTCTGCGTTTGGTGAGATTTGAACCACTAACCTCTTGCATATTTTCCAAAGACTTTACCACTCCACCAAGCTCGTCATGTGGTTAATAAACAGAATTTAATATACTTATATATATTAATTGAAATAACAAATAATACATAAATAATAGATATAAGCTCAATAATAATAAATAATAATAATAAATAATAAATAGTAAATAATAAATAATGAATAATGAATAATAAATAATAAATAAATATAAATTACAAATAATAATTAAATATAAATAATAAATAGTAAATAATAAATAATAAATAATAAATAATAGATAAATATAAATTACAAATAATAATTAAATATAAATAATAAATAAATAATAAATAATAAATAATAAATAATAAATAATAAATAATAAATAATAAATAAAGATAAATTAAAAGATAAATAATAAATAATATATAATAAATAATAAATAATAAATACTAAATACTAAATACTAAATACTAAATACTAAATACTAAATAATAAATAATAAATAACTATAAATAATAAATAATAAATAAATAATAAATAATAAATAAATATAAATAATAAATAATAAATAATAAATAATAAATAAATATAAAAAAGAAATAAATAAATATAAATAATAAATAAGAAATAAGAAATAATAAAAAATAAATAATAAAAAATAAAAAATAAAAAATAAAAAATAAAAAATAAATAATAAATAAATATAAATAAAAAATAATAATTAAATATAAATAATAAATAAATAATAAATAATAAATAATTAAAAAATAAGAAATAAGAAATAAGAAATAAATATAAATAATAAATAATAAATAAATATAAATAATAAATAAATAAATATAAATAATAAATAAGAAATAAGAAATATAAATAATAAATAAATATAAATAAGAAATAAATATTAACAATAAATAAATATAAATAATAAATATAAATAATAAATAATAAATAATAAATAATAAATAATAAATAATAAATAATAAATAATAAATAATAAATAATAAATAATAAATAAATATAAATAATAAATATAAATAATAAATATTAATAATATATATAAATAATAAATAATAAATAATAAATAATAAATAATAAATAATAAATAAATATAAATAAAAATAATAAATACATATAAAAAATATAAAAAATAAATAAATAAATATAACTAATAAATAAATAAATATAATTAATAAATAAATATAAGTAATAAATAATAAATAATAAATAATAAATAATAAATAATTAATAATAAATAATAAATACATAATAGATATAAATAATAAATAATAAATAATAAATAATAAATAATAGATATAAATAATAAATAATAAATAATAGATAATAGATATAAATAATAAATATTAAATATTAAATATTAAATAATAAATAATAAATAATAAATAATAAATAATAAATAATAAATAATAAATAATAAATAATAAATAATAAATAATAAATAATAAATAATAAATAATAAATAATAAATAATAAATAATAAATAATAAATAATAAATAATAAAAAAAAATAAATATAAATAAAAAATAAAAAATAAATATAAATAATAAATAAATAATAAATAATAAATAATAAATAATAAATAATAAATAATAAATAAATATAAATAATAAATATTAAATAATAAATATTAAATATTAAATAATAACTTATAAATTATAACTAATAAATAAATATAAATAATAAATAATAAATAATAAATAAATATAAATAATAAATAATAAATAATAAATAAATAATAAATAATAAATACTAAATAATAAATAATAAATAATAAATAATAAATAAATATAAATAGTAAATAATAAATAATAAATAATAAATAATAAATAATAAATAATAAATAAATATAAATAATAAATAATAAATAAATATAAATAATAACTAATAAATAAATATAAATAATAAATAATAAATAATAAATAAATATAAATTATAAATATAAATAATAAATAATAAATAATAAATAATAAATAATAATTAATAACTAATAACTAATAAATAATAAATAATAACTAATAAATAATAACTAATAAAAAATAAAAAATAAAAAATAAATAGTAAAAAATAAATATAAATAATAAATAAATATAAATAATAACTAATAAATAATAACTAATAAATAAATTAAAGTATATTATAAATAATAAATAATAAATAATAAAGGATACACAAGAAAAAGTATGAAAAGACGTGATAAGGGATGAAAAATCATGAAAACGCATGAAAAAGGATGGAGAAGCATATGAAGAATGAGACATTAGAAAGAATGAGAACACATGAAAACTCATGAAAACTCTGGAAAACTCCTTAATAATTTAAAATAATCATCATAATAACCCATAAAAAACCATTGATAAAGATAACATGTCATGGAAACCCAAATAAACAGTAACAAATGGAGCTACCGTTAAAACCCGTCAAAACAGTCATAAAGAGATAAAAACATTGGACTCACATTAACGAAGATAACTTATGATCCGAGAGTCCGTTTTAGATCCGCGACCTGTCAAATCAAAGATCCTGAAACGATCTTCGACCTGAAAGATTAAAGAGTCTGAATGGACAGGCGGATCAAAAGTTATGACCATTAAAAAAAAGGTGACGGGGAACGGTTGCTAGAAACGAGGCATTGAAAAACATAACAAACCCGCTACCCACTAAAAAGGCCATAACATATGATCTAGGAGTGCATGTGGGCGCCGCGACTAGTCAAACTGAAGCTCATGGAACGAGCTATGATCTGGTAGGTGGAGGAGGCTGAACTGACACATGAATCGAAAGTTAGGTATGTTTGAAGGAAAGTTCGACGGGACACCGGTGACGGAAACAGGGTTTTGGAGGCCTTCAGAGGGGTTTTTGGGGTCGAAAAACACGACAGAAGAATTCTCTTTTCATTTTTGTGCGTAGGTCTCTTCACTGGCTTCGATTTGATATGTGGTAAAGCCCAAACGGACACCCGGAGCGAAAATTATGGTCGTTTGAAGTTGGAGAACTTTTTTCAACTTTTTATAACTCTAATATCTTCCACACCTTAGTCTGTCTCAAAGTTTTGATTATATGTGCCTCTAGATCTCTTCATGAGCATCTATTTGACTGGTCGTGGTGCTTCAACGGACGCTCGGATCAAAATCCATGGTCGTTTTAGTGATTTCGGGGTTTCTCGTGTTTTTTTATTTTTTCATTTCATTTCGCGGCGGTTTTACCGAAACCGCCGCTATTTCGCGACGGTTTTTAAAAAAACCACCCCTAATCCTCGAGTAAATTAAATTTTTTTTTAAAAATATTAAAAAAAAAAATAATAACTTTTTTCCTTTTAGCGGCGGTTTTTTCGCAGCGGTGTTAAAAACTGCCGCCAAATGGCGGCCCAAAACGCGTTTCGCGGCGATTTTAAAAATTGCCGCAAAAAAAAACACCCACTAAACGGTGGTTTTCTTATAGTGTTAAATCTATGGGTGTTAAATTCTCCCATACATCAATAAAATTCCTCATTAAAATTTTAACATATTTTTAGTATTGAAGGTTTTGATATTTGAAAATACCTTTTTTGGAAGCTAACATTATAAAAAGGGTTAATAAAACATCCTCTTGAAATGAGGGAAAGGGAAATAATAAGGCCATCAAAAAACTTTCATTACAAATAAGATAAAATTTTGGAGAAGTAAAAATATGGACATGTTAGTGAAAAATAATTCCCAACGACTAATAATGAGTGATAGATAACATTTTAATTATTATTTTAATAACTAAAAATTCTTCATTGATGGGTCAAAATATGATTAATTCATCCAAAATTATTTTAATAGGGTATCATTTTTTGTTTCATGTTCTATTTCATGGAATCTAGGAAATTCTCTTCCATCATGGATGAGAGTATAATGAAATATACTTACTTGATATCATTCAATTTTTTAAGAACTGTTTAATCATTTTATTATTATTTGGTAAATTTCCTATAAATCTATTAATCTTATTAATGATTTTTCAATATGAGTTTTTCAATTCCCAAAGAAAAAAATATACTTTTAATGGATCATAATATCTATACAATTATGAATTGTAATTCCTTTTAGTAAAAATTTTAAAAAACAATTAACACACTTTATCCAATAATTCATTCAATAATAACCACCAATGCTCAAATCAGTGAATTTCATAAATAAGAATCATTAATAATCCTTTCATATATTTCTAACCAAATTCAAAACCCAAAAATCAAAAACATGTTTTCAAAATTTAATCCCAAAAAATCATAAAGTATCCAATAATGTTACATACCAAACATGTTAATAGCTTGATATATTAAACTAATAATATAAATCACCATAAAACCTTAAAAAACCATAATTGGTTCCAAAAAATAACTATACCATTATTACTTAAATAAAATAACATATTATCAAATATAATCTACTAATTGAAAATTCTTAATAACCTCTCTAATAAAATAATTTTATGTCAAATCACTATTTATTTTCAATGATACCCATTATATCCCCTTTAATTAAACTATAATAATCTTATAATTAGACTAACTGAACATTTGTATTTCAACGTCAAGAAAAGAATAAGTGTTATATCTCCCTTACTTGTGTATTCCCCAAAAATATTACTTTACTACCAAATCATTTTTCATGGCTATAGACACCTTTCAAAATATTATTTCAAATACATAATGAAATCTAATTTATAAAAATTCAAATATGTTTCATTATTATTATATTTAAAAAACCCTTAATAAAATAATTCTATATAATTCAATAATCCAAATACATGAGAACATTAATCATTCCAATTCATCTATAGTAAAAATATAATCTTGGCCTCTTATCATTTGCTTCTTCCATGGCATGTTCCCTTGATGCTTGAGAAATTTGTTTGAATAATGTTCCATATATATTATAGTAAAAAGAATAAAAAATATGGGTTCCCTTATTACCCTTGCATTCATGTTCCAAAGGGTCTTTCTCACCACACTTGAGGAAAACTGTTATTCCATCCAAACAAGTACATGGGAATTCCTTTTCTACAATTATAACATGTTTGATGTTCAAACTATACTTTTTTTCCTTCACCCCATTTATTTTTTCCTTGGTGGGTATTATTACACTAATTTTATTTAATTATGTTAAAAATATGTCAATTTTATAATTCTTCCTCCATCCTGATGGCACATGATACCGTATCATTAGTATATAAAAAAGACTGAGAAACTAGTGCCATGTGGATTCCTGTCCTCAGTCCATCAAATTATTAATAAATCATAGTTTCTATATTATCTACATAGTCTATATAATACCTTGCTAATTTTTCAATTTTTTTTTATAATCAGTTTCACTTTCCTCTTCCTTCAATCATAGACTATGGAATTTATTTTCAAATTCATCTTCTATTACATGAAACAATGAGTTTCTTCTATAGCTTTCCTTGCACATTTGACTCGGTTTTACCGAACAACAATAGACATTAAATATTGTTATTTTATTCAAAATATAACTCATAAAATTTTTAATAGAGGTTATAAATATGATTAACTATATATATATATATTATTAATGTTTACTTATTATCTATTTATTAATAATAATATAACTATCATTTAAAATAACAAGAAATGATTCTTAAAAAACTATATTTTTTAAAAAAGAAGGATTAGTAACCCTTTGCACATATAATATAAAATAAATTGTTACCATTTTTAGATAATTTTTTTGAAAAAAATAAAATTCATTTTTGAAATTGGAATATCAAATTTATCTTTTGGTGAATTTTGTGTATTTTTTTAATTTATATTTTTATGAATAGTAAAAAATTATGAATTTTAATTGAAAAATGCAATTTAATTTAAATATTTAATAATGTTGAATTATATTTAAAATTAGTTTTAAAGTAAAATTAGATCAATTCTATGTTAATTTTAAAACAAATATATCATTAGAATATTTTTAATATTAAATATTGATATAAAACCATTGTAAGCTTTTGAACATTTTCTCTTTAAAACCTCACTTTCTCATTTGTTTTTTATTTCCTCCTTTATCTTTTTTAAAAAGGTAGGGGCCGGGAAACAAAGCGGGTGATGGCCCAGCCCCCGAGTGGGTACGCGGTCAGGCATGCAGTGGCCCGCGAATCCCCTACCTTCCCCAGGCCCACCCAAGGGGTGAAGCCCAGTTCCCCAACGGGGGCCGGCGCCGCGTAAACGCTTGGGTAACCGGCGTGCAGACGTGCACCGCGTGTGGTGAACATGCTTTTTACAGCATACCCCCTGACAGGGTTCGAACCCCCGACCTCCCCTGAGGGAAGCGGAGCCTTCGACCACTCCACCACGCCCACGGGGGCAAAACCTCACTTTCTCATCACATGTGTGAGATTAACTAAAAATTATACTCTTTCACTCATGTGAATTGGATTTTAAAAAATGGGATCCATATTTGGAATCAGAATAAATTTTACTTTCTAATAAGTTCAACATTTTTTATAAAAAATTATTTAGTAAAGATAATGAAAATTAATTACCTCTATTAAGGTAAAAAAGGGTTTACTAAGGGATCAGACTAATAAAGTCACGGTAAAAAAAACCTACCATTTCTTCCAAAGCCAATTTTACAAAAATATTTCAACCCTTATGACCTTAGGATTTATTTTATGTGTTTTTTGACACATTTCAATGATGTTTCCCTATATATTAATTTATTTCAAGAAATAGAAAAAAGTACCTTTCATAGTTCTAATATCTATATTTATTTGGGATTAGGAAAAAATAGGATTGACTATAGGAATTATTTTTTAATATAAATAAAAAAAGAAGCTTCTGGAAGAACAGTACCTCTTCTTTGCGTACCCTCATTAGGTTTTCATGAAATAAATCCAATTTTAAATTTTATCCAAAACTAAGGAGTCTAAAATTATTATAGTCCTTTGGAGATTAATTTGGGTAGGTATTGGATGAAGTAAGTAGGTTTTTTCAGTGATGAAGGGGAAGACTGAGTTCCCTATTATAGTTTAGGATTGTCATTCTTGTACATACTGAAAAGTATTCCCTATTGGGAAGTCAATGATATCTAATATAGATCTAAAATTGATAATAAAAGTGTTGTAGGGATTATCTGTTCGATAATAATCTCCAAAAGACAATCAAACATCTTATTTTTACATTTTTTCACTTAACTTATTTGTTTTCTTATTTTTACCATTTCTTCACAAGGGTAACTAGTATTTTTTTCATAGATAATTAATACATTAAAACTATAATAAAAAGAGACTGATTAGATAATTTATACCCACTATTTATATATTTTTTATATAGTTTATAATATATAAATCCAATGTGTGTTGGAAATTAATTGTAACACAAGTCCATGGAATGTACAAAAACAATGCCTTAAACCTAACCATGTTATCGATGTTTTTACTATTTGGCTATCAATATATTCATTATAAAAGATAAATTTGTATATGAATTGACCATGTTTGATATTTATTAAAATATAAAAATTAAATTTCCTAATATATTCTTTTTAGTAATTTTGATTTATTTAATAAAATATCATTTATTATAAAAAATAACATTGATGACTGTTTTGAAACTATTCATTTAATATAAATTAAAAATATATAAACAGTGATGGATTTTAAATATATAATATTAAAAAAAGTGTAACATGATTAATTAATCCAAAAAATTAATTTAAGATTATAATGAATTCAATTTACTTAACATTAAATATTTTTAGAATCAATTATTTATTTATTTATTAACAAAATATTAATAGTGTTTTAATTTTTTAAGATTTTATTGTGATAATTTCATCAATAAAAAATAATGATAAATTATTAAGATAAAAAAGAAATTTATCATTCATATAATATCTATAACTGAACAGATGTTATTTTTGTTCCTATCCCAAATCATTGAATATATTAATAGTATGAAAAGATCAGTTTTTATTTTTTTTCTATACTTAACTTTTTATATAGGTGCTATTCACGTGAAATTGCCTAAAAAACAAAGACAGGTTGAATAATATAATAAGGGTCTAGATATGTCCATAAAATTGGTTTTTGAAAATCTATAGTTCATTTAACCATGATATTCTTAGTTTAATCCACTGGTAAACCAGTTTTACCTTAACCATATTAATTAGTTTCTACTATTTTTACTATTCATTTGGGTTAAAATTTATTTTTACATGATTTGAAATTTTAAATTATGATGTCTCAAAATATGGGGCCCATTTTTCAAAATTAAATTAATATAAGTGGAAATTTATTATTTAGAAATAATCATGTAGATGTGATGAGAAAGTGAGTTTTTAAAGATCAAATGCTAAAAGTTTACAATTATTTATATCAACATTCAAAATGGAAATTATAAAAATGATATAAATTGGATTATTTGATATAGATTTGATCAAATTTTATATTAAAAACATTTCATAATATAATTTATCATTATTAATTATTTAAATAAAAAGGCAGTTTTAAAATAAAATTAGTTAATTTTTTTCTATTCATCACAAAATGAATGTTCAAATAATAAAAAGTCAATATAAGATAAGTTCAATATTTCAATTTTAAAAATTAATTTTATTTTTCATACAAATTGTATAAAAATTTTGAAATTATTTTTAAATATGTGTGAAAAACGTGACTAACCCATATTTTTAGGAAAAGTAATGTAGATTGAAAAAAATTTATTTTTTCTTTTAAATTAAACTATTTTTTATTAAAAACTAATATATAAATAATAAAAAAATTGTAAACTATATATTTTAATAAATTAATTAATCATATTCAAACCTTCCATTCCAATGTATAAGATATAAATTTTATATTATATAATAATATTAATAATATATTGTTTTTTGGTAAAACTATGTCGTGCGTGTGACACAAGATGTCAAAGAAATTCATTGTTGAGAGTAACACATAATAAAATCAGTATTTCATGTAATTCAGGATATGAAATAGATTTAGTTTATTTGAAAACAAATATACCATATCTCTTTTTGGTGTTATATTCCCTTCTTTCCACGTTGTTGTGTGTCGCATACACAATTGGATACAATGTTATTAATTTGGAATTTTAGGGTGTTACAGATATATAAAGTTAAATATCAGAACAAATGTTTGGTTTAATCAATTACTTAACTATCATTATTAGATAACAAAAAATCAATATTGAATGGTAAATAATAAAAAACAAAATATATTTAATCAATAAATTGACCACAAAATATATCAATAGATAATATAAATGAATTAATATCATGGAAAATAATAACAAAATTATTAATAATGTAAATACATAATATTTTACACCATGATCTTATAAATTATGGTATCTATATCATGAAGACTATTTTGAAGATACTTTAAAACTTTGGGTAAAACCTTATTTAATTTGGACAAGTAAATTTTCTCATAAAACCTAGGGATGCATAAAGGGGATATATAATTCCAAGAAACACCCATCACAACATGTCTAATGCATTCATCAGATATCAAATGATCAATTTAATTCACCGCTCAATATTCCTTATAAAAATATCATTATTTAATAAATAATTTATATTTATCTATATTTCATTAGTTAATCAATTTACTTTCAAAGTAAACACAACATGTAATAATGTTATATGGTTTCATAAATAATTATTTCCATGATAAATAATATGTATATTTGGGGTAAATATAATTTATAATGGTCATAAGAAAGGAAATGTATAATGGGAATGTTAATGATTAAAAAATTTAATCAAGAAAGATAATATCAATACATTCCCTAGTCAAACCAATCATAAACCATCTAGATAAGGAATGTGGATAATATAATTCGAAAATATCCCCAATGTATTAGATTTAAAATAATTTTTTTTAAATTGATGAATAACAATATGTTAAAAATATATTTAAAACATTCTTGTGGAAAATAAACTTTTTCACTCTAAAAGTCACTTTTTAAATCATGAAATTTCCAAAATATAAGGAAAAATTTTTCTTATAAATTAATGTTGCTAACAGGAAAATGATTTTTCTAATAAATTGGTTGTTATTAGGGAATTAAATTTTTGTTCATGGAGAATACATTAAGAATAATTATTACATTCATATTTCAATAAATAAGTTGACATTACCTTTCTCCAAAACTGAAATAAATATTCTTTTTAAAATATTGTATAAAAATACAATTATGTGTAAAATCACTATAATAAGACATATAGAAACACTTTTTAAAACAATTCTAAGAATCATGTATTTGGAAGAAAAATTTTTCTCGACCGAAGAGAAAAATGAAGATCGATTTTCTAAAAAATCTATCACTCGTTTCAAGTACCAAACAAACAAAAATGGAACTATTATATGAAAAATCCTAAAAAACTATAATATTAGATAATTAAATAGGTTTAATTTATAATTATTACCTAATTTCATTTAAAATAAATTCACGAATAAAAAATACAAATTAATATGACATAGAAACCTACATTTCATACCCCTTAGGAAACTTTTGAATCATAAGTCACATGAAATAAATAACATCAAATAAAAAAATTAAATAACATTAATATAAATATATTTATGATATAATGTACCAAATGGGTAGTAGATACACCTCATAAAATAAGATATATGTATAACATATGATATGTATCATACTGAACAATTTTAGTCGAGAAACCATTATAATGACCATAACATTGAAAATTGAATTAATCAATGAATCAATTATGTGTATCAATATTAATTACAAGTAATTTTTTTTTTGAAATAAAACAACATTTTATCAAATTTTATTACACAAATAATCTTAAAATATCAATGATAATGAAGATGTAATATTTCCCAATGAAAATAAATTGAGTTATGAAATTTCTCACCACTTTGTAATATTCTAGTAAAATTCCCTTTGATGAAAAAATTAAAATTGAAGACTAAAATGAGATGAAATGGGAATTATTCGTTAAATTAATTATGAATTTTGATGTATATACACTATAGAAAATAAATAGGGTTCATAACATTATAATATTGTTCCATAAAAGAAAATTTAGAAAAATACCCTTACCTCACGCTTTGTTTTGGTTGAACACTTTAACATCCTATATAGTTATTTTTTGAATGTTATTAATTTATTCCAAATACATATTACTGTTTATAATACCATATATGATCCTATTATAACATCTTACAACTCTTTCATTAAAAATATTTTATCATTACAAATTTTTCTTGTTTTAATTTCCATTTTTTCCCATGCATGTTTTGTGATGAATGTTTTTGTACGTGTGTAAATTGTATAGTTACATTGTAAAATGAATAATATTAATATTATAAATATAATATTTACTTATTATATACATATTTATACCCATTCTATAAATTTTTAAATTAAAAATGTATTTCATCGCTTCGTGGAGACGATTGGTAATACAATCATATGAATGATTATATGATTCCATTAATCAATGAAATGGCAGTGAAATAGATTGTTTATTAAATTTATAGAATAAAAATGAAGTAATTATTACAATAGATATTAATTTTATTCATCATTATTACTATACATTTGATTTACTGATGGAAAAAAAGTATGTTGGTTAACAAGGCGGTAGTCCGTCACACAAAGGAGTGGTGGATTTTCATCTCATTTGATGGATACCTGGAATGATAAATATTATTATATCAACATTATACCATCTCTATAAACGAAATATATTTTTTTTAATTATGTTTTCTATTAATACATAGTTAAATGTGGCAAAATAAGAACGAAAAATAAAGCTCTTTATTAAGATGATTACATTCTCTTAGAGAACTATCCATTGAATATCCTCTTAAGGATGGTAGAGTTTGTATTTTTTGGATGAATAACTGCACTAGAATGTGGATATTTATTTTGGGGATATAATTTGGAAGTTTCTGGTTGATAAAAATGGCTCGAGTGGTGTGAATAATTGAGCGAAGGGAGTGACCTTTTATAAATAGGAAAGAGGAAATAATTGGATGTTTTAAAAAGGATAAACAATACCCACATTTTTTACATTAAATATGGCTCAAAAATTGAAACTTAAAAATACTTATATATGATAAGGTATAAATATATCCATTATATATGAATTAGAAAAGTCTTTTTGGTCAATATAACACTTATCAACACAGATTAACACCACCCATTACACCTGTTTTTACTTTAACCATGGTACTTACTTTTCAATAAAATTATTATTCATTATTAATAAAATTAATGTTAATTAGTTATATAATATTATTTATTCTGATAAAAAATATAAAATCTATTTTACCAAATTCAATTCATATAAGTGACAACATTTAATAAAAAGATAATCCCGTAAACCTTGTTGAGAAATGGTTTTTAAAAAATGTATTTTTTAATCTAAATATGATATTATATTAAATCGATGACTAGTAATAATAATAATATTTATATAAATTATTATTTATAAATATATAATCTATACAATTATGTTAAATAATTCGTCATTATGGGTCATTTTAATTAATTAAAATGGAGAACCATTATGCACTTTAATACCATTTTAAGAAAAATGCAAGTTTAATCATAAAAATTAACTTATACAAAATTTGGGTATAAATATTATTTAAATTCAGATAAATAATACCTATTTTAATTTATTTAATACTAAATTAAAAATTAGTCTTTTAATTAACTCAATTTTTTTGAAAAGAAATAACTATTTTACAATAAGCGGTAATTATCACAATTCATTAAAAAATAACTCTTTTATGATAAAACCAAAATCCTAACCCAATTTTTTTTATTATGATGAATTTTAATATAATATTAATTTTTAGAAAAATTTTCTATTATTAGTAAAAAAAATTTCAAAATAACTATGCATCACACGGTGAAACGATTTTTAGAAAAATACAGTTTTTATGCATAAAATTGGATTTCTCTCTATCTCATGCTTAGGAGAAATTTTATATGAAGGATAAAACATTTGATTTAAAATATGTGTGTGTGTGTGTGTGTTGGTATAATATATAAATTTATCTAAAAAAATTTGACAATATAGATTAATTTTATTTTTTCAGACAAAAACACATTGCCCGCAAAAAAAATAGTTTTTTTAGAAAAATATTTCATTGACATTAAAATGAATATTTTTATAATTTTTAATAATTTGATAACAAATGTTGTTTTAATATATGTACTAAAAATAAAATATTTATAACATAGTTTTTTTATTCATAAACACAAAATTTATAGCTTTTTTATAATGGTATACTATTTAATGATTCATTTAGTCTTGGGGTTCCACAAATCACAAACTATTTAAGTGGCTAAATTTAAAGAAATATATATTTCATGTCAATTAATATAAATGTTTCATGTTTTATATTCTATTAAACAAAATTTTCATGATTTAAGATATTTGGGAGTTACATTCCTTGCACACTCAATATACTGTGTCCTCATAATTTGAACTCGCAATTAGAAAACAAGGGTTTAATATTTGAAAATACCATTGTTAAAAACTGAAATTGTGAATAGGCATAATAAAAAATTCTCTTAAAGTGGGAAAGTTAAATGCGAAGGTAATATAGAATAAATAAAATCTAGGATTCCAATAAGGAAAAAATTTGCCTTACATGAAAATATGTATATCGAATAGAAGTATAAATTATTATAGAGAGTGATAGAGAGTGATAGAGATCATTGATCATAATAATGTGAAAGATCAAGAAAATATAAAAAACCAAAAAACTGTAAATCTAAAAAGATTTATTAGAAAATTGATTCATCAGATATAAAGGTAATATGATTTTATATTTTTTGAAGATCCTTTTCTTAGATATGAGGTATTCTTTTACTATCAAGAAATAAAACAGATGAAAATATAAACGATATCTTTAAAGTAAAATTTCATTCCTTTTCTATTCTTTGATCGATTTTCATTTCAGTTATTTCTCAAATAAATGAATATCCAATATGATTTTTGTATTCTTAAAGCACTAAAATATACTTTTAACAGGCCATAAAATCCATAAATGAATACTATGAGATGCCTATTTTCTTTAAAATATCAAAAAAACTCTAATGGTTACCACAAGGTATAATAATACGAATATTG
The DNA here is from genome assembly GCA_963277665.1 of Viscum album. Classification (NCBI taxonomy): domain Eukaryota; kingdom Viridiplantae; phylum Streptophyta; class Magnoliopsida; order Santalales; family Viscaceae; genus Viscum; species Viscum album. The sequence continues at coordinate 1,250,800,835 of OY728151.1, read as the reverse complement.
TGCAAACCATCATGTGATGAAATAATAAATTTCACATCAAAAATCAAACCAAAGTATAATTTTATATTATTTCACGCATAAATAAACATGTATCCGAATTAACTTCAATACTCTAAACATTAATTCATTATTCACCAAAAGGTGATCTCAATGCTTTGAAGTTACATTTTTGAATATTTAATCTCATTATTACTAAAAAATTATTTATATTAAAACTAATGGTTATATATACCTCACCCAATAAAACATATCCCACAATATCCTCAATTCCCCTAAAAAAATAGTTAATCTTAAAATATGTTGACCAAAATCAAATTAAAATTTATCTATCAAACTATATATGTAAAAAAAAATTATAATCACTAGTACGTCATGTTGTAATGTTATAGGTAAAACACCCTTTCCATTCATTGTTTATGGGTTCAAGGCCCACAGTATTTTCGGATATAGAGGGGTTTCAACCAATATGATGGCTCTCCTTCTTCCAAAACTATATTAATATAATTCCTATAACATTCCAAAATTTTATTGTCCCATAATTACCACAACATCAATGATATGAAAATCATTAAAAGTTACCAGTCCTTAATCATAAGTCCAACAAATTTAAAGGCATTATTCTTTAAATAATATTTCATATTCTAAACCAATGGTTTTTTATTACAATAAAGGAATTCCAAAAAATAATTAATCCACATAAACTCCACACACATAAGAACTCAATAAAATGGATCTAAAAATGAACATAAGATCATCCTTAAACTCAAAATCCCATGATGGTATTCATAACCATTATGTCAATACTATGTAAACACATATATGATCCAAAACATAACACAGTCGTTTTATGTTTTATGGTTCTTATAACCAAAATACCACTGGTAAAAATACTTTAGACCATAATTCTTAAATACCAATATATAAATACATCAACCCTTATACTCAAATCATTGATATATCATAGGTCATTCCATGGTATTGGATTTATCAATTTATATATTACATTGATTTGGAGAATTCCTAGGTTCACTGTAGTTGATATAACAAACTATAAATGGGTTTCTATGATGAAATTTAATTCTCGTCACTAAACTACATTATTATCCTTGAAAATTCATCACTATTTATCATTATTTTAGAAACATAAAACATTTTCATTCTCCTTTGTGACATTATATTGGGTGTATCTTTCAAAATTTATTAAATGATGGAAATTAATCCTTCATTACTCTATGGTCTCCACCACTATAGATCATAGTGGACTTCATCAATCTTTTCTCTTGAAGATTGAGAGTTTTTTTAATGTTGTGATTGTTAATACATTTTCATGATAATTGATTGGGAATATTCGTAATATCTTTACCTCTTCTCACACTCCCATTGGGTTTCTCATAATCACAAAATGGTCCATTATATTCAATGTAAACATGACTCCAAACAATAATCACAGTGGGAAATCTATACAATTATTTATATGATTTATAAACAATGATCCCTTATTTTAATTCTAAGGAAACTTATTTTTAACATAGGTTATTTATTTTCATCATCTATTACAATCATTCATAATTATTTTTAATGAAAATATGAATTATCCTAAGAATATCCCTTATGAGTGTAAAATTAAGTGTGTATAATTCCCATTTTCCAACACTAAGAGGTGATAAAGGAAAATACAAATTCCCAATTTTTGGATTTATTTTCCATAGGTACAACTATTCCAAATCAATGTACACTTTTTATATCCATTATGGGATGTAATTCATGGAAAACCCCCAAAATCTCTTCCTCATGAAAAAAATCAGATGTTCTTCTATAATTATCTCAAAATTCTGTTATAGGGTTATGTTCCATAATCTATGTATTCCCAAATCTAGTTCATAACGTTTCTACTAAACATTGAATAAAAAAAATATAAAGACCCCAACTCTAGTAGACCAATGTCAATGTTCACTTTATAACATTGGTTTTAGATTCATGAGATCCCATAGAAAATGACTCAATAGCTTAGTAGTCTTAGTAAACTAGATATAAAATTGATTATGAAATTATATTTCAAAACATGAAATAAACAATTGGGTAAATAAATATATTATAACCTTAAACTAATTTAATTAATCTATCATTATATCCTCGGGAAAGGAAACAAAATTAGGGTGAGATCAAATTTTCCATAAGTGTTAGGTACAGTGGATGTTTTGATGAATTGATAAAGAATAATAAATAAGGCATAATCAATACAAAATGTAAAATACCTGAACAAAAAAAGAATTTAACCAATAACTCAACTATCATGATTAGAATAGGAATAATCAATATTACAATAGAAATAAAAAAAAATACACATTTGATTTAATTAATAAAATGATAAAAAATGAATACGTCGATAATATTTTTTAAATAATATCAAGGATAACAATAACTGAATTCCCAAGGAAGGAAATGATTAATGTTAGACGTCATGATATCATATATCACGGTATCTATACCATCATGAACTTTCAAAATAATGTTTAAAACTATATGTTTAACCCCATTTCATTTGGAAAATTGATTTGTCTCATGAATCCTATGGATTCATCGAGGGGCTATATAATTCTGCGCCCACCCATTAATTCATTTCAAATTTATTTCTCATAAATAGAATGATCCATTTTATTCATGAATAAATATAAATTATATAAAAATTCCTATATTGAATATTGAATATATATTTTTGAATGCATATATTATTAATTAAATAACTTTCATAATAAACACTATATGTATAAATGATATATGGTTTAATAAATGAGCTTATCCATGGTAAATAATTTTTATATATAGGGGAAATTTAATTCCCAATGATCAAAATAAAGTTAATATTTCAAGGTAAAGTTAATTATTGTAAAAAATTAATCAAGAAATATAATGTGTGTTCCATCCTTGGTAATTCTAATTATGAACCATCCTTAAAATAATAAGGATGGTATCATTAAAATATATATGTTATGGATCATACGAAAAAATTAAGGGTTTTTATCATTTATGAATGGAAATACAAAAGAAAACTCAGTAAAAAATTTCCCAAGGAAAATACCCTTTTAACTTCGAAAGTCACCTTTAAGAACACTACATTTATAAAAATTTATGAAAAATAATTTCATAGAAAAGAACCATGTAAACTAGGAAAAATAAATTTCAATGATTTGGGAGGTCATGATGGTGAAAAAAATTCATTTCGTCAAACTATGTTAAAAATGAATATTCCTTTTACATTTTGGTAAAAAATGTAAAAATTTCCTTATTTTCAAAATTTTAGGAATATTTCATTAAAAAAATTTCATAAAAAAGCATATTATACATAAAAATTACTATAAAAAAAAATTGGAGTCATTTTTAGAAACGAATTGTGGACATAATTTCAATTTTAGTAATATAAAAACACCAAATGTGCATAAAGATTGTTTTCCAAAAAATGAGCATTATATTTCATTCAATTTTTTTATTTTTCAATACTAATAAATTGATAACCAATGAAATGATATTATATATGTCAAATCTGTAGAATTTTTATAATTTATTTTGTCTTATTAATACCCTAAAATGTAAAACTTATTTTATAATGGTCTATAATTTTATGGTTATTTTAAAATAAGGGTTTCATGTATTTAAAATGATCAAAGAGATTAAATTTTAAGAAATATTTTTTTGGTCATTTAACCGTACTGTTTCTTGTTCTATACACTGTTGAACACAATGTATTTATTTTAAAACCATGGGGTGTTGCAAGTAATCTCATGGATAATAATAGATAAATTATAAATAAAGTAAATGGAAAATATTAAAAGTCATAATCTTAATAATCATGATATCTATACCATCATGTCCTAGTGACAATATTGTTTAAAAATATGGGCACACAAATACTTGAAACCCATTTATTTCGAGATTACTAATTTGAATCATGAGACCAGTCGATGAATTGATGGGCATTAAAATTCTAGGCCCCACATATCACTGCATGTTTGATTCATTTCTCATATATAAAATGGAAAATTTATATCATAATCAACATTCCATATAAAAAATAACATTATTGGGTGATGGATTGGGATTAATTAAGGTTTTCACAAGTCAATTAAAAAATAAATGTAAAACAACATATATACAATGGTATATGGATTCATAATTAATAATATATATGATAAAAAAATTATATATATCTAACCCACATGTAATTTCAAGTGATCACAAGGAAGTTAATATTTAAAGTGAAATTTAATATCCACAAAATTATTTAGAATTTTTGGGATAACCATTAAAAGTAGATTTTGTAGTAAAATCAACACATTTAATGAATAGATGAAAATGAATCATTTAAAAAAATTATCAAAAAATATTTTTCTTTTTAAAAACATTGAAGACACGAAGAATAATATAATGGGAATAAAAAGGTTAAAATGGTGGTGATGTCTGTTAAAACTGTATAATTTTAAAAGAACATTCTTTTGGAATTTTTTTTGTAAGGAATGATGAGAATGACCCCTTTCATGAAAAAATTACAAAAACTCTTTCACCACATTGTAAAAAGTTATGGGTATCATAAATAAAATTATAAATTCTTTCTATAAAGAAATATTATTTCTATAAAAAACATGAAAAATATGGAAATGTATGAAAAATATACCTAATAAATATGGTCCCTTGAAATGACTGTTTTTAAAAAAATATTAATTATGTCTTCTAGATGATATAATTTTCATGGTTTTTTCTCATTGAAATAGGATTTTTAAATATTCTAGTCTTTCAAAATGTTTCCCTTTATTGGAAAAATATTGAAATAATGAGATGGTCCCCAAACATTAAAAAAATATGAACAGAAAGTGTTTCCTGTCTAGCATGGATTTCATGAATTTACCTTTAAACTTTTTAAGATTGAATATCTCTATAATTTTTTTTATTGGAATACCGATAAATATTGATTCATCCAAATATAATATTTCATGAACCTCTATTACAATGATTTTTACAAAATTGGTATCTCCAAACCATTATCCGCAGTCATATGGATTCTGAATAGGGAGAATGGTTTTTGGAAAAATGTTCCCTATGAAAATATTATGCTTTCTTTGTCCACCTATTTGAATTTTGGAAACACTAATATGTTATTGGATAAAAGTTAATCAATGATTCACACTTCATAACCTCCTATTATGTGGAATGAAATGTGTGTTGAAAAGCGCATGTTTGACCTTCCTATTATGGTAGATGATTCTAATACACTGGGGAAAACTTATTTGGCCCTTCTAAATATAATCAAGATGGAATAGTGGTTCAGGATTTCTATGGATTTGTTAATGTGGTATATGATTCTCAGTCCCAGGGGAATCAATCTATTATAACATCTAGAGCTATCCCTCCCAATCTAGAGGAGGTGCAAGAGGATCATCATGGTTTTTATTAATCTTACAATGAAATATAAAAAAAATCATTAGAAATTGAAGAAGATTTTGTATTCATGGGTGCTAAAATGTTATGATTACAATGGTGGATATGGATGTATGTAACAACTAACATCCTAGAAAGGCTCCCAAATGTGTATATTATTCCAAATTAGATGGACCTATTCTTATTAGATCGTCAAAATTTTTGTATTGATGGAAAAAAGACATTCCTCATCATCCAATCCATTATATCCATTCATTTTCATCTAATATATCATCCAATGAAGAATAATCCTTGGATTAAAGGATTAAACTAAGTAATCAAATCCTTTTAAACATAGATGGTCTCTTGGATATATTCTGCACTATGGTTGATGAGTATATTTTATGGCTATTCTAATATTCTACTCTAGTATTCTTATTTCCACCGATGATGTGTTTCATCTTGGTTGGATGCATTGGATATCCAATTTGTAGCCATCATACAACATTCTCATGAATGAATCTACTCTTAATGTACCCCTACACTTTTTTATTTATTTATATACTCAAATAAAGGATATTTAATTGGATTTTTAGGACTCTTAATGTGAATTTAATGCCTACAGTGTAGTATGTTTTTGTTTTTTATGGTAAACATGTCAAACAGTATACTTGATGGATATTTTGAGTTTATTTTCATCCTGAAATTGAATAGTAGAGGTAGTCCTAAATCTAACGTACTCAAATTATTTCTCAATGAGTATGTTGGAAATTTTACTTTCTATTGTGTATGTTTTTATATCATGAATTGTAGTGCTGGTGAGTCTAAAGACATCAAATGACTGATCATGAGTTTTTTTTAAAGGGAGTTTGAGTGTTTATCTGAACTAATTTAATATAAATTAATGGAACTTCACTTAATGCTAATAATTTATTGCTAAAGAATTTTTCCATTACATTTATTTTAAACTCATTAAAAATTATATTTGTGCAATCCCCTTACATCCCCATTTATTTTAATAAATTCATGGATGTGTGAGTTAAGTTTAAAACTCACACATCAAGTTATTCTATTTATAATTGTATACCATAACAATATATACATTTTTTATCATATATGATCCAGTGTTAACATTTTTTACATGTTTTTTAACAATCATTATTTATTATCTTTGTTTCTTTTGTTAACGACTTCATTTTTTATGTATGTATAGATTTGGTACATTAATTATGGTTCTATTGTCTAAATAATTCTATTCATGGTATAAATTTCATATATATTAAATATATATATGTGTATATATATATATATATTCATCCATAAAATATTGATATATGTAAATGAATTACACCATTGATTGAGATGGTTGGTCGTACGTACTTATGGATGTTTTTTTTTCAATTTGTGAGGGATGGAATAAACTAATGGTAAATAATAATAAATATTTACATTATAATTATTATAAATTATATATCATATATATTCAATAAATTATTCTTTAACACCATTAATTTAAATCATAAATTAAAAAATGAATCTCCTCACTTCATGGAGGTTGTAGTCTACACCTACGCAGAAGCGACGTTATAATTTTTCACAGATTTCAAGTTAAGATGTTATAGATGATATAATAGTTCCAGAATCATAATTATGTTATAAATAAAATATATATTCATTATTTCAATCTTTACAACCTTCCATGGAAGTTGGTTAATAAAAATTAATTACACCGCGATGTGGAGTTGGTAAGTCACACATATGCCTGAGATATGTTTTCACATTTCAAATGATAGAAAAGAGAAGGAATATTGTTATCCCATGATAATAATAATAACATATTATAATATTTTTGACAATTATTTATATATATTATTGTTTTTATAACTGATTAATTAGAATTATAATATAAAAGAAACCTCACGGAGTTTGTAAAGATGATTACCTCTTCTTAGAAATACTTCTTTTATGTATCCTCTTAATGGACATAGGGTTGGACTTATGAATGAATAGATCCTCCTGTATAAGGATGTTCAAAATAGGAATTTTATGGCTGGTTAAGATATATCGGTCAATTTATTAAAAATAATTGAGAGAGGGGTTTTCCTTTTATAAGTTAGGGGAGGGGTATTCTTTGAATTTTATAAAGAACTAAATTATTATAAATTATATTTCATATTTATATGGTTCCAAATTTGAATAATTTAAATGAAATATTTTTTAGGAGTTTAATCCTCTCATCCAATAAAATTTCACAAATTTTATCCATTTTTTCACCATTAGCATTTAGTTTTAACCGCTTGTTAACCCATTTGACAACTACTTAAACATTAATGTTTTCTACTCATTAAAGGTTATTAATATTACTATAAAATAAAAAACATCCCATAATAGAGCATGGATGATGTTTAAAAAAATATAAAATTAAAATTTTAAATATAAAATTTTTATGAATTAAAAATAAATTAATAAAATATTAATTATTATAAAATAACAATAATGTAAATTTTTAACTAAAAATTTAATTTTACTTTCAAATTTACATGAAAAAACTGTAATTCGAAAAATAGAATGAAACCCTCTATAATATTTCATTTGTATCATAAAATTAATGGGAAATAAAAAATCACATATATAATATTATTTTTAGAGATTTTAATATTATTTTATTGATTTTTTACTACTTGAACAAGGACTCTCTTTGTGTTCTATAAGCATTTAAGGAAATTAATTATTTCACTAAAAATTACTAATAATATACAATGAGGAAAAAAATAAATATTATTACAAATTAATATTTAGAAAATAATTTATAATTTCTATATCCCTATGAAAAAAAATTTAAATAGAATAAAACAAATAGAATGATATTATTCACATTTCTTTGTAAAAATTATTATTAAGGGTCAAAATCATAAAAAAATGTTAGAGTCATATTTTAAACTTTTAGATGACAATGGATGTGATATAATCATAAAATAAAAATAAATAATGTTTTAGTGTCATAATTTAGTCCTTATAATTTTAATCTTATCCTTAATTACCATATTTACCCTTTACCATGGTAACAATATTACTTAATTTACTATTCATAATGTCCAAAAGTAAAAAAAGGAATATATTAATAAATATGGGCCCAATTATTACAAATATGGATTCCTTTTATTAAGATTAAATTTATTAAGGTTTAGGAAATATTTTAAAATATAAATGCATAAAATGAAATTGAAAACAGTTTCAACCAAATGGGTTTTGTAGCCCAAAAATGAAATTATTCCAAAATCAGGTATAATGATGATTAAAATAAAATTAATTATATTATATATAATTAAATAATTTTTTGGTTAACTCATGATTGAATTAAAAAAAGATTCTTTTCCTTGAAAATAAAATTATAGTTTTACAAAAATTCATATTTTTTACTATTCACCAGAAAAAAAATCTTTTCATAAAAGTGCAAAAATTTTACCTGGGGCCAACATTGATATTATTATTTCAAAAAAAATTTCCTTCAAAATTATTTATATTATATATATAAATTAATTTAAATATTACCTCAAAAAAGAAAAAAAACATTTTTGATGAAAATTATTTTCTAAAGAATACAATAACTTTTTTGACAAATCGAGTACTTATATTATAATAATTAATAAGTATATTTATATTGTGATGGAAATTATATTTTTTCAATAATTAAGATTATAATATTTTTCCAATATAATATAATAGATTAGTTAAAATTTTAATAGAATAATAATTATATTTTATGGTTCATTCATGATCGGTGGTGTGTGTCATATATGCAATAGAACATAGTGTTATTTTAACATCTTGGGTTATCAAATCAACACTCACTGTGTTCCACTACCTAAGTCATGTAATGTTCAGTATTATATGTTGTGTAACCCCGTACTATATGTCAAATCCATGAATTATTTTAAAGGTACATTTCATTTAATTTTCATTCTTTCTTTGTTTTTGGGGCTTCCCATGCATTTTTGGAGGTAAGGGTGAGTTTTAATGATTTAGGCCAAACTGTTAGCCGATTTTGAGATTTAAAAACCAATTTTTTTTCTTTTATAACTCCTTCAATTTTCAATATTTTTCACCTATTATACTTCCAACAGTGCCTCCCCTAACCTATTAACACCACCATATCATTTAGGGCCCCTTAGGGATCCATAATAATGATGGATATGGGTTTTTATTTAAGGAATTGGGAGAGCCCAGAAGCCCATTTCTAGTTTTTTAAAATTATTTATTTAATATCTTTTTCAATTTTTATTACTTTTTAGTGATTCTAAGTCTCACCTGAGCCCACTGAAACCAGGAAGTCTCCCATTTTCTTTCCACCCTCTTTGGAGCTCATATGAATCACAAATTAGGGTATAAGTTCATAGGATTTCTCAAATCTTCTAGATTTAAAGAGGTAGCTTTATTCATTCATAAAAACCTAAATTTTTATTATATTCCCCCATTTTATTTCTTAATTGAATTTATTATCCTTATTCAAACCTCCCATGCCTAGTTTTCTACTTTTAAATTCAACCACTTGTGTATTTTGGGGGATTTATTCCATATCCCTCCAGTAAGTGGGTCTCCTTCCTTCTTCTTTCAATTTACTTAGAGTTCCTTCCTTTTTCATGGGGTTTATTCCCTTGTTCTTTATGTTACATATCTATATAATGTAAGGATTCTAACCTAGGGTATTATCCTAGATTTCATGGTCTATTATTGAGGTATTTTTTGCTTTATCAAAGTCACTTGTGGTGCGGTGGAGGTACAGTTGAATTTTCGGAAAAATATACAATGGTTTTCATTCTTGTAGTAGGTGATATCAAGGGTAATCAATGATAGATGACTTAGATTTTCTTAATTTATAATTTTATCACAGTTATCCTTCATTATCCTTGCCGCAAAATCTTGTTTTGGTGACGTTTGTTAAGAAAATTATTTTTAGATTCCAATATTGTTTTAAATTGGGTGTTTTACATGTTTATTTTATGCTATTCCAATTGGGGATATTTTATAACACTTGTAATGGGTTAATATAAATGTTCTTGGTGCTTAAAATTCACTTATTGTGAATATGGGTGTGAAAATAGTGTTCAAAGTGGGGTTTATAAGGGATTTTGGGAGAAAAACATTGTTTAATTTTTTGAATTGATTTTAGTGAAAACCTAAAGGTTTTATTGGGTGGTGTAAGTAGTGAAATAAAGGAGTTGATACTGTTTTGATATTTTTATGACCAGAAATGAATTTTTTATGTGATAATGGCTTTTTAAATCTAGAGATAATGGTTTGAGCACGAAGGAGGAAGTCTGAGTATCTAGGAAAGCAGATATGTACTAGTATGCTAGTGACCCTAATGGGTTTTGTCGCTGTTTCACTAAGAAAAATGGATAATAAACAATGAAAAAATATATTAATGACGATTGGGGAACACTAGGTTATGTTTGTGTTCCCTAATAGTGGGTCATGTGTGACAATAGATTTTTACTATGGTTACATTACACAGAGGTATGAGGTACATGGGGCACAAGAATAACTAGTCCTAAGGGTGTTCCTGAGATTGGTGCTCATTGACTCTTTTGTAATTATCATTCACATATGGCGGTTTTTGCTACAAAATACATTAGTATACATGTTTTTTTGAAATGTGATCACTCATGGAAAATTCCCTTTGAAACTCGTTTACATTTAAAAGTATCATTCTTTAGAAATTCTTTCCACCACTTCTTGGTTATCAAAAATAACATGCTTTTTATCTGGTGTTGTTTATTCTATGGAATTTCTTGGTGGTATCCTATTGGAATTAGGATCACACCCTATTAAACCCCTTGGTTTTAAGTAATATTGATCATGTTTGACATGAGTAAAGGCATGGTCTTGTGTGATGGCGGTTCGGGTTGTTAGTCCCCTTCTTTGGGGCGGGTTTGTGCAGATGACTTGTGGATGATGACCCCTTCTAGTGTGGAGTCCATGGTGATGTTTTCCTACTACATTTATGTATTTTTGGACCTCTTTTTCAATGTTTAATCTTATGTATTTCATTCTCGATATTTTTTAAATCTATTTTGGTCTGAATTTTTAGATCCGTTTTATCAATTAGTTTTTTTGTTTTATGTATCCATACTCAAGTATATCATTCCCAAACAAAAATATATAATACCCAGGCATGTGTTCCTGTCCGTGGGGATAGGGAACATACAATGGGATGTGTCACGGGCTAGGTTTGGTGATGGTTTTGATGGTGACCATATTTGGTTCATGACAAAATGGTATTAGAGCATGATAATTATTTGTGTTATATTATTATTTTAAGATGAGTAGACCCAGACAAGAGCTAGAAATGTCGGGACATAGAATCTTGGTCTTGAGTAAGGTTCTTCACCTACACCTTTCTTGGTAGACCTCTAGTCACCCTGGGATGTTGGAATTGTTTGTTTGACATCAATTTCAGGTGAGACTTGTGGGATGCAGACTACATGCGGTCATAAGGTAGCGGTGAAGTAAGGGTTTATTTTATTGTCAAAATGTTGTTGGATTCATTATATTTGACGATATTGATGGAATATTTCATAAATTTTGTTATATTTTTATCTCTTGAGATTTTTTCCTTTTTCACGCGACATGCCTCCAGGGAAAGCTCCCATACACCTATTGGAGGAATCTAGAGAGAGTTCTCCCTCAGCACTTGATCAAAGGCTAGTAGAGGTTGTGGTTCGGGCAGTCCAATCACTAGTACATTAACTGGACCCTATTATAGCTTTTTTTAGAGAATACGAGTCTTGTCCTATAAAGGATAAGGCCTAAGAGTTCTTGAATAAATAAGCCTCATACTTTATGAGGTAGAATAGAACCCCATGAAACATAGGAATGGCTCAAAAAGATCGAGCACATGTTCGAGTTACTGGACACACCCATGGAGGTAATGGTGATCTATGCTCCCTTATATTAGAGGGTCCTACGTGCAGGTGGTGGGAATCAATACATCAAACATGAATAAATGAGCAGATGCACTGGGGGGATTTCAAGGTTGCCTTCAATAAACAGTATTTCCCTGAATTCATGGAATATTCTAGATTCTGAGAGTTAATTGATATTATTCAGGGGGATAATTATGTGATGGAGTACACCAACCATTTCCCTAAGTTGGTTTGTTGTGCTCTTGAAATCGTATCTAATGTGGAAGAAAAGGCCCAGAGGATTGAGAACGACTTACGACCAGAGATATACTCCTAGGATTTCTTGTTTATGTTGTGGACCTATGCTGGGGTTGTTGACCGGACATGTTTTGTAGAGATTTAATGGAAAGGGAGGGATGGTTTATATGGAATAGTATATATAGTAGTTAGGGGTATCATTTAATATATGAAAATGAAGTGGGAGGATCATGGGATAAGGGAGGTGGTAGTTTAGGACACTATTCCAGGTAGTTTTCATCAGTGGATTATGATATGAGATCCGTCGTGTTCCACCAGTGTGGGAGGTCGGGTCACATCCGACCAGCAATCCCATTTCCTATGAAGCTCTGTTATCAATGGGAAGGTATGGGTCACTATCATTGATTTTTTCATGGTGGCACATCCCCATCAGAGTGGGGAAGGATCAGTGGCTTCAAGAGGAGTGACAGCTCAGTCAGAACCGTCGAGGATTGGGGGGTCTTGATTTGGTGGCTGTGGTGGTAGGTTTGGGTCGTCTTCTAGGTATAGCCATTTTAGAGCATAGAAAAATACTAGCATTCATCCTCAGGTAAAGACCATAAATCTCCATGCAGGGGATCACACACCATTATGATCCGAGTTGGGATCGTCGATAGATCAATGTACCATTTAGATTGAATCTTCTACAGATAATTCTCTTTTGGATATTGTTTCCTCTATTTAATTCATTTCTAACCGTTTTATGGACACACTAATTTTTACAACTGACTTGTTTTCTTTTACGATGGGGTTGGTGATGCAACTGGGAAAGAAGAAGGAGAAGGGTATCAAGTTCCCATCATGTGTGCTTTCCGTGTTAGGGGTTGATATGGAGTGGGACCACATGGTCTTATATATGTTTATATTTGATGTATAACAAGGCATGGATTGGATAATACACTTCCACGCACACATCTATTGCTACAGGTGTTGAGTGAGTTTCACGGCACCTGAAGGGAGTCATTAGGTATTTCATGGGGAATGGGATCCCAAGTCTAGTTGTGCAAGACCTCCACTTACAGAGTTGGGAGATGTTGTTTTTTAGTTATCTTCTCTCGTGATAGATGATTATGGTCATGATCCTAATAGTGGACTACATCAAGTACTTGATGAGTTTACAGAGGTATTTTTTGATGATTTTTCCATGTTTTCCCCCAGAGCGGGATGTAGAGTTCCCGATTGATCGGTCATTGGGAGAACAACCAATATATCTTCCCTTATATTGCATGTCCCTCATCAATTTGTGCGAATTAATGATAAAATTGGACAACTTAGAATCCAAATAATTCATTCTCCCAAGCGTCTCTTCTTGGGACACTCATATATTGTTCACAAAAAGGCTGATAGGTCCCTCTGGTTGGGAATGGACTACTGGAATTTTAATAATGTAACAGTCAAGAACAAATATCATTTTCCCCAAATATATGACTTGTTCAATCTGTTGAAGTGGAAAAGGTAGTTTTATAAAATAGACTTGTGTTCATGCTATCATCAACTCTGGGTGAAAGAGGAAGATATCCCAAAGACAGCCTTCTAAAGCAGGTATGACCACTTCGAGTACTTGGTCATACCCTTTGGATTGACCAATGCTCTATTGGTCTTTTTGGCACTAATGAACTGGGTTTTCATTCAATATCTCAATTATTTTGTCATGGTATTTTTGGATGGAATCCTAGTTTATTCAGTATTTCTCTCATCTTGCTTCACTGATGATCACGCTCATCCGAAAATGGGTATAGTTTTTATGGGGCCCAAAATGTCAACCATCCTTCGTGGAGTTGACGATGTGGTTGACTACCTACCACATTTTTTTCAGAGGCTGTAAAGGGGTATGTGGTGTATTGTGATGCATCAGGTATGGGTATTAGGTGCATGATTATACAGAATGATCATATGAGGGTGTATGTATCTCACCAACTCCGACCACACGAAAAGAATTACCTCACCAACGAATTGGAGTTGGTAACTATGATGCATTTTTTGAAGACATAGAATCACTACCTCTTTGGGGAGAATGTTGTTCTCTAGTCTTATAAAAAAATCATGGCCTATATCTTCTCATATAAGGACCTCAACTTGAGGTTATGTCATTGGATTGATTATCTAGAGGGGTTCGACATTGGCATTGTCTATACCCCATGAAAGGGTATCATGGTGGATATTTCCTTATACAGAAGAGTCCTAGTGCAGGCCTTGAGGAAGTCCTGTGATGATTGGAATCAGATGGAACACTTTGATCCGATTCATGTGGAGACCAAAGAGAAAATTGGGGTGTGATTATTGGCGAGATTTCAGTTGACTTCTTCTCTGATGGAGCTAATTCAATGGGAACAACCTAGTGATGATATTTTTCAGCGGTCAAAGTATTTTCTTCATGGTGGGGATAAGTCCTATAATTGGCCATTGTCTCCCAAGGGAATCATTCCCTTTAAGGATAGTTCAGTAGTGTTTTTATATCTACGGAAGGTGGGGATGCGGGATGGACACTAGTCTCAGTGCGCTATCCATCCGGGTGCCACCAAAATGTACTATGATGTCTGTTGGTAGTTCTAGTGGCCTTGTATGAGACGAGACATCACAGACTTTATGTCGATATGCTACAAGTTCCATCAGGTGAAAGCAGATAATCAAATTCCCTCTAGATTACTCCTGTCGTTACCCATTCCTATATGGAAGTGGGATGAGGTCTCCTTGGACTTCATTGTTGGCTTGCCTCAAACACCTCAGGTTAAGAATCCCTTTTGGTTTGTTATTGATCGTCTGAGCAAATCATCCCACTTCATTCTAATTAGAGATATACCTGAATTGGATGGGTTGGGTCGTTTGTATATTCAAGAGGAGGTAAGGATCCATGGTGTGTCGTTAATAGGTTTCTCAAATAGAGATCCATGTTTCACTTCTCGGTTATGGGAAGTACTTAATAAAGCCTTGGGGTCTCAGATTAAGATGGGCATTGAATACCATCCTCAAAAGGATGGTCAGACAGAGTGAGAGAATATAATTTTGGAGGACATACTTTGTGAATCTGTTTAGGATTTTGGAGGTTCTTGGGATAACAATTTGGGATTGGTTGAGTTTTATTATAATAATAGTTACCAATCCTTAATTTGAATGTCTCCTTTTGAGGCTCTCTATGGTCGGCCTTGTCATTCCCCCCTATGTTGGGAAGAGGTTGGTGAGACCTCTCCGCTAGAGCCAAATCTGGTGCAGGAGACGTCTGAGAAGGTCAATTTGTTCAGGAAAATTTTATTGTCAGCTCAGAGTTACCATAAATCATATGCTAACTAGAGTTGTTGTTCTATGGGTGATAGGGTATTCTAGAATGTGGCCCCTGGTCTGGGTCATCGTTGATTAGGAAAGTAAGGTAAGTTGACGTCGTGGTCTATCAAACCTTTTGATATCACCGTGCCTATTGGAATAGTGGA
Source organism: Viscum album (assembly GCA_963277665.1). Lineage (NCBI taxonomy): Eukaryota > Viridiplantae > Streptophyta > Magnoliopsida > Santalales > Viscaceae > Viscum > Viscum album. Next base: position 1,250,784,799 of record OY728151.1, on the reverse strand, counting down.
ATATAGGTTGGCCTTACATTCTTAGTTGACATCCATCCATGACGACTTCAATGTATCCCAATTAATGAAATGAAACCCATATCCATCCCCTGTACTGAATTGAGAGGATTTGGAAATAGAGCCTGATTTGTCTATTTTTGACCGACTGATGCAAATAGTTGATTCTAAGGGAAGGTGATTTGATGAAATCCTATTCCACTAGTTCGGGTACATTGGAAGCAGGTGAATGATACACATATGACATGAGATCAGAAGTCATGGGTCGAGGAAGACTTTGTGTTCTTGTTTTCCGATCAAGCATCAGGTTGTCTTTCCATGAGGGAAATATTTCATGGTGGATATAATTGTCACATACATGACTTATTTTAAAGCTAATATTCATTTAATTTCATTTATGCATTGTTTTGGGGGTTTCCAATGCATTTTGGGCGGAAAGCATGAGTTTTCATGATTTGGTTCAAACCGTGAGCCCTTTTCCAGATTTAAAAACCAATTTTGTTTCATTTATAACTCTTAAAATTTTCAATATTTTTCACCAAGTCTCACCTGAGCCCACTGAACTCAGGTGCACCCCCATTCTATTTTCCACCTATTTGAAACTCATATACATCATGAATTAGGGCAGAAATAATTACGTTTTCTCAAATCATCTATATTTAAATAGGTAACTTGTTTCCATCATAACTCCATAAATTTTTACTCTATCCCCCCTATTTTAGTTCTCACTTGACCTTATTGTAATTATTATAACAAAAACTGCATTTTTTGATGTTTTTAAATTTAGAAACATGTTTATATGTGGAGATTATTTCAATATCTATTAAGTGAGTGGGTCTGCTACATTATTATTTCAATTTTCTTAGAATTCCTTCCATGTGCATGGGGTTTCTCCCTATATTCGTAAGGTTCTTTATCTCCATAAAGTAGGGTTTCTAGCAAGGTTTTTATTTTGGATATCATGTTCTATTATTTTGATTTTAGGCCTGATCATTGTCCCTTGTGGGTTTGTGGTGGTGGGTTGAATTTTCACAATAATATTTAAGGGTTTTCATTATTGTGGTTGGTGATTCCATGGGTAATCAATCCCAGATGAGTTATCTGTTCTGAATTTCTATTTTTAGCATATTTATCCTTCATTATCTTTCCTCCGAAATCTGGTTTCGGTGAAATTTTTTAAGAAAATAATTTTTAGCTACCAATTTTGTGTTAAATGGGGTGTTTTAAATGTCTATTTAAAGCTATGCCATTTGGGGTTTTCTTACAACTCATGTAATGGGTTTATAGAAATGTTTTGGGTTCTAGAAATTTTGTTTTGGGGAATATGGGTCTGCCCATGGTGTTCAAAGTGTGATTTTTAAGTGATTTTATGAGAAAAACATTTTTAATGTTTTTGAGGTGGTTTTATTGAAATCCTTATAGTTTTATTGAGTGGTGTAAGCAGTGAAATGAATTTTTAAGTACTGTTTTGTGTTCTTTATGACCATAAAAGATGATTTTATGTGATAATGCCTTTCAGAATCATGAGATAATGGTTTGAGCACAATGGGGGAAGCCCGGGTATCCTTGAGGGAGGATATGTACTCGTACGCTAGTGATAAGGATGGGATTTGTGACTATTTCACTCAAAAAAATGGATAACAACAAAAATAAAAAACTATAGTGATTATGATTGTGGTCCAATAGGATGTGGGTATATTCCCAACTAGTGTCTCATGCACGAGAATGGATTTTTTTTCTATGGTTACATTACACCGAGGTACGAGGTACATGGGGAACGAGACTAACTAGTACCTAAGGGTGTTCCTAAGATTAGTACTCATTGACTCTTTTGTAACTATCATTGGAATATGGTGGTTTGGATGGAAAATAAAATATCATACTTTTTTTTTTATATTTTCTCTCTCATGGAATATTCCCATTGAAAAATATTTACATTTAAAAGTTTTTTTCTTTATAAATTATTTCCACCTCTTCTTTCTAATCAAAACTACAATGATTTTTATCTTTTACTATTTACTATATGGAATATCTTTGTGGTATCCTGTTAGGATTAGTCTAACACCCTATTAAATCCCTTGGTTGAATGTATACTTGATCAAGTTTGACACAGTTAAGAGCAAGGTATTGGGTAATGGTGGCTCAAGTTGTCAGCCCCCTTCTATGGTGCGGTGTTGTGGAGTCTACTTGTGGATGATGACCCATTGTCGTGTGGAGTCCTTGGTGATATTTTTCTGCTACAGTTATGTTTCTTTGGATAACTTGTTCAATATTTAATCTTATGTATTCAGTTTTGGATTTTTTTAAATCTTGTTCAGTATGAATTTTTAGATTCAGTTTATCGGTTGGTTTTGATGTTTTATGTATCCATACTCGGGTAAATCATTCCCAAACCAAAATATATAATATCCACGCACTTGTGAAATCCAGTGGGGATAGGGAACACCCTTTGGGTCTTGTCATGGGCTAGGTTTGGTTTCGGTTTTGATGGGGACCAGATTTGGTTCGTGACACTATACAATATGTGTCTAACAAGGCTTCCATGGACATATAATCTAAAACAATTTGAGTGAGGCTATATAGGGTCACATGGTGTTTGGGACAACCACATGTCCATGTGATATTTTCTCCACCTAAAATCAAAGTTCCTTGGAAATATTGATTACAAGTTTATTTTTCATAAAAATGTGTTTCATCACAAGAATATTTCGAATAAGATATTTTCTTGCAATATTCATCTCTTGCATCACCACATTCATAATCTAAACCAAAAAACCATTAACATCATGTTGACCACTGTAAATACATTATCATAAATCAAATACCATCAATTATTCATAATATATTAAGCATTATCTCCTCCCATGGAAGATTCATCATCAAATACACTATAAAATATGAGAACAAGATCAATCTAGCCTTCTGGAATTACCTTCTTCATCATCCAAACTTCTCCATGCCATAATATATAGACCTACAATAATGATTCATTAAACCAATGATTTCTTACATAATGAAACGATTCTACTGAAATGATCAAACAACCATTCAAATGTTCACCAACAATGAATGCCCATAGAATATGGAGAAAATCCAAAAAAAAATATATAAGGATCTAAAAAAGGACATGATCTACTTGGACCCCATTTCATAATAAAAATTAATGAGAAAACGATGAAACAAAATTTAATTAATATTTTCAAGAAAACAAATTATCAAAAATATGAATGCGGTTAAATATTATATTATAAATGTGCTTGAAAATTTTCAATTCTTGATTAGATTATTAAGAAAAAATAAATCAGAATCCCAATTATATCAAAACTATGGATAACTCAACAAATAATATCCCTATCTCAACAAAAGTTCGAACATTGGATTATAATTTGTTTGAAGGCAATGTCGTAAATGAATTTGTAGTGCTCCCTTTTAATTCTAAAAAATGGTATCATCTTTTAAGTAATCCAATAAATTGTATCTTTTCCCAGATCTATCACTCAAATATATAAGGTTTTTTAGAACACCCTAGTGAATATCTATAAGGATATTTATAGAGGAAAATCCATTGGTTATTGGTAATTAGACAATTTAATTTTATTTATTAATTTTTTATTTCATCCACAACTGTGCATCAACCTGAAGCCTAATGGTAATGGAAACTATATAGTTATTATGTTAAAGTATGTATTCTTAATTTAATGGTTTTATTGGTTTCCCCATATTGGGATCCATTTGATATGATATCCATTATCAATTTAATTATTCATGTGAATAAGTTAATAAATTTAATAGTATAAATATATCGATATTGGAACCATACACTCCTTAAAATCTTCACCAAATCTCTGACTAGATCTAAATATACTGTTAGAAATATTCAAAGGGTATAATCACAAAAAATAGATATTTATACTCTTCCCATCTTATGGGATATTATTTATGAAAATAAGGAATTAATCAAACATGTGAGGGTACATAGCGTATATTTGGTTCTTCAGCTCCAATGAGCTCTCTTAAATATTCTAATGATTCTAGAGAATACCCATAAGGGGAATTAGTCACCCATGAAGGATCTTCTCCTATTGACCCTTGATCACCACTGAGCACTCTAAAACTTTGTAACTATCATTATTTACCATCTAACCCTAGTGAACAACATGTGACTGATTGTGCACATACTTCCTATGTTAGGACACATGGAAAAGACTACTAACAAATTTTACAATCAAACTTATGGGTAGACAGTACCCAACCACACCAATCTTGTTTATAATATGATGTAGACTAATGAACCCCATAGACATCTTGCTACCCTAACCAAATATCCACAACCCATGTCAAGGTGGGACCATCTAAAACACATTGTCATCCATAATGAGATAATAAATCCTTCATCATTGGAATAAACTTTAATTTGGATGGATCTGATCTATCCTCATTTTCCCTTTGATGATACTGACCTTCTTTTTTGTTTCTTAAACTAAATTCATGTTTTAATTCCACCAAAACTTCATAGCACAGTGGTTACATGCAAGGACACCTATAAAGGGACTCAAGAGGAATCATATCGATATTATAGTGATAATGTGTTTGTTTGAAAACTCTACTGTAATTAGTTGATCCTTCCATCTTCATCCAAATTCTAACATGACATAATGTTTCTTTTCCCCAAGGATCAAAATGGTCAGCTCAAGCAGTCCATCTATTAAGGAATGGAATGTCGTTTGTATCCATGAACGAATCTTAAAGGATTGGTAAAAACATCTACAAAACTAATACATGAATAAATCATCAAATTTCAAGAAAATATTTATTCGGACCCTATATATCCATATGATTTCTTACATATTCATGTATCATAATCATTATAGTGAACTATTCTCTCTAATGGAAAGGAAGTTGTCAAACTATTTTAGTCAATCGTGATCACCCAAATACCATAATAACCTCTCAATGTCTAGGGAAATACTATCATAAAATTCATGGATATAACGTTCCACTTACATTAAAACAACTGAATTACTTGGGTTTATCCCAATGTTACCTAATTCCTAGTAATAACCTAATGAAAAGTGATACATCAAGATATAGAATATACAACATTATTCTTCTTTCAAGAATCCAAAATCTACCACTAATGGTCATTATATATTTGGTACTTTCTTATGTACTTATAAGTGATATTTATGAAACTATCTAAGTAAATACTGCCAAAACATGACTCATACCCCCATTCACCCTTGGAAAAGAATGATATGAAGTCCACCTTTATAAACAACCCGAGGTGCATGTCCTATGATATCTGGTTGTGAAAAATGTCAAAATCATCATCACAATGTTGTTCTTCCCTCAAAATCTGGAGAATAAGAGGATTCATAACCATTGATTAGAGGTATGATTCTCCTCCATCATATATAAATGATAACTATAATAATACTAACTTCTATAATGCCTTTTTATGTAATTAGGAATGATATTTACATTTGAATGAATTTTCCTCAAAATTACTTTTCCCAAGAGTATAGAATATCTCAAAGTCATAATCTATTAGGAAATCCAACAATCATATTTATCTTAGGTTGATATCACATGGAGTAGATATTTACCCAACACACCTATGATTGAAATAAAATAAAATAACTCACCAAGAAGGTGGTGTCACTACATCATTACATAAAACACCACAACAAACTGCTCAAATTCACTAGTGGTGTAGTTCATCAGATGGGGTCTCAACATCCACGTTAAAAGGATATAACCACAAATATGTACAATAATAAACACTGAATCCCATATTAATTGGTATTTTAGAACACCTCATAATCATCCGCCTCTTCCTACTACCACTGGATGTGATAGAAGTTCATACTTAGTCAAAATTCCTCAAAGTCCTTTTATAACTTCTCTTTCCAGTTAATAATTATCTGATTTTGAGTCAATGATGTTTATGGAGTAAAAACACTAGATAGGTATAGCATGAATCACTAGTAAAATCCATCCAACCCTAGGAATCCATACCCCTATTTGACATTCATGGTTAGATCCTAAGTGAGAACAATCTCGTTTTTTATTTGTTCCACATCTACTTACACTTATGAGAAAACTTCTCATAAAATTGGACCTCTATAATATATAAGTGACACATATAAAGTTTACCATAAAATTTATTACCTTGAACTAGGTCTAGTACTATCCCTAAATTGCATGTTTTCTTATTCCTCAATTCCATGTAATTGAGAATTTTATATAAAAATATTACAACATACTCGTCCAAGAAAGACTCGAATATCCAACTCATGAGTTACATAAACACCTTCTGGGATGTTTTCATTCCAATGGTCATCAACAGGGAACCATCTTGACCATAGAGACAATAGAATATTGTCATAGTTATTAACTCCTCATGAACCTGCAACTGGTGATGTTCTATCCTATGGTTGAACTTTTAGAACCACCTATCACCCAATAGTTAATTGAAAATGTCATAAAATCTGGGTAATAGATTAATAATATTGAAATTTAATTATGTTAGGAAATTATAATCCACAACCCACCCAGACACTAATCTTCCTTCTTAGTGAATAATATCGGAGCTTCCCAGGGGACACAATTGGCCGAATAAATTCTTTAATTGTACAGTCCTTAAACTACACCCTCATCTATGAAATATATATAAGAGACATCTGAAAATACAATTAAGATATTACTGTTTTTCTAGAATTTAATTCAATATATAATTTAACCTCCCAAGGATAAGGTAACCATGTTAAATCCTAATGAAATCCATTTTAGTGATCCTCTACTAATATAGTTTATTGAACATCCACTGAGTTGGATAAAATAAGAGTCAATATAACCAAATGACGTGAAATTAGATATAGTGTCCTTCATGTTATCATTGACTACTCTATATAAAATTCTATCTCACCCATGAATGAAAATATCTACATAACATCTTGGGTAAAGAGTATCCTATGATGGAAATAATCATTTAAAGAAGGAATAGTGGATATAAATTACACACCATGAATGAAATCATACAGTATCTTCACAACAATAAATATATCTTATATGAAACATTGTTTACTAGGTTCCAAATCCCACTACTCATAGAATACAATGATCATGAAATCCACTCAAGTATGACACTTCATTCATATGGGTCATGAAAAAGGATCTTCTATAGTCTTAAATTCTTGGACAATGGATATGGAGAGAAAAGAATCATTCAAAGCCACATTTATCAAAACTAATTATAACATATGGAAGAAACACATAGTACCTCAAAATTAATACATGATATTCTTTTTTATTATATAAAACATTCAACCCAACTATTGTTTTCATAGTTCATAAATATAGTAAAAAATATGTTAATAAAAAAACTAATAAGTTATTAAATTGTAATATAAGCTAAAAGTAGTACCATTAAGTATGTCATTGTGTGTTAAAACCCCAAAATTAGGAACTCTATTATATAATACATTAAAAATAAGAACAAATAAATGTGATAAAATTCTACTCATAAGAAACCAATAAAAATTGGAATTGACATGGTGTGAGAACATTTAAAAAGATACAATATGAATTAGATGTTGGTTCACATACAAGGATTAATATGACCATCGAAAATTATGAATGTAGTGAATTATGACTATTGTTTAATATTTCCTTAGGTAATTATGACTGTTAATTGTATAGTGATTAATAATTTTTCATTAATACTAGTATATATTAATGGTAATGGAAAATGATAACTATTATAAGAGGAAATATTTCTTTCACTAGTATTAATATTCCTTATGAAGTTAATGTATAATATCTTTTGATGGAAGAAACATATCTAGGATTTTCCCATGATAAATACCTTGAATATCTTCCACAACCGAGGATGGAGTGGAACCGTCTTTGTGATAAGTTCATGTTAGTAGGGATCGCCACCCGATTCATGTTGATTGAACTAAACTATGAGATTTGCACCATTGATAAAATATACCCTCTATTGTATATTCATATTTGATTAAAGGTTATGTTTTTGGGGGTCGATTTGTGTGAATATTTAAATTCATTACGACATTAAAAATAATTCTTTCTCATATACTTCCATTTTTATGAATATATTAACATACTATAAAAGGTACAATGTTGGTGATTATGGATCTAATTTGATAAAGTGGATTTAATATTTTGAATCAAGATATAAAAGTGTCCATTGGGATCAATTTGGTATTTTTTGGATAAAATAGAAAAATATGTTTAAAATAGTGGAGTATGTTACAATACCATAAATACGATATATATCAAATATTATTTATTAAATGATGAAAAATTTCAAAAAAGAATGATATATTTCACTATTTTTGCAACTAAAAAATATATTTGGACATTATTGGTTGTATTGGGGAACTATTGATATACTAGGTAACTAAAGGAATTTTGAAAAAAAAATTATTCCTTGAAATTCAAATAACAACACCTATAAATGCACAAAAATCCACTTATTCATACCCACATAATTATAATTTCACTATTCATTTTTCCCTCAAAGAGTCACCCCCAAACTCTTTCATCTTTATTGAATAGTGTGGTTGGATATAAGGTCGCTTTCTAATATTAGAAGCTAAATAGACCAAATTATTACTATTTATCTCCCTTTATTACAATTTAAATCTCTTTATTTGTAATATCTTCTGGATTTTTATTTTAATTGATTCCATGATATGTGTCAACATTATTTTCAACTTATCAAACTATTATCATAGATACATTATTCAAAGCAATTAATTTTTCACATTTTTGTAAGTTATTACAATGTCGAAGTAATGGTTGATTTTATCTCTCCTTACAATTCTTATTTTCATTACCATTGTCATATCCTGGTAAATATATGAGATATTATCTAATTATTATGTTTACATAATTTTATAATCTATCGTTAATAAATACCATCCATATGGGAATTCCTTTCTATCATACCGTGCTAAATTCATAAGTTGTTATTATGCCTAAACATCCTCATAGTAATAAAATATAATCTTTGGTTAAGAAAAGAGTGTGTGATTTTCCAAGAAAATACATCCTTTTCTAGATAAAACAAGTGAAAGTGGTTTTGGCATTGATTAATATTTGGGTAATAACCATGAAAAGAGTTGGTCTGGTATATCCTGATCCTCATCATGGGGCATAGTGAATTTCCCTTACCATGAACACAGTTTGACACAATCTATGGTTATGTCATAAAAAACTATCATTCTCTATATAAACCATAATAAATCATTTATATAGTGTTGTATAAGTTTATAGTTTATTTGGAAATGTATCTAAAAATACAATTTTCTTAATTCATTTATAGTATTTAGTTTTGATAATTAATCATTAGAAATAACATCCAAAAAATACTTGTTCTGGTTATTTTTAAAAAATGTGAATCCCAGATTATTTCTAATATGAATTAAGAGAGTTCATATAGTTTTTTATATTAATTATTTTGCTGAGTAAATCTATTATTGACATAAATACAATATTTTTTCATATTTTAAGATCATATATTATAAGTTCCATTAGAAAAATGGTCCATATATTTCTGTGTTGTTCATTAATGAACAACATGTCATGTATAACCTTTAATAATTTTCTATGTGTTGTAATGTGTTGAAATTTTATGTCATTGGTATGGATATTAATAATATATCAGTTTAATGAAATAGTTGTTATCATGGGATATAAAATTTCAGGTAATGGTAGTGTCATTACCATTTATGTATAATGACATGGCACAAGGCATTTAAGATTTGATTTTTATGTCCAACATTTTTCAATTATATCATTTATATTTTTATGTTATTTATATGATTATGTATTTCTCTACGTTCCATGGATTATAATTAAATATTGATATTTATTTCGTCAATTTTACTCATGAGTTTTCTTATTCCATATTTAACCTTTATTAGCTTCAACTATTTTTTTCCCTTACTAAGTATTTATTCCCACCACCATTAAGTTTTTTTACATTTCGCAAGGTAATTAAGTGGACTAATATTCATAAACATCTCCAAGGATATCATTGGGGGATAAATATGGTTTTCTTTTATCTATTAAAATAACATGTTGTAGTGTACTTATTATGTAACTAGTCTCTTGAGGACTATTAAACCATGATACTATGAATATATTAAGTTGTAATTTATTTTCTGTGTAATAAATATTCCACAATATCTGGGAAATCGTGTATTCATGCATTATAGTTCGTATTAAATAAAATTTTAATTTAAATTGTAGGAACATTATTTAGGTAAAGTTAGGTAGTGAACACATATTCTACCACAACATAATTTATAGAAATTATTCTACAATTTTTCTGAAAGTATATTATATAAGTCATATTATAAGTTTACTTATTGATTGATAATGTTGTTGTCCACTAATGTACCTTAGAGGATAATTAGAAACTAGGACAACAAATTGGAACAATGCATTGATTTTATAAAATATTTGGATAATTGTGTTTATATTTCATCAAAGAAAATTATTATTTCTATAGGAAAATTGATTCATGATATGAAAAATAACCATGAGCACATGGAGAATCATATTTTTCTTCTATAGGGATCAACCACTTTGAAATTTTTATGAGAAACTAACAGATACCATTTACTTGAATGACTAATCACATAGTGGTAGAATAATAGATTAGGTCTTTATAGAGAATTTTTTTTAATTTGATGTTCGAAGAAAGAAAATTTTATTACGGTTATGTATCATCTATGAGGTGATGCTAACTAATGGTGGTCATTAATCGAAAATACTAAGTATGCATAGTCAATTTTTTATAGGGAATGGAATTCATTCAAGGTGATTTTTTTGGAATACATATTTTCCTTCAGGGAAACATGTGGATATGGAAGAAAATTTGGGAACCTGGACAAAAGTAATATGATTTGGTGGATTAGTATGAGGTCAATTTTACAAAGTTGTCAATTTATGATATAGATTATATGTAGAACACTAAAGGGAATGATGATTTCTTATTTAATGGTTTTAAATGTATCCTTTTAATATCCTTATTATCAAAATTTTTCTAAATATATATAGATGTAGAAACATGTGACATCAAGACCAAAAAGTAGTTCTCCTTATAATTTTTTTATAAAGGTAAACCTTAAAATAATATGACAGTTGATCTCCATGTGGAAATAGTGGATATGAATGAAAATTAAGTATTATTATAGTTTCCTATATGAAATAAATGTGGGAAAATACCCATAAACGTATTTATGTGGATTGGGTGTATGAATAATATTTAGAGAGAAAGGCCATCAGTCTCATTAGTGATAAGGAAAGTTAAAATAAACCAGCATATAATACTCCAACTGAATAGAGATGGGTTATTACTATAATAAATTCCGTAATATGTATATTAATATTCAATAGAAGGTACCATGGATCATGGTTGTTCATTTTCCAATAAAAATTGAATTCAATGCTTCAAATTATTGGATAACAATTACATTGATTATAAATAAAATTTTCTCTATTATATATTTTGAGTAGAGAACGTAACATTCCATTATATCCTTCATAAATTAAATTAATATTAAATATTCCCCCATTAGACTAAGGAATAATTTATCCTTTAGATAACTGAATGATATATTAAATACAATAGTGGTACCTCAGGTAGTTAAAATTTCGATGCATGGGTGTTAACTTGTTTCAAATTAAATCATCAGACCAATTGTGTTTTTTCTACAATATTTGGGATTGTTTGACATATGAATTAAAAATAAAGAATCTATTGTAGCTATATGTATGTTTTAATTATTGAGGAAAGTAATAATTTACTTTTCTTCAAGGATATATTTCATTACATGAATCTTATCTTAAACCACCCCTAGTAGCTAAATATGTGAAATTCTTTAGGTGGATGTTGGTGGAATTAAATCTATGGAAGGTAAGGGTTTTATAAGAATATTGGTGGTTCCAATTGTGTGACAATATAATGATATAAATTATATTTAATTAACTCTATTACCCAATCATTAAGAGGTTTGATTCTCTTTTGATACCATCCCTAATGAAAATTCAACATCTAATACACTTAATGTGATATAAATCTTGGGGATAGTTGAGTAGAAGATAAAAATACTAGACATAGTCAATAAATACTTCACTCATTCATGTATTTTAATATGGGGATCCCCAATATGGTTTTTGAAGAACAACATGGGGCAATGGGACAATTAATCAATTATAATGAAATTCTTATAATTACTATAAAGATAAATTATACATTGACTCTTATTGATTACCCCTCTAAACTAATTAATGGGGATAAATTCTTATTTAAGATTTATCTTCGTTTTTGTAACCATATTTTATAATCTATAAAAAAGGATATTTCAAAAAAATTCTTCCATACGAGGCATAGCCATTAATAATACACTTTAATACCATATGGATTAAAAAATTATCCCTTATTCTTTATTGATTAAATGAAAAAATTATTAATAAACTAACAAGATATGTTTTTGGTTGTATTTATTGATGAAATTATTATATACTCTGAGAATTATGATGATAATAATACTCATTAAGGAATTTTCATTTTTGTTTTTTAGGAAATCATTGTTACATGGGAATTTCAGTCAATATTATTTTTGGTTTCAACAAGTATTTAATAATTTTTATATTTAATCATATTATAGTATAAATGTTGACCCTCAAAAAAAATATGTTAAGGAATGTCCAAAACAAACAAACATAACTTAAATACGACGTTTTATTAGGTTACCAAGAATCTATAAGATTTTTATAGTTAATATTCTCAATTAGATAATATATTAATGAAGATAAAATTTATGGGGGTTAATTTCACATGGAAAAGGGAATGTGAACATAATTTTGAAACCATAATTAGGGTATTGGTGAATTCACCTATATTTACTCTTCAAACTAGTAAAGAATTTTATTTATTTTCTTTGTTTCAAATCGGAAATGTCGTTGTTTTGTTCTAATGAAAAATGATATATTTAAGGCCCACAAATAATTACTATTGAAACCCCATGAGGCTAATTATCTAGCTCATGATTTCGAATTGGTGGTAGTAATATTTTATTTAATGATATAGAGGAATTACCTATATGGAGAGAGACGTGTTATATACAGATAACAGAATATTTTGAAATATATATTCACTCAAATAGATTTTACAACAAATAGTTAAGGATTATTATAATGATTCATGAATTATGAATATGCATTCCATTTTAATTTAGTGAAAGTGATAAATTTAGTGGATTCTTTGACAATAAAATACTATTATATTTGTTCCATGTTAAGGGAAAACCATGATCTAATTATAAAATACCCAGTGAGGATGGACTTGGGTGTTTTAAATGAAATATAAGCATCATTATTATTCCATGTAACATAAAATCCATATATATTAAATATTATTATGAATTATAAAAATACATTTAAATCCCTAAAAAAGATGGTGTATGATGTGAATAATGGGAAATTATTAGAGATAAAAAGTTGTGATAACAATGTTTTACATTTTGAAAAGTGTTTATGAGTTCTATATTAACTAGAGTTGAAGAAGGATATATTGGATGATCCTCATAATATAAACATACCTATAAATCCAAAAATTACTGTTTTATATATTGATATATGAAAGATATTTTTTTGGGAAAATATAAATAGAGAACCCACAAATTCCATTGCAACAAGCTTCGTATATGAGTAGTTGAAGGCTGAATGGAGACATCCCAAAAAGTAATGTAGAGTCTACTTGAATCAGAATGAAATTGGGACTATGGATTTCATTAATATAATTCATAATATATATGTGTGAAATAATTTCATATTGGTTATTTTTTATCATCGCATAAATTCATCATATTTTCTTACAATTAATGATTATTTCTATGTTATCCATTTTACAAGTTTGTATATTAATAATATTTCAATACTTCATAGAACACCACTATTGATAATCTCTAAATGTGACCCAGATATCACTTCAAAATATATGAGCCATCTCCAAAAGGATTAAAAAATATATATTTATCTTAGCATAGCCTATCAACTTCAAATATATGTATAGTCCAGATGAACTATACATTTATGAAAAGATATTTCTTTTTCAATCTCTCATGACATCTAGGGAATTTAGTATTAGTATTTAATTCTTGTGGTTTTCCCCATAATAAAATTTACCACTTCATCCATAAAATGGAACCATACAAATCCTTATAGGGAAATATATTTTGAACTATGATTGGAAGGGATGAAGTTGGATAAAGGAATAATTTGGCTCTTGAACTTGTAGAGGATAAAACTGAGAAGGTATGATATATTTAAAAGAATATCAAGGTATCCCAATATAGATAGAAAATTTATCCCAAAAAAAATACATTATCTTGAATACTATGTGGGACACTAGGAATTTTTTATGTTATCTCTATTGAAAGGGGTTATAATATTTTTGTTGAAATGGAAGTTGTGTCCATGATATTTGGGTTATTAAAAATACCTGATCATATGGGAGTAGTGAAATGTTCTTATCTCGTACAACAAATCATATCCCAAGATCATGAATTCATCTATATATCACTTATAAGGATGTATATGTTAGAACCTACCAATCTTATAAAAGTTTACCATGTTAATATGGATCTAATGTAATTATTTGAATATGAACCAATTCAGATTCTTGATATAATGGAACATGTGCAAAAAAAATTAATGACTCATTTTGATATGTTTATTTGGTTTTATCATATTCAAGAGGAGGAAATATGGGAGCTAGAGTAATCACAAAATGTATTATCCAATTTTCATTATCTATTTGTTTAAAACTTCAATGATGAAATTGGATAGGGAGGAAAATTCAATAACAAATAGTCTGTAATATTAAAAAAAACCTTTCAACCCCAAATTCATTCATAATGCACACATTCTTGTTTTATACCAATAGTATAAAAAAAATTAATATATAAAAGAAAACAATATAATTACATATGTAATAGAAACTAAAATTAGTACTATAAATCATGTAACAATTTCTAGAATCAATATAATGTCATACAATATCACAAAAAAATATTAGATTATGAATATCATAATCGGTTATGTGTGTGACATGCAACAACAATACTAGATGAAAATGTAACATCCTGTGACATTATAGTATATATACTATTTTAAATAAATTAAATCTATTATATTGCTATAAATGATGAAAAAATAGTCTTAGTTTGAGTTACACACAAAAAAATGGTTAGCATTATATACATAGAACCCCAAGTTAATATTTTTTTACACACAACCACTAGTGGAAATAGAGCTGTTAACATCAGATAAATGACGTTGGGTTTTATAAACCGGTAAAAATATTATGTGTGGGAAATTTTTTGTGTCGGTTTTACTAAAAAATGATGTTGAAATATTTTTATGAATGGTTTTAAGCGTTGGTTTTTAGTTAAACTGATGCCAAAAACCCCCTCAGAATGTATTTTTGGCGTCAGTTTTTTTAAAAACTAAAGCAACATATAAAATAATAAATATTTTTCATTGTTTTATACAAAAAATGAAGAAAATAATAAATTAGTGTCGGTTTTTACAAAAACCACTTTGAGAAATATTTTCTCAGACTCTTAGACATCAATTTTTTAATTACAGAGCCCAAAAATATTTAAAAATCATTCAGGATCGAAAAAACCTCATTTTTTTGGATATTCAGAACCCCCCCCCCCCCCCCCGCTCGTGACGAATCCTTCTAAAGTCACGATGACATCGAAGGTCACCTAGTGATCTCTGACTCTGAAGTTGTTGATTTTATTTTATTTTCATGATCTGCAGTCTCCATTCTATTTTTTCTTTAATTACGTCATCATATCCGCATTATTTTCTTATTAAAAACCTATTTTTGACAGAAACTGTGGTTGAATTTTAGTTTGTTTTTCATATTTAATGTTCATTTTTACAATCAATATTGTATAGATATTACAGGAAGTTATTATTCTTGAAACACATTCAAGGTACGAAGTTCAGATTGATGATCAAGGAAAATGTGGACATCGAATTTTTTAAATATTTTTATTAATTTTGAATATAAATTTTTTATATTTGAAAACATTTTTCTGGTAAAAATAGTGGTTTTATTTTACTTTGTTTTTCATATTAATTATTCATTGTTAAAATAAATTTTGTATAGATCTTGAGGCAATGTTTGTTCGTGTAACGCATTTAAGGGATGAAGTTCAGATTAAGGATCAAGGAAATGATGAACCCCAAATTTTTTATGTTGTTTTTTAATTCAGAACCCTTATTATTTGTGTAGAAGTTATACAATATAAAAATAAAATCCAAAATTTTTAATTTTTATATTTTCTCTTTTAATTTTATTTTCTATAGATGCATAAAGATTATTAAAATTAAGTCAATATAAGAATAATATAATCTTTATATATATATATATATATATATTAGTTTTTATATTTATTTATTATGAAAATCTATTCTGTTCGAAGTAACCAACATACAAGGGAATCTATCACATAATGGAATAACCCATACATATAGAGTAACACATAAATTGATGAATATATCACATAGCAGGAAACAAAATATGGTTAATACTATATATATATATATATATATATATAAGATAATATCTTATGCACGGTCCTACCCTAATCGATGATATAAAATATATCTTCTATATGATTTAATAAAATATTTTTTGTCAGTCAAGATGTTTCCATCTGCAATGATATCACATATATCATAAATTATGAAATAGAATAATACAATTATATTATATTTAACCCACTATATGATACCGATATGTCAAACCCAGGGACTTCAAAAACACATTATATTAAAAAATAACGTAATTTTCGGTGGAATGAACTCATGACATTTTAATTGTAATTGAATTATTCTACAATGACTGTTAGTTAAACACTCAAATGGTTTGAATGAGTATGTAACTTTTTGTGTTGAGATAGATCTTATTATTATAGTATTACATCATCCTGGTCAGCAGTTATGTGAGTGTTTTAATGATGTTTTTCAATTTATTGGAGGTGTAGTGCTGAGATGTGTGAATTACATATCTATTACAACTAGCGTGTTTCATTTGTAACATACCCCACTCTTTAGTAACAACTATATAAAATGAACTAATAAATTAATGAAATCTCCTATACTTTTGATACATGAAACACCAAAATAATGTAAAAACTATGTAAAATTAAGTAATAAATGTTAGATGATTGAAAATAAATAAATTAAAATATCTATAAAACACATGTATATAATATGAAAATTAACTGTTTAATATTTGTAATTGTGTTTCGTATCTGATGTTTTCTAAATGATTATCAATAGTTTTTATTAAATATGTTTCTTTTTAATGTTTATTAGTTTATATATATATATAAATGTTTATATGTTTTAATATATTCACCAGTTATATTACTATATCCGGTATTTAGTGGTTCATAATTGGATAAATTTACAAAGAACCACTAGTAAATATGAAAAAGGATTTGATGAATTCTTTGAATCTCATAAATGAATTCTTAAAAACATTTATTTGATTTTTTATCTATGTGTGAAATGTTTGAATAATATAATATTAATCTCCATAGAAATCAAAAATCATTTAATTGTTTATAGTTTAGCCTTAATTATACACGTTGGATCTGACATGGTGAATAAACTATAAATTAAATATTTAATGTTGATGAAAATATTCATAATGTGACAGAGGATATTTTTTAATATTTAATTCTTGTTTCAGGTGTTGAAACTATCAAAAAAATAGCATGTATTGAATGATTGTATGGGGATTTTGTGAATCCATTATTCCTCAGTTGTAATAAATATATAGTTCTATCATCCTTTTTTAGATTGGTTAACTTGAAATCATGTAATGGTGGGAGGGATAAAAATTTCTCTAGCTTACTTGTGCTTTAAAATGAGCTACTTCCCAATGGAAATGAGCTTCTAGATTCCAATTATTAGGTTAAGAAAATATTATGCCCAACAAGATTAAGGAAAAAAATATATGTGCCTTACCAAATGATTTTTTGTTTCATTGGAAAGAATATGAATTTTTATCAAATGGTCCTACATGTGGAATATCATGTTATAAGATAGATGCAAAAGTAAATTAATATACATTCTCAGGTACCGATATATAACCTTTGCTAAATCAAATAATTTCTTCCAGTAATCCCTTTATATAATTCTGATAAATAAACCATGATTCACATTTATGTATCGAAATTAATGCTCCAGGTAAATAATTTTTTTACCTTCTAATAATTCCCTATTTTAAGAATCTATTTTCTAATTCAATTGATGCAAAAAGGATAATATGGAATTTAGATGAACATATCTATGTTGTTAAATTAAATCACCCTACTAACTCATCACTATTGAAGAGATCTGATAATAAACTTTCTAATTTTGGAAGTGAATTTAGAAATCTCATAATGAGAGTGTGTACAGATGGAATAAATCCATATTAGAGCTAAAGTATCCAACACAGTTCATGGCCTATTTTTTTGGTAGTTTACAAAATATCCCCATAGTTAAGTTTAATGAAAAAATATAATAATAGGATGAGTATGCTGAATTCTAGACCAAAACATATAGTAAATTATATTAATGTCTATCTTTCACCACTAATTGTTTATTTTAATCTTCTATGGTAGGAAAGTGTTAGTGTTTTTTATGCATACAAGAATGTGAGGTTTCTTATGCATGGAATGATAATTTTTTGTATAAATGAATTTCCTATATATGAAAAGTTATCTGGATAGAGTGTTAAACGACATAAATCATTTCCAATTTTTGAATAAGTGACTTTATATTATCAATTTCATATTAAAGTCAAGAAAATGTGCATGGGACAACAAATATTTTTTCGAATTGATCACCTTTATCATAGATTGAAAAATGATATTAAATATTTATACGAATAGAATATTCCTTCACAAACATTGTCTGTTGAAGAATATTACCAAATGATGAAAAATATTGATTCTATATTGGGAATGAAAATTAGTTCTGATCATAAAAAAATATATCCAGAAGAAATAGTTTATTTTTTGAACTACCTTATTAGAGATTTTTAGAGATATAACATAACATTGTTGTTATGCATGTTGATAAAAATATATTTGATAGTTTGATTGGAACATTATTCAGAATAAATGAAAAAAACAAAATATGGATTGAATTATATATTGGACTTGATAGCAATGGGAATACATTTGGAGTTATCTCCCATTATAAAAGGAAAGAGAACTTATTTACCTTTAGCTTGTCACGCATTTAGTGAGACAGAGAAGTTGAGTTTTATTCCGTGTATGTTTGGTATAAATGTAACAACTGGATATTATACAAATGTGATGAATTTCATGTCAGTGAAGGATTGAAAATTAATAATTATGAAATCTCATAACTGTCAGATATTGATGAAAAAACACCAACAGGTCACACTGCGTGGTATATTACTATCAGCAATTAGAAAGACTATAATAACGTTATGTAATTTTTTCAAATCCATTTGTATCAATGCTGTGGATCCCAATTTTTTAGATCAGTTGTCGAATGAATCAGCTCTTATATTATGTCAAATAGAAATGTATTTTCTACCTATAATTTTTTTGATACAATGGTTTGTTTGGTGATTCATCAATCACATGAGATAAGAATATGAAGGCCTGTTTATTTATGTTGTATTTATCCTTTTTAAAGTTGTATGAAAATTTTAAATGGATATGTTAAAAATATTTATCAATTAGAGTCCACTATTGTTCAAAAATATTTATCACAAGAGGTAATTTAGTTTTTTACTATATATTTGTATGATGTAGAGAATATTGGACTCCATATATCTTGAAATTTGATAGTTGATAGTGAAGGAAGAGTGATTAAAGGTTTAAGGATAATGTTAATTCCATGCGATGAAGTGATGCAGGAACATTTATATATTTTCAACAACACAGATGATATTCATTCATATATATCATCATATATTTTTGAATTAAAGATATGATATCCAAAATGAAATGAATAGTGTTCGATGATTGAGCATAAAAAGATATTTGTTTCATGGTTTAATGAGAAAGTGAGAACATATATATCTACATCAGAAATGATTAAATGGTTGGAATGAAGACCATCTATTAATGTGATAACATGTACTAGTTATTATATTAATGGTTACACATTTTACACAAAAATCTGGATGACCAGAGTACAATTCCAAATAGTTGTTTGATTGTTATCACTATTGTAATGTATTTTTCAAGTCAAAAATATAAATACCCAATTTCTACCTTGTCAAAAAAATTATAGTTCTTAAGGATATATGGGAAATTGATTATACAAAATTATGAGTCAATGTGTTTCTATATAATTGGTTGGATAGAAATTGGGGTGTGAAACATGATGATTGTGGATATACAGTGGTTGATATAAATTTTTTTAATTATTATGAGGAACCATTTCTAATGTAAATACATGAAAATAATATATCTTATTTCATTGATCCGTCTAATGATTACTGGTCTGTCATTTTTCAAAGGAAAAAAGATAACATTTTGGTGATGAGAATAATGTTGATGATATTATTAACCTACATGTGTTTTATTCATCTATTTTGTTATTTCTAGAAGATTACAATGACTAAAAGGACAACATAGTTCATGCAATATGCAATGATCATAATAAAGGCATATAAGAAAACACTAAATTTGTCTACAAATTTTTCTGGTCAAAAATTTTATTTTCTTTTTTTGAAATAGAAAAATGTGTGCCTATTTTTTACTTATTGTTTTCATTGTTGTATCTAAATTTTTAGTTTTCTAATAATATGTATGTGCACAAAATTTCATTACATTTTCTTCTGTAAATGTAATATACAGAGAAAAAGGTGTAGTTACCGAGGTATATATATATATTTTTATATTTGTTGAACATTTAATATTATACAAATATAATGAAAAAACATTAAATTTATAAATTGTTTTTACAAGAATACTAATGCGTCCTCATAAGAGGAGACATATACTATTACAATAGAGAAATAATGTTCTCAATTTGGTAAATTTTCTATTACACATTTACAAAAACTATCACTTTCTTGTAGAGATGAAATTTTACATATTCATTTTGAGGATCCTAATAATGTAACTAGCGCAAATGCAGTTCAGTAAATCAGTTATATATCAATGTTGATCCATTTTACGATTGATATTTTATATCATGATTGGCATTCTGTGGACAATATTACGAAACAACAGCTTTGGGAGGCCGTGATGGTAAAATATCTCAGTTGATTTATTTTATCACATTTTTTAATATTAAATATTTTAATTGAAATAGTTCCTATATTCAATTACAGATGACATTAATTTTTTAGGATACAAAAGAAATTAATAAAATACATCAACCTTTAATTGGGGTTTTAGGGAGATATTTTAAAAATAAAATGAAAAAATTATGTTTTTGGAATTAAAAGTTTTGAAAGCCCTTGCCTTAATTATCCTTATATCGATGCAGATACATGGAAAAAATAAGTCCACACCCACCATGTAGAAAATTTTCAAATATTATAATTATATTTTATTTTATAATTTATTATATATTTATCTATTTACTTATAAGTTTATTTTTATTTAACAGGCCTTCAGGAGATGTCATTAAGTGATCTAGTTGAAAAATTTATACGCACATACATTATAATGTGGAGGATATCCATATTTGGAGTATAAAATGATTGAATAAAAATTTTAAGAATTAAGAGATTGATCTAGTTGTGGTTTAGAAGAGGTACATTTTTGACCTCCATCTCTTCACACTCACAATGATAAATATAAACAAAGGATAAAATGGAAAAATGAAATGTATCTTATAGAGGAAGCTTAGTAAATAGCTGATAAAATCGTATGTAAATATTGTTTATTTGTCATTAATTTTTTTATAAATTATAAACACTTAAAAAATAATTTTCCATTATAGGATGAAATTTAAGATCAAGAGTCATAGGGCACTTTTGTCGTTGATTGTAGGATAAAAATCTTATCCACTTCATTAGAAAAGGCCGAACACCTCGTCCGTGTTAGATGATATTAGGTGGTTGTTAGTATTCAAAATGTTATTTGTCAGTGTAAGCAATAAAAAGGACCATAAATAGAATAATTAAAAGATAAGATAAAAGAGTTGAAACAGTATATGGGAGATCAAATTCAAGAATTCATGCAGTATATTTTTTTAGAATAGCTGACAAATAGTCACAATCTACACAATCTTTCTAGCCTGCAGAGCATGCTTACATTGATCCTCCACTTCTATCCCAATTAGACTGACCTACCAAACCTGGCCAGCATGCTTACATTTGTCCTCCACCTAAATCACATCAGGACTACCGTACACAGCCTAATTATTTCTATCCTCCACCTCCATCCCAACCGGACTACCCAACCAAACCTTTCTACTTTGATCCTCAACCTCCTCACTTGGAATAAACCATATATTATGAGTTATTTGTTAGAGATCCTATTATACTTATTGTTTCATTAGAACATATATTTTTTTGATGGATTCAGTAAATCACCATCCTTTGTAGATGGGTCATGTTAGAGTTTCAGTACTTGATATTATTGATCATAATTCTCTACTACAATTTCCTACTATAGAAATTACCAGAGTTATGGATTTTCTGGGTCATTTTTCATTTTGGGCGACTAGTCTTCTTAATTATATTTCATATACGGTATTTATTTTATAAAATATTAATTATATATGATTTAAAATTAATTGTAATGTTTTCTGACATTCAACTTTTATTATATTATTTGAAAGAAAACTAAATTTCACAATTGAAACAACTCATTCCAAAAAATGGATAATAGATACTTATACTATTTCATTTGGGATAAAAATATTATATTAGGATTATTCTTCCATGAATAATATCTATGAGTTTCAGATGTCTTCTGATATATATAGAAGAGATTATCCATTGAGATCAGTCAGATTATAAAGCAGGAATCTATTTGAATTTGAAGTTCTCGGCCTGAATGTGTTTTAGTTTTCTTCTATGTTAGTACATTGATGTTTGAATTTATATTTTTTTCAGAAAAAATGTTTTAAATTGACTAACTAAATATCAATTTTAATTTCGGTATCTATACATGCTTCTTTTACAAAATAACAGCCCAACCATTTAATGTTTTATAGATCTAGAATACATTACCATATAAGTGAAATATGTGATGAATCCGAGTAGATTTTCATATATATGTGATAGATTATCACATAAAGAGACTCAATGGTGGTTTTTTCCATTTCATTAAAAAGTTTGAATATAGATATAATTCTTAACTAGTTATTATTAAAATTTCATCAACTGTGAAATTTTGGTATTGTAGGGGTCATTGGATGATAAGTGTATTTTTTTCCTAATGAATGCACTTTATTTTTGTTTTTCTCATTATTAGGGAGTGTTTGTAAATGTTTTTTTCACCTTATTAGAGAGGTATGTTTTTCTTTGTTTTTCATAATATCATTTTGCTTAATACTCATTGTTTAGATATGTATTAATAGTTTATATATATATATATATATATATCCTATTCCTGGATTTTTTTTACAAAGAACACATGTTGATAATGGAAAAAAAATTAAATCAATTATTTGAAGGTAAATGTAATTTTTTATATATTAAATATTGTTCTATTATATATATATTGGTTTTTATTATTGAGTTAATGGTTTATAACCACAATCTCATTTCCAACTTGAACATGTTGAATGTGGGTATTATATTCTACGATTCATGTACGAGATAACCACAACCAGGGTAACTACTATATTTCATATGGTTAGTTATATTAATTTTTTATATTTTATGTCATAGTATTCTATTTTTAATCAAATAATGATTGGTGTTATTGTAGATATTCAATGATATAATGTATTATACAAAAACTGAACTTACTCATCTTCAATATTTTTTTTCAAATTTTTGTTGAGTTTGATTACGATTTAAGGAATGTATATTCTAATGTTTAGGAATAATATATTATATTTTCCTAATTAAATGTGTTTAAAAAATAGTTATTTTTTAATAACAGGTGTTTTAACATAATGATATCAATTGAATTATTCAAAAAAATGAACAACAAGCATGCAGTAAATTTGATGTATGTTGAAATATGCTTTATAATAAAATGCGTAGATGATTTTTTTTGTTAAATAGATTACAGGATGTAATTTTTTTAGTATTTTAGTTAATGAGTACTGTTGTTTCATTACGGTATAATGTGTTTTTATTACAGGGATTAGGATTATTTGGGAAGTGTAATGTTTTGGGTTTTAAATTTTTTTAACTTTCAGAATCAGTTTTAATTAAAAGAGATGCCAGAACATTAAAAAATACAATTACAGTTTTGGCATGAGTTACCATAAAAACTGACGGCGAAAATTGAGTGTCAGCTTGTTTTTTGCCATCAGTTTTTTTAAAAACTGACACGGAAAGGTCATTTTTAAGTCTCCAATATAGACATCACTTAAAAATTGATGTAAAACATTTAAAAAAAATCTGATGTTAAATATTTTTTCTGCACTACTAAACAATGACATTCTTAAATGGTTTTCATTACACGAAAGACTAAGTTATTCCGAAAAAAATACACTATTAAAATATTAGTATTTAATAGAATATGATGTAAAAAATTCATTAAATTAATGGTAATTAATATTATTAAAAAAATATTTGAATATATGGTTGAATTAATTTTTTACCAATTAATTATAAATGAATATAAAAACTAATTCAATATAAAGAAATTTATTTTATAAAAAACTATTTTTATGATACCAATATCACCTCTACTTAATAAATTATATTAATTTTCACTAAAGAATTATATTACTGAAATAATTATATTATATATTCTATAAAATATTATTGAAAATCATCCAGTATATTTGACATACATTAGATAAGAAAAATCCCCATTTTACAAATAAAAATCAATATTTGTTTAAGGTAGTTTTACAACCTTTTAATGGAGAACCCATTTTAAAACTAAATTTTGACACTTCTATAAATTCAAATTATCAAAATAAACATTATTTTTGAAATCGGATGGTAAAAATTATATTATGGATAATTTTGTTATTTTTCTGATATGTTTATTTAACAAATAGTGAAATATACTCTATTGCAATTGAAAAATTTATTTTCATCTGTATAATTTATAGTATGAAATTATATTTTGTATTTTTTTATTTATAATTAGTAAAAAAATTCATCTATTAATAAATTTTAGTTCATTGGAATCATTTATATATTTAATTTAGATATAAAATATTACCGAACATTTGAACATATTCATTTTAAAAAATTTCTTTCTTGTCACATCTATTGGATTAATTTTAAATTAATTTCTACCACATTTATGATTTCTTTTTTGAAAAAAGGATTGAGTATTTTAAATAAGAATAATTTATAAATTCTATTTATTTAAACCTAGATTTTGTTCAAAAGTAATAGTGAAAACAATAAAAATTAATTACATTGATTAAGAAGAAACAAGTATAACCAGGGAGTAAATCACAAACAAAAGGGCCAAAATGACCTAGAAACTTGTAAAAAATCCATTTTATCGAAATATTTATACATTTTCCTCTATTTTACCTAATTTAGTTCATTATTAGATGAACATTATTTAAAATATACAACTCAATCTTTATTACCATTTTATATTAACATGAATGTCACCCCTCCTCCACTATAAAAAGGCATTTAACCCTCTCGCTTATTAAAACCTCTAAAACCCTATGGATAATCCAGGTCTAAAAAATAAGATCCAAAAATTCCTCCAATAATCCAATATGTATCACTTTGTTATGAAATAAATCCAAGGAAGTCCTTCTGTATAAGACAAAAGGAGTTACCCGAATAAAAGGTAACGTTCTTCAATGATCACATTTGTTTCATTTATTCATCCACACCTAAATTTATTCTTATTTATATCTCATATAATATCCTCAGTATATTAAATATACTTATAGGTTTTTATTATGTAGGTACAAACCAGTTCTATCAAATGCGATATATACTCATTGTTCGTGTGTACATCCGACTACCAACTCGCGAACCAATTTTTTCGTTCTTCCATTACCACCTCTCATGGTTGAGAATAATGATAGATTTATTTTTTTGAAATATAAATATGATATTTATAATTCCATTATTCACCTGGTGTTTTTATATAACACTTACCTTTATACTTTCCATTTTGTGGGAATACGATAACATTGTGTGTGGATGTGCGGACTTACTCCTCCTCAAAGCGATATGAATCATTAATGCATTACATGGAATGTATAATGATGGGTTTTAATAAAATTTTGTTATTTATTTGAAATTTATATTATTATTTAATTATAATATATATATATATCATTTAATTAAAATTCTTTTAATACGGCATGAAAATGAAAACAACGTTCATGCGTACGTATAACCTAACGTCTCAATGAACGTCGTATTTAATTTCCTATATCCATATTTTTTAGATAATTATAAACACATATATACTGAACATATTTGATTATTAAAACATGGTTTATATTTTTTGTGATTATTAAATCTTGATCTATGTAATAGGAACAAAAAATAACAAGTCAAAACATACGTAAAAACCATGAAATTAACACAAAAAATAGGGACAATAATGAAGGAGCACTAACAAACATGTAAAAATATCTTATAAGAAGATAAAATTTGACATAATGAGTATTTATAAGGTTTTAAAATAGGTTAGTATCATGATTAAAACCATTATACAAGATTTTAAACAGTGTTCGTCCAAAAAGAAGCAAAAGGTAAGGGATTTCATCTAAATTTCATTCCATTGAGGCATAATGTATTATTATCCCCTAATTTTTTTTATCATGGTGTATATAAATCCCCTTGACATTTAACAACATTAATAATTCAATATTCATGTTATTTTGAGTTTCAATTTCCATTATTTTATCAATGGTGGTTTCAATTCAAAGGTACCAAGGGCTAAAGAAATTTTATAACTCAATTAATTTTCATTTGGTTATATTAATTCCATGTTGTCATTAATATTATTTGATTATGTGTATAATGAAATTGAAAATATATTTATATATTTTTAAATATTTTATGTATAATTAATGTTAATACACATAATTAATTTATTGACTAATTTTCCATTCAATGTCATTTTTATGGGTTTATTTCACAATCTCATTATAATTGGGATCATTAATTAGTGAATTTAAAATAACATAAATTAAATATTAATTTTCTAATTAACTATTTATTTTTCGTCTCTTCTATTTATTCTTTTAGTTTCATGTTATAGTAACATTTTTTCACTATTTGGAAATTAAAAAGGTTTAGGAAATGCATTTTAGAAGACCCGACTCCATTTCTATATTCACTAAGAGATCTTATTTCCCTCAAGTCCATGTTTATAAAAATGTTTTAAGAATTTTCTTTATTATTCAAATTGATTTATTAATGAAAACATTACGTATTTTTAATTTTAAGAAATCTTATTTTCTCTTTCTGAACAATGAACATTTCTATATTTTTTACAAAGAGAAAGGAATTTTTGTTTTACCTTGTACATAATTATACACCATAATTTCATTGAATCTTCCATTAAAACTTTACAAATTAATTTTTATAGAATTTTTTTTAAAAATGATTTTTAACGATTTTTTTCCGAAATATTTTTCCAAATTAAAATAATATTTTCCTCAAGAATTTTTTAAGGATATTTTCACAGTATTCAAATTCATCAATGCCAAAAACCCAGTACTTTCACTCCATAGAAGAAATATTGTATTGATAAAATCCGTATTCTTCTTCTAGATGGTTTATGATTGATTAGAAAAAAATATGGTATTAAAATTCACATCCATGATTAATTTTTTATTCTTCTTGATATAGTCCGTCTTCAGTGACCATTAAATATTAAATTCCCACAAATATTCATTTAATTTATCATGGATATGTTTATTTCCTAAAATTTAATAAATTTTTACAAATTTTATTTACGTTAAATGTTTTCTGATATAAATAAACAACTTTTAGTCAATGAGGATATTTGAGAAGTCATATTTTTCTTTAATTATATCAATTATTATATATACATAATGAATGATCTAGATAGGTAAAACACTGGTGTGGCCTGATCATAGATAGCACATTGATGGATTAATAGTCTCATGCAATGAGTCAGCTGGCTAGCCAGATTGGGATTTTCACCGAGTATGTTTTAAACTATCTTATGAAAGGTAATGACAGTAAATATATCATGTATCTAGGAAGCATGGAAAACAATTACTAAGCATTTCCTTTATTCACATTCAGTTATTATTATCTATGATATTTTACCTATAAAAAATATATGGATCCATTTTTTTCTTGGTTAATTGATAAAATTCAATGTCTGATCAGTGTTTTACTTTTCCATATTTTTTTGTGATCTTCTTTTTGAATTTATTTATTATATGGAATGTTTTCTCAGTTATATTCCTTTCAATATTTTTTATGATATTCTTATTTAGTTTATCAGATATATGGAAAGTTTGTTCAGTTATTAAAATTCCATAATAATTATTCTCATTAATTCATTATTTATTCTATTATTCATATCCCTTACTAAGAATTTGATATCACCATTATTTTTTCCATTCCCCAGGATTCCATAAAGATTACTAAATATGGTATGCAAGGAAATTTAAAAGGAAAAAATTTATCCTCAAAATAAAAAAAATATTTTAATTAGTATATTCAATTTTAATTTGAGGCTCCTGTATATATCTGGTTTTCCAAGACTACTCAACCAATCAGATATTTGGGAATTTATTCCTTTCATCTATTATAATGTAATATTTGTAGGAACCAGTTTTGGGATACTAGGGTTGGGTACTTCTATAGTTTGTGTCAAAGGATGTTTAGTAGCAACCTTGGAAACTCGATTTAGGAAATCCTATACTATGCATCATAACCCTAAGATAGAAATTTATTATTTGTATAAAAGAACATGAGTCTTTATTAACATAATATTTATGGATGTCGTCAGGTAATTATAATATTATGTTAGATCATATGTTTTATTTCATAAAAACCACATTTTAGGTTTTATGTAATTGGTGCCAAAAAATATTGAAGATATTTTGGAGAATTTTATAGTAATATTATGTTCTATTTGATAATTTATTTGAATAATAATACCTTTAAATGATATAGTCATAAGATGAATGGTATTGAAAAATATTAGGAAGAATATAATAATTAATTAATTTTTAATAATAATCTGATAATATTATTAGGATCTATAAAATAATAGTAGGTTGCATTGAAAACCCTAATAAAAATTTTATTTAATTATTAAATTTCAAGGACTTTCCTCACATCATTTTGAATGTCCAATGAATTATATTTTTATAGATAATAAAAAGGACAAACCATGTGTTGGGTGACAACCCATGTGTAGGGTGATAACTCCTTGAATTTTAGTAGGTGGTGGGGCATGAACCCATGACTGAAGGATAATAATGTTTTCTTGCCAACCAATGGCATGTGTGATGCCTGGATTAGTGTACCATTTTATAGTTAAACAATTTGATGAATATATATTAATAATGAAAGAATAATAATACTTTCTAGTTTATTGATTATTGTATTAAATATATTTTTTTTGGAAAATAGATAGAGATATATATAAAGACATGTTTTTTGTGTCTTACAATCCATTAAAGGTAAAATAAAGTGATTTATTCATTAAAAAATTTATTTTCTGATATATATTTTTTAGTGTAAATGGATAAAATTGAAATCAGTTGAATCACAACTTAAGAGAGAAATTATAATTATATTAACATATATTCCTATATAATATAATAATTTCTCCACATAATGAAAAAATTTCAAGAAGAACAAATTTTATCCTAAAACCTTCCATTTTTTTAACTGATGTTTTTTAAATCATTACAAATTTATTGTTTTTAGCCCCTCAAAATTGCATTTTCCATTTGAATGTTTATGATCAATAGACTTAATCAATCCATATGATTATTTATAATTTCCCTCTAAGTCCATATTTTAATTTTACACTATATTTATCCTATTAACAAAACCTAGTTATATGTTTTTTCATATAACCAATATACTTTACATCCTCTCTTATTCATAGGATAACTTACTAAACCCTTTAGAGTGTGGGTTTTTCAATAGTGGAATTTGAAACTATAAAACACTATATTACCAAGATGAAGATTAAATTACGAGGACACAATTTATTTATGTTGGGTATAATTTAACACCCCTAAATTTATAAATATGAATACCATATTTTATAGTGTGTATGTAATACAATAACAAGTATAAAAGGGAATATAACATCCTGATACATTACGATAAATTTACTATTTCAAATAAATTTAATATATGATATAGATTTCAATGAACAAAACATTGAGCTTCTCTTCCATTAAAATAAAAATAATATATATATTTATCTTCACATAACACTGATGTTATATTGGATTACTCGCAATAATGGGACTCTACAATCTCTTGAGTAACAATCAATAATAAGATTTGAAGAATTATAATATATTATTAAATATTATTATTTAATATAATAAGATTTAACCTAGAAATTAAATTATAAGTTATCAATAGGATTAACATAAAATTACTAATATACGGTTGAATTCATTGGTCAACATGAAATTAGAAATTAATATAAAAACCAATTGAATATAAAGTAAATGTTTTTAAAAAACTATTTATATGATCTCAAAGTCATTTTTTCTTAATATATTTAATTAATTACAATTAGTGAGGTATATTAATGATATATATATATATAGAAATATATACATATATATAATCCAATTGGTTTGATAGTCATAAGATAATAATAAACTTATTTTACGCATAAAAAGATATATTTTTAAAAATTATGGTTTACTTCCATTTAAGGGTACACATATCCAAAAAATAAATTTGGAAACATTAATAAATTTTATCTTTCAAATAGAACTTCATTTTTGAATGATTAATGTCAAAAATAACTTGGGTATATTTTTTGGTATTTTTCTGAGAAGTTTCATTTTTTGATGAATAGTGAGAAACATATTGAATTTTAATAAAAACCTATCTTTTCATATATATAATTTATAGGGTTACATTATACTATAAATTGGTTTCATTTGTAACTATTTTAATTTTACATTTATTAATAATTTTTTTTTTCATTTTAGTATTTTTTATATTGATTTTATATATAAAAACTATGTGAACATACGAACTTTTTATCATTAGAAGCGTGCTTTCCCATCCTATCTACATGATTAATTTTAAATTAATTTATTCACATATCTAATATTAACTAGGAGAAATGGATTCAATATTTTTTAAAAGTAATAATTTATATTGTCTTGTATGTTAAAATTATATTTTTGACAATAATATTTGTGAAATAACTTCAAATAGGTTGCATTGATTAAGTGAAAACTAGCTTCACAACTAATTAAAACATAATATTAATTGAAAAATTGACCAAGAAACATATTCAAAATCCATTTTATGTACATATTTAGTAAATATAATTCATTTTATAGAATTACTTCATTATTGGAATAAATTTTTATTAGGTATGCATCTCATTAGTCTTTACCTTTTTATATTTATAAGAATATCTCTCCTCTTCTACTATAAAAAGGCACTGACCCCTCCGAATTATTCACACATTTCAATCCACTTGGATCTTAAAAATCCATCAAAACAATATCACAAATCATATCCCCTTATCCTAGATTCTTAAATCTTTTATGAAATCAATCCAAGGATGTATTTTGGTATAAACGAAAAGATGTTACTCGAATTATATGTAACATTATTCATATATCATTTTTATTTAATTACATTATGAACCCATTAGGTTCATATTATATCATCATTTTATATTATATCATGTTTTCTAAATATATTTAGATTTATTATTATACGATCACAATGTAAAACTACACAAACATCCATATAATGGGAATCACAATCATCATTCTCGTGTACAACAAACTACTGTCTCACAAATCAATGTTGTTCATCATTCCATTACAAAAATTAAGGGATGGGAATAATGATGTATTCATAGTTTTTATATGATATATATATGTTACTTTTTCTTATTTTTTTTATATAATAAATATTTTCATACTATCCTTTTTTTGGAATATGATAACATTGTTTGTGGATGTGTGGAATAGTTCCTCCTGAAAATGATTTGATTCATTCACACATTACATTAGATGTATAATGGATGTGTATAATAAACATATGTGATTTTTATTACATAAATATGATACTTTATTTATAATATAAATATATATCATTTATTTTTATTTATTTAATATTATATGAAAATTAAAATAGTGTTCATGCATATGTACAGTCTAACATAACCTTGAATGGTGTATTTCATTTACTATCTTTACATTGTATAGATAAATATAATCCAATTTATACTGAATATATAATATAATTAAATCTTGATTTACATCAGGTATATAATTAAATAATGATATAATTTATATTAAAAACAAATGTGATGTCAAAACATACTTGAAAAACATGTCCATTAACACCGGAAATAGCGAAAATAATGACAAATTACTAAAAAACCAAGAAGATTATATTTTTAGAAGATAATATATGATATCATTAATATTATTATGGTTATATAATAATTTATTAAAATTCATAGAATCATTATACATGAGGTTAAAGAGAATTTCAACAAAATGAAGTGTAAGGTATGGGATTTTATCTCAATTTCATTTCATTGAGCTTTATTGTATTATTATGAAACAAATTTCATTTTTATTGTGTGTATAATGCCCCTTGAAAACGAATATAATGAAAAAAATCATTCTTTATGGGATTTTTAGTTTCAATTTTTTTTATTCCATCTAATGATATTCGAACATAATGTTACCAATTGGTAATGAAATTTCATAACTCAATTCCTTTTGATTTGGTTATATTACTTCCTCGTAGTCATTAATATTATATTATTATGTGTTTAATGAGATTTAAAAACTATTTATATATTTTTTCTTATTTTATATGGATTTATATTTTATTAACATAATTAATTCATTTATTAATCCTCACTTCACCATTATTTTTAGGAGCTTATTTCATAATCACATTCTAATTGACATGGATTATTTTTAAATATCCATTAAAGAAAATTATATAATAATTATCTAATAATCCCATTAATATTATTTTGATATGGTTATTCAAGATAGTTTTCAATTAATAGTACAATTTTCCCATTGATTAGTATATATGTTTTTTTAGAAATTTTTTTTAAAATAACCCGACTGAATTTCTCTCTTTGTTCGTTGATATATTTTCTCTAAAAGACATGTATATAAAAATGTTTTCAAAATTATTTTTTTCATTTTCAAAATTTTTTATTTAATAAATTTTAACCCCTTTTTTCTTTTAAGGAATATTCAAGACTCTTTCCAAAAATATCACTTTTCTATCCATTTTACATTTCAAAGGGAATTGTTTTACCTTGTATGGAATTTCCTACCATAATTTATTTAAATATTCCATTGAAATATTACAAATTACTTTTTAATAACTTTTAAAAAAATTGATATTCAATGAAATTGTTTTTTCAAAAAAAATTCAAAATGAAACTGTTATTTTCATCAAGAATTCTTTTTTAAAAGTATTTATTATAGTATTCTTATTAACTAATGACAACAACCCATTCTTTTACTCCACTTGGGATATGTTGTATTAAAAAAATCCTTATTCTTCTTTTGGACAGTTAGTGATTGATTTGAAAATGGATGGTATTGACATTCACTTCCTTGATTCATTTTTTATATTCTCGTTGAAATATAAAATTTCTATTGATCACTGATCATTAAATATTCCCTGGATATTCATATAATATATTATGAATATGTTATTTCCAAAAAAATTTATTATTTATTATAGACTATTTACATTGAAATATATTCTATATCAAGGGAAATATTGATAAATAAACCTTTTAATGAATATTTATATTTGATATAATATCTTTTCTCATGAATTAAATTGGATATTAAATATTTGTGGAATGGTTTAGAAATGAGTGACATGGTCGGGTACTGATTATAGATATCCCCAAGATGCATCTGTAGTCTCGTGGGATGAGTCAATTGACTAACCTTAGTGTGTTTTTCAAAAAGTATGTTTTAAACTGCCTTTTAAAAGGTCTTCATGGTAAAGGTATAATGTACCTAGGAAACATGGAATCGAATAACTAATCATTTTCATTATTCTGATTCAGTCATTATTATCTATGAGATTTACACCAGGAAAAAAAATCTATGGATGCATTTTATTATCTGTTTATTGATTAAATGGAATTTGAGTTCATTTATTTACCTTTCCATATTTTTATTCACTTCCTTCTCAATTTATCGATTATATGGAATTTTTGTTTAGTTATTACCTTTCTATATTGATTATGCTAATTAATTCATTATTTTTTCTGCAATACATAACCCTCGCTGAGCATTTGAGATCACCCTTAATTTCTTCCCTTCTCGGAGATTCCAGAATGTTTACTAAGAAAAATATGAAAATATATTCTCGATGGAATAAATTAATTCTAGAAAAAGATAGTTAGTAATTAGTGTATTTGGTTTTAATGTAAGGATCATGTATGTATCTATTTTACCATGATTACAAAACTCATCAGGCTTTCAAGATTTGATTCCTTATATATATGCTAATGTAAGGGTACTAAGAACTAGCTTCGGGATTTTGTGGTTGGGGTCTCTACAAAAACTGTAATAGATTATAATTTAAATATTATAATATGTAAATGAAATACATTTTTAATAATAAGAAAATAATAAACATTGGAACTGATATGGTTTAAGAATATAAAAAACAATATGAATAGATTATATCTTCGTTTATATATAAGGATTAATATAACCATTTGAAATGGTTATTTTTTTCTATTTATGACCATTGGGGATTATAAAAATTCGTAAATATGACCATTGGGAATTATGACTATTAGTGGTATCACCATTAAAAATAGACTATTGGGAATAATTTATATATACAGTAATAGTTAATTTTTTTACCAAATATTTGAAGAAATTCGGATTTTAATAGTATGAATATTTCTTATGTAGTTCATTTATCAATGCTTTGGAATAAGGTATCATCATAGGGATTCACCCTTGATCATGGGAATGTAAAGATTCAACAATTATGGTTGGGGTAGAACCATCTATAAGAGATGTTCAATTTAGTAGATATCACCACCCGATCAATGATAATAAAACCACCCATGAATTTAACACCATATAACATGTTACCATTAATGAATATTATGGTGTGATTATAGGTTTTTTATCGGGGGGTTGAGTTGTGTCATAATATAAAATCATAATTAAATTAAAATGTTGATAACTCATATAATTTATTTTTTGTGAATGTATCCAAGGAAATGAAATGGTGGAATTTATGTAATTATATAATGAATTCAACAAAAAGCATAACCTATTTGGAATTAAGATGTTGAAATTATCTATGGGGTGAAATATTATATTATTTGGTAACTGTAGTAAAATATGAAAACAATCATGGAATAAGTTAAAATATTGTAAATACCATATATATGACATTAGATTTACATAATCGTGACTCATTTAGGACAAATAGGTGATATTTCAATATTTTTTCACACTAAAAAATATAGAGTGGCATTATGGGTTGTCATGGAGCATAATTGTTATAATGGGGAACTAAGAAAAGTAAAAAATTAA
Source organism: Viscum album (assembly GCA_963277665.1). Taxonomy (NCBI): domain Eukaryota; kingdom Viridiplantae; phylum Streptophyta; class Magnoliopsida; order Santalales; family Viscaceae; genus Viscum; species Viscum album. The sequence continues at coordinate 1,250,748,844 of OY728151.1, read as the reverse complement.
AAAATTAAAAAATTATTAAATGAAATTCCACTCACCATAAATATAAACAACCACTCACAACTTATCATTACTACATCCAAAATTTGAATCTACCTCTTATTTTATCTCCCTAGAATTAAGTCCACAAAATTACTCTACATTATTTAATTATTTTGTTGGATCTATTATTAGGTTTCAATATAAGAATCACAAAAGAGGCATGGGTTCATATTTCAATCCCTTAATTTCCTATTTGAATCTATATATTTTGTAAGACACTAAGATTTCATAGTAGGTTATCTCTTCAATGTAATTCGATAACTTGCGCTACACGCAACATCGAGTTCGAGCGCACCACGACTTACCAAACTAGCCGTTTAAAATGCATTTATGAATAAGTATTAACTGAATTTTGAATTTTATATACTCTATATAATTTGAGAATCCATATTATGTGTTTCTTAGATATAATATAATACCAAATTCAATTTTTCAGATAAGGGAATTATTTTTCAGAAAATGCAATTTTACTACCTTATAATGGAGAACCCTTTTTAAAACCAATATTTGACACTTTTTTATATTAAATTTCATGAAATTAAATTCTTATTTAGAACCGGGACATAAAAATTTAGTTTGGATAAATTTTTGTTACTTTTCTGATAACATTCAGATTTTGATGAATAGTGAAAATACTAAATTTTAACTGAAAACAACTGTTTTAATTGAAATAATTTATAGTGTTAAATTATATATATGAAGGGTTTGTAAGAGTAATTAGATTATATTATTATAATTTAATACCATTTTGGTCATTATAATTAATTTCACATTTAAATTTTCCATAATCCCATGTCAATCTTTTGAATGTTTATACTTTTTAAAACCCCCCTTTTTTCAAAACTGGAATTAATATTAAATTAATAAATGAAAAATATATTTTTTTTTAATTTTTTTAAATATAATTTATTTTTTAATTTTTAATATCAAAATTATCTTAGGGTGAATTTTATTTATTTTTCTCAAAACATTCAATTTTTTATGAATAGTGAAAAACACTTCATTATTGTTTAAAATCAACTTTTTGTTTAAATAATTTTTTATTTTATTTTAATTTATTTTTAGTAAAAATTGATATATAATACCTATATAAGTTCAATTCAATTCATTTAAGTCATTTTATAATAAAATTAAATGTATAAATATTTATTGACCTTTTTTCTGTCTTTTACCCACCTTCTCGAAGCTTTTACAAATTTGCATTAAACATTATTCTACCACTACTGTGAGTTGATTTTCAAAACTCCTAGAGACATTGATGTTATCTTTATGTAGAATTTTTTTCAATAAGATGAATTTTTTTTGGGTGAACAGTAACTTTTGACTTTTATTTACCACGGTTACAAGTAAATAGAGTAATTAAGGGTAAAAATGATATTATAATTACCCTAAAACATTTCATAATTGTATTAGATAAGTGTAATATGACCAAAGAAACCTTAGGAATACAATATGATCCTTCTGGTCCACTTGGATTAGATTATGACATTAATTATTATTTTATTTAAAGAGGAGTTAAAAGTGTGAAATTCAATGTCTAATAACAAAACCATTTTTAATATAACGTTATACATAAGAAAATTAGACTATAAATATTAATTATAAAGATAAAAATATTTCCTACATCATGTTATTTTATTTATAATTTTTAGACATTAAATAATTAAATTTATTGATGAAATAATGATGATGCAGTAATTACCTTATTAAAGAAACAATCAAATAAATTGTATTCGAAATTTTAAAATAAATATAATTTCAACAATTTTATGTTATACACAAATTTTATAGGTGAATATGACATGTTAGGTTTGATTAAATGTCTCTTGTTCCAAGTAATAAAATTGTGATGACTTTCACAAAAACCAAATACTAAATAGTGTCAAAATTGACATAAATGAGTTTTAAAAAAATTATTATTTTATGAAATTATATAGTATTCATAAAAATCTAAGGTTTTGTAAAAGGGATTAAATAATATTATATATGTCATTAATTAACTACTTTTGGTTCTCTTTAAAGTTTAGAGTATGATTATTAACCATATTGTGTAAGAATACAAGAATACATGGTAAAAGTAAAACAATTTAACTAAGAGTTAAATCTAAAAGAAAAGGTTAATATGGTGACCTAAACCTGTCAAAAACATATTGATTGAGTGGGTTTCGGCCTATATCCACCTTATCCAATAAATAAATTATTTTTTATCCATTAGAAACTGAAAATGATTTTATTATAATTTAATATTTAAAACTTTTCCGAAAGTGACCCTAACCTCTCTTATAAAAGGGTACTTCCCCTTCTCTTAATTTCACACCTCAAAAGCCATTTGGCTCGACCAAACCCTACTAAAATATCTTATAAACTTTCCTAAAATCATCCTAGATTCATTAAATGATCATAATTCCAACCTAAGGATCCCTTTTGATCAACTCAAAAGAAAACACCCGAAGAAGAGGTAATAATTTGACCACCCTCTTTCAAGTTCTTTTCTACTTCCACCTCCTCTTTCGTTGTTATTTACATACCAAAATAATAAATACAGTACCTTCTACATAATTTGATGTTATTATAAATATGATAAAACCATATTCGTTATTCCATCCATCCTATAAATGACAAAGTCACCATATCTGCGTATGTATGGCTTACCGGCTCCTCATCGTGGTGTAGTTTGTTATTCAAACACTTCATTAATTGGATGGGTATAATAATGAGTATAACTGATTTAAATAATAAATATAACATGTTTATGATTCTGTATATGGGATATACCATCCCATTAGATACTATTTCACCATTAAAATAATGGTATTGTCGCTCGGTTGTATGCATGGATAACCGTCTTCATGAACGTGATGAGATTCATTCCCCATACTAATCATTCAAGAATAATTTTAATTACATGGTTAAAAATAATGTTTAAAAACATAATATAATTCTGGATATGAATCAAATTCATCCTATTCATAACAAACATGGCTTACTAATCCAATCACATATAGGAAAACGAATCAGTTAACACCCGAAGCGATGATACTACTAAAATATTGTTAACAAAGCAATATTATAAGATAATATATGATATAATATTTATGTATATTATTATTTTATAATTTAATAACAATTATTTAACAATTATATATAATATTAACATATCCTCGACCCAGGAAAAGTACATGTTAAGGGTTAATTCCACAATCTCTTCATTATTCAAGGTTGCTTATACGTGAGTATGTATTGGGACCTCTTTATCATCCACATCCATGTTTTCTTAAAAATATATTTCAAAATTTTTTAATATTTCATATACTATGGGTTAACTTACTTTATACCCTTGTTTTACTTTTTATAAAATGTTTCTAATGTAATCTTTCCGTCATTTTCCAAATAAGGTCCTTCAAGGCCATTTTGAAAAAAGTAAGGAAGGAATGTTTTTTAACTTACACGGAGGGTGAGCTATTTTTCACAATTATAACACCTTAGAAGATTCCCTTACAAGATTATAAGAATATTTCCAAAATAAATGTTTTCTTTTATAATTACATGGCTTCTAAATTATTTCAAAAGAGAAAGATATATTTCTTTCAAAATGTTTTGATTTCATCTATGTCTATATCCTTTGATAGATTTTAAACTTGTTTGAAGTTGATTTATTATGATACAAATCTCCCATATTTTATTTAAGGTTTTGTGATATATTTTACTATGGATGTGTTATTTTAATACCATTCATGGTTTATGGATAAATTATTTACATTTCGTATGCTAGTTTTAATACGATTGTTTATGTTATGATTAAACCTTTTCATATGAGGAATGCACTAGACATCATTAGTGCTGGGTGGAGCTCGCTATAGCTCTTCAACAAATCGGTAGGTTTAATGATACAAACTAGTGTCTTGGAATAAGTCATTGAAAAAATCTTATTTGTAGTCTTGGAACAAGGACTTGAATATGTGGTTATGAAGTCTGGCATTATGCATTCCATCATTATGAAATTGGATATTTATATTACATGTTATTATTCGACTTGTATAATATCCATGTAAATAAGTAAATGGAATTATTTGATTTAAATTTTCCATATTATGCTGAAATTTAAGTTTAAAAGGATTTTCTTTTAGTATTATACATTACCTTTAATTTTTATTCTTATTTATGAATGTTTCTGCTATATTTATATCCTTTCTGAGCGTATGATCTCACACCATTCAATGTTTTATTTTTCCCAGGATGCAAAGAAGTATATTATGAATGACCTATAGGGATAGTCTAAGGGATATCAATGTGGCCAATGGAGATAATGTTGATGTTGTTTTTAATTTTATAATGTATTGAAAAACTTATGAATGTATCTAGTACTTCCAAGGATACTGAACTGGTTGGTATTTCTGGATTTGATCCCTTGAGATCATGCAAGTTTTATGAAATAATGTACTGACTCTAGGTAACTGGGGTTGGGGCACTACTGTTGTTATTATAGAATGTTTCATAAAAACCATTAAAAACTAGATTTATAAATACTCTGATTATAGAATATTACCCTAAGATAGACATTGAGGATTAGTATATAAGAACTTCCTAAAATTTTGGTAATATGGATAATTTGTGTATTTTCTATGAAATAAATCCTTGTATGGATATGATCAGATAGAGATGGCACTGACACATATGTATATATGAGTGAAAACATTGACAAGGAGTTTTGGGCTTGACCCAGGGTATCCAGGTACACAACAGTGGGCCTTGGTACGCTTTTGGTTACGACACTCCTAGGGGATATGCTTAGGATAATTCATATTTTCAATACAAGCCATAATAAAAGATTTAAATTTAAATACTTTCTCAAAGAAAACATTTTATGATTATATATTATATGCATAATATTTCCAATTTACGTTAGGTATTATACAATTTTGGAATTATTCATTGAGATTGAAAAACTAACCTAGTTGTGCCATTGTTTTGAAATGGCGCATAGTAAAAGGAATGTGAATTACAACAAATATGCATGATCGAAATATTAAGAAGGATCATATCTTTCATGATATTAAGCCAACATTTAAAATGGAAAGAGTCTCACAAGTATTCTGATCATATGAAGAAATAGTATCATGTGTTAATAAGATAAGTAAAGAATTTTCTCAGTCCTATGCCTTTGAAAGGAAGCAAGATAAGAAAAGGATTGAAGAGAGAATGATGGATAAAGGGAAGAGTGGAAAGAAGGATTTTCTCATATGTGATAACTGTGGAAATAATCACCTTGGTAAATGCTAGAATGGAATGAGAGTTTTTTATAAGTGTGGAAAACAAGGACAACAAGAACGTGTTTTCAAGGGTAACAAAAAGGTTTCAAATGTACAATTCTTCATGTTCAAGGATTTGGGACACTATAAGAATCAATGTCCAAATCATCAGAGTATACCCCAAATGCTGCTGCTGGATAATAATCATGTTATGATAATACTGAATATGAAAAGGAATTTTTAGAGTTATTATGTTGTTATTAATTTATTTTTTCATTCGAGTATTATATTTATGATGTACATGTAATAATAATTATAGATTATATAAGGATTGTATTGTAGTACTACTTCATTAAGGACTTGAGATTGTGTGGAACCCTGAAAAGTGAATCAATATCGGGTTAGTTTTTTTGAAACAATATATGGTTGATAGATAGATAACCATTAATATGATTCTGATACTGAGGTAGTGATTTTGGAATAAGATATGTTTGATTTAGATAAATTATATCGGATATTCTTGACTACCTTGAAACTGATTAATTATTTGTACATTCCATCATTTTTGGAGTTTACAAAATTTTTGGATTTAAGGAGTATATCAAGTATTCTATAAGGAATAAGGGATAAAGAATATAATAAATAAGGATTTATGGTAATTGATGGGGTTAGAGTGTTTTAAGAAATACATGATGAAGGTATTCACATGTTATTACATGGAAAAAAGAATATTCATTTTGTTTACCTTTCTTATAAATTTTGGACTGTGATTTTGGACAGAAATATTTTGGATATGTCTAGAGGTTGGAATGGATTATGTTAAACATGAGATACTATTGTTTATTGTTAGAAAAACATCTTAATATTTTTTTTTGATTGTCATAAAAAGGATAACCTAGGGGTTGGGCGACCACCAGTTGCATCCGGCAAGGCCGCAAGACCTGAACCCACAACCAAAGGGAGACAAGGTTGAATCACCTACCCCATGCCTTTTTGATGCCCAAGTTTGTATAATGTTGTTTTTTTAAATTTTCGTGTAAATTAATTATAAATTAATTATTTTGGAGCCCTACACGATTAGGATAAATAGAATATTTTTGAATTATATTATCTTTTAGAGTCAAACATGAGTTTTTGGTTGGAATTAGTTGAAGGATTAAACTCTACATGACAAGTATATTTTTTCTCTTATGCTATGAATAAATTAATTCTTAAACATTAGGGAAGGGATCTTGAAAACGAAAATGTTTTATCATAATACCTTATGTTTTATTGAACTGATGATATTTTAAATCATCATAGATCGATGGCTTTGAGGCCCTCAATTGTGAACTTTTTTCTAATTGATGACCTCAATCACTCCTTTTATATATTTACATTTTTAATCCAATTATGTGCCTCTCATTTCCACCAATTTTCTCCTAATCAAGATCATAATTGTTTGGTGACTTTTTCATTTCCCTTTCGCTCTTATTAAGACATAATTTAATTGAACCAATTTCTGATGTGGGTTTTACACAAAGGAACATTTCTATTTTTATCCTTTTATTATTGAATAACAATTTCAAATTGCAAGGATGAAATTTAATGAAGGGGGTATAATGTAAAACCCCATGATTTCATAGTACATTATCTCTTTAAAGTAATTCGATAAGTTGCGCTACACGCAATACCTAATTTGAGCACACCACGGCTTACCAAACTAGCCGTTCAGAAAGCGATTATGAATAATTATTAAATTTATTTTGAATTTTATATACTCAATGTAATTTTAGGGACCTTAGAATGTGTTTCTTAGAAATAAAATAATAAAAAATTCAATTTTTCAGATAATGGAAGTATTTTTACAAAAATTGAAATTTTACCGCCTTTTAATGGAGAACCCTTTTTAAAACCAATATTTAAAACTTTTATATATTCAATTTTATGAAATTAAATTCTTCTTCCAAATCAGGAAATAAAAATTTAGTTTGACATAAACACATGTCAATCTTTTGATGGTTTTTACTTTTTAAAAGCCCATTTTCTGGTTTTGACAACATGAATTAATTTTAAATTAATTAATGAAACTTATAGGTTTTTAATTTTGTAAAATAGAATTCATTTTTGAATTTGGAAAATCAAAATTATCTTATGGTGACTTTTTTGTATTTTTCTAGAAACATTGAATTTTTGATTAATATTGAAAAACACCTCGTTATTGTTTAAAACTGACTTTTTATTTAAATAATTATTTATTTGATTTAAATTTATTTAAATATATATATATATAATACCTATATAATTTCAATGTAATGTATTTGAGTTATTTTATAATAAAATTAGATGTATAATTTTTTATTGAACTTTTTACCATCTTTTACCCACCTTCTAGGAGCATTAACCAATTTGTATAAAACAAAATTTTACCACTTTGTTGAGTTGAATTTCAAAAATTTGAGAGACACATTTGACATCAGTAAGTAAAATGTGGTTATATAAGATGAAAATAATTTTTTGTGAATATTAACTTTTGACATTTATTTACCACAGCTAAAATGAAATAGGGTAATTATGGGTAAAAATGATATTATATTTACACTAACACATGTCATAATTGTATTGGATAAGTGTAATTAGACTAAAAAAAACCTTAGGAATAAAATATGATCCTTATGGTCCCCTTGGATTAGATTAGGACATTTATGATTATTTTATTTAAAGAAGAGTTAAAATAGTTAAATTCAATGTTTAATAACTAAACCATTTTTATATAGGGTTATACATAAGATAAATTCGACTATAAATATTAATTATAAATATAAAAATATTTCCTAAATCATTATATTTTATTTATAATTCTTAGACATTAAATAGTTAAATTTAATTATGACACAATGATGATGCATTAATTAAGTTATTAATGAAAGAATCAGATAAATGGTATTATAAATATTAAAATAAATATAATTTCAAAGTTTTTATGACATCCACAAATTTTATAGGTGTATATGAAATTTTATGGTTGATTAAATGTATCTTTTTCGAAGTAATGAAGTTGTGATGACTTTCACAAAAACCAAATACTAAATACTGTCAAAATTGACATAAATGAGTTTTAAAACAAATATTATATTTTTAAATTATACAATATTTCTTAAAATATAAAGTTTGTAAAAAGATCTCAAATAATATTATATATTTAATTAATTAACCACTTGAGGTTCTCTTGGATGTTTAGAGTAAGTTTGTTAACAATATAGTGCAAGAATACGAGACTACATGGTTAAAGTTTAACTATTTAACTAAGAGTTAAATCTAAAAGTCAAGGTTTATATGGGGACCTAAACCTGTATAAAACCTATTTTTTGAGTGGTTTAGACCAATACCAACCTTATCCTAGAAGTAAATTATTTTGGATCCATTAGAAACCGAAAATAATATTATTATAATATAATATTTCAAGATTTTCCTAATGTGACCCTCACCTCCTTATAAAAGGGTACTTCCCCTTCCATTAATTTAACACATCCAAATCCATTTTTCTTAGACAAACCCTTTCCAAATATCCTCCAAACATACCTCATATAAACATATAGTCCTTAATTTGATCATAAAGACAACCTATGGAGCCCTTTTGATCAACTGAAAAGAAAACACCCGAAGTAGAGGTAATAATTTCACCACCCTCTTTCAAGTTCTTTTCTTCTTCCACTTCCTCTTTATTTTTTTCCATTCCAAAATAATAAATCCACTACATTCTACATACTAGGATGTTATTATAAATATGGTACAATGATATTAGTTATTCTATCCATCGTATAAATGAAAAATTCCCCAAATATGCGTACATACGACTTACGGTCTCCACTCCGTGGTGTAGTTTGATATTCATACACTTCATTATTTGGATGGGTATAATAATGCGTATAACTAATGTAAATAATATATATAACATGTTAATTATTCTTTATATATTATATATCATCCAATTACATACAATTTCTCCATCAATATAATGATATTGTCCCTCGTTTCTACGTACGGATTACCGTCTCCACGAATGTGATTAGATTCATTCCCCATCATAATCTTTCAAGAATAATTTTCAGTTTATGATTAAAAGTAGTTGTTAAGATCATAATATCAATTGGGATATGAATTAAATACATGCAATTCAGAACAAACATAGCTTACATAACCAAGTATTTATGGAAAACAAATCAGTTAACACCTAAAACGATGATATTACTAAAATATTATTAACAACGAAATATAAATAGATCATATATGATATCATATTTATGTATATGATTTTTGTATAATTTAGTAACAATTATTTAATAATTATACAAGAGGTTAACTTATCCTTGACCAAGGAAAAGAACAAGGAAATGGTTAATTCCACAATCTCTTCATTATTCGAGATTGTTTATACATGAGTATCTACTGGGAACTCTTTATCATCCACATCCATGTTTTCATAAAAATATATTTCAACACATTTTTAATATTTCCTAGATGATGTGTGAATTTAATTTATATGATTTTTTGAATTTTTTAAAAAATTTATAAAGGAATCTATCCATCGTTTTCTAAACAAGGTTCTTTACGACCTTTTCGACAAAATTAAGGAAAGATTTTTTTTAAACTTCTACGGTAGGTGCTGCTATTTTACATCATTATAGCACCTTAGAAGCTTCCCTTACTAGAATATAAGAATATTTTCAAATTAAATTTTTTATTTTATAATTACATGACTTTTAAATGATTTCGAAATAGAAAGAGATATTTCTCTCAAAAAGTTTTGACTTCATCTATGTCAACATAATTTGATGGATTTTAAACTTGTTTGAAGTTGATTTATTATGAAACAAATATTCCTTATTTTATTGAAGGATTTGTGATATATTTGACTATGGAATTTTTATTTTTATAACATTAATGGTTTATATATAGTTTATTGACATTTCGTATGAAAGTTTTAATACGAATGTTTATGTTATTTTTAAAAATTTTCATATGAGGAAAGCATTGGACATGTATGTGATGGGTGGAGCCCGCTATTTCACCCTGATGCATCGGTAGGTCCCATCAGATAGACTAATTTCCTAGAACAAGGTCTTCAAAAAATCTTATTTGTATTTTTGGCACAAGGCCTTGACAATGTGGTTATAAAGTCTGGAATTATATATTCCATCATTATGAAATTGGAAATTGATATTACATGAGATTATTCATCTAGTAGAATATCCAAGTTATTATGTTAATGGAATTATTTGACTTGTATTTTCCATTTTATGAATAATTTTATGTTTAAAATTCTTTTGTTTTAGTGTTATACATTGCCTTAAATTTTTATTCATATTTATGAATTTTTCCGCTATATTGTTATCCTTAATGAGAATTTTAACTCACCCCATTATATGTTTTATTCTTTCAAGGATGTGAGGAAGTATATTATGACTGACCTATAGAGATAGTCTAAGCGATATGAATGTGTTCAATGGAGACAAATTTGAATTTTTTTTCATTTTATAATGTAATGTAAAACTTATAAATGTATCTAGTACCTTCAAGACTACTAAAATGATAGGTCTTTTGGGATTTGATCCCTTATGATCTTTCCAATGTTATGTAATAATTCACCGACCCTAGGTAATTGGGATCGGGGCATTACATATTTGTAGTCTCTTCTACATTTAAATTTTATGTGAATCCATTTTATTTATCTTAATTATTTTGTTCCCACTTTAAAATTAATAAGGATAAATTACCCACACCCTGTAATTTGTATCCATTTTGATTTTTTACTACACCGATGTAAGGGTTGATTTTCTATCTCTATAAAATTTAAATTTACATTACCATTTTTGAATAATTTTTAATCCTCCAGTTAATATCCCTTTATTGTGTTGATTTAATTATATATTCAATCCTAAAAATATTCCACACATGTGAGTGTTAATTTCACTAACATTATGCCGAATTCATCAGTCCTTAATATTCCTAAACCTCTTCACATCCTTATAAGTCTAATATATTGGTTATGTAAAGAGTGTGTCATTTTCCATGAAAAAAATAACTATAATGATAAAATAATTTGGATATTGTTCTGGAATAGATTAATCTTGGGTAGGTATCCTTGAAAAGAGTTTCTCAGATATATCCAGCCCATCATCTTGGTGCTCATAAAATGGGTTCATACTGTACAAATGGTCTGAAACTCTCAAAGGATATGATGTGGATAATTATCATTACAATTAAAAACATAAATAATTAATTCCTATATTTCTATATAATGTAAGTGTATATTTTTTCTCCATCCATTGAAAATATAATTTCTTAAACACATTAAAAATTCATAAACATTATAAGTACCTATTATCAATAGCTCTACATAATTTAATTATTGTTGTTACATTTTGACAATGGAGAGTCCATAATTATTTCATATATGATTTTTTTAATCAAAATATAATTTATTATTAATTCATTTTTTTGAAATATATTAATGAAACTTATAATATATTCTTCCATATGAGAAAATGAAGTATGATAAGTTCTATTGGAAAAATGTGTCAGGTAATTCTTTGTTTTTTATCCATGAAAATTATTCCATGTATTTTCTTTAATAATATAATATGTGGCGGAATAAAATGAAATTTTATATAAAATTTGGGTATCATAATTATATACCCCCTTTGTTTACTAGTAGGCCTAATGGGGAGACTAAGAAATGATAATTGGAGCATTTTTATCCTTTATTTATAATATCATGGAACAAGGCCTTAATTATATGATTATGATGTATGAAATTATAAAATTCCATATTTAAGATTATTATTTGATTCATGTGATTATATATTTCTATTTTCTCAGAGGATTATACTATTGTATTCATTGTTATGAATTTAATTATTAACATGGTGTTACTATTCTATTTCTTTAATTTGTTATCACCTATTATACATTTTCCCTAATTGAGAATCTAATCTCACCACATTTACTCTATTTCCTTTTTTCCCCTATTACTGATGTGTAATATTTTGATTAAATATCACTAAGGATATCATTGTGAAAAGACATTTGTAATTTTAGATTTTGAAATATCAATTTGAAGTGAATTTATTTTGTATCTAGTCTATTGGGGAATACTAAACCTTGAACCTAGGAATATAATATATTTTAATCAATTTTATAGGTAAAAATCACCCACCACCTCTATGAAACTATGGAGGTTCCCACTATATAGAATTATGTTAGGAGGCTATGGTACATAAGGCTTAACTGTCTAAACTAGACCACATCCTTATCCTCCAGCTCACTGAGTGTGATGGGGGACCACATGGTTGTGTTGGTGGTAGTATCATATCAAAACTCTAGCTACCTCCTACAGCCATCTGATCGACCCTTACATGACAGCATCCCTATGTCCCCTCCTACTCACACCATTACCCTTGTATCTATGGCCCTTCCAAATTCTTCATATCCAAATCCTCATGGAGGGTTGGTTGGTATTATGTGAGATAGCCACACCCATCACATGAAAATAATCACCTATCCATAAACTAACTAGAACGTCTTTGTAAAACATGGGATAAAAACCATATGCTCTGTGATTGAACATGTTGATTATGTGTGTGTTTCTATACAGATTCCCAATGTCATCCACTTGTTATAAATTTCTCTAATATGGTGCGATTGATATTTTCACAAAATGGTGGTGAATTATTTACCAAAATTCAATCAAAAAAATCTATTCTCCAACCCTCGATATGGGTATGGATGCAAAGGTGCCACACTCTATCTTATATATCACTACATAGACCATACTTGAATGTAATATAAGTGAAAATAGAATCTCAAACTATTTCTAGATAGTTTTGTGAGAGGTTAGTAATCCATGATTCACAATTAGAAATTAATATGTTGCCATGATGAATCTCAAAATTCTACTGGATGTTCACTGATCATATAGTTACCAGGAAATAATCCTCTATAATGTGGCACTCAAAATCAATATATGTATGATTTACATCATCATGGGTTTGAATCATTAAGGTCATCCACCATCCTACATATCCATGGAGAATACATTACATGATTAACACCATCTTATCCAAATAGATCTTTATAGGAGAAATTCTAAATTTTTTGACTGTGACTAGTCCTCTATCATCTGCAGCTCTGAATAACCCTAAAGAAAGGATTCTCCTTGCCTATAGAACTCAAGAATCGCACTAAACATATGTGAAGAAATATACATTATATATTTTGTGATCTATTTTCCCAAATAAGGTAAAATAATATCTTACAATACCATGTACAATTATACCCACTGATCAATAGGTGGAAGTACCACTCCATTTCAATCAACATGGAACACCTCCAAAACATACCCCTAGACTGAGGCCTCATCACTAAGCTCCATCTAATTGTGATCCTCTCATGGAATCATAGATAGAATCATTCATCAAGGAATCCTAAAATATAAAAGATATAGAATTTTTTAAATAGAAAATCTAGGAATCTGACAGAAGAAGGACATAGGAACCACAACCCATTCCTATATGATACATCTACCATTTCCCCTTGAAACCGGTTACTCAATGTACCTATTGGAAAATAGGGATATGATAATCACAATGAATGGATTTGTTTGCTACCACACAATCAATGGTCCCCCATGAACATGATAAACAAAAATGAAAATTAAACATTGTATCCTTAAATACAAAAAAAAAATCCTCACAACTACTCCATCACCGAACTCCTTAATTGGTCAACCTAGGACCTGATACCAATTTTACATGACCAGAACAATTGAGGCCCACCATGCCCTTGGTAAGCCATGGTTTCCACCCCATGCTCACATCCAATAGACCGTGGGCTGGTGAGAAGAAATATTTTAGCATATCTCCTATATGGGAGGCCTTATCATAATATACCTTGTACATATACACATGTAACCCCATAAACACCAGTGTAATGAATTAAGTAAACAAAAAGGATACTTAATGAATAAAAAATCACTAATAACACAAAAAAAAGTATGATAATACATAGTTATTGTTAATATGGAATGAAATAGGTCCAACTAAAAATAATTTGGTCTAACTAAACAAAAAGTGCAAATCAGTCTAATTAGAAAACCACTAGTTTGATAATAGTCCAACTATCACAGCCACCAAGTTCCACAAATCACAACTCCTTCCATATACCCCTATCTCGTCATTTAATATCATGTTAGTTGTATAAGAAACAATATAAACGAAAATATCCCATGTAATGGTGAGTGTATACATAACTAGTATGACATCCTAAAATCACCATGAATTATATAATCATAGAAATATTCATATTCAAACCATAAAAAGATTGTGAAAGAAAGAATTACCCAAATATGATCAATAGATTTAATAAAATAATAATTTAGAGTATGAACTATCAAAAATCCATAAAAACCCTATGTTCCAGGCTTCTGATCCAGAATAATCAATCAATCTATGGTGAAAATAACTTAAAGATGTTAATGGATTCATACCCCAAAATGATGGGTGCAATTCCAACTCTAATAGAGTATTCTTATTCTTTCCAAGCTCTATCGATGGGTGAAATACTAAATAAAAAAATATATGATATATTACACATAACATAAATTAAATATTGACTACATATGATTACTTGAGTAGTGAATTCCATCCCCATTATTAATAAGAGAATTACCGACTTCCCATAAGGATTATAATCCCAATGGGGGAAATAGATACCCCACATGGGAATAATGAGGGGGAAATCCATGTCTGATTAAATGATTGAATGCTAAAGATAAGTACAGAACATGTCCTTATGGTACATGATATTATATCCTATGTAGGACACCATGAAAAAACCTACCATCCATAATAGCATAAAAATATACTACACAACATGTGAGTCAATTCACGTGGCATGTTGTATCGTGTTTCATCCTTTAGTGTGTGCCACTACTCTAGTGGTGTCATGATGAATGGTGCATAGGGTGTGGCCTAGGTGTACATTAATTTTCAGCCTCTAAGATTTCCCTTGGTGTTTAGTTGCAATATATGATCAGTCGGGCTATCAAGGGTCACGTGATGTGTGGGTTGAACACTTGGTTCTATGATATTATTCTCAACAAGAAACCATGTCTCTGTGGAAATGTTGATTACATGGAATGGGATCTTTGAAACTACACAACCTGTAGTGTATAAATACTAATCACATAGATTCTCCCATCACCTATTCCTTTTTCATTATTCTTATCATTGATTAATATTGTAAAACTACGTGTTGAACATCATCCATTTCTTTCCAAAAATAATATTTTGTCTCTTCATTACAAAATAAATGAATTACCACCTCTCATTAAAGATCCATCATCCCATACAATCCACCATATGAATTCATAAACATCTGATCCTTCTCTAATTACTATTATTCAACATTGAACCTCCTCCATGACATAATCCATGAATAATGTCTAGAAACAATGATATGTTTAACCAATTCTTGATGATAAAAATAAATTATTCTATTAAAATGGTCAAACCACTTGTCCATTGAACACTAGTATTGAATGAATTTATACCATTGGATGAAATATAAATAATGTAAGAATCCATCGATGCAAATATTAATTTTTTCCACTATTCCTTGATAAAAATCAAAGTGAAAATGCTGAAAATAAACAAAATAAGTCATTCTAGGAATGATAATGAAAATACATGAATCCTGATAAATACCATAAAATCATGGGGACTAAAAATGGTCAAATATAGTTTTTATTATTGGAATATAATAGGTAATCAAAATGATATAAAAATAAGGGATAAATCCACAAAAAAAATCTCTCAATAACGGAACACTCAATGGCTTAGAACACATCTATATTCGATGAAATCAATTGATCCCATGAACTTTCCATTGATTCTTCATTATGGGATTATCTATCAAAGCATTCACCCCCCGGCTTCACATGTAACTCTTCCTATCTGGATTCTCTTATCTTGGATGCCTTACCCTAGATAATATATATAAAGAGATTTATATTGTAAAAAACTATGTTGGTTACAATAAAATGAATTAAATTAATCTAATAATTTATTTTATATTATTCTATTTAATGTTCCACATCATCATGAAAAATGATATGAATGAGAATTATTCCATACCTATGGTAAATCCCACATTCAAAATTCAAAGGATGTATGTGTTTCCCCATTTGGGGCTTTGTTCAATGGGAAATGCATTATCTCTGGAATACAACACATTCATGAGTTAATATATTTAAAAATTTTAATATATCAATATTAGGGTCATATGGTACCTGAAAAACCATGCCAACACCATCACTATCCATCAAAATATTATTAGAATTATTTAATTAGTATGACCATAAAACTAGTTCTTTTTCATTAATAGATCATTTTTTCCATAAAACGTTCATAATTTTAAAATGATTTATCTAAATTATTTATGATAAAATTTGGATATAATGATTAGAATTTTCTTAATATTATTCATCTAGTTTATTTATTTATGTACATTATTGGTTTTAAGCTATTATCCCCCATTGATGGTCTGACATCCCCTAATTTAACATTCTTTATAATTATATAATTTATCGTGGAATCAACACACCTTTCCATATAATATTATACCAAGAATAATGATATCCTGAAATAAGTCTTATGATTAAAATTTCATAAGAAAAATTATTTGATGCCTTATGACTAGATATGAGGTGCTTTATATCTATTAATAAATTGAATCAATGAAAAATGATATTCATAGTTGACTGTTACATTTTTATAACCAAAGTGAATAATGTTGATCAAAACATGTGATAATTTCTATGTGCATGAGGATACTTAAAACATCAAATCCAACCTATAATGTTAATTCATTTTTTTTATATTCTACATGAACTATAGTGAATGAACAATAATTTATTTTTGGATTAATTGAAATAATTAGTCTTTCATAGATAAATATTGTTTTATGTATCCTACTAAGAACTTTTGGAGCACAAAAAATATAAGACATTGATGAATCTATTATGAGTGTTTTTTAATATATATGAAGAATAAGAGACTTGTAAAACCATTTTTTCTATGTGACATGACTACTAAACCAATTTAAAAATGGTGAATATCCACCACAAATTTGATTCTCATTTAGTGTTTTTGGATCGTTTTTCAAGAATGGTGGAGTCCTTCATGAAATAAGTGATATATTATGTGGACACATTACCCATAATATTACAATTATTTACCTATTAATGAAAAGATTTTGGGTAAAATGAAATTACATATAGCATACCTAAGACTAGAAACCCCAACACATCATACTCAGTTTATAAAACTTATAAATACTTAAACTTATCTCATGGGAAAAATATTATCCTCTCCCTTTCTCGGAAAGTTCTTAAAATTTTCATCATCATATATTTTACCCATGAAAGATATATTGACAGTAAATTTTACTAGAAAAAAACAATATTAAAAATTATATTCTCATGAATACATTAATTTATACATATAGTGTTTATGTATCAAGTGTTTCATTATCATTATTATGTCAAATCTTAAATTTTAAAGCTTTGAATATGATGATGAAATATAAATTAGATACATATCCTAATATTATCCTTCTTGATATAAAAAATGAAAAAAATATGATTACTAGATGTAAATGACTTAATATTTTGTATAAATAATAATTAAAATAAGCTTAATAATAATGTGATAATAGGTTTTTATATATCAAAAATTCAGATATAATTATTTTCATTTTGAATTTATTTTATTTACCATTCATATTATTCTATGAAATCATAGTGACATAAATTTATTATACATACAATTTATTTTTTTCCAAGACTTATCAATGGTTTGTTCTTCCCTCGGTCCATTGATACATGTGGGTATTGGGTTCATTTACAAAAAACTATGTTATATTTGTTAATCAAAATTTAATATGAGAGTTTTATGGTAGTCATTGATCAAATTTACCATATTAATATAGATTACCCAAGAGGTATTATGTCTTATTTTTATTTAGATATTTTGGTTGAACTATTTTCTATCTAATGTATAATCAATTAAAAACATATATCCTTACTCAGGTGACAATGATACAACTATTATAAGGCCTCCACACACTTTTAACCATTGGATATGTTATGTGTTCTGTGCTCTACCATATGTGTTGTTATCACTTCATGATGAATTGAACACCCTCGTTTATTAAATCATCATCCATCAATAGCTTATGGTTTGACATCAGTTCAATTTTTTTGAGAGTTAATATATATATATATATATAGAAGGGGATATTGAGAGATATGTTAATTTTGAGTGGTTGGGAGGGAATGAACAGAAAAGTGGATATTTTTTGTTTCAGACACCTCATTTTTCAGTAAGATATCACAAAGAAGCAATGTGGGTGGGTATGCTGTAATCATTGAACATAATCAAGGACAAGGATAAGATGATGGCGTGGGTTGAGCGTGAATGCTCATTCAGAACATGGAAGTCCTTGAAACCCTTAGATTGTGTTCTTTAGTAATCTATCAGGTATTCCTTAGATTTGGAATGGTAATTCACTATGTTACCGATCAACACTTCGGATTAGAACTTCCTTTGCGGAGGTGGAACTAGAAAATGTTCCTAGGGGAAAAATTTCTTTTGTAGATTCTTTGTGTGGGTCCTCTAGTACTAAATATGTGAATCTAACACCATATACCACTACAATAATATTAATAGATGTAGTTTTTTCCATTGATGTAGATCAGGATGTGGTTAAACTGCTACATGATACTAGTTGGTTCTCTGTGTTGTGTCAAGTTTCCCTTATTAAGTGGGATTAACCTTGGATAAACAATGATATCAAGGAATGTATTTTACAATAATGGAACATGAGGTATTTAAAACTGATCCTAATTGGGAGAGTATTTTTCACATAACTTTCAAAAAAACCGATGATCTTAGGTAAACCAGGAACAAATGAAATATTATTCTGAAAGAAAGTGTCTCCAAATTGACTGAATGGGATAGGAAAATTTACCCTTTCACTTAAAGAAAAACAACAACTCAGGTCTGGATTCACATGCATGGGCTTAATAGGTTTTACTCGCACCCCATAATCCCTATAAATCCCATGTATTGTGTTGGGACTCTATTGAAGATGGATCAACACACTATTTAAGCGCACATAGAATTATATTTTCTTGAGGTGGTAAAATTCCTTGATATAGACCAAATGTTTGAAATCAGAATTGGGTATGATGAGAATCCTCTATTTTGTGACTATTATAAGATTGATTTCATTCATTTTCAAATAGTAGAAAACATCAGAAACATGTGAAGTATCCTTCATTTGAAAAATAAAACTCTTTGAAGGATGTTGGAAGGAAGAATAAGGTCATGGTTCCCTTAAACTATGAGGGTGAAAATTCGAGTATAGATCCCAAAGAACCAAATCAGAATGAGGTGAAAATACCTCTGGGTGAATAGGTGAAGACCCAAGTATTCGTGTTTCTACTTAGTACTTTCCAATATTTATTTATAAGAAAACCACATTGTGTGAGAGAGCCTCTGGTAGAGTAATACCTCCCCTAAATGATTATGAATCCTCTA
This sequence comes from Viscum album, assembly GCA_963277665.1. Taxonomy (NCBI): domain Eukaryota; kingdom Viridiplantae; phylum Streptophyta; class Magnoliopsida; order Santalales; family Viscaceae; genus Viscum; species Viscum album. Next base: position 1,250,728,914 of record OY728151.1, on the reverse strand, counting down.
GGAAAAAGATTATGTGACTAAGATTAATGTCTTGACTGAAGGTGGCAGATCAAAGGCTGAAGTCAATCTAGAATTTATGTTTTCTACTATTGTATTAAACCATATTTCTAATAAGTGTGATTTACTCAGCTATAAGTGTGGTTCTTTTACTATCTCAATTCATAAATATGTTAGACGTACATGTTTTTAATCTCCTAGTGAAGTCAATGGCACAAAGTTTGAGTTCATGGGGACTCCTGGCTTGGACTCTCTAATTTTATCTATAATTCATAAAACTCTTTCTAAAGATGTTTCTCCTGGTAATTAGGGGATTGGCGCGGAACCTTACGATTTTTTTTATTCCCATACTACATCTCTATGTGTTATAGGGATTCATCTTCCCTCAATATCAATAGATGTTGGTAATAATCTTAAGAAGAAATAAAGTTTTATAGTTGAATAAGATGAAGCATTGGGGGAAAAATGTTCTCCTCTATGACCATTAGGGATCCCTTTTGTATAAGGAATGGAAGCATCACAGACAGTGGATATTGATAATGGTTCTATCAAAAGGATGAAAACCAGGATCACCACTAAGTTGATTAATGGTTCTAAATATTTTTTTGGAATGGAGAAGGGAAAAAAGAAAATGAGGAAGGGAAAATTTAATTAAAAAAAAATTTCCAAATAAATAACCTCTGTTGGAATTTTCAACGACTTTCTAACCACACAACTGTTAATTCCTTATACATACATATTCACGATAACAAAACTATGTTTCATGGTAATTTTAAACCCAATGATTCCTTTTCTATGGGATTATCTACTCTTAAAAAATATTGTTATCATCTTTTTTATAATATTGGTCTTAGGAAGGAGGATATTTTATGGGTTTTTCTAATGTTTCCTTGAAGAATTTTGATGTTATCATCCTTGAAGACTAGATGATCTCATGATCCATTTAGATTGACACTGGGCTAATGGATGGATCATTCATCTATTACAAAAATAGATATCAGGACAAAAGGATTTTATGGCATGAGATTTAGAAATTCGTGGGTGGGAATACATCCCCCTGGATTCTTATCCGTGACTTTATCACAATCTACTCTTTTAGTGATATAATGGGTTCCCTTCATTCTCAGATCTCTCTCAGGGAACTCAAAGCCTATGATGATGATAATGAGTTGATTGATGTTATCTTGGTTGGCTCCAAATACACGTGTTTCATGAGATATCCTAATTGAATGGTCACTGATAATCTTGATCATTCCATTGTTAATAATATGACATTGGATTATTGGGAATCCATTTCCAACAACTCTCTTCCCAAATTATCATATTCTAATCATCCCATTTTTCTCAGCTTCAAGGGTGGGGAACAAATAATTCCCATACCATTTTATTTCAGCAATGCATGGGCTCAGCCGAGGGATTCTGATAGTATCATTAATATCATCAATAGTACCATGAATTGTGATCCGAGGGACTATGATTTCCTTATTAAAATTACATTTTTCAAGGCCAATCTAGAAGTTTGGAGAAATGTTAATTATAGTGGGATGGAAAAAAGATTATCACTATTGAATTTTCTCTTCAACAACATCAAAATGAGGCTAACAATGTTGATTTTAATTTGGTCTTCTCAAATCAAGATAGTATTGATTCCAAATTAAATTCTATCTTAGATAAGAAAGAGAGCATACTGAATGAAACATTCCAAATTAAATGGCTTCAAGAATGGAATAGACACACCAAATTTGTCAAATATTTTCAAATAATCTTGAAGGATAACCATAACTTATTTTATCTTAATGTTTTTTATCAATTCATTCATAATAAATAATGTGTTTAGGAACATGTTGTTTATTATGACACCAATCCCTTCAATGGTCTTGGTTTGGAGGATACATTGACGGATAGAATTATCCCCCACATTGGTTACATCTTAGGATAACCATTTTTTCACTAGCAACCCTCTTTATTTTAAGATAAAATATGTTTTTACCCTCAATTCTAGTAGTTTCCCTAGTCTAAATGGACTCAACAACTTATTTTTTCGATGTCTTGGGAGGTGATTAAATGGGATGTCTGAAACCTGATCTCCACATTCCTCACTTTTGGAGTTCTCCCTCAGGTTCATAAAACTCAATTCATCACCTTGATTGCCAAAATTAAAAATTCTTGTTAAATATAACTCATCAGGTCGATTTCCACGGTCAAAACTATTTATAAGGTTATCATCAAGATTATTCCTAATTGGATTTCAAGTATTGCATCAAAAATTGTTTCCTAGAACCAATTTTTTGTTTATTTAAGGAAGATATATTCAAGGATTCATTTTCTCTGCCTCCGAAAGTATTAATTTTTTAAAAACCCTAGAAGAGGAAGAAAAATTGATTAAATTCTTGATATCAAGAAGGTTTTTGAAAATATTGAATAGAATTTATTATACAAGGTTATTGAATTCTTTTGTTTCAATAACACCTTAATTAAATGGGTAGACACCCTTTTTGGATATGCACAAGTATCTATTCTTTTAAATGGCTCCCAAAAGCGTATTTTACTTGATCTATGGGTTTTCATCAAGGTCAAACCTATAATATTTTCCCTTCACTATTGCTAAGGATTATCTAAGTCATATCATCACTCATAGTTGTTCCCAAATAAATCTCAATCCTCTTCAAGTAACCAGGTCTCTCACTTCCCCTGCACATCTCATTTATATTGAGGACATCATTCTCTTCCAACAGAGGGTAGAAATAAAATTTGGGTTCTTAATAAACTCTTGAATCACTAATAAATTATTTCTTATCAAACCGTTAGTAGGGAAACATCTTTCATCTTTTTTGGAATGATATTTTCTAATTCCTAGAAAAAAATTATGTTCTTTCAGATATGGGAATCAGACAGGGGACCATGCCCTTTAATTATCTTGGAGTTACTCTATTTTGGGGGAGGCCAATATCTCTCTATGGTGTAGATATTATGGATAAGGTCACTAGGAATGCCTCAACCTTAGAGGGGAAGAAGTTATCCATGGTTGGAAGGAATTGTTTGGTGAGGGCGGTGATTGTTTCTATGTTGGTTTATTGATTCATGTTTTATAAATTATTGAGGGGACTTATCAGAAGATAAAATGGGTACATCAAGAACATTATTTGGAGTGTAAATATTCATTAATGAAATATGGTTACTATTACTTGGAATTCATACATTAAGACCATATCCAATGGTGGCATGGGTATTAAAAATATTGGGAAGTTTAATGATTCTCTTAAATTTAGAATCACCTGGGGTCTCATTCATAGTATTTCAGATTCATTGGGGTTTATCAAAGCATGTTTCATTGTCAAACTGTATCAATGAAGTGAATCTTTACTATGTTATTCTATTTGGATTACAATCAGAATTTATTTTTACAATATCCTGACATGCTCAAGATGGATTGTGAATAAGAGGTCTCATCTTAGGTTATGGCATGATAACTAGACATGATCTATTCTCCTAAAAAAATTTCATCCCCATGCTTCAATTTATAATGAAAATATATTTATTAATGAGTTATCTAATACCCACAATCTTATTTTACATGATGACCTTCATGCTATTGTTGATATCTATGAATTTATTTCTTGCCTGAATTTACTAGTCTGGGAATTGACTAGAAACAGAATTCTCTGCAATATTCTCTTCAATCAGCATGCCATTAGAGGCTCAATCACAGATTTCAATTTTCATTATTTTTTCCAAATGAATGGATCGTAACCTCATGGTTGACGCTCATCTAAAGGATTTCTTGTTATAGAGTTCCCACTGAAAATATTATCTTGAAGTTCTTGTTTTCCATTTTCTCTTTATGTGTCATATGTCATTAGTACATGGAGAATTCTTAGCTTCTATTTCTCATATATGTAATAGCCTCACCTATTTGTCATGGAATTCTTGTGGTGTTCGAAGTGTATGGACTTCAGTTTTCAGTTCTCCTTGCCCTCCTGCGATATTGTCTTTTCTTACCGCATTATGCTCCTTGTGAGCTCCCTTTTTAGTGTTGTTGTATTGGAATTCTTGAATTCAAATTTATTTCGTCACATTGCCTCTTTTATTAATGGTATTTCTTTTCATTTGAATTCAGTTATATAGCAGGTCTTTGATATTATTAAAGACTCATGTTTGGAACGTGTGGTATATTTCAATTAAAGTATGCAGGATTTCATTATTCTAAAAGAATTAAATGTTTCAAGGAATTTCAAACCTGTTATGGGTACTATTGAGGTGTTTTGGTTCCCTCCCTTAACTAATTTGATTAAAATAAATACATATTGTTCCTCTAATGGAAGACCAGGACCCTAGGGGCGTCTTTCTATTTTTGTGAGAATAACGATAATGGCATGGGATGTTATCATGGTTCTTGTGGACTTTTTACCTCTCTTGAAACATATATTCTTGTATTTGAACATGTTTTTTCATTTGAAAATATGAAAATTTGTAATAACCATTGGTTGGAAAGTGACTATTCTACTCTTGTGTAGTCTATTTTGTATGGGCCATCTAATATGGGTATTGCTGTGAGTCTCACTTTTCAGACAGTCTTCTGGTCAAATTGATCCCTTTTTAGGAAAAGGATTATAACTAGATCCTATGATTTATACATTACTAATTGTTTTTCTATAAATAAATACCTTATCCATTTGGTCAAAGTAACATTTTTAAATAAAATAAATAAAAGGGAGTATTTTTGAGATTTTTATTTTGTTTGTAATAAGCGAGGAAAATAATCATTGATTACCTGATTTTGGTTGATATAACATCCGTGTGTTTCATAATTTAATCACATTTTTCACATTTAATATAGATATAAACAAGAATTTCTTTATTATGGTAGAATATTTAAAATGAAATTAAAATTAAGAAATACATAACAAGTAAAATATATGATACCCAATTAATAAAACAATAAAGTACAATATGTTCATGTAAATAGTGATATTGAAATCAAGAAATATTCCACTACATGGTCTCCCATGAAATTCATACCAATACGAATAGATAATAAGTAATTTAATATTTTATATATGAAGTAAAATTTTGAAGAAGAAATTTGGTAAGATAATGGTATTTTTTTGAGAAGAATATAAAGTAATACATATGAATGGAAAAATTTAAAAGGTCTATTATATAATTATTGGAAATATAGAGTCAATAAGTATATTAATTTCTTTAAAACATACATGTAATCCTCATATATAAGAAAATAATATATTAGAAATGATATAATTTGTATATATAATTAAATAATTGACAATAATATAATAATTAAGTAATGATAAAAAATAAAAAATTAATAATTCATTATCAAAGTAATAGATATTATTTTATGAATTTTTTCCTATCTATTATAAATATTAAATTGAATGAAAAATTTCTTGAATAATGATTTAGAATTTTATAAAATTGATTATTTATTAGGAGTAAAGACATAAAAATTAGATATGAGGGTAATTCATGAGCCTTAGTATGGTTGGTGAGGACTCGCAAAGTGCATCCAAAATAACCAAAATCAAATCCAGGTGGAGACATATTTCCACGTTATTGTAGTAGATCTGTAACAAGTATTATTCGGGACTGTACCTTCCATAACTTTTCATCAATATGGGCTTTCGGTCCACCGGTTTGTCCTTGGGTACTGAATAGATTTTTTCCCCCCAGGGCCTTTGGGTTAGTTGTATCTCAAGGCCTTCAGGCCACATCATGTCCTTTAGTCCACCCCAAGGCCTTCAGGAAACATGAGATATGTGGATGTCCCAGTCAGATTACAAGGGACAAGGCTCTAGATGAGGATTTAGAGAAAACACAGACACCAGAGGATAGATAAATGGAATTGGATGATTGAGAGGATATGGAATTTCCTTATGTACTAGACCTATGCATCGCTACACATGAAAACAAGTTGACCAGCCTTGGAAAGTTGTAGTGTTGATATCATAACATTTGCTGGGAGGAGCAAATCTACATTGTCTTGACTGGGTGATTTCCTCTAAGACCTAGGAGTCATGTAATTGTGTCTTAATACATATATTTTTATAAGGGTTCCACCTCATCCCTTGAAAGGTGGATTATCAAAAATAAAATAAATAAAGGACTTTGGTCCATTCAGGCAGGTAGGCAGATATAAGGGTATATTTCATTTTTTAGTGAAAAATATGATACTTGGTGAATATTAAAAATACACCATATAAAATGGAATATATGATATATATTGTAAATTGAATTTATATGTTAAAAATAATAATTAATCCTTATAATGGGAAATTGTTTTGGTGAAAAAATCGTGGAACATATAACTTTTTCATTTATGATTCATTATATTTTTAAAATTACATTCCCTAATTATTAAGAAATTTTTATTGGTAAAAATGTCACTCAAAATTTATCTAATAAGTAGGTATTCCTATATCCATTATAATACACACATAAGGTTATTTTTTCTGAAAAAAATTCTTCCTAATTTCCCATCCCTATAATTAATCCTTTTTGGATCTTTTGGTTACCAGATAAATTCATAAGTACATTAAAATAAAAAATCTTCAGAAGTAAATAACAGACATATTCACATTTATGTAACACATTATTAACGTTATATTTCATTGATATTATCAATAAAAATCACCTACAATTATATTATGTATATATATTGACATAAAATAATTTTTTGTATTATATAATAATAGATAACAATTAAATAATTAAAAACTTATATCCATTAATTTTCTATTTCACATTCAGGTGTGTGTTATTTTTACCACCAATATAGAAGATGTTATTCTATATCCATAGACATAGTCATGGGTAGTTAAAAATACATTAATACCATATATATATATGGTATTTAATATTAATTTATGTATTTTTTATATTTATGGAATGAATACTCAAAATAATATTCATTTTTTGTAACTCATAAAGGTTGATAAAGTTATCTAAAAATTACCAAAAAAACTAATTTATTCCTTGCTAATAATGCTCAAAATTATTATGATATGAACATATAAATACTATATTCATTATAAAGTAATTGTTTTAATACCATACTTATTCTTTAGCTGATGAATGTATGAACAAGTAATAATGATTGTTTCCACCAAACTGAAACAACCATGGAATAATTAGAACACATAACATATGATGATTGATATAATATATAACTAATTGAAAAATATTAAATTTTCTTATATAAGTGACCTATAAGATATAAATTAAATATAAATATTTTTCTATAATAATTAATTAATGGACTAATTTTGATCATATATGGTATTAGATTACATTTGCTAATGTTGGGAGTTAAGGTTTGATGAACCCTTCTTGACCACTCGTTTGATTTGAACATTCTCTTCTATATACATGTTATTTTATTATTATTTATTACATTTTATGCAAATATTATATACCCTTCCATTTTTACGAAAGAATTTTTATAATAATTTAGAGTAATTCATTCATTCTTATAAATCTTAAAGGGGATTTAATTTTTTTTCTATACATGTATCAAGTTGTTGTAACGCCCCGACCCCATTTACCTAGAGTTGATGCATTATTACGTTACATTGGAATGATACAAGAAATCAAGTCCTGAAGGACCGATTAGTTTAGTACTCTTGGAAACAAGATACACACATAAGTTCAACACTATAACTCGAAAAGAAAAACAACACTAATTAATTCCATTAGAAACATCCAAGATTCCAAGATTATTCCTGAAAGTAGCTCATAAATAACTTCATCATATCCTAGGAAAATGAAACATGATAAAGGGGTGAGATCAAATGCTCGATAAGAGTAAGAAATAAAGCGGAAGAAAACAGAAACATTAGGCATGGTGAGAAATTGAAAACACATGCTTTTACAAATAATTAACAAGAACGATTTATGGCTGGAATATGAGCTGAGTAAATAAGGCCATAATAAAACATAGTCATGGGTATTCTAATTGTCTAATAACAACATGAAATATAAATAACTAATCTCATAGTGATGGAATGCATAATTCTGGAAATCATAACCACATAGTTGAGGCCTTGTGCCTAGACTACAAATAAAATTTTGTCAAGGCCATGTGCCTAGACACTAGTTTGTCCCATGAGACCTAGCAATGTTTCGAGGGGATATAGTGGGCTCAACATATAAATTACTAATTCCAATTAATTCCTCATGTGGAAAGTGTTAAACATAACATAAACATTCGTATTAAAACTAGCATACGAAATGTCAATACTTTATCCATAAACCATGAATGGTATAAAAATAACACATCCACAGTCAAACATAACGCATTAAATACAATATGGAAGATTGTATCATACTAAATCAACCTCAATCGTGAATAATGAATGATATTGACATAGATGAAAATAATCATTATGACTATTTGAGAGAGATATCCCCCTTTTTCTTGAAAACATTTAAAAGTCAAACTATTTATTAAGAAGTCATTTAAAATAAATTTTTTAATCAAAGTGTCCCATACCACATTGAAACTTCTAAAATGAATTTATATTTGAAAAAATTAATTTCCATATATATAAATCCTTAAAAACTTTTTTAAAACATGGAAATTAATGAGAAATAATTTGAAGAATAAATCTTCAAAACATTTAAAAATGATATTTTAGTTGGAGTTTCTAACCAAATTGGAGACACTTGAATAAAAATAATTTAGGTAATAAAAACTTTATAATATCTTGAGAATAAATTATTTCATGATATATTATTTCAAGGGATAGTATATAAACCATATAAAAGTGATTTGGTGTAGAACAACAAAGGAGTCTCAATGGAATGTAAATTGAGATGAAATATCTTATAAAGACAGTATGCTTAGGTTAAGGACAAATCAACGACATAATTATCTGTAAAAAATATAAATATATTCAATATGATTGGGTATTAAGTGTAAATAAATCAGAGGACATTCACACATATTATGGTAAAAACAACACCAATGAATTGGATGTCTAACTCAATAAATGGAGATTGAGTTAAAATTACTTTTATCAAGTTCATATAGGTGACTTGAGAATTTATCAAAGGAGTGATTATGTGTATAAAACGTATATCCACAGAAAGGGGAGTGGAAATTATGACATAAGAAAATGAATAGTGGTTCAACACAAAATCATGGAGTAAAATAAGCAATTAATTATGAGTAAAGCCGAATGAGTGGAAATTAGAATTTTAAATTCCCTTATCGATTTGGTAAATTATGAAACATACACCCATGAAAGAAGGATTATACAATGATGATGTAAATATCTATAAAATAAAGTATATTACACAATGAATACAATCTTGGGCAGTACACACACCACATGCAATAAATAAGTGGGGAACAATGGAAATCTCACGGAATTAAAAGTGAGATAAGAAACCACTTACTTTGTACATTTTCCTTGGTTGAGGGTAGGTTAACCTCTTATATAATGGTGAAATAATTGTTATTAAATTATACAAGAATCACATACATTAATATGATATCATATATGATCTTTTAATATTGCTTTGTTAATAATATCTTAGTATTAACGTCATTTCAGGTGTTAACGGATTTGTTTTCCATTATATTATTTGTTTTGTGAGTCATATTTGTTATGGATGGTATGTATATTATTCATATCCAGAATTATATCATGTCTCTAATCATTAATTTTAATCATCTAATGAAATTTAGTCTTGAATGGAAACGATGGGGAATGAATCTCATCGCGTTCGTTGAGACAGTAATTCGTACATACGCATGGGAAACAATATAATTATTTTGATATTAAAATTATATATAAATGGAAGTTATATCATATATACAGAATCATTATCAGGTTATATTTATTATTTAAAACAATTATAGATCATTATTATACCCATCCAAATAAAAAATATTGAAAAACAATTACACCATGATGTGGAGATGGTAATCTATACGTATGCACGTATGGTGAAATGTCATTCAATGGATGGATAGAATAAATAATATGGTTGTACCATATTTATAATAACATCACAGTATAGAGAATATACTGGAGTTATTTTTTTAGAATGGAAATAACAAAGAAAGAAAAATTGGAAGAAGAAAATAACATGAAAGAGGGTGGTGAAATTGTTACCTCTTATTCATGTTCTTCCTTTTGATTTGATCAAACGGGTTCCTTAGGTTGGGTTTATGACTAATGTAGGGACTCTAGGATGAAGGTAGGACAGTTTAGGGGGTATTTGGGATGGTTTTGGCCTTTCCAAATGGCATTGAAGGTGAGAATAGCAGAGAAGGGGGAGTGACCTTTTATAAGAGGGGTGAAGGGAACCTTTGGAAAAGCTAGAAATATTATTTTATAATAAAATCAATTTCCGTTTCTAATGGCTCCAAAATTTATTATTTATAGGCTAAGGTGGGGATGGGTCAAAAACAACTCAACCAATAGGTTTTAGACAAGTTTTGGTCACTATATTAACCTTATCATTTATATCAAACTCTTAGTTAAATAGTTTGACATTTACCATGTCTCTTTGTATTTTTATATTATATGGTTAATTAACTTACAATATAATTTCAAGAGAACCACAAGTGGTTAATTAATGGTACACCTATCATTATATAAGTCTTGTTATCGAACCATATATTTTTAGGAATAGAATATCAATTAATAATATAATATTTGTTTTAAAAACTATTTTATGTCAATTTTGACAATATTTGGTATTTTGTTTTTTCTAAATTCCAAATAGGATTATTACTTCGAAAAAAATTCATCTAACCAACCCTAACATGTCATATTATCCCATTAAATTAGTGTAATTCATAAAATGTCTCTAATTACATTTATCTGGATATTTATAATATCAATTATCTTAATATTTCATTAATTCGTTAATTACTCCATCATTATTGTGTCATAAATAAATAAATTTATATAATATTTAAAAATTATTAATAATCTACCATTATGTAGGAAATAATTTTATCTTTCTAATGAATATTTATAGTATAATTTATCTTATGTGTAACCCAATATTAAAAATGTTTTAGTTATTAAACATTGATTTGCACTAATTTAATTCTTCTTTGAATTAAATAATAATAAATTTCCTAATCTAATCCAAGTGTACCAAATAGGTTCATATTTTATTTCTAAAGTTTTTTTTGGTCGAATTATACTTATCCAATAGAATTATAAAATGTGTTAGAATAATAATAATATCATTTTTACCCTTAATTACACTATTTACTTTTAACCGTGGTAAATAAAAGTAAAAGGTTACTATTCACCAAAAATTATTTTTATCTTATTGAACCAAATTTCACTCCTTTATATTCACCATGTACCTATGATTTTCAAAATTCCACTCACAAAATCAGTAAAATTAAGTTTTATGTGAATTTGCAAATTCTTCTAGGAGGTGGGTAAAAGACGATGAAAAGTTCATCAAAATTTTTATATATCTAAAATTATTATAAAATAACTCCCATGAATTATATTGAACATATATAGGTATTATGTATCTATTTTGACTTAAAATAAATATAAATAAAATAAATAATTATTTAAATAAAAATTCGGTTTTATACTATAAATCAGTGTTTTTCACTAGTCATAAAAAATTGAATGTTTTTAGAAACATTTCAAAAATTCACCCTAAGATTATTTTGATATTATGAATTCAAAAATTAAATCTATTTTACTAAATTCAAAAAATTGAAATTTAATTTATTAGTTTAAAATTAATTCTCGTTCTCAAAACCAAAAAGCGTATTTTTATGAAATAATAACTACCAAAAGATTGACATTTGTTTATGTCCAATTTTAAGGTGAAATTACATTCCATGACCATCATTGGATTAAATGGTAAAAATATAATATAATTATACATCAAAAAGATTCATATGTATAGTTGACCTCTATAAATTATTTTGGTTAATAAAGTTGTTTTCAGTTAAAATATATTATTTTTCACTATTCACCAAAATATGAAAGTTGTCAGAAAAACACCAAAATTTTATTAAAACTAAATTATTATGTCCCTATCCCAATGAAAAAGTTTATTTTGTCAAATTTAATTTAAAAAAGTTTCAAATCTTGGATTTAAAAAGGGTTCTCCATTAAAAGGCAGAAAAATTGCATTTTTTAAAAAATACATTTTTTTTATCTGAAAAAATTGAATTTGTCCTTACATTATGTATAAGAAACTCATAATATGGATTCTAAAATTATAAAGGTTATATAAAGTTCAAAATTCTGTTAATACTATTCATAACCACTTTTGAACGGCTAGTTTGGTGAGTTGTGGTGTGCTTGAAGTTAATGTTGCGTGTAGTGTAAGTTATTGGATTACATTGAAGAAATAACATACTAAGATATCTTGGGGTGTTAAATTATTCCCTTCTTCAATAAATTGTGTCCTCGAAACTTTTTAAAATTGGTCTTGGGAATATAATGGAAAGTCCCACATCAAAAAAAGAGTCAATAAAACAATCACTATAAAAGAAAAAAAATAAGTACAAAGGTCACAAAAGATAAACCATACTAGGATTACATATAGAAAAAAATGGATATGGAAGATAAACTATGTTTCATGTTCTTATGGAGAGTGATAGAAAACATGATCTCGAGAAAGTTAACAAAAATAAAACCACAAACTTGTGATGGGAAAAATGGTCATTAGTTTCCCAATAAGAAAATTATACAGGCAAAATTTTTTAGTTACATTTCATAAAGATGAGAAATTAATATATGAGATTTACTAAGAACATAAAGAGATATACTTACTATTTATGTAGATTTTCATTCTATAATAAATTTATACCACTAACTCATTTTTTTTAACGATGAGTATTCAAGAAGACTTGGTCACACCGAAAGATCTAGAATAAACTTTTATATAATCACATGATCCATAAGGGATAAAATATATATTTACCTTGTCTTTTGAGATTAATAAAACCCAAAATGATTAGTAAAAGATCTGATGTCCCCCAAAAGGATATTCCTTTAGAGAAAGAAACACTAATCTTAATTTCAAAAATTTAACGAACAATACCCCAAAGTTAAATAAATACCATTCGATAAACAATTGTCCTTAAAATCCTTCAATATAATCCAAACTAATATTGAAACCCAGAACTTAGAAGAAATTGTTTATGTAGTCTTCCCTGTTAAATTGTATCTTCAAAAGACATCAACTACTCATAAAGTCACATACTTAAAAGTAATTAACCTAATCACATATTCTATATTATAGGTCAATCATTTCCATAAATAACCCAAATCCCTATAAATCCACAATAAAAATCATAGATAAAAATCCACGATTACTCCTCAAATGAAATCCCATAGTATTCTATTTTCCATTGGCATATAGTGTTCCCAACAAAGCAGAAGTCTTCCAAAATTACATTAATCACTCAATCACCAAATCATTTTCCTATACTAAGGTTATTCATTTGATAAGACATAAGATCCCAAATCAACTTATTATTGATCAATAAAATCATTTAACTAAAAATAATTAGTCACACTTACCAGGGACTTCACGTAGTCTAGTGGTAGGCGATAAATCAAAATCGCACTCTGGTTGTGGGTTTGATTCCCACAGCTCTATCTGAAATGACGGGTTGTCACATGGTCTGTGTGTTGTCCTTTTTCAAAAAATATATTTTATAACATTATTAAAATGAGATAAATTTTTCAAAATAACATAACATAATTTAACCACAAATGTTATCTCATACCTTTCATTTTCATCCCAAAATATAATAACTTTTAATATCCTCAAACCCAATGATCATATAAAACCAAATTTTTATTTATAACTATATCTACAAGAGAAAATATAATTCTTCCTCAAATATGATTTTCTCATGAGAAACTACATGTTTGTAAATACAAGGGAAAATTATTCCAAAGTAATCCAATCAATAAGGAGAAAAAATACTTTTAAACATTTCTCCAACCTTTTATTTCCACATAGCTTCTTCTTTAACCAAGAAAATATCCTATAAAATAAATAATTCACTTGGGTAATGGCCAGGTCCTCTACATTTACGAAAAATGATTGTAAAGGGATTCATGGGACCATTTTTATTTCTTCCATTGTACTCTTCATTTTTCCTCAGAAATTCTTTAATTTATATACTTCTTTCCCACAGATAAAGAATTTCTTTGTTCCATTGAGACACTTTCCTGAGTGTCTCCTTCCACATTTCCTACATGATGGAAATTGAGGATTCTTTTCTCCATGGCCTCCACTGCTGGAGCTCTTGTCATTCATCACCTTTCTATTTTTTGTTGAGTTCGGGAGTTGGTTAATATATATGTTGGTGATCATATTTTTGGAAAACTGATTTTGCATTAACACAATATCTTTTATTCCTATCAAAAATTCATTTTGATACTCATTTCCACCACCATCCCAACCTTTTACATCATTCTCAAAGATACTATGACTTCCATGGAATCCAGTCATTGACTAAAACCATAAATCATTGTGTGAGTAATAGTAGACATAAAATCATTTAGAGGATATCATGACACCATATTTTCAATTTGAAACACATTTGGATTTACCCAGGTCATTTATTCTCATTTTATATTAAAATACATCAAATCGGCTTGTAAAGAAAAAGTAAATTATCCTAAGCATATCCCCTGGGAGTGTCATAACCAACAATGAAGCAAGGCATGTTGTCATGCACCATTTCCCATTCGAGTCTGCCTCAAAGAAGTGTTTTTGTGTTTTACCACTAGGTACATTTGTGCTAGAGCCGCCTCTACCTGCTCGTATCCATAGATGGATGTATTGTTTGTAAAACTCACAAAATCTCTATAATACCAAAATTTTAGGATGTTCTTTTATACTAATCATCAAATCTTATCTTAGTGTTATGTTCTCTAATCATAGTTTATCTAAATCTAGTTTACCAGGTTTTTACTAAACATCCTTTGATACCAAATTTAACACCTGACCCCAGTTACCTATAGTCGGTGCATTATTACATAACATTGAAATTATACAAGGAATCAAGTCCCAAAGGAACGATTAGTTTAGTAGTCCTGGAAATGAGATACATACATAAGTTCTACACTACAACTTGAAAAGAAAAACAATACTAATTTATTCCATTAGAAACATCCAAGCTTCCAAGATTATTCATGTAAGTCACTCATATCTAACTTCATCATATCCTGGGAAAATGAAACATGAGAAATGGGTGAGCTCAAATGCTCAGTAAGAGTAAGAAATACAACAGAAGATAACACAAAAATTAGGCAAGGTGAAAAATTGAAAACACATGCTTTTACAAATAATTAACATGAATGCTTTATGGAAGGAATATGAGCTGAGTAAATAATGCCATAATAAAACATAGTCATCATAACCACATAGACAATGCCTCATGCCAAGACTTCAAATAAGATTTTTTCAAGGCCTTGTGACAAGACACTAGTTTGTCTTATGAGACCTACTGATGCTTCGAGGAGCTATATAGGGCTCCACCCATCACTTAGTAAGTCCAACGCATTCCTCATATGAAATGATTTGAACATTTTTTCCAACACTTTCGTCGGGGCACGCGCGCAAATCCGTCACGCAGGGGAGGACGCGCAGCTTGTGGCCCCGCATTCCCACTTTCCAAAGGTGGGTGGCATCTGTTCCTTGTTCAGGGATGTCTGCTCCTTGATCGAAACCGGGATGACGGGATGTTGGTTCTTCCTTTTGTGGATTCCTCCTTGGATCTCGTCACCTAGTCCGGGTCTCCCTCATAGATTTAAGAGGTATTCATGAAGCTTGTTCCCAGTGCCATATTTTCATGGACACCAGTTAATTATGCTGCTTCTGTCGAGATGCTCCAAGGGGTATGGTTGGGGCAGCAACCTTCGGTGAGGATAATGGTCACACTGGGTTTTCGTTGGTGTGTCTTGATGCTAGGGGATCAGCATGTCTGTCTTTTGTCCATTGTTATAGGGCTTCTCGAGGGCGTGGAAACCCGTGGCATCCCACATCAAACGCAGGGAATTGCATGCCATAGGCATGTATATTAGGTTTTCCTTAGCTTCCTATGTTTAACATGGGGTATACCGTGAGTTTAACGTCTAGTGGGGATGGATCAGACTGATTGGAACACTGAGAGTAGATCAGATAAAAGGACCGCCCTGAAGGGAACTCTGATATTGGGGACATCACGTGGGCGGCTTCCCGGATACTACGGAGTGGAATGAGGTGGCATGACCCCATCGGGATGTGGAAACCCAGGTAGGAATCAGGATGGGTGATGAAGTGATGGTGTCTTGAACCTCGTGGAGGCTTCCTACATACCATGCCTTAACACAGATCAATGTCCACATAGTTCGAGAATACAGTTTATCATCATGCTGGACGGCATACAGTTTAACATCATGCGGGACGATGGAATACAGTTTAACGTCGTATTGGACAATATAAAGTTTAACGTCATGCTGGACGGGCATTTGGGGCATACGCTCTGAGGCGGCCCATAGTGGTGGATATGGGGCTTACGCTCTAAGGCGGCCCATAATGGTGGATATGGGGCTTACTCTCTGAGGTGGCCCATATTCGTGGATATGGGGCATACGCTCTAAGCAAGCCCATAATGGTGGTTGGTGAACCGAAACTAAGGGGGTCGGAACAACCGATTGATGGGCTTGAACCTCATAGAGGATACCTACATAGCATGCATTAGCATGGAACAAAGTCCACGTAGATTGGGTGGTATAGTTTAACGTCATGCGGGATGAGGGCATACAGTTTAACGTCATGTTGGACGGCATACAGTTTAACATCAGGCGGGATGAGGCATACAGTTTAACATCGTGCGGGATGGCATACTATTTAACGTCATACTGGATGTGCATTTGGGGATTAAACTCTGAGACGGCCCAAGGTGTTGGCGAATTGATGTGAAGAGGTCGGAATGACCAGGTGGTGGGATTGAACCACGTGGAGGCTTCCTACATACCATGCTTTAGCACAAATCAAAGTCACCGTAGTTCTCTGGGATGGGGCTTACGCACTGAGGCGGCCCACAAGAGGTTTTCATGGTTGATAATCACTCTAAGCCCACGTGAGTCATTCTCTGTGTGAGAAATAAGAGGCAGCATGTACCAGCCGATCACATAGAGAAGGGTGCGTCTGTGAGAAGCGGAGAGGGGCTTACGCGTTGAGCGGCCCTTAGTGTCGTCAATTACTCTAGGATGGAGGCCCGAGATGCGGCAATGCACCAAGGGAGAGGTATTTGGGACCGAACAAAGGAGATGCCTCATTCCCTATCACACCCTCCACTGGCCTTGGCAGTGGGAAAGTATGAAGGTGCATGGGTGCTACCTTCAGAAAGAGAGGCTAGGGGCTTACGCTCTAAGGCATCCCTTCCCCCGTGGACAAACTCCACTCTAAAAGGGAGGATATCATTCTATGTGAGGAAGATCTCATTCCTGTGGATATGAGTGGTGTAAAGAATGTCCGAGCCGGGGGGACCCTACGTGCGAGGCATTAGGTCGGATCACAGTTTAACGTCATGTGTTGAGGAAGAGGTGCTTGGCAGTTTAACGTCCTACAGCTCGGACGAGGTGGGTTCGCTTCACACCCCCAGGGCTTACATGACCGGTACCCTATACACCATGTGGGAGGGAAGGCATCGGAAAGGCCGGGGCGAAGGGGGGCCGCAGGGCGAACCATCGAGGGGTCCACGTTAGCGTGGCTATGAGAAGAAGCAATAGCCGTTAGTGTGCCAATACGAAGGAGCATAAGGCAAAGCAACGCAATGGGAAACACCACCCAAGGGACCTTGAGGTTACTTCGTAAGACCCCGGACGGCCGTACGGGAAAACAGCGCATGAAACATATGCTCGGTATGGAGGACATTAGGCGTCTATGTAGGGAGCCACCCGGGGGGAGTCAAGGTGAGGGGTCTTGGGGATTGCGCGCAAATAGATGGTTTGCGTGAAAAACACCGGGATGGAGCGTAATTGGGGCAGGTGGATTTCACGCGAAGGAGGGGAATTTCACGCAAGTGGCAACGACTGAATCCCATGCAAAGGCCGCACTGCGTGAAAGGATTTCATGCAATAGGAACGTTTTTCACGCAATGGGATAGATTGCGCAGAATAGAGGAACACTGAGGGGCTTGGGACTTTATCTAAGCCAGTGGGATTGTGCGCAATGGTGGATCCTAGGGCAAGGTTGCGTGAAAAGATTCAATACTGAATGTCATCTTGTGTGCGCGGAAGTCCTATTTCGGGCACGAGAGCCGGATGAAATTCTGCAACCCAGAAATGGAAGGGGTCTCCTCTAATTTATAGGCTCCTGGCATCGCGGAATCCAGGCAGCGCGCGAAAGATTGTGCGACAGGGAAGGTGCGCGCAAAAGGGAAATGCGCGGGTTCGGGCGCGCAAAATTGCACACCGGAGTTGGGGTCCTTTCGCGAATCCAGGACTCCTTTCCCGTGGCCAAAATTTTTTTGCACAAAGCATCCTTAATTTTGTGCAACGCTTTTGGGCCCTCCGGACCGTGCCTCTGAGTCCGAATATGACTTCGCTTCATCATTTAGAACCTTACTTTAAGAGTTACGGTCTTTTTCATCATCTACAAATCCCCCCCCTCCCCTCGTAATTGGATCGGTGAGAGGTCTCAACGATCGGATTACGAGTGAAATGCTGAAACGCCGAAGTGGTGGATTTCGTGGGCACTTTGCGCGAAATAGCCAACAGGGCACACAAAACTCTGGTTCGGCGCGGAATATGCATTCCACGTGGAGCGGAACCCCGACCTCGCCTATAAAAAGGGGCCCTAGGTCCCATGTTCCTTACTAAAGCTTTTCCAACCAATAGGCTCTGAGCTCTCGCGTGCAAAATTTCCTTTGCAACGGTGCGGAAAGCATGAGGTGTTGGTGCCTAATTCATTCTGAATTTCGGATGAATTTACTTGCTAACATAGGATATTTCATGCAGACGGTTCTGATTTCGCGCCCTACTCTGCAATTTTGCGCCACAGATCCAAATTTAAAACCACTCTGGCCGATTTCGCGCAGCCCATCTGGATTTTGCGCAACTTGTCCAGATTTCGCGCAACTCTCAAAGAACTCAAGATGGTCGCGAACTAAGTCGATTAGCGGGAAGCCGCCACTCGTAGGGTTGAAATGGTAGTGAATGAAGAGGTTTATGGCACCAAGGTGGTTGTTTCCACCAACCTTACCGTGTTAAACCTGTTGACCCCTGCGTAGAAGGAGTTTCCTCTGTCCAACAATCTCCCGCTCTGGAACTTCAGCATCCTGGAGGAGGTTCCACTGCCGGGCTTCGATGTGGACACACCGCGGTCATGGGTGACCCAGGAGGACAACCTTCCCCATTAAAACATCACCAAAAAAGGTCATCCTTCTAGAGAGTCCAGACTCATGGATGTGTATATCCTGAACCCAAGGACCAGGACCATTGATGGGGGTGATCCCGTTGCAGAGAGCTCCCCGACCCTTTAAGCGGGAACTTTTAGTCAGAGAATCACGGACGTCAATAAGGGCTGGCTGCAAGATTGGGACTTTTGTTCTGGAGGTAACTTCAACAGTGAGTGGGCCTAGGCGTACTGGGTTCGCCATCGTGCGACCAATTCGGGGTCAAGCTATGGTACATTGGTATTTTCAAGGTGGTGTGGATGTCGCAGTTCCACTTCCACTGTCAGCCTGAACTTGGGCCGGAGCTGTTCACCCGGTGGTCCCCTAACACCAAAACATTACACCTTCACCATGGGGAAGTTGTGATCAGCCTCTGGGACGTTCACGGAATCGAAGGTATCCCACTAGAGGGCTACCAATACGACGAGTTCATTCCTCCATTGAACACCTGGGAAGACAGGTCACGGACCGCCATGCTGACGTGGAACCTGTTGGAGCTGGCCAAAGAGTGGATGGGGCTCAAGAACATCCTGAAGGACAATGCCTACAAGGACTGGTTCAGCCAGTTCCCAAAGAAAGAACCGACGGTCAAGATGTCGGGATGGGGAAAATGGTGCCCCACCGTGGCTGAAGGGAGTATGAATGGATCATACTAGAGGACCCTGGAGGCGGGGCAATACCAATCGTGGGGCTACCGCGTCATTGAGGACCAGGACCTGAATGTTCGATATGCCGGGTTCCTCACCACACTCCGGAGCCGGTGGCTCCTACCGGTGCGGGATACAAGAATGGGCATCCGTCCAGCAACACTGGTGATGGCGGGCACCATGGCCGCCAAAAAAAGGTTCAATCTAGGGGTCCATGTGCTGGACAGGCTGTATGCCATCCTGGGACGCATCTCATGAGGGGGGTCGCCTAGGAGGGTGTCTGGCCCCTTCCAGATCATTCACAGCTGGGTGGCAGAAAATCTTAGTGGATACACCTTTCCGAACATTGTTCGTCCTCTGGGAAACGTCCTGTGACCATATCTCTTGAATATTGCCGGGGTTGCACCTATGACGCTCAACGAGGAGGGCGTAAGGATCCATATCGGTAACCACTCCAATTTCAAATTCAAAAAGTTCCCCACCTCGGTCGGTCAGATAGTGGACAATGGGAAGGGCTCGCTGGAGCAGCAAGAATACATCCATAGCATCCGAGGTGGGATGCTTGTACCTCGGATTGACGAGAAGATCATCTGCGAGCCTTACGTGCCATCCCGATTCGCCAGGCAGTTTGGGTGCCTCTAACGAATGCTGAAGAAGGTATTCACTGATATCCAGGAGGAGAAGAATCCATGCGTCCTTCTACAGATGTGGTTAATGTTCACCACCTATGGCTCTAGTGAGTTCATTACCCTTCCTCCCACTGGGGTCGACGCTGGCTTATCAGTAGATTATGACGAACACTGGACTATCGTATACCCTGAGGGGATTTTATGCAAGCGAGTCCGGCAACTAAAGACTACCCGTGTGGAAACTGGGCAACGGGGGAGCAGGAAAGGTGCAGCTAGAAGGGGGGAACCAGGCGCGCGCCAGGCAGTGAGGCCTACGCAGGCTGGTACCTCAGCATCGGGGACATTTCATGGTGTTGATGTGACCTCGTTTCCCAGAGGGGGGTCACACGAGGTGGCCAGAGAGCTGCCCGGGAAGCAGATAAGATACCTTCTCAAACCATCCCAAGATGCAATCCTTCCGATGTTTTTTTCGGCTTGGATGACTCTGCGGTAATAAATGAGCGTTGAAACCATCTTGCAGAAGATAATGCAGGATGGGATCCAGCTGCTAGAGGTCTGGCTCATTTGAGTTATTGATAGAATAAACATCCATCGGCGGCATGCATATCTAACGGCCATTGACTCATACGTTCTCCAAAGGGGTCAGCGTGCGGAGCCACCTTTCTTGGTGAAAGTGATGCTCGACCAAGAGCATGATCCAGAAGTGATGTTGTCGGGAGAAGGCGACAGTGATGTGGAGTCAAAGGGAGAGGAGGAGACAGAAGAAGAAGGTGAAGGTGAAGGAGAAGATAAAGGAGAAGGAGAACCTGAAGGGGAGGGATTTTAGGGGTCGGCCTACCTAGGGAGTCTCCGGGAGAGCGGCGAGGTTGTCAGCTCTGATATCGATATAACTGAGCTACTCGAGGTCCGTCTCTATCCTTATTCATCCCCCTTTATCCATTCTATTCTGAAAATTCTAATCCATCTCTCTATCTCACTCAGGAGCACATAGTTGCTAATCAGGCATCCCCAACAGAAGAAGGAGGAGAGGTTCCTGTGGGACAGGATGGGGCTACAATGCCCATTATTTAACTGACAAGTGTAGAGGGGTCTCCTTCCATGACGGCTCATATAGCGGCCAACACACCGGAGGGTGATGCTCTGGGTTCCTGTAAGTCCCCTGCTTCGCTACTAGTGATTACTGTCAGAAAACCCACATAATCAGGATGCTCCTTGTATAGTGATCTCGACGTTGGAGGCTCGTCAGGATACTGAGCCCGGGCCATCTGTGCGTGGACTAGCAGTAGACGTACCACCTCCTCCAGAACCTACTTCCCAAACTGAGTCGGCCCCAACAATTGGTGAGCATGGGGCGACGGACATCGACGGTGATGTTATTGGAGAACGGCCGAAAGCTGACGGAGGCACCACCACTTTCGGGGTGAGAGGGGAAGTTCGCCCGAACGTCGAGGATCCTATTCCTCATGAAGGCATCCCTAATGAAAATTCTTCTGCTGACCTGCTGGATGCCTTTACTACGTACCGGCCTGCTGATCCCAAGGAGATAGACGAATCAGACTCAGAAGTGGCCAAGGAGAGCCGGATGACACAATGCAAAGGGTGGAAGTGTATTCATCACATTCTCAGGAAGCCTCAGACGGATTGGCTGAGGTGGATGGGATCACTCCAGAGCTGGATGTGCTTCCTGTGTGCCAGAGGGGATGATGCTCAATGCCTTCATCTGATGGTCCATGATTACATGTCCGAGAAGATGTGAGAGCAGCCGGCGCACCAACATTTCCCAATGTCAGGACAGATCAGTGAGCACCCAAGCATTTTTGAGGGTGGAGCAGGAAGTCTGGAACCTTGAAGGGAAGGTGGAAGAGAAGGAGGTCTTCATTGCAACATGGACTGAGCTCATGGACCAACTGATGGCCCAACTGGATAATGCCCAAGAACAATTGATGGAGGCGACTCACCAGATGACCGTACTTTAAACCGAGCGGGCGCAGGCGCAAGCTAGGATTGGTGAACTGTTCTCTGTGGCTGCTGATGAAGAGAGAGTCTTCAGGGAGTGAGAAGCAGTCCTGGAGGCTACCAGCCAATGGGTAGTGGCGTTGGAAAGATCAATCCAGCATGCTGAACCTTAAGGGCTCTGTTTTTCCCATCTCATGAACTTTTTTCTTTCACTGCTCAATATTTCGATCGAATGTATGGACCAATCTATTTATCTGTACCTTTGGTTTAAAATGCTCAACCATAATCCTGAAATGAATAACAACTCACCCCTAAGCTCATGTGGGTCGCACCCAATGTGAGAAATAAAGGATGTCTGTGTTATCATTCCATCAAACTGTGGGGCGTCAACAAAGCTTCAGGCATCCGAAATCGGGCCTGGACTTCTGAGGAGAAGATGGACGTACGACCGAAGGGATGGGACCTCAGACCAATCGATGTATCATCTCCTCAATGTGCTCTAACACATGAGCGGGGAAATTCCGGGGCATTGAAATCCATCCAAACATAGGGAGATTAAAAAGGTGAATCACTTTGCCCAAATTCAGAACACTATGGGGGCGCGGCGATGGAGGATAACTGTAAACCATGGCGGAAACGCAACATCCATATCGCATTGGCCTGAAATGGGGACAACAAATAAGGGCTGACCACTGACCATGTTCGCAACATGGGGCCTAACTCAAATATCGTCAATCAGTTCTCCGAAATGTTGGCCCAGGACAGCAGGCGGGCCATGGGTCAATTATCCACACTGTTACAACAGGCAGACCAACGGTCTATCATCCATATTGTTACAATAGGCAGACCAAAGTTCTATCATCCATATTGTTACAGCAGGCGTAATACAGGTCTATCATCCATATTGTTATAATATGCGGACCACGGGTCTATCATCCATGTTGTTACAGCAGGTAGACCAAATTCCTATCATCCATATTGTTACAACAAGCGGACCACAGGTCAAACATCCATATTTTTAGGGGTCCCATCAAACATGAAAGAGGATGAAGATATAAATAAAGGGGCACACAATGCGTGGAATGTGGAGTGGTGGTTTGTTCAAACAGAGTCCAACAATCCCAAAATTGTGCCACTGTGGTGGGGGCACATTAGGCAGACATATTAATCTGGTCACAGATCATCCCAATTTTCAGACAGGACCTCTCTGGCAACAGAACTGTTTCTTCCCAACATCAATATGGGGAATATCAAACTTATTTGGGGTAGATGTTGCAATTACACCTCTCCCCAGGAAGCTTGGAAAAGGTGCCAATAGTGAGGAGGGACAAGATTTGGTAATCCCTGGGTCTAGACCGAACACGAAATGTTTGGGTGTTCCTACATACCTCATAAAGATGAGAATCAAGCCACACGTAGTTCTGGAAAGGATCTTAGTTTTAGGTCTTATAGATCAGACCAAAGGGTAAGGGAAGTGTGAGACACATGGTTAAGAGGTTGCGAAACCCGACGTGAATGGGGACAAGGTCCTTCTTACCATGTGCTCCTTGGAGACATGTTTAGGTCGGGATAGTTAGGCTGGACCTATGGGGAAGTTCCCATAATCTCCTACGTATCTCATAAGGATGAGAATGAAGCCATACGTATTTCTTGGGGGTGACTTTTGACATCGTGCATGACAAGAAACAGGAGGGATAATTCTCATAACAGGGCGCACATGGTGTGGCTATCACAAACCCGATGTGAATGAGGACGTAGTCCTGCTCACCACGCCATGTGGACTTGTGGTCAATGTCCCAAAGGTGGGATAGAAACAATGAATTAGCGGACAATCTCAACCCAAAGATGCATGTCGGTCAAGCCCTCACACCAAAAGAAGTGGTATTTGATGTATCTTGTTTGTTCTTGAAGGTATGGGGTTTTTCTTTTGTGGAGCGACCGACCTAGGGTAGAAACTACTGGAATTGGCACAATAATCAAGCCGTAACAGGAATTTTCAAATGGTATGGTAATTGACCGATACCCAATGTGATGTCCTCTATGGGGAGGTCACCACAATGCAGTGCTGTTTTTCGTCGTGTGGCCAAGACGATAACATCACAGTTTATAGTCATGTGATGGGACCAATAAGCACAGTTTAAGGTCATATGCCTTGGACCTGGGGAACACACACGATGAGATAAGGCGTACCCGATGTAGATGAGGACATATTTTCATACCGTCACCACATGCAATTCTGGGAGAGGGGCCTCAGGCCAAGGAGCCTACGATGTTCCAACAATCAGGGGGCATGAGACACTAGCTTCCAGCTGAGCTGGGCCCAAAACGCAATGTCTGGGGGACTCCCCATTTCCCATGGAGACAAGGGTCAAGCTTCACAAGGTCCTTAGATAAAACCAAAGCATATAATCTTAGTGCTCAGATTGTGGGAGCCCAGACAGACGATGTCACGTAGCTTTGTCCGCCTGACATGTGGAGGTTCACTAAGGGTTAGTGCAAGGAGTGTCGAGATTCCACCTTGACATGAAGGGGTGCAACATAATGTGAATCATGCATCCAACATTCAGGGCCTAAAGGAGTCGACGTGATGAAGGAGGATTACTGCTGACCATGTTCGCAACATAGATTTCAGTCATGTTAGCATGAAGTGGGGACAAACAAATTAGCATCGACCGCTGACCATGCTTCCAATATAGGATTTTTATCCATTTGTTGTCTAAAACCCTCGGGGGTGTTGGACTGTGACGGTAAGAGATCCATTAGGCGTTGTATCCAACCGTTCTTGGGGGTCCTTCCGGGTGTGAAAGATAACGGGGTCCCGAGTGAAAGGGAACATGAAGCTTGAAAAATGGACAAAAACTTGACTAAGTTGAATCTGACAGTCCAGGTCCTAGCCCAGAGTACTCTAAGAACCTTAACGGACCACTGGAAAGGATCGAAGGGCTCAGTTTGAGAGCGGCCAAAAGATGGTGGAATCTCGGGAGAAGGGGGTATAGTTCCAAAAACCCTGTACCACACCTATATATACCCTTGCCGGGAGGGACAAGCCGAGAGACCGAGGTGAACGGGAGATCGTGGGATCTTTTAAGACATGGGGCTGGACCTGAAACCTAGACATTCATGCGGTCCTACGTATCCCATAAGGATGGGAATCATGTTGCATGTAGTTCTAGAAGCATAGTTTAATATCATGTAGGACGATGAGAGGCATTTCATCCAGGAATTTGTACGCCGCGATGGGTAACCCATGGTGAATGAGGACATAATCCTACACTACAGCACACACTCTGGGTAAGGACTAGGGAAAAGGGGCCTGAGGCTGGGCCTCAGTCAGGAAGGCCTAACCAACTTACAGTTTAACATCTTATAGTGAGGACGAACATGTAGTTTAAGGTCATGCTGGACCAAAATGCAGTTTAAGGTCATGCAAGACCGCAATGCTTAGGTAATGTACTGATTGAGGAAATTGGCGTTGGTGGGAGGAGTGACACGCTCACCATCCATAGTCACCAGGGAATACACTCCATTGGGATAGTCCTTATAGATGATGAAAGGCCCCTCCCATTTGGGCTCCAACTTGGGTGGTTTCCTTCTGAGAATCATTAGCGCTCTGAGGTCCAGTTACAGGTCACCTTATAGGAAAGAGAAGAGGCAAACATTATTGTTGAAAGATCGAGCCATACTGCCCTGATGCCTTTCCAGGTTGTGCAAAGCGTGAAGCCTATTTTCGTCTAGCACTTCCAATTCAGCTAGATGGATTTTGGTAACTCTATCTGGTGATTGTTGGTCATTGACTTCCATTCACAATGAGGGAAACCAAATCTCGATGGGTTGGATGGACTCAGTTCCGTACACCAGGGAATACGTGGCCACCTGGGAAGAATTACGAGTCATTGTCCGATAAGCCCAGATGGCGTTGGGGAGCTTGTCCGGCTGACTTTTCTTTTTATGACGAACCATTTTTTGAAGAATGTTAGAGAGTGTTTTGTTAAATTTCTCGATCTGTCCATTCGCCTGCGCATGATAGGAGGAGGTATATTTAGAGAGAATGTTGTACTTGGCGTACAATTTTTCAGCTCGGCCTCTTAGATGTTGGTTCTATTATCCATGAGGATAGTTTGAGCTACTCTAGATTGATAGATGATGTTGAAACTCAAGAAGTCAGTGATGGAACTGGATTTGACTTCCATGAGCGGAATCGCCTCTGCCCATTTAGAAAAGAAATCTATAGAGGTCAGAATGAACTGGTATTGGCGAGCCATCACCGGTGGGTATGGTCATACGACATCTAACCCCCAAACTACAAAGGGAAAAGAATACATGGTAGTGTGGAGATTCTCCGGTTGCTGATGCACAAAGTTAGCATGAACCTGGAATGCATGGCACCTCTTGGAAAACTTGATGCAGTCATAGGTCATGGAGGGCCAGAAGTACCCCAGCCTCCGAATCAAGTGAGACAACTTTGACCTGGCCTGATGGGCACCGTAAGAACCAACATGAACCTATTGCATGACCTGTGGGATCTCAAATCCTTGAAGGAAACAGAGGATAACACCATAAAATCCGCATCTGTAAAGGATTTGCTCAAGGCTGGGACCGCTCTGAAGGGTAAACTGCAGCGCGCGTCGTCGGATTCGCTCGCGCTCGGCCCGGTATGACAGAAGATTACCACGTTGAAGGTATTCAACTAGGGGGTCCTCTAATCAGGAATTATTTCGTTCACTAAATCTGAAGTACCCAGGGATCCTGACATTGGGGCACCAGCGGTAAGATGGTTCACCCGTGGGCCGTGATCATCCTCTGGGGTAACAGGAGAAATGACTCTCCAGTGCACCACGTGGATAATCAGGTCATCCTATTCAGGCTCTGCAAGCGACGCAGCCAGGCTGGCCAAAGCATCTGCTCGACTTTTCTGTGATCGGGGAATATGAACAAACTCTAGATGAGAAGGTAACTGAGCCATTAGATGGAGGGTGCACTCCAACAATGGCACGGGTTCCGGCTTTCTGTCAATATAGTCAACATTGATCTTCCTGATGACCAGCTCGGAGTCCCCTTTCACATGCAGATGGGGCACATCGATCTCGAGGGCCAGCTCAAGGCCAGTGATGAGGGTATGATATTTGTACTCATTGTTGGTGCAGCCCTCTAACAACAGGAATGAATATGGCAGGATGGCCTGCTCCTTGGTGATTAAGACGATACCCAGGCCCACTCTGTTATGCCTAGGATCGTTGAGTCTTCTACTGATGGGGCTCTTGGAGGCACCGTCAAACTGCATATGCCAGCATGAGATGACATGATCAACTGAGAGGATCACCTCATTAGGAAAACCTAGATCTAGTGGATGATCCGCAGAGGTTGGGTGAGCAGCTAAGAATTCTGCCAATGCATGTCCTTTGATAGCCTTTTGAGGTATGAACCTGATGTCGAACTGCTATAGGATCACTATTGTAACACCCCGAGCATCCACAGTACACTTCTCTTTAAATAATACAGTAGCGTGTGTTGTACGAAACTTCGAGTTCTAACACACACCACGACCAATCAATGTAGCCGTTATGAATAGTAATACCTACTTTTTAAAATTTTAGAAATTTTATCTCTCAAAATGGACTTCATTTTTGGATTCAGAGTATCAAATTTAGCCTAAGGTGAAATTTTGGAACTTTTCGGATAACTTTAATATTTTGATTAATAGTGAAAATTACTAAATTTTAATTAAAACAACTTTTATAATCAAAATAATTAATAGTGATACATTATTAATTTGAGTGGTTTTAAAGTATATTTAGAATATATTTGTACCATTTAATACAATGTGGTTCATTGGACATAATTTCACAATTAAACCGGACATAAACAAGTATCAATCTTTTGATAGTTATTATATCTTAAAAACACGCTTTTTGTTTTGACAGCTGGAATTAATTTTAAATTAATTTCTGCCACTTCTGTGTTTTGAATTTGGAAAAATGCATTAAATATTTGGAATCCGGATGTCCAAATTGTGTAAATAGGTAACTTTTATATTTAGACATTTTGAAGAATTACATCGACAAATATTTTATTTACCATGGTTAAAGGGTCAATCTGGTAATAAGGGTTAAAAAATAATATTATAATAATACTAAATTACCCTAAAAAGTGTCCTAACCTTATTGGTGGATACATTTCCGACCATGGGAATCTTTGGGTCGATTTTTGGAACCCCATGGAGCCACTTGTAGGTGATAGGGACACTTTATTTTAATTAAGTTAAAATAAATACAAAAATGACATAAGCATATATCTTTTAGAAAAACAATTTTTACATAGGGTTATACATGTGGGATTTTCGACTATAAATATTTATTAGAAAGATAAAAATATTTCATACATATTCATAATTTATTTATAATTTTTAAATATTAAATAATGTAATTTATTTATGAGAGAATGATGATGCAGTAATTACCATAATAGTGAAAAAATAAAATAATTGATATTATAAATACCAAAATAAATATAATTTGAGACTTTTAATGAAATAAACTAATTTTATAGGATAATATGACATATTAGTATTGATTTAATTAAATTTTTTCGAAGTAATAATTCTATTATGATTTCTAAAAATGTCAATTATTTAATAGTGTCAAAATTTACATAAAAGAGTTTCTAAAACAAATAATATATTATTAATTGATATTTAATTCTTCAAAATCTAAGGTTCGGCCAGGAGACTTATATCATGATATTTTTATCATTAATGTACCACTTGGGGGGTATTTTTGATGTATATAGTATGTTTATTAAATATATAATATAAAAATACAAAGTGACATGGTAAGTGTCAAACTAATTAACTAAGAGTTAATACTAAAATATAAGTTTAATATAATGACCCTAACCTATCTAAATTATATTGGTCGAGTGGTTTTTGACCCATACCCACCTTAACATTTAAATAATCCACTTTGGATCCATTAGAAACCGAATATTAATTTATTATAAAATAATATTTCTAGCTTTTCCAAAGGTTCCCCTCACCCCTCTTATAAAAGGACACTCCCCCTTCTCATTAATTCACACCTTCAAAGCCTTTTGGTTCGGCCAACCCCTACCCAAATACTCTCTCAACTTCCCTCAATTAATCCTATAGGCCTTCCTTTAGTCAGAAAGCCATCCTAAGGAGCCCTTTGGATCAAATCAAAAAGAAGAATCTGAAGAAGAGGTAATGATTTCACCACCCTTTTTCAGGTTCCTTTCTTCTTCCACATCATATTTCATTGTTATTACCATTATAAAATAATGAATCCATTATCTCCTATATACTGTAATATTATTATAAAAATGGTACAACCATATTCAGTATTCTATCCATCCTTTGAATGACATGTCACCATACGTGCGTACGTACGGCTTACCATCTCCACGTCATGGTGTAATTTTTATTCAATATATTATTATTTGGATGGATATAATAATGATTTGTAATTCATGTAAATAATAAATATAACATGATAATTATTTTTTATATATGACATACCACCCAATTATATATTATTTTAATATTAAAAGAATGATATTTTCTCTCGTGCGTACGTACGGATTACCGTCTCCTCGACGCGATGAGATTCATTTCCAAATTCACCATTCATCGACGAATATAAAAATATATATTACTAATAAGTATGTAATATATGACATAATAATGCTACTGGAGATATATATATATATATAAGGATTTATGTACTTACATATATCTTATTCACTTACTTCCATTCAATACTATATGAAAACAGAAACAACGTTTTTGGGTACATACGGACTGCCGTCTCCATAAATGGTGTTTTCCATTTCATATATATGTCTATTATACATATTTATATAGATGATATATTTATCATGTTTTATATTCTGTAAGTATTTAAATCATGATCTAAGTGATACAACCAAGAGTGACAAGTTAAAACATGTACGCTAAAGAAAGTGATTATTACCTGAAATGTTAACTTAATATGGAAATTATTATTAAATGGGTAATATAAAGTCATAAATGAATCATTTATGATATCATAAATATTAATATGGTTATGGTATAATTTAATAACATACTGTGATATTCATACAGGAGGGTAAACGTACCCTCGACTAAAGGGAAGTGCAAGGTAAGGGGTTTTCATCTCACTCCTTATTCCCGTGAGAATCATGCCATACTGCCACTACTACCTTTTGTGTGGTGTATTTACTTCCCATAATTGTATTTTTTGTGTAATACACTTGAATTTATGTGTATTTACATATTCATTGTATGATACCACTTTCATGGGTTGTATGCTTCGTAAGTTACCAAATTGGTAAGGGTTAATTCCTCAACCTCATCATTATCTGAGATTGTTTATGTGTAAGTATTTACTGGGACATTTTTATCATCAATGTAAATTTTTCATAAAAATGATTTAAAAATGAAGATTTTAAGGATTTTGAAAGGTATAACTTATCATGATCAAAATTTCAAATGTGTTAAAGATTTATCTATCTAAATCTTATCAATTAATGTCCGTGTTTTCAAAATGATTTTATGGATTTATTTATATGGACATGAATGTTTTGAAATGATAATTCTTTTAAAAAGTTTCGAAGTGTTATGGGACACTTTGATTAAAAAAATATCTTTTAAAATTACTTCCTTTATAAATGTGTGACTTTTAAATGATTTTATAAAAAGGATATTTCTCTCAAAAATATTTACTCATCATTTGATGGATTTTAAGCTCATTTGAAGTTGATTTATTATAAAAAACACATATTGAAGGTTTTGTGATATTTTTTACTGTGGATGTGTTATTTTTATACCATTCATGGTTTATGGAGAAAGTATTGACATTTCGTATGCTAGTTTTAATACAACTGTTTATGTTATGTTTAAACCTTTTCATATGGAAATGCATTGGACTTAATATGTGATGGGTGGAGCTCGCTATAGATCCTCGATGCATCAGTAGGTCTCATGAGACAAACTAGTGTCTTGGAAAAAGGCCTTGAAAAAATCTTATTTGTAGTATTGGCACGAGGCCTTGGCTATGTGGTTATGATAGTCTGACATTATTCATTCCATAATTATGAAACTGGTTAGTGATATTGCATGTGATTATTCGATCAGTAGAATATCCATGTGAATATGTAAATGGAATTATTTAATTTTATTTCTTCTATATTATGCTGAAGTTAAAGTTTAAACGGGTTTTGTTTTAGTTTTATACATTGCCTTAAATGTTTATGCTTATTTTTGAAAGATTCTGCTGTATTGCTTACCCTTACTGAGAATTTGAGCTCACCCCTTTCTATGTTTTATTTTTTCCGGGATTCCACGAAGTGTAATGTGATTGATATGTAGGGTTAATCCAAGGGAATAATGGAGTTTATAAAGATTATTTATGTTGTTTTGTACGTCTTAAAGTGAAAATGTAACATTTATGTATGTGATATATTTTTCCAAGACTGCTAAACTTATCGGTCCTTCGAGACTTGATTCCTTGTAATCATGCCAATGTATTAAAATAATGCACCGACACTATGTAACTGGGGTCGAGGAATTACTATTGGTATCAGAGGAAGTTTAACAATAAACTTGGAAACTAGATTTAGATAAACTCTGATTAGAAAACATATCCCAAAGATAGAATTTGAGGATTATTATAGAAGAACTTCCTAGAATTTTGGTATTGTAGAAATTTTGTGAGTTTTCCGAGCAATACATCCCTGTCTGGATACGAGCAGGTAGAGGCGGCTCTGGCACAGATGTACCTAGGGGTAAAACCCAAAAACACCGCTTTGAGCTAGACTCGAACGGGAACTGTTCCACAACAACAGGCATTGCTGTACTCTTGGTTACGACACTCCCAGGGGATATGCTTCGGATAATTCTCATTTTATTTAGAAAACATTATTAAGGGATTATGAGTATATAATTACTCAAAGAAAACATTTTTATGATTATGGATTATATCCATAAACATTTCAATTTGTGTTAGGTATTTTACAAGTTTGGTAATTATTCATTACAATTCATAAACTGAACTAGTTTATGATATTGTATAGAAATGGCGCCCAGTAGAAGGAATGTGAACTCCCGTAATACGTATGATCCAAATAGTTAGAAGGATCATATCATTCGTGGTCCTAAGCCAGGATTTACAAGGGAAATAGTTTCCCATGTATTATCATCATATGAAGAAATAGTATAATGTGTTGATAAGATGAGTAAAGAATTATCGGAGTCCTATGTCTTTGAAAGGAAGCAAGATAAGAAAAGGATGAAAGTGAGAAAGATGGATAAAGGGAAGAGGTAAAAGAAGAATTTTCCCATATGTGAAAATTGTGGGAATAAACACCCTGGAACTTGCCTAAAAGGAATGAGAGTTTGTTATAATTGTGGAAGAAAAGGGCACAAATTACGTGACTTCAAGGGTAAGAAAATGGTTTCAAATGTACAATGCTTCATTTGCAAGGAGTTTGGACACTACGCGAACCAATTTCCCAGTCATCAGACTATGCCTCAAATGATGCTATTAGATAATAATCATGTTATGATACTACCATAGATGAAGAGGAATGACTAGTGTTCTTATGTTGTTATTTTAGAATTATTTCATTTAAGTGTTGTATCAATGAGGTTCTGGAAATAAATAAGGATTGTACTGCAGTACTATTTATATAAGGATTTGATATTTTATGGTACTAAGAAAAGTGACTCTACAGCGAGTTAAATTTTTTTTTTGGAAATTACATTGTTGAAGGAAATATAAACCTTAATATGGTCCTAATATTGAGGTAGTGATTTCGGAATAAGAGATGGTTGATTTTGGTAATTTAGGATGTTGCGGTGTTGTAAAAGAATATATGAGAAAGGCGTTCACATGTTATTACCTAGAAAAAAGGATCCTCGTTATGTTTAACTTCCTTGTGAATTTTGGAGTGTGAGTTTGGAAATAGTATTTTTGATAAGTCTAATGGTCAGAATGGATTAAGTTTGAAAGGTTATTTTTTTGGATTTTTATAAAAGGACCACACGCAGACCGTGTGACCACCCTTCGTGTCAGACAAAGCTGCGGGAATCGAACCCACAACCATAGTGCAATTGGGATTTATCGTCTACCGTTGTGCTACATGAAGTTCCTGGATGGTATAATGTAGTTTCATTATATAAAGAGTCTGATATGTGAATTATAAATTCATTATATTTGTAACCCTATAAGATTAGGATAAATAGAGTATTTTTGATTTGTATTATGTTTTGGGGTGAAAGATGAGTTTGTGGTAGAAATTTATTAATGGATAAAACTATAATTATTAAGTATATCTCCTTATGATCTTGGCCAATCTCATAATTAAATTCCTCAACATTATGAAATGGAACATAGAACAAAATTTTTGTCTTATATGGTACCTTAGATCATCACTAATTTATGGCTTTGGGATTGTTGGCCTTTTCGTAGCCATGTTCTCTACCACTCCCCATCAGATAGTTGATGGTTAGATTTCTCTTCCATATCCATATTGTCCTACATGGAACACTAATATTTTTTATTTTCAATAATCTTCATACTTTCCACTCTTTATTTTAAATAGAGGCCTCATTAATTCATTTTTCGATGTGTGATTTCAACTAAGATATTTTGAAATGTCAAAAATGTGTTATCCTAATACCTTATGTTTTGTTGAACCAATGGTATTTTAAATCATCATAGATTGATGAATTTAAGGACCACAATTTTAAACTTGTTTGTGATTGAAGGCCACAATCACTACCTATAAATATTTATCTTTTTCCTCCAATTATATATATATAATTTCCACTAATTTCCTCCTAATCATGATCATAATTTTGTGGTGACCCTTTCATTTCTCTTTTCATCTTGTTAAGACTAAATTTTATTAACCAAATTTCTGATGTGGGTTTTTCTACAAAGATATTTTCTATTTTCAACCTTTAGTTTCAAAGAACAATATAAAATTGCGGGGATGAAATTTATTGAAGGAGGGGAGAATGTAACACCCCGAGCTTCCACGGTACGATTTTCTTTGAATAATACAGTAGCGTGTGTTGTACGCAACTTCGAGTTCTAACACACACCACGACCAATCAAAGTAGCCGTTATGAATATTAATACATAATTTTTAAAATTTTAGAAATTTTATCTCTAAAAATGGACTTCATTTTTGGATTCGGCGTATCGAATTTATCCTAAGGTGAAATTTTGGTACTTTTCGAATAACTTTAATATTTTGATGAATAGTGAAAATTACTAAATTTTAATTAAAAACAAATTTTTTAATCAAAATAATTAATAGTGATACATTATGAATTTTAGTGGTTTTAATGTATATTTAGAATATATTTTTACCATTTAATACAGTGTTGGTCATTGAACATAATTTCACAATTAAACCGAACATAAACAAGTATCAATCTTTTGATAGTTATTATATCTTAAAAACACGCTTTTTGTTTTGACAGCAATAATTAATTTTAAATAAATTTCTGCCAGTTCTGTGTATTGAATTTGGAAAAATGTATTACATATTTGGAATCAGGATTTCAAAATTTTGTAAATAGGTAACTTTTATTTTTAGACATTTTGAATAATTACTTCGGTAAATATTTTATTTACCCTGGTTAAAGGGAAAATCTGGTAAATAAGGGTTAACAAATAATATTATAATAATACTAAATTACCCTAAAACATGTACTGACCTTATTTGTGGATACATGTCCGACCATGGGCATCTTTGGGTCGATTTTGGGACCCCATGGAGCCACTTTTAGGTGATAGGGACACTTTATTTTAATTAAGTTAAAATAAATACAAAAATGACAAAAGCATATATCTTTTAGAAAAATAATTTTTACATAGGGTTATATATGTTTGAGTTTCGACTATAAATATTCATTAGATATATAAAAAGATTTACTAAATATTTATATTTTATTTATAATTTTTAGACATTAAATAATTTAATTTATTTATGACAGAATGATGATGCGGTAATTACCATAATAGTGAAGAATTAAAATAATTGATATTATAATTACCCAAATAAATATAATTTTAGACTTTTAATGAATTAAAATAAATTTATAGGATAATATGACATATTAGGATTGATTTAATTAACTTTTTTTGAATTAATCATTCTGTTATGATTTTTACAAAAGTCAATTACTAAATAGTGTCAAAATTGTCATAAAATAGTTTTTAAAACAAATATTATATTATTAATTGATATTAAATTCCTAAAAATCTAAGGTTTGGCCAAAAGACTTATATCATGATACTTGTATCATTAATGTACCACTTGGGGGTCTCTTGTATGTATATAGTAAGTTTATTAACTATATAATATAAAAATACAAAGTGACATGGTAAGTGTCCAACTAATTATCTAAGAGTTAAAACTAAAAGATAAGGTTAATATAATGACCCTAACCTGCCTAAATTGTATTGGTTGAGTGTTTTTCGACCCATCCCCACCTTAACCTTGAAATAATCCACTTTGGAGCCATTAGAAACCGAATATTAATTTATTATAAAATAATATTTCTAGCTTTTCCAAATGTGCCCCTCACCCCTCTTATAAAAGGACACTCACCCTTCTCATTAATTCATACCTTCAAAGCCTTTTGGTTCGGCCAACCCCTGACCAAATACTCTCTAAAATCACCTAAATTAATCCTATAGGCCTTCCATTAGTAAGAAAGCCATCCAAAGGATCCCTTTTGATCAAATCAAAAGGAAGAACCCGAAGAAGAGGTAATGATTTGACCACCCTTTTTCAAGTTCCTTTCTTCTTCCACTTCTTCTTTTCTTTGTTATAACCATTCTAAAATAATGAATCCAGTATCTCCTATATACTGTAATATAATTATAAAAATGGTACAACCATATTTATTATTCTATTCATCCTTTGAATGACATGTCACCATACGTGTGTACGTACGGCTTGCCGTCTCCACGTCGTGGTGTAATTGTTATTCAATATATTATTATTTGGATAGGTATAATAATGATTTTTAATTAATTTAAATAATAAATATAACATGATAATGATTCTGTATATATGATATACCATCCAATTATATATAATTTTAATATCAAAAGAATGATATTTTCGCTCGTGCGTACGTACAGATTGCCGTCTCCACGACGCGATGAGAATCATTTCCAAATTCAACATTCATCGACGAATATAAAAATATATATTACTAATAAGTATATAATATATGACATAATAATGCTACTGGAGATATATATATATATATAAGGATTTATGTACTTACATATATCTTATTCACTTACTTCTGTTCAATACTATATGAAAACAGAAACAACGTTTATGCATACATACGGACTACCATCTCCATAAACAGTGTTTTCCATTTCATATATATGTCTATTATACATATTTATATATATTATATATTTATCATGTTTTATATTCTGGATATATTTAAATCATGATCTAAGTGATACAACCAAGAGTGAATAGTTAAAACACGTACGATAAAGAAAGTGATTATTTCCCGAAATGTTAACTTAACAGGGAAATTATTATTAAATGGGTAATATAAAGTCATAAATGAATCATGTATGATATCATAAATATTAATATGGTTATGGTATAATTTAATAACATACTATGATCTTCGTACAGGAGGTTAAACGTACA
The DNA here is from genome assembly GCA_963277665.1 of Viscum album. Taxonomy (NCBI): domain Eukaryota; kingdom Viridiplantae; phylum Streptophyta; class Magnoliopsida; order Santalales; family Viscaceae; genus Viscum; species Viscum album. The sequence continues at coordinate 1,250,691,544 of OY728151.1, read as the reverse complement.
CTCGACTAAAGGAAAGTGCAAGGTAAGGGGTTTTCATCTCACTCCTTATTCCTGTGAGATTCGTGACATATTGCCACTGTTACCTTTTGTGTGGTGTATGTACTTCCCATAATTTTATTTTTTGTGTAATAAAATTTAATTTATGTGTATTTACATGTTCATTGTATGATACCTCATTCATGGGTTGTATGTTTCGTAAGTTACCAAAATGGTAAGGGTTAATTCCCCAATCTCATCATTATCCGAGATTGTTTATGTATAAGTATTTAATAGGACATTTTTATCATCCATGTCCATTTTTCATAAAACTGATTTGAAAATGATGATTTTAAGGATTTTGAAAGGTATTCTTTATCAAGATCAACATTTCAAATGTTTTAAAGATTTATCTTTCTAAATCTTTTCAATTAATGTCCATGTTTTCGAAATAATTTTAACGATTTATTTTTATAGACATTAATGTTGTGAAATGATAATTCCTTTCAAAATTTTCAAAGTGTTATGGGACACTTTGCTTCAAAAATCTATTTTAAAATTACTTCCTTTATAAATGTGTGACTTTTAAATGATTTTACAAAAAGGATATTTCTCTCAAAAATATTTACTCATCATTTGATGGATTTTAAGCTCATTTGATGTTGATTTATTATACAAAACTTCTATTGAAGGTTTTGTGATATGTTTGACTGTGGATGTGTTATTTTTATACCATTCATGGTTTATGGAGAATGTATTGACATTTCGTATGCTAGTTTTAATATAAATTTTTATGTTATGTTTAAACCTTTTCATATGGGAATGCATTGGACTTAATATGTGACGGGTGGAGCCCGCTATAGCTCCTCGATGGATCGGTAGGTCTCATGAGACACACTAGTGTCTTGGCATAAGGCCTTGACAAAATCTTATTTGTAGTCCTATCATGAGACCTTGGCTATGTGGTTATGATAGTCTGGCATTATGCATTCCATCGTTATGAAAGTGGTTAGTGATATTGCTTGTGAGTATTCGATTAGTAGAATATCCATGTGAATAAGTAAATGGAATTATTTCATTTTATTTATGCCATATTATACTGATGTTCATGTTTAAAGGGATTTTTTTTAGTTTTATACATTTTCTTAAATGTTTATGCTTATTTTTGAAAGTTTCTTCTGTATTGCTTACCCTTACTGAGCATTTGAGCTCACCCCTTTCTATGTTTTATTTTTCCCAGGATTCCAAGAAGTGTAATGTGATTGATATGCAGGGTTAAGCCAATGGAATAATGGCGTTCATAAAAATTATTTATGTTGTTTTGTATGTCTTAAAGTAAAAATGTAACATTCATGGATGTGATCTATTTTTCCAAGACTGCTAAACTTATCGGTCCTTCGGGACTTGATTCCTTAAAATCATGCCAAAGTATTAAAATAATGCACCGACTCTGGGTAACTGGGGTCGAGGCGTTACAACTTCCCACCGCCCTAGTCATCCAGTCAATAGAGGTCAGTTCAGGATGTATTTCAACGAGTCTACCCGAGAGACCAGCTGTACCTCGTGGTGTTGTACGTAGTGTTGCAATTTCTGTACGGAAAATACGAGTGCCAGACAACTCTTCTTGATGGGAGAATATCCAATTTCCATATCGAGGAGCAAGCGGATGAGGTAGTAGAGGTTGTTCTCTGTTACCTCGTTGTTCTTATGGGTGAGAATTGCGCTGAGGGACCGTTCCAGGGCGGTCACATAAAGGAACTGTGGTTTCCCGGAAACGGGTGGCATCAAGACCGGAGGTTGGAGTAGATACTGCATGATTTCTTCAAAGGAGGTTTGACACTCTTCATCCCATTCATAGGTGGAACCTTTCTTTTTAAGCCGGGAAAAGGGATTACACTTGCCCGCCAGATTCGCAATGAATCGATGTATGTAGGATAAGTTGCCTTGGAGACCTTTAAGTTCCCGAATGATGCTCGGAGGAGGAATCTAGCTGATGGACTTGATCTTCTCTGGGTCGATCTTGATGCCTCAGTATCTAACAACAAAGCCAAGAAACTTCCCAGAGGTGACCCCAAAGGCACACTTCAACAGGTTCAACTTCAGGTGGTGGGAACGGAAGAAACCGAAAACTTTCTCAAGGTCATTGAGATGGTCCTGGAACTGGTGATATTTAACTACCAGTTCATCCACGTAGCACTCCACCAGTGTCCCGAGAATTGTCTTGAATATGCGATGCATGGCCCGTTGATTGGTGGCACCCGCATTCTTCAGGCCGAAGGGCATAACCTGGTAACAAAAAGTACCTTGGTGGCACTGAAGGCAGTGAACTCTTCATCCTCGGGGGCCATCTGAATCTAGTTGTATCTGGAATAACCATCCATGAAGGATAGGGCATGGAACTCGGTCGTGGCATCGATCAACATTTCTGTCAATGGAAGGGGAAAATCATCCTTCGAACAGTGGCGATTGAGATCGCAGAAGTTGATACAGACCCTGATCTATCTATTCTTCTTTCTGACGGGCATAATGTTGGCTAGCCACCAGGGGTACTAAACTTCCTTAATGATGTTGGATTTAATAATAATGTCAACTTTGGCCTCAACCATGGCACCATGAGAAGGGTTCATCTTTTTTGGAGGCTACTTGAACTCGCGATGGTTTGCCGGAAGGCCAAGTTGGTGGACGGCTACCTGGGGATTTAGTCTTGGCACCTCTTCGTAACTCCAAGCGAACACATCACGGTGTTGTTTAAAAAATTAAACGTACTGTTGCTGCTCCTCGAGGGGCATAGACACACAGATCAATGTAGGTCTCGGATCTGCCTCACTACCAAGGTTCACCTGTACCAATTCATCGACCGTGGTAGAGATGCCTTCTTCAAAGGAAGGGGGAGCATCCTCTAGATCCTCTTATCCACCTGTGGAGGGATCTTCCATGAGGGGAGTCGTTTCGGGGCTACCAGACCCTGATGGGAAGCTGGTGTCGGCTTGGGCGGTTGTGGTCATCATATCAGGAGACTCCTGCACCACTGAGATCATAGCGATGAAGGCAGTCGACCCAATCCCATATGGTCTTCGGCCCAAGGGGCCACGCTTGATGACATCAAAGCAGTAGTGATGCGTCGTCTTGAGTCGGTTAGTTCCATATTGTTGGAAGAGAAAGGTATGACGTACTGCCATTTCCATGATCATGACATCCCGATACCGTATATGGGTAGGAGGTTCAGGAATCACTTGAGCTTGGTTGGTGTAGGAGTACGAGGTGATTTTCTGCCGTCGCTTAGACCTGGGAACAAGCCTTCCTCTTGTAACTGAAACCACAAAGCACTGACTCATATCGGGGGTTGTGGCCTCTGACCAATGGATTGGGAAGATGTAGGCATCATCCAAACCTGCCCAGGGATCACTTGTGACAACTGCGGGCTCAACCTCACCTACAAGAATCTACTTATCCTTTCTCCTATAATAGTTGGTATCCATATAACAGGATTTGCAAGAGGCAAAAGAAGACACATCTCCTTGGATCATGCCTACTCGACCATTAAGGGAGTATTTGAGGCATTGGTGATACAACGAGGGGACTGCCGTGTGAAGGTGAAGCCATAGCCTACCCATCAATGCATTGTAGGTAGTGTCCAAAGAGATAACCATGAATTCGGTGCTAGAAATTTGGACACTGAACTAGGTCTTCAAGAAAATCTTGCTTAGTAGAGTTTGATCGGTCATGTCGTACCCCTTGATCCTAAGGTTGGAGGGAGTTAAATCATCCTCAGAAAGACCCAGCTTCCACAGTGTTCAAGTTAGGATTAGGTTAATCCCAGAACCCGTGTCAACAAGACAGTGACGAGCTTCCATGCCATTGAACTGGTCAGTGATGTACAGTGGGAGAATGTGCCCCTGTATGGGAGGGTCTTCATCTTCACCGGAGAATGAGATAACTGCCTGGCATTCAGCGTTCTCAATTGCCTCAGCGTGAAAGGATTCTTCATCTACTACATCCATCTCAAACTGGAGGGGGCACCTTAGGGCCTCAGTGAGTACCTCACGCATTTCCCACGACAGGCGAAGAGCCTCAAGGATATAAAGCCTTGATGGAACGCCTGCAAGGTGCTTCAGAACATCATAATTTTGGGCCAAACATGAACTTCTACTTACAGTAGGCTGCTCTGCCATTGGAGGAATGATGGGCCCTACCGGCGGGACTGGTGGCTGACTGGTACTAGGCACGTCTCGCAGTTCACTAGTCAAAGCCTGGAGACTAGCTACCAGATTAGGACTGGAAGGCTGGCGTCGACTGGTGGCAGGGCAGAGCTGGTCGCGGCATGACTGAGGTGGTTCATTCTGATCCACAAACACAAACGGTGGTGGACACGGACCTGTCAACACTGGATGAAGGGGCTGCATGTGTTGAGCTCTGCATTGGGCATGCTGTCTGGTTTCAGCGGTGTGCACGGCCTGGCTGTAGGTGCCAACTATCACGCCCTGGTGATTCATGTAGCCACGACTCTGCCGATGTTGGCGATAGCTGGAGATATTGGAAAGGTCCACCTGGTGTTCCTCATCGTCGGGAGCCAAAAAGGGTTTTACCAACTCTACGGTGTTAACCAAAGAGTACCCATGACTATCACTTGAGGAGTCATCCACTACCAGGCGGATTCTCGGAAGGATCCCCATTTCTGGGAACATAAAGTCGCCAAGAGTGCAGGAAGACGAAGGCATTGGCAGGGCGCGTTCTTTCTTCTTATGCCGCTGTCGCTTGCTCTTCTAGGAAGAGGCTGGCTGGGACGACGATACTGAAGTAGCAACCGCAGATTCTGAGGGCTCTGTCTGATTCAGGCGTGCAGGAATGATTCCATGGGCATAGGAGACCATCTTGCGGGCCATCCAGTCTCTATACTTCTGGAACCCACGGTCGACAACCAGCTGTCATTCATTCTCGTCGCCACTACTTATATCTGATCTCACAAAGACACCTGCCACTTGTGACGGGGATGGGCCCAACCTGACTACATTTTTATCAATATAGTCTTGGAGGTAGTCCTTGAAAACGTAGTATCGCTGGATGGTGTTCCCCAGGGTCCGGTGATAAGGGCATTAGTTGGGGTGATCAGTGAGATGCGCCTCTTCTGGCATCCGGCACTTAGGCAGCTGCATGATTCTCTTCTCCAAGGCACTACGGAAGTAACTGGGGACTTGGGGCTCGTCAAACGAGTAGTTCTGATTCCTTCTGTCTGGAAAGGAGGATCTTGGAGGCTGGCCCTGATGAGGGGCCGGAGGAGCATGCCAAGGAGGCGGAACCTGATTATCTCGCCTAGGTGGCGGTGGTGCGTTATACGGAGGTGTATGCCGATTTTGAGGCGGTCGCTGCTGGGATTGAAGCTATGCTCATGGAGGCAGACACATATGGGGCTGCGGAGCTGGCCTCACAGGTAGAAAAACTAGCTCCCTGGGTGCCTCTATCTGGGCCACAATAGCGGGCTCGGCTCTGGAGGCCCTCCTTTCAGGGATTACAGGAGGAAGTGGGCATGCTTGACTGGCTTGTTGCAGTAATTTTTCGAGGCGTTGGTCCTTGTATGAGAATTCTCAGAACCCTCCAGGGTAATTCTGAATGATCAAAGAAGGATCCAGATTTTCCTTGATGTTCCCTACGCCCATTGTCAGAAATTTCTCCTAGGTTAGTGGCCTGTCAAGGGAGTATGTGATCCCCTTCCACCGGGCGATGAAGTTCACGACTCGCTCATCGGGCCTTTTCTTTCACCTGAATAGGTCTGTGATGTTCATCTTCTGGGTTGTGGAACAGAACTGGTAGAGGAATTTTCTGCGAAGGTTCTCCCAGCTATTTACAGATTCGACAGGGAGCTGGTTGTACTAGATGAATGTTGGCCCCTCTAGTGTCTGAACAAAGAAATAGATCTTGGCAGCCTCCTAATGCACCAAAGTTCCTAACATAGGCTCACACCAAGAGTTGAAGTGGGTCAGGTGTTGTGGCAGGTCTCCCGTACCATTAAAGTGGGCTAAAGTGGGGTTCCCAAATCCTGGAGGGGCCGACATATCATCCACCCATGCAGGGTATGGCTTGCCGTCTGGTGGGATTGACACCTGCTGAGTTTATAAAGCCTCTAAGTGGGTGATGAGTGCCGCCATCGGATCTTCTGGATGCGGGTTCCTGTCCTAGCGGAGATCCCTAATCACAAGCGCATTTCTGGGTTCTTCAATCGAGTAGTCAAGCTCAACAGCTCGCGGGGCGGCTGAGGGAGCGACTCTTGGGGCAGCGGGATGAACCCGAGCGGGGTCTCTTAGGTGATCACGCTGCTCAGGAGGGATTGGAGAAACATATCGCGCCCTCTTGCCATGAGCCCCAACCTCTCCTATGTCGGAGAACAAGGCATGATCGTGGTTGCCTGGGAGAATCTCGCCGAGGGGTAGTTGTTCCTGCCCCTGCCGTCCCGGCCAAAGATCACCATTGTCAGTCCGCCGCTCTGCAATGCGTTCGTCCATGAGCTCATCAACTAGCCTCTTCTATTCAGCAAGCTGTTGGTGCAGCGTGGCCTTCTCGGGATCTTCCTCTGCCTTCTGTACTAGGGCAGATGAGTCGGCGAGCTTGACAACCCCGACGTGCTCTTTACCCTTGCTGGTATTTCGGCTCAGTGTTAACGCCTCAGTGGGTGTGGGGAGACCAATGAGGTTACTCTGTTGGTGAGTAATCCACCTGGGTGGGTCCACTAGTGGCCTGCCCTTATGGGCGATTCCCCATTGAGAAGTTCCAAACCATTCCCCTCTCCCGACAAATCATCCATGTTGACCGCTGCTACCCTCAGGGGCATGCCCTCAAAACCGCTAGGTGAGTCGGGCTGCCGGTGAAGCGTGATGAAGAGAAGGGAAGCGTACTTCCCCCATCCACGGAGGTGTGTGTGGGGGGTGGCCTCCTCGATAAACATGTGGAGTACATGAATACTCTGAATGCATTGTTGTTGGAGGGTCCTGTGGTGGTCGAGTGACTCGGGGTGCCGAACAGCGAGGATCGTGGCTAGGTCGACCAGACGACATTGCTCACCAATATCCTTGAGGTGTGATGGACTCTAGGGATAAGATGCTTGCTGACAGTGAAGATGGGAGTGACTCACTTGGAGAGTATAGCAGAAACATTCCAACTCTCCCGGTGTGAGTGATTCTGGTATATCAAAATCTGATCCTGCGATCGGACAAAACTTCTCAGGGAAGTGGCCTACTGTGAAGACAGTCCAGAAGCTCCCTGACTCAGGTTCCAGATCCGGCCTTTGCTGGCCCCGCTCATCAACCGAGATGGGCTGGGGAACTGGGAGCGGTGCCGAGGCATGCCGCTGGGCCAGTGGGCTGGCCGGTGGAGAATACAATGAGCATGCCGATTGGCTTCCGAATCCTAAGTCATCCTCAAAGGGATGCAGTATCTTGGTTGTCGCATCACGATAGGATGAGCCGGCGAAGGGGCCTCATGTCACAGTTTCGGTGCTTACCGAGGGTGTGCCTTGTCGTGACTCTTCCGTCAGTCCCCAGAAAAGTTCTCCACCCTCTCTGACCAAGGTGGAAGGTGCTTCCGGAGAGGCCAATGGTAACAGAAAGTCTGATCCCTAGGGTTATGTCATGTTATCGTCCTCTTGGATATACCTTCGGAGGGAGGCAGGGATCATACGGATATCACATTCAGGGAGTATGAGGCTGACGTGCCGCATCCCTGTACCTACCCTTGACTCATGAGACCGGGGGGAGGGCTCCATCGCCGAGTCCTACTCCTCCTCAGAGTCTAAGAAACAGACTGGTTTGATTTCTGACTAGCCTTCCCTCGAATTTCTCTTGCGGTGATGATGTCCCGCCTTCTGGCACCTGGATAGCTCTTCGGGGCAGGGCTGATTTCTGTCATGGAGTCCTCTGGCTGCAATGGTGCTGGGGTGGAGTGGATCGAAGGCCAGGGTGTGATGAGCACCAGGGAAGATGTCGAAAGGGACATGGGGAGGACCTCCATGTGGGTGAGTGATCAGATATGCAATGGCTCCATACTCGCAGCTAGCAGTAGGGGAAGTGGCCCCGTACCCAATGGAGTGAGCACTGGAAAGAGCCCCACAAAGAGCGTAGCTGTCACGGGGAAGCCTTTTACTTTCCAGAACGATGGCATAGAGTAGTCCTTCATGCTGGATGGCACTACCGCGAATTGGTCCGCGGTGGCCATTGCTTATGCCAGCGACCGAGAGAGTTGACCCAACCTGCTTGTGGGGCGGTCGGGGCCTCGATCCGGGTCAGGCATGTAACTGCCCCTACCCAAATTGTGCGGGGTTTTGATGACAGGAGTCAGTAGTGGCTCGGTATATAGTGGTTGCTGACGTTGATGCCCTAGGGCGGGAATCCTCTTCCACTCGCTCCTGATGCTGGCGGTGGGTCAGATGGGTTGGAGCCGGTGGTGCGGGGACATAGATTTCCTGCTCTTCAGCTAGGGGAGTCGGGCGGCGGGGTCGACACGGCCTGGCGGGGGCCCCGACCATGAGCCCTCGAAGCGGGTCTCTAGGTGGGTCGACCCATACATCCCCCACCTCATCAGCGTAGGGAAGAGAGGTGTTTAGGTGTTCCGGGGATAGGCTCCCGAAAAGGTTGAACGTCGGTGTGGGAAGTAGCGACTTCCGGTGAGGCCCTCGGGGGAAGCAATGGCAGTGAGGCTTAGCTGCCTCGAGATCCAAATGGGAAGTGTCCCTAGTCGGGATGACCCCTTTTTCCTCGTACCTACTCACAAGGTCGTTGATCACCCTCCGTTGGATAATCTCTGATGGAGAGAGGGGGTGCGAGCACCCGACAGTCGCGGCGGTCGGAGCAGCTGTGGAAAAGGCAGGACCACGCTGGGTGGCCGCGTCGGTACTTCCCCTGCCCCTGTGCCGGTGGGCAGGTGGTGGTAGAGCTCCGGATGCAGTGGTCTTATTCTTGAAAGCAGGGAGATGAACCCATAAAAACTATTAGGAAAAGGAATCGACAACCAATAGCTCAACGCCATTCCACTGTCTATGGCCGGTAAGAGGGATCCATGCTGAAGACATCGCAGAACGAAGTGTTCATCATCCTGACTACCCCAACCCCTGGCGGGTTTCATGTCCTGGCACTGGGTTCTCGGACCTGTTGACATGCTAATATTCCGAAACCCCAACACTACCGAACTCCATATTGAGGAGAAGAGCTTCACGTCGGGTTCACCATTTTCTGTTTCCAACGGTTTCGCCAGGGTGTGCGCGCTCATCCATCACACAGTGGAGGAAACACATCTTGTGGCCCCGCATTCATGCTTTCCAAAGGCGGGCGGTATCTGTTCCTTGTTCAGGGATGTCTACTCCTTGATCGAAACTGGGATGATGGGATGTTGGTTCTTCCTTCCATAGATTCCTCCTCGGAGTTCGTCGCCTAGTCCGGGTCTCCCTCATAGATTTAAGATGTATTCTTGAAGATTGTTCCCAGTGCCAAAACTTTGTGGACACTAGTTAATTATGCTGCTTCCGTCGAAATGCTCTAAGGGGATTAGTTGGGGCAGTAACCTTCGGTGAGGATAATGGTCACGCTTGGGCGTCGTTGGCGTTTCTTGACGCTGGGGTATCGACATGTCTATCTTCTATCCCTCATTATAGGTCAGCTCGAGGGTGTGGAAACCTGAAGCATCCCACACCGAACGCGGGGAATTGCATGACATAGGCATGTATCTGTGGTTTTCCTCAGCTTCCCATGTCTAACATGGGGTATGTCATGAGTTTAACGTCCAGCGGGGATGGATCAGACTGATTGGAAAAATGAGAGTGGATCAGATAAAAGGACCCCCTAAAGGGAACTCCGATGTTTCGGCCAGTACGTGGGCGGCTTCCCGAATATTGTGGAGTAGAATGAGGTGGAATGACCCCACCAGGATGTGGCGGCCCGGGTAGGAATCAGGATGGGTGATGAAGTGAAGGTGGCTTGAACCTCATGGAGGCTTCCTATGAACCACGCCTTAGCATGGATCATAGTCGACTTAGTTCGAGCATACAATTTAATGTCTTGCTGGATGACATACAATTTAACGTCATGCGGGACGAGGGAATACTGTTTAACGTCACGCTGGATGACATACAGTTTAACGTCATGTTGGATGGGCATTTGGGGCTTACGCTCTAAGGAGGCCCTTAATGGTGGATATGGGGCTTACTCTTTGAGGCATCCCATAATGGTGGATATGGGGCTTACGCTCTGAGGTGGCCCATAATGGTGGATATGGGGCTTATTCTCTAAGGTGTCCCGTAATGGTGGTTGGTGAACTGAAACAATGGGGGTCGGAATAAACGAGTGATGGGATTGAACCTCATGGAGGCTACCTACATACCATGCTTTAGCACAGATCAAAGTCCACATAGTTCGGGTGGTACAGTTTAACGTCATACAGGACGAGGGCATACAGTATAATTTCATTCTGGATGGCATACAATTTAACGTCATGCGGGATGAGGTACACAGTTTAACTTTATGCTGGATGGCATACAGTTTAACGTCATGCTGGATGGGCATTTTGGGATTATGCTCTGAGGCGGCCCAAGGAGTTGGCAAACCGACATGAAGTGGTCGGAATGCCCGGGTGGTGGGCTTGATCCTTGTGGGGGATTCATACATACCATGCTTTTGCATGGATCAAAGTCCCCGTAGTTCGCTGGGATGGGAGGGTGTCAAGGTCGATGCTCACTCTAATCCCATGTGAGTCATGCTCGGTGTGATAAACAAGAGGCATCAAGGACCAGATGACCACATCGCGAAGGGTGCGTCCGAGAGAAGCGGAGAAGGTCTTATGCGTTGACAGGCCCATAGTGTTGGGACTTACTCTAGGATGGAGGCCCGAGATGCAAAAAAGCCCAGAGGGAGAGGTATTTTGGACAGAACAAAGGAGATGCATTGTTCCCTATCACAACCTCCACTGGCCTTGGTAGTGGGGAAGTACGGAGGTGAATGGGTTCTACCTTCCGCAAGAGAGGCTAGGGGCTTACGCTCTAAGGAAGCCCTTCCCCCGTGGACAAATGCAACTCCAAGAGGGAGGATATCATTCCATGTGAGGAAGATCCCATTCCCATGGAGACGAGCAGTGAAAAGAATGTCCGAGCCGAGGGGGGATCCTACGTGCGAGGCATGGGGTCCAATCACAGTTTAACGTCATGTGTTGAGGACAAGATGCTTGGAAGTTTAACGTCTTTCAACTCGGACGAGGTGGGTTCGCTCCACACCCATAGGGTTTACATGACCGACACCCTCTACCCCTTGTGGTAGGGAAGGCATCGGCAAGGCCATGGCAAAGGGGGGCCGCAGGGTGAACCATCGAGGGGTCCACATTATCCTGGCTATGCGAAGAACCAATAGCCGTTATCATGCCTATGAGACAGAGCATAAGGCAAAGCAATGCAACGGGAAACACCGCCCAAGGGATCTTGAGGTTACTTTGTACGAGCCTGGAAGGCCGTACTGGAAAACAGCGCATGAAACGTATGCTCGGTATGGAGGACATCAGGCGTCTACGCAGGGAGGCGCCCATGGGGGGTCAAGGTGAGGGGTCCTGGGGATTGCGCGCAAAGATAAGTTTTGTGCGCAAAACACCGGGATGGCGCGTAATTGGGGCAGGTGGATTGTGGGCGAAGGTGGTGAATTGCGCGCAAGCGGCAACAACCGAATCCCAAGAAAAGGCCGCACTACGAGAATGGATTGCATGCAATTGGATCATTTTGCATGCAATTGGAGAGATTGCACACACCAGAGGAACCCTGAAGGGCTTGGGACTTTATCTAAGCTGGTGGGATTGCGCGAAAAGGCAGATCCCGGGGCAAGGTTGCGCAAAAAGAGTCAATACCTGAATGTCATCTTTCACGCACCGAAGTCCTATTTCGCGCACGAGAGCCGGTTGAAATTCCGGAACAAAGAAATAGAAGGGGTCTACTTCTATTTATAGGCTCCTAGCCACGTGAATGTTTGTGCTCCAGGGAAGGCGGCACACAAAAGGGAACCGCGCGGGTGCGGGCGCACAAAATTGTGCACCGGAGCCGGGGTCCTTTCATGAATCCCAGACCCCTTTCGTGTGGCCAACATTTTTTCCCATAAAGAATCCTTAATTTCACGCAACGCTTCCGGGCCCTCCAGACCGTGACTCCGAGTCCGAATATAACCTCTCTTCGTCATTTCAAATCTTCCTTTAGGAGTTATGGTCTTCTTCAATGTCTACAAACATAACATAAACATTCGTATTAAAACTATCATACAAAATGTCAATAATTTATCCATAAACCACGAATGGTATAAAAATAACACATCCACCGTCAAACATAACTCATTCAATACAATATGGAAGAATGTATCATACTAAATAAACCTCAATAGAGAATAATGAAGGATATTGACATAGATGAAAATAATCATCAAGACTATTTGGGAGAGATATCCCCCTTTTTATTGAAAACATTTAAAAGTCACACTATTTATTAAGAAATAATTTAAAATAGATTTTGGAATAACAGTCTCTAATACCACTTCAAAAGTTTTAAAAAATTATTTATTCGAAAACAATAATGTCCTTATAATTAAATCCTTAAAAACTTTTTTAAAACATGGAAATTAATGAGAAATAATCAAAAGAATAAATCTTCAAGACATTTAAAAATGATATTTTAGTTAGAGTTTCTTACCAAATGAGAGATGCTTGAATACAATTATTTGAGGTAATAAAAACTTTATAATATCTTGATAATAAATGATTTAATGATATATTATGTAAAGGGATAGTATATACACCATATAAAAGTGATTTGGTGTATAAAAACAATGAAGTCTCAATGGAATGTAAATTGAGATGAAATCTCTAATAAAGACCATATCCTTAGGTTAAGGATAAATTAACGACAAAATTATGTGTGAAAAATATAAATACACTCCATATGATTGGATATTAAATGTAAATCAATCAGAGGACATTCACACATATTCTTGTAAAAACAACACCGTTGAATTGGATGTTTAACTCAATAAATGGAGATTGAGTTAAAATTACTTTTTTCAAGTTCATATAGATGACTTGAGAATTTATAAAAGGAGTGATTGGGTGTATCAATAGTTTATTCATAGACATGGGAGTTGAAATTTTGACATATGAAAATGAATAGTGGTTTCACACATAATATTTGAGTAAAATAATCAATGAATTACGCGTAAAGCCGAATGAGTGGAAATTGAAATTTAAAATTCCCTTATCGATTTGGTAACTTACGAAACACACACCCATGAAAAAATGGTCATAAAACGATGACGTAAATATCCATAAATTAAATTATATTACACAATGAATACAATCATGGGTATTACAAACACCATATGCAATAAATAAGTGGTGAACAATGGAAATCTCACGGAATTAAAAGTGAGATAAGAAACCCCTTACTTTGTACTTTTTCCTTGGTCGAGGGTAGGTTGAACATATGTATAATGGAGAAATAATTTTTATTTAATTAGAAAAGAATCATATACACTAATATGGTATCAAATATGATATTTTAACATTGTTTTGTTAATAATATCTAAGTATTATCGTCGTTCCGGGTGTTAACGGATTCGTTTTCCTTTATATTATTTGTTATGTGAGTCATATTTGTTATGGATGGGATGTATCAAATTAATATACAGAATTATATCATGTCTCTAAACATTATTTTTAATCATCAACTGATATTTAGTCTCGAATGGATACGATGGGGAATTAATCTCATCGCGTTCGTGGAGACAGTAATCCGTACGTACGCACGAGCGACAATATCTTTATTTTGATATTAAAATAATATATAATTGGATGTTATATCATATATACAGAATAATTATCATGTTTTATTTATTATTTACATCAATTATACATCATTATTATACCCATCCAAATTATAATGTATTGAAAAACAATTACACCAGGACGTGGAGATGGTAATCCGTACGTACGCACGTATGGTGACATATCATTAAAAGGATGGATAGAATAATTAATATGGTTGTACCATATTTATAATATCATCATAGTATAGAGAATATATTGGAGTTTTTATTTTATAATGGAAATAAAAATGAATGAAGAAGTGGAAGAAGAAAAGAACTTGAAATAGGGTGGTGAAAGTATTACCTCTTCCTCAGGTTCTTCCTTTTGATTTGATCAGAAGGGCTCCTTTGGTTGGGTTTATGACAATTGGAGGGACTCTTGGATGAAGGGAGGACGGTTGAGAGGGTATTGTTTCAGGGTTTGGCTGAGCCAAATGGATTTTAAGGTGTGAATTAGAGAGAAGGGGGGAGCCCTTTTATAAGAGGGGTGAGGGGCACCTTAGGAAAAGATAGAAATATTATTTTATAATAAAGTCATTTTCAGATTCTAATGGCTCCAAAATGGATTATTTAATGTATAAGGTGGGGATGGGTCTAAAACCACTAAATAAAAAGGTTTTAGACAGGTTTTGTCACTATATTGACCTTATCTTTTATATTTAACTCTTACTTAAACAGTTTGATATTTACCATGACTCTTTGTATTTTTATATTATATGGTTAATAAACATAATATATACATTCAAGAGAACCCCAAGTGGTTCATTAATGATATAAATATCATTATATAAGTCTTTTTGACGATCATTATATTATTAAGAATAGAATATCAATTAATAATATAATATTTGTTTTGAAAACTATTTTATGTCAATTTTGACACTATTTGGTATTTTGTTTTTACTAAATTCATAACATGATTATTACTTCGAAAACAATTCATCTAACCAACCATAACACTTCATATTAACACAAATGTTTTTTGAAATTCATAAAAAGTCTCAAATTACATTTATTTGAGTATTTATAATATCAATTATTTTAATATTTCAGTAATATGGTAATTACTCCATCATCATTGTGTCATTAATAAATTTATTTATTTAATGTATAAAATTAATAATAAAATACCATTATGTTGGAAATATATTAATATTTCTAATGAATATTTATAGTCGAATTTATCTTATGTGTATCCCTATATAAAAAAGTTTTAGTTATTGAACATTGATTTTAACTCTTTTAACTATTCTTTGAATTAACTAATAATAAATGTCCTAATTTAATAAAAGCTGACCAATTAGGTTCATAATTTATTACTAAGGTAGTTTTTGGTCGAATTATACTAATCCAATATAATTAGGACATGTTTTATGGTAATAATAATATCATTTATACCCTTAATTACCATATTTATTTTTAACTATGATAAATAAAAGTAAAAAGTTACAATTCGCCAATAATTATTTTTATCTTATTGAACCAAATTTTTCTCTTTGATATTAACCATGTCTCTCGGATTTTCTAAATTCCACTCACAGAAGCAGTAAAATTAAATTTTTATGTGAATTTGAAAATTCTCCTAGGAGTTGGGTAAAAAACGATGAAAAGTTCATTAATATTTTTATATATCTAAAATTATTATAAACTAACTATAATGAATTTCATTGGAAATATTTAGTTATTATGTAACTACTTTTACCTAAAATAAATTTAAATATAATAAATAATTATTTAAATAAAAATTCATTTTTATACTGTAACTCAGGGTTTTTCACTATTCATCAAAATATTGAATGTTTTCAGAAACATACCGAAAATTCAACCTAAGATAATTTTGTTATTTTGAATTCAAAAATGAAGTCTATTTTACAAAATTCATTACATATAAATTGAATTTATTAGTTTAAAATTAATTCCCATTGTCAAAACCAAAAAGCTTATTTTTATGAAATAATAACTACCAAAAGATTGACATTTGTTTATGTCCAATTTCAAGGTAAAATTACTTCCAATGACCAACATTGGACTAAATTGTAAAAATATAATCTAATTATATATCCAAACCATTAATATTTATCGTTGAACACTATAAATTATTTTCATTAAAAAAGTTGTTTTCAGTTAAAATATATAATTTTTCACTATTCACCCAAATATGAAAGTTATCAAAAAAACACCAAAAATTTATTAAAACTAAATTCATATGTCCCTATACCAAATAAGAAGTTTATTTTGTAAAATTTAATATAAAAAAGTTTCAAATGTTGGATTTAAAAAGGGTTCTCCATTAAAAGGCGGTAAAATTTAATTTTCTGAAAAATACTTTTCATTATCTGAATAAAATGAATTTGTCCTTAAAATATGTCTAGGAAACTCACAATATGGATTATAATATTATATGGGATATATAATGTTCAAAATTCATTCAATACTATTCATAACTGTTATGAGGAATTGTACAACCATTTTTTTAAGAACTAAGGTTTATTATCTAGAGTGTGTATTCCAACATGGGAGGTCATCAATAAACCTTTCATAGAATATAAACATATCTTACCTTTCTATGTATTTAATTTTAAAAACCTTGTTTCCTTGTTTTTATTTTTCTTTATCATCTTTACTCAGTGCCCTATGATCAACTAAAAATTGCGGTTATGAAAGAATAATTAAGTATGAAGGAATGAATCATAAGAAAAAGAATTCAAGAAACAAAAACAAGACCAAATAAAGTTTAAACAACTCCAATTTTGTAATTTTAAAACAATATGAGCTACACATTCAATCAATTATATGAAATAAATATAGTGAAATTAATTGTATAATGGATCCTCATGATGATCACAGGTCAACCATGTTTGATCGCATGTTCACACCTTTAACAATTGGTTACTCATGGATATCCCCGCATATGTGTGTCTACTAAAAGAACCTCATCTCTTCATAATCAGAGAAAAATATATCACATTGGTTATCTTCATAATACTTTTATATTAATTTTTCATAATTTATGTAGCACTAATTTGTGTGATATGCACCTATTTCTAGGAAATCTCAAATCACATCCTTGTGGAATTCTTAATTCATTACTCCATAAGAATTATTTTCAATTCTTATCCCTCATAATATTATATTCCTTTATATACAATTTTTTTAGAATCTTATTATTATTTAGTTATGTACATGTGTACATGGAATCACACATTTCATATATGGTTAATAATTTTCTTCACATTCCAATGAACAAATCCTTATATCTAGACTTTTTTATTTATTTTTATATTCATGGAAACTATCTAAGGAAATTGTACTTTACTACACTTGGTGTGCAGAAACATTAGAAAAATAATACTATCCCAAGGATTACTATTATAAAATTTTCACTGATGAATTAATGTTGTGTTATAATCGTGGGGCTTTATTTGAGTTGATGAATTGTATGTTTGAGGTTGGACTATATTGTCTTGTTGATGAATTAAAAATTTTCCATTTGAGGATCCATTTTCACACCTGAGGATGTGTCTTTAGGATAGTGAAAATTCACCCTAAAACAGTGTGTCACTATGTTGGGTACATTTGGTTAGGTTTTTATTGGGTTTTGGGACTCCACACGATGTTGGTTGATATCATTTTCATAGCTATTAAATGTAGATTTTTTTTATGAATATATTTTTAAGCATAGAGAATAAGATAGTGTTTTCATTGTGGTGAATTCTTAGGTATCTATTTGTGGACACATTGGTGTCCCAAGAAACACACCTATTTGTGATGGAAGAACCAAGGAAATTATTTTCTAATGTGTTAAGTAACAAGGATGGTTTGAGTTTTTAGATTATGATTAGTAATTATCATTTATATACATGTTTTAAATGACATAAAGAATGTATCTGAGGTGTTATCTTTAATGAAGGAGTCTTGGGGAATGTTTTTGGGGTTTTTTATACTGAGTGATTCAATCCAGTGACTACAATGGGCCACTGAGTACCTAATCTGGTGGTACCAAACACACAGTACACAATCTATAGAAAAATGATCTCTAACAAGGACCCCCATGTGGGAAGTGAATTTAACCTAGTACTTGGTGAGCTACCACTTGGCTGGTGTAGGTGTATCAACTACTCAATTATTCTTGGATCAATTTTTTTAAACAGGTTAATAATTTTCATTCTACCACCTCATTTACAAAATCCCTTTGATGTTCCTTTTGTTTTGGTTTATAACACATAACAGATAACCAATTATGGCTCTCGTATCACCTATATTAATACTCCCTTTACATTAGTAGGTTGTTGGAAATTTCATCAATGAATTATGCATAGTTACAGTATGTGCATGCATGGGAAAGCCTAGCCGAATAGCCATGCGATGGTGGAGAGCTGATTTCATGATGAAGATGCTGGGGAGGAGCAGTTCTAAGGGGTTAGTTTGTGTTTTATGTAATTTTTGAAGCCTACGGGCAATGAATTCTTCTAAGGCCTACATGTCATGCAATGCTTACGCCTACGGGCCTTGTAAGGGTTCCACCTCACCCATTAAAATGTGGATTATCAAAATCAATAAAAAAATGAAGGCCTTAGGGCCATTGGAATTATTCTTAGTTTCTCTTATATTGTACCTCTTCTCTTATTATCCTCCTTATAACATTATTTTAGTGTTATGTGGGTTTGAAATAAGGTGTATATTCCTCTAAATATATATATAATTGTGTTCATATGATGGTAATTTGGTTATTATTGACTAAAGTAGGTACCATGATGATTATTTCTCGAGGATTTGTATATTTTTTCTTAAGGTAAGTCAGTACCCAATTTTATTTTGAGGTTTTCATCAAAATTAAATCAAATTAATTGATGATTAGATTCCTGGTGTTAACAATTATATTTAATGTGGGACACATAATTTATTATGGATAGAGTACACCGTATATGTTGGGGTTTCTAAATATCTACACTTTCCAGGGAGTTATCCATTAATTAAGCCTAATAAAATTTATAACAACCCTTATCTTTATTTCACATTAATACATGATTTATTACATAATATTACACTTAATGCTTCCCATAATATCAATAATTATATTGTTATTGGTATCTTGAGACATTAAATAACATCTTAAAATAGGAAATTCAATATCTTTATTGAAAACATCATTAACATGCATGTACTTAATACTGCATGAGATAACCTGGGGGGATACAAAATGAAAAGGGTGAGATATAAAGACTTATAAGGGAATAAACATGGAATAACATGAAGAAATTAATATATGATATAAAATAGACATATCAATAGGGAATAAAATGAGTGAGAATCGTAAACATGAACAATGAGGCATGATATAACATGATAATCATAAAGGCAACATGGGAAATGTAGAAAAAACATAAAACACTACATTATAAACATAGGTCAAGGCTAAATTATGAGAGATAATAATATAAAAAAGTTCCATATTTGAAATGAGTGTACTCCCTTTCCCAACATTATGTCTTATGATACTAATCATAAAACAATTCATTGGAGTGCTATATAATATTTGGCGGACCCGTCATATACATTTCATTCTCAGGCATTAGTGTTCCACAAAAATCAATAAAAATGGAATCATTTTTCATCAATTTTTATTATATGGGTGTGGAGTCTATAATAAATACGTGTAGGTACAAAATAAATGATGTATACATTCATAAACATGAACACCCTTGATAGAAAAAGGGCTTGGGTATTCACCTCACATTTTTTTGGAATGGAAAATTGTAGTGAATGTTTGGCATCATATCTGCATTACTTAAATGTTCATAAAATATTTTGATGAAAGATAAATGGGTGTCACATCATTTGGAAATAAAATGGAATGTAATATGGAATTGTAAAAACATATCCCAATGTTAGTAATTGAAATAGAATGCAAAATATAATGAAGAAACTCGAATAAAGGATAGAAGGAAGGATCCATTACCTAGAGAGTGTGAGTCCAAAAGCTGGGGAGGAGCTTCTCGAGAGATTATGGGTACCTTGAATATAATCAATAGAAGGGAGCGAAGATTAATGACATTATAAAAGGATTCTTAGTGAAGATAAATGGGAGAATGGGTGGTTTTATATAGTAAATGTGTGGGGAATTATTTATTATTTCTCAAACATAGGTATTGGACTCGATATAATAATATAACCAAATCCAAAAACCATCCAAGGGTGTTCCCATGGTTTCTACAATAAGGGAGTGATTTTAATTATTTTATATGTATAAGGGACAAAAAGTATAAAATAATACTATTGCAGATGTGTAATTGAGTCATACTTTTAAGGAAATTATTTGAAAACATAAAAATATATTAATTGTTTTGGAGGATTCATAAAGGCATTATAAAAGTAAAAAAATAATGAAATATTATATTAAGGAATAAACATATATATTATCACATATACTATTTATAGTTTTTATTACATAAATTTTGGGTCATTATCCTACCATAATACAAACAATATATTTTTACAGTATTTAATATTTACCTGAAAATTCGTTTATCTCAGAAAATTTATAAAAAATCACCATTAGAAAATTATGACATTATGATTCCAAAAATATTATTCATTTTATAAAAATAATTTGATAAATATGTTTATATTAAATTTTAAAATAATAATCGAAATTTATTGAGAAAATCTAGAGTTTTTTACAATCACAATTCTTGAACCCTTATAAAAATTACATATGACTTTATAAAAATAATATGATCATTTTTATTTGATAAAAAAATTAATAAATTTTTTATAATAATATATAATCTATTTAAATAATATTTTTTTTCATTAAATTATAAATCTTAATTAACATTGAATACTAAATATGCTATTTGTGCTTTATTGTATAAAAAAAATTATTTATAAAGTAGAAGTTAATATAACCATTACTCTAATGAAAATAGTAGACATATTAAATATATTAGGGTATTGATATATGTCCCTTGAATACACCCAAAAAATCTCTAAGGGTATGTTTGGTTATGTTGGGACTATTATTAGGTAGTTCAACATATATGGTTTGGGTCATGATCTCGAGGAACATGAACATTTATCTTAAACGGTTTCTCTCATGATTAAGTTGTTGGATATCAACTTGGGACTGGTCCATGGGAAATACATGTGATGCTATCTCCCTTGTATGTTTTGATAAATTGGCTTCACATAGTAATATCATACTAGTTGAGGCCATTACATCCTTTGTCTTTGTAAATTGGATTTGTTAAAACCCTATATTTAGAGTAATCATGTTATCATTTTTCGATGGAAAAATTATCAATAGTAATTATTCTAAATGGTATTTTAAATATGATTAAATACAATAAAAACATAAACACATGAAATTTATATTTCCATAACATATAAAAAGAAAAATAATTGAATTTCATGGTGATTTTTATTTATAATAGTTTCAGTCATTTAAATCAGTCCCCCTTCCAAAATTTCACCATCCAAATATTATTTTCCCTCAAAAAAACTAATGTGGTTAATTTTGATTCGTCACCTCATTTGACTCCCATGTGTCTATTATATGATTTTTGTTTCTCCATAACACTTTAACTAGGTGCATTGACTTATTTATATGAACTTTATCTCTACGATCTATGATGTTCAATAGTTGCTCCTCATATGAGATATCATTCTCCAATGGAACCACCTCTAGATTGAGTACATGGGAGAGTTCTAGTATGTAAAATATATAAATTGATACATGTAATACATCACATACATTATAAAGGTTATGTGGTGGTTCAAGTTGATAATCTACTACTCTAATTAATTCAAGGATCTCAAAGGGGACGCTGTATCATGGACTAAAAATTCACTACTTCCAAAATCTCATGAATTTCATCAATGGATATATGTAGGGGAATACAATGTTTCTAAAATCAAATGATAGGTCTCTTTGAAAATACTCATCATATATTTTTTTGACTATAATAATCATTGATGTGTTGCTGAATGGTCTTTTCATTTCCAACCATTTCCCCAATAATTTCAGAACCTAGTATTTTTTTTCACCAAATTCATCACAATAAGAAGGTGTTATAATCCTCTTCCCTTAATGGTCATAATAGGGAGGCATTTGGATGATTGAGTGGAAGTTGATGTTGTATGAATACTCAATCAGAAGAAGATGTTGTTCACACTCTCCTTTGATGTCAATTGAGCATTCTATTAACATGTCCTCATGTTTCTGGATGGTCATCTTAGATTGTCCATCATTTTGATGGTGGTAGGTCGTGCTAATGTTCAACTCAGTATTTAAGGAATATTGGATAATCTTCTAAAATATAGAGTTACATCATATTTCTCGATCAAATAAAATAAATAGTGGTGTTAATTTCATCCTCAACACTTCCTTAATATATGTTTCATTTCATATTGATTGGGTGAGAAATCATCTATACTTCCAATGAAGTGAGAAGACTTTGTTAGAGGTTCCACCACAACCCATATAGAATTATGTTCTCTTGTTGTATTCACATGATTTGTGACGGAGTCCATGTGCTGTTTTCACATTTCCATTTCGTTATGGGTAATGGTTTGATTATCACCTTGGATTTATACCTTCAAGCCTTCACTTTCGGAAATACAAGACATCTTGATTTATATTTCATGATCTCTTTATTTATATTTTCCCACCTATAGTTCTCTCAGATATCTTGAAACATCTGTGTTCTTCCTAGATGGATGGAGAATGTAAAACTATATAAGTCATCGAAAAACTCCTTCTTTATCATGGGATTTCATGGTATACATAGTCATGACCCAAATATCACAACTCCTTCTTCATTAACATTGAACTACATGGATTTACCCTTTCTTATAGATTTCACATTACCAAGATTTCCCACAACATCTCTTTGAGAATCCCTCATATTTTCAAAAGAGATAGTTATGAAATCATTTGTGAAAGGATTGATGATGTTCATTCTTTTATGATTCCCTTGTCCATCCTTTTCAAATGTAAGAAGACTGAATCCTTATTTGTTATCATCATGGACAACATTTCTAGATCATTTCTACTTAGAGAATCCTATATTTTACTCACCTTATTAGGATGGTAGTGGATTCAGAATTAATAGTCCTTGATCATCTCCAGCCATATTTATTGGTGTATATTCAACTCCTTCTATTTGAATGTAAACTGGAGGATTTTTTTTATATGTATATATTTCATACTTCTCCCCAAAGAGACAAGGCCTCTATATTTTCAAACTTAGGATCACTACATAAAACATTAGATCATGTTTTGGGTATTTCATTTATTGAACTATAAATTGTCTTGAAGTAAGGTCTATCACATTTTCATTTTTCATTAACTCACAGCTCAATCCCTTTTTCAAAGAATTGATGAATACCTTGAATATTTCTCCACTAATTGGTAGTATGAGTATAGGTGAAGTGATGGACCTCATTTTCAACTCCTTTAAGCTCTCTTCAGATTCATCATTCCATGAAAACTTGACTAACATCTGAGATAGCTTGGTTAAAGGGTTTGAATATCTTGATAAAATATATAAAATTGAAAATAGTACGCGTCTAATCTATGGAATCTTTGGATATCTCTCACAGATGTTGGCCTTAATCATCTTCCAATATTTACTATTTTTGAAGCATCAATAGATATCCCATTTCATGTGATGATGTTACTCATGAATGACATATTCTTCAACCAAAAATCATTTTTTATATACTTTTCATGAAGCTTCACCTTTCATATGATCTTTGGAATAGTTCTCAGATACTCTTCATACTCTTCCTTGGTTATAGATAGTATTAGAATATCATATATAAAGTATACCACTAATTTCCCAAGGTTTTCTATAAACACATTATTCATAATTTCCATGAAAATATCTCAAAAATTATTGAGTCAAGATGGAATTACTATGAACTCATAGTGCTTATACATTGTAAAAAATATAGTCTTGGGGATATCTGCCTCTTTTCCACTAACATGGTACTATATCAATCATAGATATTTATTTCAAAATTATTGTTCTCCATAATATTGATCAAATAATTCATCAATCAAAGGTATAAGATACTTTTTATTTATCATAATCTTGTTGAGAACTCGATAATCAATGTAGGTGCACATTGACATGTATTTCTTCTTAACAAAAATGACTAGAGCACCCCACGGTGAAGCACTTGGTCATGTGAACCATTTATCTAGATTCTAAAATAGCTATTTCTTTATCTCCTCAATTTCCACAACAACCATTGTATATGGTGTCCCGAATAATGGAAATGACCAACATCTAAGATAGATTGAAACTTAATCCTGTAGGCTAGTTGGAAGACCCACCAATTCCTTTAGAAACACATCAAGGTATTCCCTCATAATGGGAATGTCTTCCATGATGATTATTTCCTTAAAATCAATATTTTGAGCATGATATTCTTTCTCACAGGGAAATAATATTAATTCTTGAGATGTTGGTTCTAAATAGGATTCATCCTCCTCCTTTCACATGTATAGAATCTACACCCGATTCTAGATAAGAAGAGTAATTTCCTAGTCGTGATAGTTTAAGATGGATCTATAGAAGAAGGAGAGTCAATTCATACTTTGAATTACAAAAAATTACACTATAGGGGGTTGATAAAGTTCACTCAAAATTTCAGCCTAACATAATTGATATAGGTGGAGCAATATAATTAGGATTCAATAATTTCACCATTTCCCATTATTACATATTTATCTACTCCAACTCTTTGTGGTGGTGTTTGAATATTTCTACTAAACATTCGTGATATGAAGGAATTCATAGAACCAGAATAAAAAATACATCCAAATTCTTGAATTAATAACTATTGTACCTTTAACCACTTAATTTTTGGGATCCACCTTAGTGGTCGTGATGGAAAAATGTAACCCTTACTGCCTTAATTTGTTTTGATTGTCTCTAAAATCCTTTGGCATAGTGCATTAGTTTTTGATGTGCCTTGGTTCTTTAAAGTTCACGTAATGGAAAATGAATTGATGGTTTACTAGAGTATTCCTCTCTTCAAATTCATTTGTGGGTTTTCCATAATGGAGACCTCTACCTAGGTTCCCTTCCTTACCACACCTAAAACATTTCCTCAATCCCCTTAGTTAGTTTCTAGGGTTGATCGTTCAACAAAATTGACAAGTGGTATGTTGATATTTCTTCAAACCATTAGATTTTTCTATCAGACCACTAGGACTAAACTCAATATTCCTCTTCTTATCCCCATAATTTTCTTGAGATTCACTGATTTCCATTACAACATTGAGGGAATGTTAAAAATTTACTCCTATCAACCAATATATCTCATCATTAGGGATTTTCATATACTAGCTTCTGTCCCACCAAAGAAGAGACAATCCATTTATTTATGGGTAATGTCAAAGTTTTTGGCATATCTTAAAATTCTTCTAATTCTTCCCTTAAATTCCATGATTGATTTATTTTCATTTTTATTAGGAGAATCCAAAACCCTTTCCATTTAAATATATCGAGTGCAATAAAATATTTATCAATTTTTTTTTCCAATATTCCATCCAACCCATCACATCAATCTTGTCCTTGAGATTTATATTAATGATCAATATCCACCACTGATTAGATTCTCCTTTCATATGATAAACATCCGATAGAATTTTATCTTTATCAAAACAATGAAGGTAAAAGAAGTTAATCTCAATGGAATTTATCCACTATTACATGAATAAGGGATCATATGATACAATGAATGCCAAATACCATTTCTCATAACAGTTTAAATTGTAGCTTGTTCATTATAAGGGGGATTTTGGTTCACTTCCTGATCCAAGAATATATTCAGAACATGATTCTGCTTAGAGAGTATCATCATAATGTTTTTGTTTCCCACTCCAATCAGGTTGGGAATCTAATTGGAGAAGTAATACCATTTCCCATAACATTTATTGTTACCTTATTCCACCTATTTAAAAACATTGGTTAGAATAAAGGGAATACTAGTGATGAATATTTTTAAACTATTAAATACATAAATATGAATCCAATGAAATTAAATAGAAATATTTTAAATTAAAGGAAATTCCTTAACATATGAATTTTAGTGGTTCAATGTATGATATCCATGAACAATTTCCTAACATATGTTCATAAGAGCATTTTTTATTCTACTAATAATGGATCATAATTAGCCAATGAATTTACCAAATAATATCCCATTGGATTGGAAAACTAATTTTGAAACTGGGCTTGTTTCTATTCACCTATTCCCAGCTGAGACTAGCTCAATATGGTGTTTTGGGGTTTTACCCCTACATACATCTCTACCAGAGCCACATTCAATATTAGTGTCTTGGAATAGGTTTATTTTCCTAATAATCCAATTACAATATACATTCTAATATATAGGGATGTTTTCTTATGCATAATCATATCCCCAAAACATTATCTAGAGTTTCCTAATACTAGTCCAAAAAATACCTAAACATTTACTTTAATAACAAATATAACAATCCTTCTCTTTATTTCATGTTAGTAAATGATTTATTTTTTAATATTACAAATAATACAACCCATATGATAAATAAGTATAGTATCTTTTGGAATTAGTTACTTTAAATAAAAACATAAAATAATAAATACATCATCTTTATTAAAAACTCCCTTTACATGCATGTACGTAAAATTACATTGGATAACCTGGGGACATACAAATGAAAGGGATGAGCTATAAATATCAATAAAGGATTAAACATGGAATAACATGAAGAAATTAAAATTTTAGAAATTAGGCATATCTATGGAAAATAAAATGAGTGTGAGTCATAAAAAATAATAATAATGTGTGATGTAGCTGGATAATCTTAAAGGAATCAAGGGAAATGGGGGAGTAACTTAAAACGCTACATCGTAAACACATGTCAAAGGTAACTATCAAGACATAATGATGGAAAAAGTCTCTTAAAGGAATATGGTTTACTACCTTTCCCCACATTACATCACATGATACTATACAATACCCAATACATTAATGTTATTTTTAATTTCGACCATACTCATCCAATACATTTCATTTTAATTATTATGTTCCCTACATAGATCATAAAACATTGAATCATTTTTAATTACTTTTTATTCCAAAAATAAAGGAGTTTATAATATATATATATATGTAATTACCCAATCATGAATGTTTATATTAATGGAGGAGAAATCCATTGATAGAAAAAGGGTATGGTGATTCACTTCAAATTTGTTTTTCCTGAAAATCTCTGTGAAATTTCGACAGCATAACGACGTAACATATAAATTAATAAATTTATTTTAATAGAGTGAATGGGTCTCCAAAAATTTTCACATAAAATGGAATGTAATATGGAAATATAAAAATATATCACATACTTACAAATTATAAATTTAAGGCATAATAAAATGATGAAACTCAAATAAATGAGATAATTAAAGGATCCCTTATCTGGAGAGTGTGACTCCAAATGCTTGGTAGGAGAATCTAGAGAGATTAGGAGAACCTTGATAGGACTCTAGAGAGGGTAGGTCAGAGTAAGGATGTGAACCATGTATTTTTAGTGAAGTTTAATGGGAGTTTTGTTTGGTTCATATAAGAAATGAGTGGGAAATTCATTATTATTTCTCAAACATAGGTTTTGGAATCTATGTAACAAAATAACCAAAACCAAAAACCATCCCTTTATTTTTTTCCTATGAATTATACAAAAGTTTAGTGGTATCCATTATTTTATAAGGTCAAGGGCTGGGAATAATTGAATAATACCCTTTTTGTGGTGGAAGTGAGTAATACTTTAGATGAAATGATTTTAAAACATTACAACATATTAATGGTACTGGAGGATTCATAAAGGCTTTATAATACTAATAAAATAAATATAAGATCATATTATTTTAAAGTTAAAACATAGATTGGTTAATGGATACCATTTATAGTATTAAATAAATCATTATTTCTATCATTATGATGTGATAATACACATCATGTATTTATACTGTTTTTTATTTTTACCGGAAAATTAGGCTATCTTAGAATATAATGAAAAAATATCCATTGGATACATCAGATGTTATAATTCCAAAATTAATATTAAGTTTAGTTAATTAATTATCTAAATATATGTATTTTAAATTTTATAATTTGAAATGAAATTTTTTAAGTTTGTTTGGTTTATTGACAATAACAATTTTAAAAGAGTAATAAAAATTACATTTGACATAACTAAAGTAATATGATCATTTATATAAAATAATTTTTTAAAAAATAATTTTTTAATAAAATATTATCTATTTCAAAAATTAATTATTTAAATAAATTAAAATCCTTATTTTAAGTTGAATATTAAAAATAAATTTTTTTATTTTATAAAAAAAATTATAATGTAGAAGTAAATATAACCATTATTCTATTGAAAATAATAGAAAAAAATAATATTATTAGTGTTTTGATTCATAGCACTTTATTACACCCACAAACTCACTAAGGGTATGGTGTGCGATTGTATGACTTTCATGGGTTGGTTTGAAAAACATGGTTTGGTTTTATACCGCAATTAGCTTGAACTTCTCCGGTAAAGGGTTTTTCTCAGGCTTAAATTATTTGATATAATCTTGGGCTTGGTCAATTTTAAATTGAACTAATGATATCTCCCTTTTAAGATCTGAGTAATGGTATTCATTGGGTACAATCTTGCTGGTGGAGGCCATCAATTACATTTTCTATGTCAATTAAATTTATTAAACACTATTTTTTACTAATCATGTAAACAATATTTAATGGATATATTTTCATTGATAATGATGTTTACCAATCTTTCAAATATGTAGAATACAATAAAACAAAATAATTTCATGTGTTTTCTATATCCATAACCTATAATAATAAATTTAACTAAATTTCATGGGGAATTCTATATCTATAAGATCATGTTCTCAATGATTTAATCTTAGTATAGTATATATATTAGTTATAATTATTAAATAAATAACTACATTGAATGTTTGATGGAGTTACAACATTATGGAGGTGATTGATGGTTGGTATGTGTTAGGAAGAGCTTAGGTGATGGCGGTCAAACCCTTGTGAAAGTGATCTACTCCATGGTTCACATTGTTTGTTCCTAATATTACCACATTACATGTAATTGAATATATTAGTTATACTTTATGTGTCAGTAGGTGGGTGTGAGAGTATTGAGAAGAAACCATGATTGATCACCCTTCAATGTTGCATGGTTACAGATTTTAGTGTGTCTCTTATAAATTCTTAGAAGTTGTGGTATTATAAATAACCCACTAATGGATATATCTCCTACGCGAGAGGCTCAATAAATGAGAGGTGAAACCAAGAGGAGTTTCTAACCCATGATATATGAATTGTATATCCTATGAGGGTCTCATAGTGGTATATGGTACTCATGTAGATAGGATTCTTGGTATGAGTCTTTTCAAATGTTATTGAACTGGTAGTTTAACATTTGTGCTTTATCAAGTATGTGATAAAGGGTGTGGTTGGAAATGTAGGAGTTTCCCATTACTCCTGACTAATTTGTTTGATACATGTATCATGGTAAGAACCTCAAATATA
The DNA here is from genome assembly GCA_963277665.1 of Viscum album. Classification (NCBI taxonomy): domain Eukaryota; kingdom Viridiplantae; phylum Streptophyta; class Magnoliopsida; order Santalales; family Viscaceae; genus Viscum; species Viscum album. Next base: position 1,250,662,094 of record OY728151.1, on the reverse strand, counting down.
GAGCATTTATATTGATTCCATTGAGGAATAAGTCACTTTATGTAATTGAGGGGAATATTAGGAAATAGATTCGTGATGGAGTGTCTTAGTCCCTAGATTATATATTGATACTTATAATACTTTTGTGACTGTTACATGGAAATAGGAAGTCAAATGTTAGTGATATTTTGTGATGAGATTACATTTTTTCTAGGAATATTTTCCAGTGAATTTCACTATGGAAGAACTGTAGTGATATGGTTAGTTGTATGAAATCCTAAGCAATGTTGTGGGAGGAAAGGATGAATGTTGGTGTCCAAGGTATACACAATCAGAGATGTTGGAATTTGATTATGAAACTAGCTTAGTGGGACTTATTACTAGTGTGAGATCTCATTCACCATGGATATGTTGTAAAATGATTTTCCTATGAACTAGTGATAAATAATTCATCTGTTATTTTGTGATTGTAGTGACATATCAACCCCCAGTGTTTTGGAATTTTTGATAACTCATTTAATTCAACTTAGGGTAGGCCAATACCTCATTCACTCATTGATGTATCATTTTCAGTGATAATATGTGGTTATGTATTGTTAATGAAGAAGGTATTGTCAAATGGTAAATCATCCACCTAAGTATTTTATATTTGTCATATATCATTCACATGATATTTTGACTTGGTAATAGATAGTTAACCCTTGGAATGGTATTTAGTGATATATCATTTACCCGGGTATGTCTCATTCTCCATGACATTGATAGGTGATACCTAATTCATCAGATGATACATCATTCTACCATATATAATTAGGATGATAATTTATTATTTTCCAAGTGATACATCATTCCCTCTGGTTCTAATGAGTTTGGTGATGCCTTAATCACCCATTGATATATCATCCTTTTTTATGATAAATTAGTCAATGAAATATTTTCACCTTAACTACAGTGATGGGGGTTCTTCATCCACCTAGAAACTAATATTAGTGGTGAAATATCCACCTTTATTTGGTTTTTGGTGGTATTTCATCCACTAGACTAGTTTTGTTTTGTTGGTTCATCTTCATTCCATGGAATGTTTGATTGCTATTATATTATCCACTTAAGGTTATAACAGTAGTACATATTCCACCAATGAGCTGGTAACCATAAGGTATAACCTACCTAGTTATTTACACTAGTGGTTAATTGTCCACCTAAATATTGGTATTAGTAGTATATATTCCATGTAGAGTTGTGTATTAGCAGTGAAACATCCACCCTTAATATAAATCCATATGTTTCACTCACTATAAATATTATTAACTAAGGTAATGTTTAGGTGACTATAGTAATGAAGATTCATTTTCCACCCATTTGTTATAGTATAGTGACAATACATTCCAATTGAATAATTATATGTGTTGTGATTCAATGTTCAGACATTATCTATGCTTATATTAGTGGTATATTGTCCCATTTTGGAACTGGTATAAGTAGATATGTATTTATCATTATTAAGGATTCATGAGAATCCAAATGTGTTGACTGATTTGAGTGGCTGATGTTACATCCTACTATCATTTAGTATATCCAAGAACATATATAATTATTTTTAATTCGGACATCATTTGTTTTCAACTACATAGTGTTATGCACCCTCCCTGTATGGGTACCATGGTGTGTGTGTGTTGGCCATATGATTGACATACAGGTCAAGGGGATGGCCTACGTACCAATTGATGTGATAGTTGAGCTCATTATATTTATGGATATAGGACCAAGGAAATTCCAGTGATAGCATGGGTGTCCCTTTTTCATTTTACTTTAGTTTTGTTCTTTATTTCATATGAACTGCGCATAGGGCGGTATTGTATTGATATATTCCTAACTATCTCCAAGTTTACAATTTTTATAGTCTACTTATATTATTTTCCTTACATTATTTCTTCTATGATTTCTTATGATTCACTCTGATGTTACACATTTTATGGATGTAAATTTTAATTTTTTATTGTTTTGATGGTAGTAGATGTTATATTCTAATTGTGTGATTCAACATACCATTATTGTAAGACAAAGACCTCTGGAATATGGGGAGGAATTCCTGAGGACTCATAGGTAACTCGGATAGTACAATTAAATTTGTCCTCAATGGGGTAGTTACAAAAATTAATGTATTATCATGGGTTCTTCCAACAAAAAGTATCTTTAAAATTCATTATTTAGTTGACATATTGAGATAAAATTGGAAAGGTGGAGTACTCTTAACCATTAATGCAGGATACATAGTACAACCGACACTTTCATTGGACCTAAATGTTAAAAATGTTGAAACTTATATTTAATTTTTTATTTTTATCTACTAGATCCCCCAGATTCATTAACACCAAAATAATGTGAAATTAATTGACATAAATATTGTTTCCAATAACATAATTTTTTAAATTAAATTCAACAGTTAGTAAATGATTAATAATTATTCATTGAATTTCCTAAAAAACCAAAATCAATCATCTAACTATTGAAATCAATAAAAGACACAAATAATACTATAGGAATATTATTAAAAGTGTCCAAATATTTATTCCAATCACATCCCCTATACATGAGTGATTAAATTTCATTAACTAATTCCTATCACTAAATATAAACAACCCATTTTATTTAACATCAAATTAAAAACATGGTTCAATGAAGGTCAAATAAAGATAAAATATTGGAATAAATATTTTAACAATAAAAACATTCATAAATCCATAACTATTAAGTTAATCATTCTCTATTCTATTTCACACATCATTTATTCAACTTATGTTACAATAATATAATTCATCTAACTATCACCACATGATATTCCTAATTATTTTATTCTACTAAATAGTTACAATATTGAATATATTATTTCATAGGCAAGAGAAAACTAAAATTAACCTTAATAAATTTTATTCATAGAAAATATTATAATTTTTGAAAACATTAATAAATTATTTGAATAAAATTTGAAGCAAAATTATGAAAATTAAATTAGGAATTAAAAAACTTGAAATATAAAAATAGAATAAACATTAAATCATTATCCTTGTTATCTTCCATGAATATCATATCCTTGATTACAACTACGAAAATATGTCCAAGATTTATAAAGATAATAGACATATTTGAGAGATGTAAATGAATAGGATGAATAATTTCGGTGATGTTTGTATGTCAATATATAACAATGTAATTTGTATATTATATATTTGGTTATTAGAAACATAGTCATTTGATATAGGATCATTGGAAATATGGTTGTCGTCTACATGGTCATTGGGTATGCATGCATGTAATAGTTTTTTGATGTTTTCATATTTTTATTAAAAAAAATTAAAATATCATATGTCACAAATAATAGATAATTTTTGAATGAAATAATGTAGTAATATTTAATTTAAATATTTAATTATAGAAGTATATTTTGATGCAATAATTTTTTTTAACTTTGTTATTATTATAGAATGATTTTTTTAATTTATAGTATTTCATGATCGGCACTCATAACTATGGATTGAAAAAGTTTAGTGTATTAATGATAAATAATTAATATTAAGGATATGTGACTAAAATTGTTTGATGTTAAAAAGGTTAATTTCTTAATAAACCATTTTGATGTATTATTTTTTTTATCCTAATAATTTATGTTGTCACATTTAAATAATGAAGCCAATGTAAAGATTCAATATAAAAAATATTCACTCTTATTTTTTTAATAATTAATATTGAATATGATTTAGAACATTTAATGTTTCAAAAGTACTATTCCTTGAAAAATAGGGTTTTATATAATATGTTCCACTTAAAATATAAATTCAACATATTCAGAAATCATATTTTCATGAATATTGATCTTATATTTTATAATAAAATAATAATAAATAATGAGGTTGATTTAATTTTTTGGCATAAAAATAAGTTTCTGAGGATAAAATATGATTTACGATTGTAATGGTAAGATGAGGTAAAGGGGGATAAAATAAGTGTTAACGAATCCAAATATCATATTAAAATGTCTCCAATTTTTTTTGGATTAGTGGATTCGCATCCCATACCTAGTATTTTTCATATTTCTGTCCACTTTCCATTTAAAAGGAAAACCTTATATTTTGATGAATGTATATTTATAAAAATGCCACTTAAAACTCACCTATAAAAGGGCCCCAACTCGACCTGAGGAAAAAAAATATATAACTTTAGTTTTATAATGAATATCTAACCATTTTACCTCTCACTAAAACATTGAACATTTGGTATCTTCTAGTGCAAATAATGTATATTAATCCTTCATTTTAAAGGAACCCATATAGGAAAAGAAAAAAAATCATAAAATGGAATTTTTATTTACCATATATTTAAATTATATTTCCATCCCCACTATATCGAATATCAATCTCAATATTAAATATATTATATTAAAATCCTTATGTTTCTATGGAAATTATATCACTATTATAAAACTATATACTCTTACACATTCATTAGTACCCCATGTTATTATTTTGGTTGCCTAAACAACATATATGTATAGTGCCATAAAATCTTTAACATTTCATAAAATAATGAGTATCATAAAATTAATAGTCATAATATATGTTGTTATATATTTTTTTATGTTTTTAATATGCTCTTGAATGGGCGGAAAAAATGAATGATCAATATAAAGTAAATCATTATCATTAAAAAATAACCTAAAACATGTTCGTCCTAGATTAAATTCTTTTGAACCATGCATATACCTTCCCTAAAATAAAAATATTAATAAGGGTATCATTGAAACAAAATTAATTCTACAACATTTAATCAACTAATATTTTTGAAAATTGAATCAATGAACTAGGATCAACCTCACCATTGTGAAAATGTAATGAAATAATGAAAATTACCAACCTCATGTGATGAAAAATATACTAAAAAAAATTGATATATGTTCAATGAATAATTTTTATTGAAAAGTATAAAATTTAATTATTGTTATTAATGTTATTCAAGAAATTAGTAATATATTTATTTTAATTATACAGGATGTTAATGCACTTTCATGGAATTCAAGAGTAAAGGTAAATATTTATTTTCAAAGCATAGTGTGATGTAGATATTATTTATGAATAAATTCACATATATAGAAATTAAATTTTCCTTATTCATAAAACCATATATATATTTTTATCCTTTTAATATCTCTATGGTTTCCATGACTTCTTACCATTTCACCTCTCTTTGGTTCCCAATTCAATTGAATGTTTTCTTGTAAGAGGGACTGACTTTGTCAATTCTTTTCAATGGACTAACTATTTCCTTCATGTTCATATTTCTAATTTTCTTTAGTGATATCCTTGTCAATATATCAATGATATATTATTTTCTTTTTATATTTTCTTTGAATATCTTTACACAATTATTTTTGGAATATTTTTAATTTTTCCAACCCAATTAATTTTTTAACTATTTGAATTTATTTTCAAAAGAATGAAATGTATATTTTTATTTAACACCTTCCAAAGAATGAATTTTCTCATAGTTATAGTCATTTTTCATTACAAATATTACAGTACAATAATTTTTTTTAAATATTTATCATTATCCTCCATGTTTTATTAAATATTTGTTCTGAACAAATTTTACTAAAAATCGAAGATATTTATTCATATTTTCAATTTTAATTATATAATAAAGTTATAAATTGATTTTTCATCTAATAAAATATATTTTTAACTCTTTTTTCACACCATTTTGAATATACCTTAACAATATCATCAACATTTTCACCAAGAGATATTATAAAGATAATTTGTGGAAATAATTATAGAACCCACTTGTTTCTCATAATTTAAATAATCTAAGATGTAACTTTGAATGTTTTCAAATTATTATGGAAATTAAATATATTATTTTATCATTTTATAAAGGGTTTTTATGATATATATCCCTAATAAATCGGGTAATATTTTATATCACATGATATCAGGATGGTGCATTGGTGGATTTTCTAATCCAAAAAAATGTCATGGGAAAGTGGTGGTTATTCCTAACCCCATAAATTTATACAACATGAGTGGTTATTCAATTTTTACAATGATATGGGTTGGTGGAAAAAATAGTCAATTATGATATGAATGAATTTTTTGTTATAACTTATATTCTTTTATATTTTAATGATTATGTTTTTGAGAGATTTTAATGTTAGATAATGTACCTTGGTTATTATAACTCATATTTATTGATGTATATTTCCACACATGGAAGATCATGTATTATGTTATTAATAAATCTATACATCCTAATTTTTTATTTATAATTCATGTTTAATTGTGTATTATTTCCTTATAATATATTCATGCACCATTATTTTTTTCTTGTACCCACATGATCATCTTATTCTCACTTATGATCTTTTATTCTTATCTCTCTTTCTTACCCCTATAAGGCATCTAAACTCACCCTTTCTTATATTTCTATTCTAGTTGTTATGAATAATAATATTAAATGTGATATGTATTTAAGGGAAATATATCTGAATTGTATATATGGTATATGTTAAAGAATATTTTTAAAAATAATTTTGTTATAAATATATAATCTCTAATGACACTAAAATAATTGATTCTGTGGTGAAAATTGTTGTGAGGGATAAGGAATATTCATATAAATTTATGTAATATGTATGTGTATAGTAATAATGTCACAATAGTTGGTATATGTGGGGATATAGATTATTTTATTGATTGGGGTTGTAATAATTAGTGGATATTACTTAAACAAACCTATTACAAAGGAAAACTGAAATGGGATGAACCTAAAATGCCATTAATTGAAATAAAGTTTCATTATTTAGAACATCATAATCCTGATTATCCTTTTAATATAGTTACTTAATCATAATATTATTGTTTCATACTTATAGTAAACTTGTTTTATTAAATGGAATGAAATATGACGCACCATGTAAAAAATGAGTGTGATGGAACATGTAATGATTTTTTAATGATAAAAAAAACAAGATAAATGTTAGAGTGAAAATTACCAAGAATATATTCATGTAAATCTCTAAATCTTTGAAAAATTACATCAATAATTATAAAATCTATAATTCACCAAGTAAGAAAAAAATCATAATTAAATCCTTAATGTGAAAATGGCTACATGTCACTAGTGGGTTCTTAAATTGATAAATTATTGATAAATGGATCAATACAATTGAAAGGATATTTTTTTCCTTGATGATCGAACCAGAAAGAAGTTATTTTAGTTGTTTATCATTTTAATGGTGAATATTAACAATGGTGGACTATCATTATGAATATGAGGTCGGAAGAGGAAATAAACTTCAGGTATTGGGATGTGATTAAGATGGAATTGTTCAATAAATATTTCCTGATAACTCTTTTCAAAAAAGGAGATATAATTTCATGATATTGAATAAAAGGAATATGATTCCATTATTACTTATGAAGAAGAAATCATAGGACTTTAAAATTATTCTTATGGTTTTATGATTGACCCAGAAATAAAAATCAATCATTTCATTCATGACATAAAACTAAGTCTTTAGAAACAGTTATATATATTGGATGTCGGTAGCTATGAATATATTTTTTGATGTTCTAAAAAATGTGTAAATGAAAATGAGATACTCTCATTATTCTTTTTGTTTTAGGTAGAATAATATAAAAATGGTTATTGATGGATTCTCTAATGATAAAACACACAAAGAAAAGATGATTCATCTTGGGACATGCCAAATATGTGATGAATCATGGGGAAATAGGTAATTTTTTTAAGTGTATGAGAGGTTTACATAAATAATATGAATATTGAAGTGATTTTAAGAGTAAAAATAATTGTGTGGGTGAAAATAATTCTTATCATAATGAACCATAAACACTATAATGCATCAATAGTACATAGTGTGTTAATTATGATAACAGGTGAACCAAAAAAATATCTAATGACAATACTAAACATCAAAAAACTCGTAATTCAATCAATAAAAGGGAATTATAATCAATCATTGTTAATTACGTGGGGCAATAAAATAAATTTTTGAAAAGTACACTCATCGCCTACTTTATAACTAAAAACGTCTTATTTTATAATAGATTGACACACTATTTTATATCTAATTTTTTTTCTAAGGACATAAAATCACATCCCCAAAAACTATATATTGAATTACCTATGATAAACCCTAGTTTTATGATGATTTCATCCCAGGTCTATTACTTTTCTCTAATAAGTTCTTTTGTGAAACTGTTTTCTTTAAATCTTATCATTATACCTTTAGTAAAATTTGTTTGTTTTTTGGTCCTGGATTGGAACACTCTATATAGATACTGTTCTAATTTTAGAAATTGTGAAGATATATTTCATATCCCAAATCCACCTATGTACATATATTAGTGAAACGGTGGAAAAAATATATATTTGAAAATTACTTCAATTATATGGTTCGTAATACCCAACCATGAAGGGTATTTTGATCAAATTGATGAGGATTACATGGTACAGAAGATATTTTTTTCTGAATAAATGTGTTAATGTATATCAAGAAGGTTTTTCTAGTCTTCCACTAGGACATAATTTTCATTTTTTTAAAAATCATATACATGATGTTATGCTTTTTTTAAAGACTCCTTATATAATAGACCAACTTATTTAAAAGCTATTTAAAAGTATCTCAAAGATATTTTTGATAAGATATTATATTCCAAAGTTCTTCACCATGTGTTTTACCAATAATGTTTAAAAAAATATGTATCAATGTGTCACTTTATTTGTTATCATCAACTTAATAAGGTCATGGTCAAAAAAAAGTAACTTACATACCATATTGAGGACTTGTTTTTCAACTATGTAGGGAGGTAAACTTTTCAAATATTTACCTTTATCTAGATATCATCATTTAAGCATCTACAGGTAGAATATATCAAGGAAATTACTTTATAAAAGTATAGACACTATGAATTCAAAGTGAATCCATATAAACTTATAAAATATAGTAGTATCTCCAAGGATCTGATGAACATATTCTTTAGTGATTACCTCGATCAATTTATTATAGTCATTATTTGTGAAATTATCATATATTATAAGAGAAAATAAAACCATGTTGTTCATTTTTTGATTATTTTATTAACCTCGATAAGTGATAAATTATATTACGTATTTATAAAGTGTGAATTGTTTCTATAGAATGTATCATTTATGGGTTATGTAAAAAAATGAGGGTATATATATAGATCCATAAAATATTGAATTGATTAAATAATGGTCCATACTATGCACTGTAATCGATATCCATTGATTTTGGAGATTGGTTGGATACTATTAATCAATTTTGATAAATTAATCATGAATATCAAATCTGCCAACCTAGTTAACTCAGGAATTATTCAAACCCCTATAGACATAGTGATGTGAATAAAATTTTATAGATCTCAAAAGAAGGATTGTTAATACACCTATAATATCATTAATGTACAATTTATAAGGGTTTGTTATATACATTAGTGTATCAAATAATAGATTGGGATGCGTTCTCAATCAAAATGGAATAATTTTAGATTATTTCATAAATCAATTAATGATTTAGAAGGAAAATTATTTGATGCTCAATTTGGAGGTATTGGTGGAAATATTTCCATTAAAGAATATTAGTCTCTATAGTGAAAAGAGGGAAATTTATTTCCATAAAATTAGATTAAAATATATATTTACATTTAATTAGTTGAACATAATCCAAATAATATGGTTTTATTTATTCAAGTATTATGAATTTCCATTACATCACCACCTTGGGAAGGAAAAAATGTGGATGATGCTTTTACTAGGAAGTATATCGATACCTTATCTTTGATGAGGATTTAAAGAGAACTAATAACCATGGATTTGAAAATGATAGACCTTAAATTCATAAGGGAAGGAGAGAAATATTATCATCCCTAAATAACTTCTCAACTATCCGTATCTATAAAGATCAAGGTGGATTATAAGGATGATATAGATTTATTGAAAACGGTGTGGAATATTCTATAGTAAAACTATTAAAATGATGGAATTATAAGATTCAAGCAGAAAATATGTGCCCCTTAAATACAATAATTCTGGATGTATACTTTTTATGAATCAAATAGCTCGTCATTCACTATTAATACTAGATGCTTACTGATATATAAATATCTCAAAAAAATTGGTGGGAATACATGAAGAGTGACAATTTAGAGTATATATATTGATTCTTGGATTTATAGAATGTAAATTAAAAACAAGAAAAAATTTATGGTGAAAATAAAACCATTACCCTCACAAATATGGAAATGGTATAATATCCCTATATATTTCCTTGCAGGTCTCCCTAAGAATCCTAAAGGTTATAATTCCATATGGGTTATGGATGATCAATATATAAAGTTAGAATATTTTATTTTTTCTCATAGATATTTCTTCATCAAAAAACATTCTCAAATATACATAAATGAAGAAGAAATACTTCACAGCGTACAACTCTCAATTATATATGATTAGGATCTAAGGTTGACCTCAAATTTCATGAGAAGTATTACGTAATAATTTTTCATGGGGTATTGATCCAGCAAAACATATCATCCTAAAACTAAAGAAAAATATAAAATGACCATTAAAACTCTTGAACATATACTTAGATCTTATAATGGATTCTAAAGGAGGTTGGGATCAACACTGTCCCCTAGTATATCTCTCATTTAACAATGGATTCCTTTATAGAATTCGAATAGAACATTTTGTATCTCTTTATATGAATAGGTGTAAAAATACAACATGTTAGGATGTAGTTGGAGACAATAAACACCTAGGGATATTATTTTCTTAAAATACAGAAAAGAATAATCAAACCATTCCATATCACATTAAAACTTTTAAAAGTATAAATAATAGCAATGACGATAAACATTGGTGGGATCAAGAGTTTGAATTGGAAAAAATGTATTCCTTGTATTTTCACCATTAAAGAGTTTTTTGAAATTTTGGAAAAAGGATATGTTAGGTGAAAGATACATTATACCCTTTGAAATATTTAATAGTATAGAGAAGTCATCTTATCATCCTACACTTTAACCAAACACCAAAAATGTTTATAATTTGTTACATTTATCTATTTTGAGGAATTAGATACCTAATCCTTCACATGTTCTCAACTAATAGGTGGTAAAACTATAAAATGACCACTCATATGTGGAAAAACTATAATAAATCATGGATCATAGAGATAATGTAATGTGAGACAATACCACATTCCAAGTTAATGTTATATGGATGCATAAGATGTTTGATCAAGAAACATGTGAACCAAAATATGTAATAAGGAAAAAGTATCCACCTTTTTAAGTTGTGTAATAAAATTTCAACGGGGAAATTAATTTAATTTGGGTATAATCTAACACCCCAATATTTCACAATGATTTTTCCATCTTAATAAGTGATGTGTTGAATTTTATGTTTTATATGCAAAAACAAACCATTAGAAAACATAATAAATTATATTAGTTAAAAATATAACAATGTGTGATAAAAATTAATGAATTATGAGAATACAATTTGAAACATCATTATGAAAAGTAACAGAGGAATAAAAACACATGTAAATAAAAACACTATAGTCATAATATTATTATCGTTATGGTCTTCCTTGAGGATAATAACTAGGATTACAAGTATAAAATAATTAAAATAATTAAGAATATAATAGACATGTTGAGAGATAAATAATTGAATATTATGGATGATGTTGAGGATATATGTAATTCCATATGTAGAAATGAAACCTGGTGTTTATATATATATTAAGTGGATATATTGTCATCGGAATTATGGTTTGTGGATATAGGGTCATTGGGTATGCATTTTCCCAATAAGTATATTGAAGGTGTGTAATTTTTAGTGGAAAATGAAAAAAAATTAAATTCACTAATAATAAATAATTCTGGAATGAAATAAATTGGAAATATTTAATGAAAATATTATATTTTAAAATTATATCTTTATGCCTTATATATTATTTTTATTAAGGAGCGATTTAAATTTTTTATAAAATAACATAAAATATTATATTACCTATTTTATGATTGAGTTTAATGTTTAGAAGATAAATAATTAATTTTAAGGGGGTGTGGTTAAAATCATTTAATATTTAAAAAGGAATATTTTTAAAATATTTATTTATAAATTTTGGTGTGTTTTTATCTTCATAAATTAGTTTCTAAAGTTTTATGTTTTGAATATAATGTATTGTTACAATATAAAAAAAATATTAACACTTATTTAAATTTAAAATGGTATGGAATATGCTTAAGAACATGCAATGTTTAAAAGTTATTTTTCTACAAAAACAATTTTTTCTATATATATTATGTTTTTAGTTAAATGTAAAATATTCCATATTTATAAATTGAATTAAATTAAATTAAATTAAAATAATAATAATAAATTATAAATTATGTCTGGAGATTATGTTCATTTTTAGGCATAAGAATAAGTTACCAATGTAATAATTTTGTAACTACAGTGACCCATCCCTAGATAGCACAGAGCTGTTTTCTGCTACTAAATAAAGTGCCATGATTATAAGGAATAAAGCACTGAAGGGTTTATCAGTTTAGTAATCTTGGAAAAACAGATACATAAATGAGTATTGTATTACAAAAGATAAAATTTATTACAACATAATTTTTTTCTTTTATCTAAAAAAATATCTTTGAGATTAACTATAATCCATCTTCTAAAATCCATGCATATCGTTCATAGTATACGAATTGGCTTCCTGGAGAAAGAAACATAATAAAGGGGACCTCAAATTCTCTACATGGAAAAAATAGTGCAGAATAAGTAACAAATCAATGAGAATAATCAATATGGCATCATGAATAACTGAAAGTGCATGCTAGGTAGTTAATAAACGTAATGGGAGTTCTTAAGAAATATATAAAGGTAATAACAAGAAGCACATGACATTAAAATAACTAGATAAGGTAATATAAATATGGAATGTTAGGAAACTATAAAACATGAAATTTATTCAATGAGCTGAATATGAAATGTGTCCTTAAATATATTGACGCTTTATCTCATGAATGAATAATATCTGAATCCTAAAAATGAAACACATCCATAGATATGTCGATGAAAAATATCATGTATGAATAAAATCATAATATAAATAATCGAAATTTTTAATTATTAGACTACATGTTTCTTAGGTATATGGTACTTTAACTATCAAAACCATTCACAAGACGGTTTTCAAAATGTTGGTCAAAAACACAACTAAGTCGGCTAGCCAAATGACTCATCCATTGAGAATACTGATGCATCACGGCACAATCTGTAAATGGGCTTCTCTTGTTTCATACCAGTGGAAAACATTTCTCATAAATCAAATAATTTTTTTAACAATGTTCATTTTCAAATATCCATAAGGATTATAAGATAATGATTAATAAAAAGACATTCAAAGTATACACTGTACAAAAAATGTTGTACAGTTTAGGAAATAGTAATATCCATAACAAATGAATTGGATAATTTAGGGGGAAATCAATGTTCATTGATTATATGAGATTTAATATTTCAAGGGGACTAAAAAATAAATCAAGTAATTGAATGTGAATACTATCCTTGTCCAAATAAATCATAAACCATCTATAACAAGATTAAGGATATAATTAAAAAAATAAATCCATTGTGGAGTAAAAATATAGGGTTGTTGTCGTTGATGAAATAATAGAAAATATTTTAAAAATATTATTGAGGAAAATATTCTTTATTTATTAAAAACATTTTGAATGTGTTTTTCATTAAAAATAATCCTTTTAAATTCAAAAAGGATTCTTTATATAAATTGTTGTGGATGAATCTATAAATATCATACGAGGTAAAATGAATATTCCTTGTTGTATGGAAAAAGGATTAAAAATGACTAATTAAAAAAGTGAAAATAATATTCTATTGAAATACTGGTAAAATTAAAAAAGGGTCAAAATTTTGTTACCAAATAATTTTATGAAATTTTTTTAAAATAGTTTAATATATTATTTTTTGAGGAAAATATGTTCTCTGACTAAACAAAGATATAATGTCGGGTTTTCAAAAAAAAATTCTAAAACACTTGAGCAAAAATGATTGGAAAAATGGAACTAATTCATGAAAATGGTTAGGAATAAAAATAAAATAATTAAATGGATGTATTGAACAATTTTTACATAGTTTCCTCAAATGGAAAAACATTGAAATATTTTTAATGTTCTTGTGGTGGTAAATAATCATTAAACATCCCACTGTGTCCCATACCACATTGAAATATTTTAAAACATAATCCTCATGAAAGATTAACATTATATTAATGTTTAAAATATAATGAGAGTATTTAGATTCATTATATATCATTTAATGGGTAGTATAAGCACCATGTGAAATAGACTAGGTGCATAATGACAATTAAGCCTCAATAGAATGTAAATTTAGACAAAAATCTATATCCATGTGTTTCCTCTCAGGTGAACAAACTTTAAATTCCATTATAATAAACTTATTTTAATTTTATATTTTCTTCAGAACATTTTACATGTTAATAATTACTTTCATTTCACTTATTACGATGTTATGTACAACTACTCAAACAATTCAGTTAATATATGGTGTTTATGACCGAATTCGATTTATGTGTCAAAACAACTATTGTTTATCAACTATGGTCATATGGTTCATTATATGACATCTCCAGAATACTAACCACGATATAATTATCATATTTATACATCGAATAGAAATTAAAAATAAATTGTTAAATATAATTATGAAAAATTAATCAATGTTATAATAATGGAGATGGTAGGTCATATGTTCGCATGAGTAACATTAAAATTTATAAATGATCATTGTAGAAAGAAGAGAAGAAAATAAAATATTTATAGAATTATAATTAAATAATAAATATCATATTATTTAATCTTATATACTTATATATATAATTTTGTGGTGTTAAAGGAATCACATCATGTCAAGGAGGTGGCAATCCACACGTCAACGAATAACATTATCCCTTTTTAAATGTGTCAAAGGGTAATAAAAAAAATGATATATATATGTAGAAATTTAATTATCTCATTAATATCTTTTATATTTTTTATATGTCTCTAATATTTAATTGTTTCCATTAATTTATAAATTCTATGTATCGTGCGAATGAATCACATCGCTTTGAGGAGGTGGTAATCCACACTTCCTCAAACGAGAGTATCATATTTACACAACTAGGAAAGCATAAATTTATCTTATAAATAAAAATTAAAGAAGTTTAAAACATTATAAATAACATATATATCATATGAAAATAGATTTATTATTGTAGTGGACACCATAATAGGTCGTAATGGAGAATTGAACAATCATCCTTTTGTGATGTAGTTATTTTCCATTCACAAAAGCAGTATTTTCTCCCATTAGATGGAGGTGTGTGTAAGTATATGTCTAAAATATCAAAATAAATTCATGATAATATATTTAGGATACATTTTTTGTTACACATTCACTGAATAATGATATTTTGGAGGTTGTAGAATTGAAATGAAACTAGAGAGATTTATAAGTTAAATTACCTTTTAATCAGGTAACTTCTTTTGGTTTAACCCCAAGGCATCCCTAGAAGATATTTTAGACAAAGGGAGGCTTCTAGGATGAGGTTAGAGATTATGGGACACTATTTGGGAAGATATTTTTAGAACATAATATGTGTGAGTAGAGTGATGAATGGGTAAAAGTGGTGACCTTTTATAGGGAAGGAAAAGGACTCACTTGGTATTCTTGAAAAGAAGTTATGTGTACACATATCGGTATATAATAATGTCATAAAAACCCACAAAATATCATGAATTGAGGTTTAATAACCAAAATATTTCAATAAAATGTGTTTTTTACATTTGGATAGGTCATTTGGGCCCTTAATATTTGGGTTTTTGTCCATTTTAAGCCTAATTATACATTAATCACTATAATTAATTTTAATTAATTTCACTAATCATTTTTGAAAAAAATTAAGTTTATATTATTAGAAAAATAAATATTATATTAATTACAATGGTGTATGTAATTATTTAAAAATTGTAATAACATAATAAGAAAAATTAGGATTAATTCTAATCTCGTAGAAAAACAGATTAACTAGTTATAGTAGCAAAATGTTCAAAAGATTGTTTGTTTTTATATTCCCTTTTAAAGGTAAATTTATTATAATGAAATAAATTGTATTAATAGATTAAAAATTTATCCAATGTGAAATTTTATAAAATATATAATATAAATTAAAATTAATATTTATTTAAATGAAAAGGTTGTCATTAACAAAAACAATGCACTTCACTATTCACTAAAAACTGATGTTTCTTAGAAAAATCCCAAAAATTCATCCTTATCTATTTATACCATTATAAATGTAAAAATAATGTTTATTTTATAAAATTAAATTTATTATATTTTAAAAATTAATATTTAAAATATATTCTTCATTATAAGGTGGTAAATTTTCTTATATAAAATATATGGTTTTAGAAAAACATTGGGTTGGTTCTTAACATATGTTTAAAAAATCTAATATATGAATATAAAAAATATTTTATTGAATATATAACATTTATATTCAATTAAAATAATTAAATATTTTTAATTACCTTTATTTATTATGGTAAAACATCTTCGTAATAATAAAAATAGCTTTCTATAAAAATATCTTTTTAGTATTCAATTGGTTCATATATTCATTTATAAATTAATTTTAACCAACAATTTATTTTTCTAAAGCATATTAATTTTAATTTTAGTTAATAGTATTCATAACAACTAGTTTATATACTACAATATTTTAATAATACATTTTTGTTTAGTGAAACTCTTTCTTCCGTACAACAAAACCTTTTGATGAATGTTGCTCTTGTGTGTAATGTATGCTACAGGGAAAGGTATCTATAACATGTCAAGTAAATAAATGTTAATAAATTTTCATAATTATTAATATTTTTTAATTAAATATTAATTTTACTTTAAAGGGTTTATATGTTCGATGGTGTACCCGATACACAACAATGAGTTTCTTTGAAATCTTATTACACACACATCATTGGGTCATACTGAAAAAATAATATAATATCATTTTAAATGGTAGTTAATTCCTAGACATTTTAATGGAAGGAATTAATATAACAAACTAAAATATCATTATACATGTTTGGCAAATGTTTTTACATTTATCCAATAAATGTTAAAGGCTTAAAATGTGAATTAATCTAATTTTAAGCATAGATACTCAAATATTATTTTAAATGTTGATTTACCACCTTTTAATGATAAACCCTATTTAATTCTATTTCTGGTCATTTTTATATTTTTTATTTGAAAAAATAAAATTTTTATTTAGAATCAGGACATCAAAATTTACTTTGGGTAAATTTTCAGTTTTTTCTGATGAAATCCATTTTTAATGAATAGTGTAAAATACTGTATTTTAATTCAAAAATTCCTTTTAATATAATTTATTTATATGATTTGATTATATTTTTAACTGTTTTATAAGTGCAATTAGATTATATTTTTACCATTTAATCCAATGTTGTTCATTGGAAGTAATTTTACTGTGAAGTTGACATAAATAAGTGTCAATCTTTTGATAGTTATTATTTCTTAAAAACACGCTTTTTGTTTTGACAACGAAAATTAATTTTAAATTAATTAATGTAGATTTTATTAATTTAATTTGGTAAATTATACATCGTTTTTGAATTCATAATATCAAATATATGATAGGCTGAATTTTTGGTATTTTTCTAAAAAACATCATTTTTTTATGAATAGTGAAAACACTAAATAGTACTTAAAAATGCTAACTTTTTCATTAAAATAAAATTTTACCACTTATGTGAATTAGATTTCGAAAATACATCCTACAAGGTAGTTATTATTAATTAATATATGGGTCAATGAGATGAAAATATGTTTTGGTGAATAGTGACTTTTGACTTTTATTTACTGTGTTTAAAGGTAAATAGGGTAATTCAAAGTACAAACAATGTTATAATACTATAAAATTACCTTAACACTAGTCCTAACCTTATTGGATGAGTAATGGATGACCATGAAAATCCTTGGGTAATATGTTCGGCCTTTGAAAGCCACTTGGGTAAGATAATGATATCAATAACTTTTTATTTAAAATAAAAATAAAAATATCCTAATCATTAGTTATTTTTCGAAAGAAATTTTAATATGGTGTTACATATTTGATATATTTTATTATAAATATTAATTATATAGATATTAATATTTCCTACATCATGGTATTTTATTTATAATTTTTAGAAATTAAATAAATTATATTATTTATGACACAATAATGATGCAGTGTTCACCTCATTAATAAATGATTTAAATAAATAAGATTATAAATATTAAAATAAAATCCAAAACATGTCCAATTCTTATTATATAATTTTATTTAGACCATGAGTCATCTTATATTTTACTTTGATAAGTTTTTAACATTTAGAACCCAAAAATAATTATATAATAAAATAATATTTTCACACTTTCCTAAAGAGCCCCTCCTCCCCCTTATAAAAAGCCCTCACCTCTAACCCATTACTCACACCTCTGAAGCTCTTTGACTCATCCACACTCTCCCCAAATAAGTTCTCAAGATCCATATCTTCATCCTAGAAGCCTTACATTCGACATAAGGCACTTCAAGAAACCTTTTTGGTTCAAACCAAAGGGAGTTACCCGATTTAAAGGTAACGTCTTCTCTTAAGTTCTTTTGTTTTATTTTACTTCTCCAACCCACCATAACACTTTTTATTCCATTATTTTATAAAAAACCCAATATTATATATATAATAGGTTGTTTTTATGATAATTATTCAAACTAAACTTACACAAACCTCCATCTAATGGGAAAAGAACATATTGTTTCTATGGACAACAAACTAATGCCTCACGAGATGATGATTGTTAAATTATCTCCTACCACTTCTTATGGTGGACATTATGATGGAAATTTATTTATATTTGATATTTATTATATTTATATTGATTCAATGTTTCTTTATCTTTCATTTATAGAATAACTTTATGGATTCCATCGTAGGTAAATACGATAATCTCATTTGAGGAAGTGCGGACTACCACCCCCTCCAAGTGATATGACTCGTTAATGCCATACGTGGAACGTATAATGGATGTATTTACTGAGATTATATATATTATATTATTCTGGAATTATTATATACCTATGTATCATTTTTTTCATTTCATTAAATATGAAATTGAAATGAAATTAGCGTTCATGCGTACATACAACTAAACATCTCCAAGAACGGTGTATTTCATTTCTTACCTCCAAATTTTATGTACTATTATAAATACATGTGTATACTGTCTATATATGATATAAATGATATCTAAATCATGAATATCATTCTGGATATAATTCATTTTTGACCACCTGAACAACTTGTAATTATATGAAGTCCGTTTTTGACTAAAGTACCAAATATCAAAAAAATTACCATTATTAACATAAATGATTTGAACATTTTTATAACATGGTAGTAGGTTATATAAAAGGAATTATAAGATTAAAAATGGTTCTTAAGAAAGTAGAAATTAAATTTATTTTATTATCTAGGAGATTAATGAAAGAACGGGTCAAGTCTGGCACGAGGTAAGGGAATTTGTCTCAATCTCTATTCGTTGAGGAATATTTTGTTTTATACACGACCTTATTTTATATGGTATATAAACACCTTTGAAATTTCATTTAATTAAAAGGGATTATTTTTCTATAAGGTGTTTTACTAAATGACGAAAATGACTATTTTTTTAACGTAAGTGGTGACAATGACCTTTTCCGCCACCCCGAGTATTATTTGATCTATTGGATTCCTTAACAAGTCGTAATGTTTTTAAAAGTAAAATAAACACCATATACTCGGTTACGTATTTCGGTATTGAAAATGGTTTTGATAATGGATTTGTTATGTTAATATATTTAAATGATATATTGTGGTTGAAATGTGGAAATGTTATCTTTCCCTTATATTTGTTTTTGGTGTTATGAATTTGTTATGGTTCTTGGGAATTGTTACGTATATGGGTCGTTCTGTGATTCACCTAGGACCAGTGAGCCCAATATTTCTCTCTAATGCATTGGGTAATGTGACAGAGGTAAACACGAATGTTTCATTTAAGGGATTTAGGGAACATACTGTGATGGGTATTCCAAATGTAACTCCCTATGTAGCTGTGAAAGATACAGTGTATGTATGTTATGGATTCCACAAGTTACCTTTATGATTTTTGTTTACTATGTAAATCTTATTATTTCATGAGGTATGTTAAAGAGCTCATGTTATGTATATATTGATGAACTAATGTTTTCTTTCTTTGTTTTATAACTCTTAATGAGAATTTTATGCTCATACCATGTTTTGAAATGTTTTTCACGGGACTTAAAGATGAATAGGATCAAAGATGGGATCAAGGAAAAGTCATGATGTCTAAATCATGGAACTAGAAATGGATCTTTTTTTAATGGTTTTTATTTTATAAAAAATGGAAACATAGTAGAAGTGTCTACTTTGTAATTTTTGACATGTAATGTAATAGTTATGGACAAATTCTTTAAAACTCTAAACCTGAAAAGATCCTCAATGTGAATTTTTCAATTAATTCATGATTATGTAATGTTTAAAGTCAGGTCCTTATAGTAACTCTTGCGTGTAACACAGTATGACCCAGTTTATCATGAATAGAATATATTTTATATAGTAAATATATTATAAATTATCCTAATATTATATTACCTTACATGCTTTTTGTCAAGTGTTATATACACAATCGAATACAAGGTTCTTACATTAGTTTTTTCGGTGCGTCACATTCTCCCCACCAAATTTAAATTGCATCCTTGTCATTTAAACTCAATCTTGGTAATATATAGTTCGACATTTCCTAAATTTAAATCCCATGTCGTGAGAAGGGTTCATATGTAATCATCTATAAAAGAGAGAATGGAAAGTAGTAAGGTAACATGGACTACCATTTAACTAGGTTTCTATGTAAGAGAACATTAGTAGAAAGTAGATATACGTACTTAGAAAAAAATGAAAATATTTATAAATATTGAATGAGGTCATCAATAACAAAAAGGTGAATGATAAATGGAAATTTTAGGTCCTCCAATCCATAAATCATTGATGATTTAAATGGTCATCGGTTCAATATAAATTTAGGTAATGGAAAATCATTTTATTTTTATGTTAGTTTATTAATGTTGGGTAATCCTTTTACTAACCAAGAATATAAAGAAATAATAATACATGATAGGATTAAATATCATATGATCAATCATAACATTTGGTTGATCTTCAATCAATATTTAATTCATCCCTTTACTCACAAAAAATTAATTACCAATAATGAGTTATTTATTCCTGAAGCACAAAAAGAAACATTTAAAGGATTGTAAGGCCAATAAAAGAGTGACAATTATTACTATTTGCCTTTTACTATCTACAAATATAAATATGGTTAATATATTAGTTTATCATCTTCAAAATTGTTTCTACTGGTTTGTCCTTAAAAATTATTCATTGAATTGTTTACCTAAAAACAATACAAATTAACAAGGACAGTGCATAGGTCAGTGGTTGGTGTGAAACCCTTATCATCCTTCGATCACGGGTTCAAGTACCATGGAATTTCTAGATATCTATTCTTATCAACCATTATATAGTTTATCCTTTTCAAAAACCATGTTAATATAATTTTAAAATATTAATATGATGGAAATATTTGAAATTAGGTGAATATCTAAATAGAATTTTAACTATGGTTTTAAATACAACATCAAAACATAAAATCACCATCTATTTTATTTCCACAAAGGTTCATACATTGTATAAGGATTATTTATAATATAATTATTTTGATTTTTAAATCATGACACCTTATCATTTATCTAAAACTCATTAGGATTAACCTTGATTACATATTATGTATCCAAATCCTTCATAATGGTTCATAATAAAATGTGGATTTTCCTATGAATATCCCCCATGAGTGTCAACCCAGGTGCACAGTAAGGCCCTTTTCATGAACCATGTTACCCCAAGTTGATCCCGCAAAACATTTTTAGAGTTATTACTCCTAGGTATATCTTTTACAGAAACACTTCCAATTATAGTATCCAGACTGGGATGTATTCCTAGGATGACCCACATAATCTTACTATAGAAAAATTATATTGTTTTAATATATAATTCAAAAAATTATACATTAGGGTTATGTTTTTTGATCTACATTTTCCTAAATCTATTTCCCAAGGTTTCTACAAAACATTCTATAATAAAAACTGTAGAAACTAAGCCCCACATAGCCCAAAGAGGGTGTCTAATAATAAATAAATTGTCATAATTACAAGGAATCTATCCCCAAAGGACTAATTATTTTAGAATTCTCGTTCAACCAGACATATAAATGAGTATTGTATTACAAATTAATATACTTATTATAAAAAAATTTCTTCAAAAAAATTATATAAACTTCATTGAGATTAAATTTAATACATGTAGATAAATTCATGCATCTAGTTCATAGTATGATTTTGGTTTCTTGGGGGAAGAAACATATTATATTTGAGCTCAAATGATTTGTAAGGTAAAAATATAGTGAAATAAATAGTTAATCAACGAGAATAGTCAATATAGAAAATTTAATTACTGAACGCAAATGCTAGGTAATCAATAAACTGAACGGAAGTATATAATAAATATGGAAAGCTAATAACTATAAAGACATTCCATTGAAATAACTATATAAGGAAATATAAGTATGGAATGTTTGGAAACTGGAACACATTACATTTATTCATTTAACTAAAAATGAAATGTATCCATAGATATGTCGATGCCTTATCTCATCGGAGGATAACAACTGAATCCTGAAAATGAAACACATCTATAGATATGTTGATGCAAAATCACATGGAATAATAATATTAGAAGCTAAATGATGTAAATGCTTAATTATTGGACTCCATGTTTCCTAGGTACATGGAACCTTTTATTTCATGAACTTTCACATTATAGTGTATAAAATATAGAGTAAAAACCCATCTATAGTGGCTAGCTAAATGACTCATCCCATGAGACTACTGATGCATCGAGGGTATATTTGTAACCGGACCTTTCCCTTGTCGTACCAGTCCAAAAAATTCATTATATATTAAATAATAGATTTAATAATGTTTTTATCTAATATCTGCATGGAGTAGAAGATACAAATTAATCTAACAACATTCAATGTATATATTGTATGTAAAATATTACACAATTTAGGAAATAATAATATCCATGATTAGTGAAATGGATAATTTAAATGAAATTTAATGTTCTATTATCATAAAAGATTGATTATTTCAAGGGGACTAATAAATTAATAAATGGTGTGAATGTGTATAATATCCATGTTAAAAAATAATAAATATCTAGAGAAATATTAAGGATTGTATTAATATAAAAAATCTCATATGGTATAAAAATATAGGGTTGTTATTGTTGATAAAAAAAAAGAATATCTTTTAAAATGATTCTTGAGGAGAATATCTTTTTATTTTATAAAATATTTGTAAAATATTTTTCTTTAAAAATAAACTATTTACAATTGAAAATTAGGATTCAATGAAATGACAACGTATGAATCTGTACATGTCGTATGATGCAAAAATACTATTATTTGTGTATGAAAAATTGTTATAAAATTACTCATTAAGAATGTGATGAGAAGATTCCTTTGAAACATTAGTAAAAGATAGAAATGGTAAAAATTTATTCACCGAATCAATTTAGGAATTTTTTTATAACCATTTAATAAAACATTGTATGTAGAATAATTTATGTTATTCGACTAAATAGGGATATTAAGTCTGGTTTTCCGGAAAAAAATTATTAAAACACTTAAGTACCAAAGAGTTACAAAAAGGTACTAATACCTGAAAATGATTATGAATAACAATAGAATAATGAAATTCATATATTTAAAAATGGATATATAATTTCCTTGAATGCAAATACCATTTAAACATCTTTAATGTGATTTTTCAGGAAAATAATCTTTAAACATCCCAATGTGTCCCATACCTCGTTGATATATTTTGAAACATAATCCTTATGATAGAATAATATTATATGAATTTTTAAAATATAATTAGATTAAGAATATTCTTGATATATCATGTAAACAGAAGTACATACACCATGTAAAATAAACTAGCTTGATAACAAAAATTAAGCCTCAAAAGAATGTAAATTGAGACAGAAATCCATTACCTTGTGTTTCCTTTTGGGTGAATGTCATTTAAATTCATGTAAAATATTTTTTTGTACTTTCTTGATAACATTTTTTATTTTTATAAGAAATTTTATTTCATTTATTACAATTTTCTGTACAACTACTTATACAGTTAAGTTTACATTGGGTGTTTTTTACCAGATTCGTTATATGTGTCAAAACAACTATTGTTGGGTAACTATGGTTATATTTTTCAATATATAACATCTCTGCAGTAATATAAATTACATAATTATCATATTTATACATCAATTAAAATTTTAAAGTCCATTTTCAACTATGGTAATGAAAGTTAATCAATGTTACAATCATGGAAACTGTTGGTTGTTCATACGCATGAGTAACATTCCCATTTTTTGAATGATCATTGTGGAAAGAATATTAGTAACTAAAATATTTCCATAAATATAATTATATATTAAATAAAATTTTATTTAATAAAATATAAATATATATATAATTATATGTTCTAAAATGAATCAAATCATGTTGAGGAGGTGGTAGTCCGCACATCCATGAATAAGATTTTCACTTTTTAATTGTGTGAATGGGTAATAAAGTAATATATATATATATATATTTATAGAAACTAAATTATGTCATTAATACCATTTTTTTGTGTCTCATATGTTTAATTATGTCCATTAATTTATACATTCCATGTATCATGTGAATGAATCACATCGCTTTGAGGGGGTGGTAGTCCACACTGACTCAAACAATATTATCCTATTTACGCAGATTAGAAAGTATTAATGTATGTTATACGTAAAAATTAAATAATCTTATTATATTATAAATATCATATATATCATATATAAATAGAGTTTCTATCAAAATGGCCAATATAAGAGGCGATAATGGGGAATTGAGAAATCCTCATTTTGTAAGGCAGTAATTCACCCTTCACAAAAATAGTATTTTCGTTGCCCATTGGAAAGAGGTGTGTGTAAGTGTAGTTAGAGATATATGTATAAAAAAATAGTATATTTATGATACTTTTTTTGTTACACAATAATGGAATATGGAGATTTTAAGGGGTTGATAATTGATGTTAAACTAGATATATTGAGAAAATACATTAACTTTTAATCGGGTAACTTCTTTTGGTTTAACCAAAAGACATCCATGGAAGTGCTTATGACCAAATGGAGGATTATATTTATATTTGAGGGAATTTTTTAGAATATTTTGGTAGAACTCATAAGATATTAAGATGTTTTATATGTGTGAGGAATGGGTAGAGTTGGTGGCCTTTTATAGGGAAAGAAAAGGATACACTTGGTATTCTTGATAATATGTTTGCAGTACACATGTTCTTACATAATTAAATTCATAAAAACCCCAAAAAACTTACTAATTAGAGTTTTATGTCATAAATATTTCTATACAATTAGTGTATCACATGTGGATAGTCCATTTCGGCCCTTAAAATGGGGGTTTAAGTCTATTTTTAAGACCAATTACACCTTAATCACTATAATTAATTATAATCATTTTAACAAATCACTTTTTCAGAAAATAATTTGACATTATTAGGCCAATTTTTTTTTATTTATTAGAATTTCTTATGTTGGATTTTCAAAATTCAAATCACAGAGGTGGGAAATTATGATTAATGTTAATCTCACAGACTGACAGATTAACTGGTTTTAGTAGGAAAATGTTAAAAAATTTCTATGTATTTATATTCAATTTAAAAGTTATATTTATTTGAATGAACAAAATTTTATTTATAGATTAATAATTTAGCCAATTATAATTTATAAAAAATCATAATATAATTATAAATTAATAATTATTTAATCGAAAAGGCTGTTTTTAAATAAAATGTGGTATTTTTCACTATTCACAAAAAAATTAATTCTCTCAGAAAAATCACAAAAATTAATACTAAGAAAATTATAAAATTATTAATTAAAATATATAGTGAATTTTATCAAATTAAATTCATAAGGGTTTCAAAATTAATATTTAAAATGGGTTCACCATCAAAAGGCAGTAAAATTGACTTTCTAAAAATTTAGGTTTTTAGGAAAAACAATGGGCCTGTTCATATCTTATGTTTATAAAATCTAATGTATTAATATAAAACATATTTTATTTAGTATATAACATATATATTATATTAAAATAATTTATTAATTGTAATTTCTTTTATTTATTATTGTAAAACAGCTTCATAAGCTTGTAAATAGTTTAATTTAAAAATATCCTTTTAAAATTAAATTGGTTATTATATTCATTTACAATTTATTTTTATCCAAAATTTTAGTTGTATGAAAAATATATGTTCATAATTTTGTAAATAATATTCATAATAGCTAGTTTATATCTTATAATAATTTAATAATATATCATTTCTTCTAAAACGTAATCTTGCATACAACGTAGGATTCCGAGGAAAGTGACTCTTGCATGTAATTCAAGAAATCGGGGAAGGCCTCTCTTCTTTGTAACAAATTCTAAATTAGTGCTTGATTAATGGAATCTATTTTAAATAGTAAATATACTATAAATATCCAGATATGATATCACTTTATTCTCTTTCTATCACATTTCATACATGCTTTCTAATAAAAGGTTCTTACATTAGTTTTTCGGGTATTCACGTTCTCCCCAGTATATTTAAATTGTATCCTCATAGTTTAAAATCATTTTTGGTAATAGATTCTTTTGATATTTCATACATTTAAATCCCACATTGTGAGAGTGGATCATATGTAATCCTCTATAAAATACTGAATGTAAATCACTAAGGTTACCTAGACTACCATGTAACTATGTTTCTATGTTTTATAATAGTAGTGGAAACTAGAGAGATGTACTTAGAGAAAAGTTGAAAGTATTTAAAAAGTGTAAATGTTTTACTCAATCAAATACAAGTTAATTATAAATGGATTGTTTAGGGCCTCAAATCCATCAGTACTTGATGATTTAGAAGTCCATCAGTTCAAAATAAATTTGGGTATTAGGAAGGAATTTTATTTCTATGTCAGTTTACTAATGTTGGGTAATAATTTTACTGACCAAGAATATGATGAAATATTTTTACATTATAGGTTTTAATATCATATGAAAAATCATGTCTTTTGGTTTTGCAACTCTAAAATTCTAAATAAACACTTTACACCAAAAATTTTAATTATCTATGATGATAGTTTTATGCATGATGCATTAAAAGAACCATTTAAAGGATAGTAAGGTTTATAAAAGTGGGAAAAAGGATTACTATTTGTCTTTGACTATATCCCAAAATAAATATTTTTAATAGATTAATTTCTTATATGAAAAAGTTTTACTATTGTTTTATCATAAATATTTATTCATTAAATTTTTTAACTAGAAAAATGAAATATAACATGGAAATTATTTAGGTTAGTGGTTGGTGTGAAACCCTTATCGCCCTTAGGTTATGGGGTCATGTCTGGTGGCCTTGCCATATTTGATTGGTTTTCACCAAGCTTACAGGTTTTCCTTTTCTAAAACCATGTTAATATAATTTAAAAATATAAATATGATGGACATCCATGAATTAAGGTTAATCTCAAAATAACATTTTAATATGGTGTTCCATATAACCCCAATACATAAATACATCGTCCATTTTATTTCCACATAGGTCTTTCCTTGGTTTACTGTTTATCTATAATATCATTGGTTGGTTTTCTAAATCTTAAAACCTTATATTCAATATAAAACTCACAAGGTTTAACCTTGATTACTTATTATGTATCCAAATACTTCGTAATTGTTTGTGTTGAAAATTTTATTATCCAATGCATATCCCCTGAGAGTGTCATACAAGGTGCACAGTGAGGCATATTATCATGTACCAGGTTACTCCAAGTCATCCCCAGAACACCATGTCAGAGTTTTTACTCCTAGTTACTTCTGTTCCAGAACCATGTCCACTTATAGTATCCACACATGTATCTATTTATATGAAGACCACATAATCTATGATTTAAAAAAATTATCTTCCTTTCATATTTACTTCTTAAAATTATACCTTAGGGTCATTTTATCTAATCAAGGATTTCCTAAATCTAGTTCCCAATGTTTCTACTAAAAATACTCTAACACCAACTGTAGAAACTCAGCTCCATATAGCCTCGAGCAGTGTCTGATACTAGATATATTGGCTTGATTATAGGAAATCATGCCCTGAAGGAGAGATTAGTTTAGTATTTTTGGTAATCCAGATAGATAAATTAGTACTTTAATTAAAATTAATACACATATTAAAACGTAATTTTTTTCTTTCCTTTAAAAAATTAAATAAATAACATTGAGATTAAATATAATCCACCCAGTAAAATCCATAAATATATTTCAAATTACCCTTCTAGGTTTCATGAAAAAAGAAGCATTATATGGGTGTGATCAAATTCTTTGTAAGGGAAAAATAGCATTGAAGAAATAATGAATAAATGAGAATAATCAATATTGAATGGTGAATAACTAAACACACATTCCATGTAATCATTAAATTTAATGTAAGTACATATGTAAAATGGAAGTGTAATAATTGTAAGCACATTCCATCCAAATTACTTGATAAGGAGATATAAAAATGAAAATTTATAAAACTGAAACAGAAGACATTAATTAAATTAACAAAAAATGAAATATGTCCATAAATATGTAGACACATTATCTCATGGATGAATAATAACGAAATCCTAAAAATGAAACCCACCTTGAAAAATGTCGACACAAAATCTCATAGATGAATAATATTTGAATATAAATGAAAGAAATGATTAATTATTAGACATCATATTTCCTAGGTACAAGGTACCGTTACCATGAAGCTCATTCAAAATATGGCTTAAAAAATTTTGGGTAAAAATCCATAATAGTCGGTTATCCAATTGATTAGTCCCTTGATACTACTTATACATCGCGGGGATATGTGTAATCGGGCCCCGCCCAGGTCGTACCTTTCAAAAACATTCATCATATATGAAATAATGGATTAAAAAATGTTCCTTATCTAATAAACATATTTAGTTGAAGATATGAATTAGTTAAACAACATTCAATGTATAAACCATTTGTAAAATGGTATACATTTTAGGCAATATAAATATCCATGCTAAATTAAATGCATAATTTAGGGGAAATTAAATGTTCAATGATCATAAGATATTGAATATTTTAATGGGAATAATAAATAAATCATGTTAGTGAATTTGAATATTATCCTTGGATAAATAAGTCATAAAAAATCTATAAAAATATTAGTGATGGTATTAATATTTCAAATCCCATATAGAATAAAAAATAGAGGGTTGTTGTTGTTCTTGAAATAAATGAATATATTTTAAAAATATTCTTGAGGAAAATATCCTTTTCATTTGAATAAAAATTTTTAAAATATTTTTCATTAAAAATATATATTTTAAACATGAATATTAGGACTCTAAGAAATGACGGTGGATGAATCTATACATGTCGTACAAGATAAAAATAATATTCCTTCTGTATGGAAAAGGGATAGAAAATGACTCATTAGGAAAGAAAAAATAATATTCCATTGCAACATTATAAAAAGAAAAAACGGTCAAAATTTTTTTACCCAATCATTTTAGGAACATTTTTGAAAACATCTTAATAAAATAGTTTTTTTGAAGAAAACTTTTTCTCAGACTAAAGAGTGATATAAAGTTAGGTTTTTTAAAAAATATTTTCTAAAACACTTTAGTTCCAAAGAGTGGAATAATTTTAATTATACATGAAAATGGACATGACTAAATAGATAAGAATGATAGGGATATATTTAAAAATGGTTATATAATTTCCTCGAATGTAAATATCATTTAATGATCATTAATGTTATTATTGATGAAAATAATATTTAAACATCCCAAAGTGTCTCACACAATGTTGAAATATTTATAAAAAATAATATTAATGAATGAATAACATTTTATGAATTTTTACAATATCATGAGAGTAATGAGATTCATGATATATAATTTAAATGGTATTACATACCCCATGCAAAAGAAACTAGGAGCATAATGACAATTAAGCCTCAATGGAATGTAAATTGTGACAAAAATATCTTACCTTGCATTTTCTTTCATGTGAACGTCCTTTAAATTCAAGTAATATAAACTTTTTAAAATATTATACTTTCTTAAGAATATTTTTAAAGTTTATAATTAAATTTATTTCACTTATTATCATGTTTTTTAAAACTACCCAAACAATTAAATTTACATCGGGTGTTTGTAACCAAATTCGGTTTCTCTATCAAAACAAAAATTATTGGTCAACTTTGGTCATACATTTCATTATATAACATCACCATAATAATAATCATGAAGTACTTATCATATTTATACATAAATTATAATTTAAAAATAAATCACTTAATTTGGTTATGAAAAATGAATCAATGTTATAATCATGGAGATGGTAGGTCGTACCTACGCATGAGTAACATTCCAATTTTTCAATTATCATTGTGGAAAGAATATAAGTAACTAAAATATTTCCATAATTATAATTATGTAAAAAATAAAATATTATTAAATAATATATACTTATATATATAATTTTTTTGGTGTAAAAGTAATCATATAATGTCGAGCAGGTGGTAGTCCACACATCTGTGAATAACATTATCACATTTTAAGTGTGTGAAAGGGTAATAAAGAAAATGAGATATATATATATATATATTTATTTATATGAAATAATTTCTTTAATATCATATCTATTTTTATCATATTTTTAATTATGTCCATTTTTTTATACATTCCTTGTACCGTGCGAATGAAGTACATCATTTTCATGGTGTGGTAGTCCACTCTTCCTCAAAAAAGATCAACGTATTTACAAAACATGTAAAGAATAAATGAATGTTATAAATAAAAGTTACATAATTTTAAAATATTATAAATAAAATATTTATCAAATATAAATATATTTTTTATCATTATTACCCCCATAAGAGGCAGCAATTGATAATTAAACAAGCATCGTTTTGTGATGCAGTAATTCGCTATTCCCAAAAACAGTATGTCTGTTTCCCATTAGATGGAGTTGTGTGTATGTTTAGGTCAAAATATCATTATAAAAATGTAATTTTATATTTAGGAAATTATTTTTGTTTCAAAATAACAGAATAAGAAGTTTTTATGGGCTGGTGAATGGAAATGAAACAAGAGAGATTGTGAAATGAAATTACATTTTAATCAGGTAACTTCTTTTGGATTAACAAAAAGGCATCCATGGAAGGTATTATGTCCAAAGGGAGGCTTCTATGTCAATTTGAGGGATTATGTTAGACAATGTTTTTAGATATTTTCTGAGATTAAGTGGTTGTAGAGGTGTGAGGAATAGGTATAGGTGGTGTCCTTTTATAGGGACGGAAAATGACTCACTTGGTATTCTTCAAAAGAAGTTAGGTGTACACATGTTCTTACCAAAAAACTTCATAAAAAGACCTCAATAAATCATTAATTAAAGTTTAATATCTTAAATATTTACATCTAATATGTGTTGTACCATTGGATAGGTCATTTGGTCCCTTAAACATATGATTTTACTCCATTTTTATGCCTAATTACACCTTAATTACTTTAATTAATTCTAATCACTTTGAGTAGTCATTTTTAAAAATATTATGTTTGTTTTATTAGAAAAAATTTATTTTCTTTATTATAATGTTTTTTCTTATTTTCAAAATTGAAATCACAAAAGTGTAAAAATTATGAATAATTTTAATCTCACAGATAGACGGATTAACTAATTTTACTATGAAAATGTTCAAAAGATTTTTTTGTCTTTATATTCAGTTCAAAAGATATATTGAATCTAATGAAATAAATTTTATTAATAGATGAATAATTGATTCAATTTTACTTTAAATTAATTATGAACATAATTTAAAATAAATAACTATTTAAACAAAAACATTGTTTTAAACTAAAACACGTTATTTTTCAATATTTACTAAAAAGGATGTTTCTCGTAAAAATCAAAAAATTCATCCTAAACTAATTTTTATGATATTAATTCAAAAATAATGTTTTTTATCAAATTAAATTGACAATACTGTCCAAATTAATTTCTAAAATGGGTTGTTCATTAAAAATGTCTAAAATTTCATTTATAAAAATATACGTTTTTAGGAAAATCGTTGGTTTTGTTCTTATATTTTGTTTATCAAATCTAATGGATGAATCAAAAAAATATTTTATTAACTATATAAAATATATATTCCATTAAATTAATTAAAATATTGTAATTACATTTATTTATTATGATAAGACTGTTTCATGAGAACAAAAAGTGTTTTCTTTAAAAATATCATTTTAATATTCAATTGGTTCTTATATTGATTTAGAAATTATATTTAACCATCAATTTAGTTTTCTAAGAAATATATTTTAATTAATTATTTAATATCATTCATAACTACTAATTTATATCATATGATATTTAATTAATATATCGGTGTTTGGTGAAACTCGGTCTTGTGTACAATGCAATCTTTTGTGGGAGGTCACTCTTGCATATAATGCAAGCTATCAAGAAAGGTCGTTATTGCGTGTAACACAAGCTAACTCGGTGTTTCATGAATGGAATATATTGTAAATAGTAAATATATTATAAATTATATAGATATTATATTAACTTATGTTCTTGATGTCGTGTGTTATACACGCTATCGAATAAATGGTTCTTACTTCAGTCTTTCAGGGCATTATAGTTACCATTATGAAGGAAAAAATAGTTAAAAGGATTTAAAAATGGAAAATATATAAAATATCATCAAAAAATATCTATAAATATTTTTGGATAAAGGTATGAATAACCACAAACCTTCATTTTTCATCTTTATTTCCATATTACTCTTAAAATGACAACTTTATATATTAATGAATGTGTATTTATGAAAATTTCATGAGAAAAAATATATAAAAGACACCCAACATCTCCCAAAAACCTATTTTACTTAAATTAATTCTTGAATATATGACCATTTATACTCTATAATTTTTATTACACTTTTATTAGCTTTTAGTTTTAATAATGAATCCCATATAGTTTATTCTGAAGGCATTGAGAAGGTGAGAATTCACCCAAGTGAGTACCGAGTTCATCAAAAAATAATTCAATTATATTAACATATCCACTATTTATAATTATAATTATAAAAAATAATGATATTGTATTGGAAAAAATATTCTTCTATGTAAAGTATATTATTATTTTACAACTATATAATATTAATCATTTTTAGTATAGTGTTTTCTTAGCTTGGTTGGTTCGACCACCATTTTGAACATTGATATTCTATATTCACTAATTCTAGAACAAATTTGTATCATGAAAATAATAATGTTAATATATGATATTAATTAGTAATTTATGTTTCTAATATGGATATATAATCATGAAAACAAAATGATTGATCAATATAAATTAACTAAATTTTATCGAAAAATTACCTAAAACGTGTTCATCATTGATTCCATTCCCATTAACCGTACCCAAGCCCTCGATAAAATGATAATCGAAACACTTGATAATTCAAAAAAAATTATTACACTATATTTATTAATTATGTAATAACAAATTTGGAATAAAATAATGGGGATCAACTTTACCATTGTGAAACATGTATGAGAGAATCAAAATTACTAACATCTTATTATGAACAAATATAGAACTAATTACTATATGTGTAATGAATAATCAATATTAAAAATTAAAAAATATAATTTATATGAATATGGTTCAGAAATAAATTATCAATATGGTTTTTCTATTACTCATTATGTAAAATGATTTTCAAGGACTTAAGAAGTAAAGCTAATGGTTTATTTTCAAAAATCACTATGAATTCAAGAATATTATGTGTAATTAATTATATGGGAAAATTGAATTTTATTTTACTCTAAAACCAAATATTTTTTTATATTTTTATTTTTATTTATTGGTCATTAATTTATTCCAAGAATTTCACCTTTCATTACATCACAATCCAACTGAATGGTTTCTTATAAGAGGGATCGACTTTATCTCATTTTTTTGGTTGGGTATCTTTTTACACTATGTTTATATTATTTTTTTTATCCATGTTGATATATATAATTAATTATTTCATATGTTCTTTTCCAATTGAATTTTATTTTTTATAAAAATTAAAATAAAACTTTTTATCATTTTCCAGAAGAGTCAATTTATTTTGATTGGAATGTCATTACAAAAGATTGAAAGAAAATATTATTTAAATTAATTTCAATATAAATAAATTTTAGAACAATAATATAAATTGTTTTTTGGTATAATCATTTATAATATTTCATTTTCTTCCAAGATCATTCGTTTTTCTCATTAAAAAAAATATTTTTTAAACAAGTTTTATAAAAAATAAAGGATATTTTTCTTATTTTCAAATAAATTTTATAATATTACAATAATTTTTTTTTTCATCTATATAATTTTCTCTTAATGATAATAAGAACTAGTTATAATATTACTTAATGATACCATCCAAATTCTACCTTTGGATATCTTATGATCATTTCTTCTAGAAATCATTATAGACTTCATTTCATTCTAAATAGTTAATTAATCTATGATAGAATTATGAACCTGTTAATATACCTAGAACATGGATATGTATGGTTTATCATTATGTGATGGGTGGGATTGACATAGTTCTACAATTAATTGGGTAATGTTTTATATCCCATGAGATCAAGTAACGACATAGGCGGTTGTCCCATTCCCAAAAAGGTTATGGGCCACGGGTGGTTAGCAAAAGCCCTAAATGGTTATAGGACAAGGGTGATTCACCCAAGACTACTATATTATGGGAAGGAAGTTTTTCTAATCCATTGTGATATGAAATTATTTTTGGTTATCCTTTTCTTATGACATTATTTATATTCTTTTGTTATTTCCATATTTTTTTGGAAATATACAAAAGTCATGATAGCTCTTATTTAATGACTTATGTTGACACAACCACATGTATTTTAGCTTATGTTATAAAAAAATACTTATGTACTGATTATTTAATTATGATCCATGTTTAATTGAGTTTTATTTCCATATGTTATGATCATTCTTCATGATTATTTCCCCATACCAAAATTATCAACTTATGATGACCTATGATCTTTGATTATTATATCTCATGCAAACCATGGGTGAGTATTTCAGCTTATAATTTCATATCTTTCAATTACATATGTTTTGAAGAATAATATAATTTTGTTATATCTATAATGTTACTATATGTCAAGATTATTTTTGGTTGTTTTTAGGAATGAATATAAAAAATATACTTTTGTTGTGTTTATAATATTCAATGAGACTAAATCTATAGGTTATGGCGTAAATTTTTTTTTGATATAAGGTATATTCATGTAAAATGATGTAATATGTATGTATGTTTTAATTGGTTCACCTCAATATATTCCATCTTCATTTGTTTTCAGTACTACCTTTTCTATCCATCTATGATAACAACATGGCACACACCATATTTCTAGTTTTTGAATTTACTTTACCTATTTTTGTGTATTGTATTTATTCAATGGGTGTGAATAATATGGAAATAAACTATCCCAATAGATGTAATCCCTTAGGGATAATTTTTATACAATGGGAGACGAATCATGGTTGTCTAGTCACCACATAGATTGCATTTATTTCTTATTTATGGAATGATTTTTCACTCAAATTCCATGTTCCATGTTACCTTAGGAAACATCTAGATGGGTCCCAATTACCCATTTAAATCTAGTTCATTTGTATAACCAAATTTTTAATTAATTTATCACCATATGGTGTTAGCTTTTTACATTAAGCAATTCTCATATGTTTATGTTCCAAAATAAAGTGTAACATAAAACAATTTTCTTCCACCTATAATCCATTGTTCCATTTGATCTAATTAAAAATTCAGTGTTTCATGATTAATATATTATCTTATAGTATTATGGATTGAATATCTCATTTATATACTCTCACAAAAATATTTTTATACTCACTCTACCTCAAACATAGATTTTAATTTATAATAAATATACACATATATACGTAAATATAGTGAATTATATATCAATAAAATTTAAATTAGCTAATTGGAATAATATAATACTACCCTTTATTATTATATCCATTCCATATTTTTTATTTCAATGATTATTTTATCCCTTCTACCATACCATAATAATAAAGTAGCCACAAAATGGGTTGAATTATAAATTCTTAAAACTTGTCAAAACAATTAAATTAAGAAAACCTTATTTAATTAGATTTCCTCCAAAGTAATTCATGAGTACATGTACCTTATCTTATAATATCATATTGAAATATCCAAAAACTATCGGGGTGGCTTCCTTATAATGAACCACCACATTTGGGTTTCTTCTCTTCTCCTCAATATGGAAACTACTATTTTATATGTGAGAGGATTATTGGTACAAATCTAAAACTCATAGGGTGAAAACATATATTCGAGATATACACATACCCAGATTTAAAGAAATTTTTCCAACTCCATTATTAAGAATATCATGTTGGTTTAATCTATGATGACTGGTGAAATTTTGGGAACGTTCTCCTTGTGAATCTGATGGTATTTATAGCCTTCTTCCACCTATTATTTGGAATATTTACATTCTTCTATTCTCTAGAACCCCCCCCCCCCCATCAAATTATTGTTTATAGTACATAGTTTTGAATATTTATTATTTTTTCACATCCAATTTTGCTGCAAGATGATAAATTTTAATTTCAATATCATGGATCATTCCTTTTTTTCTCAAATTACATGTTGATACATTTTTCTTACTCTAACTGAATGATTAGAGATTGTTTTATTAGCTGATATTCCCTCCTATATTTGTCCCAAATGATTTCATTTAGTCCTTATCGTATCAGATATTATGTTCAAGACAATGTAGTATTGGGATTAAATTTCACTAGATGAGGTTTCCTCATCTTTATTCCTTTAACTAGTCAAAATGTATATCCCTTTCCTCCAAAATTATCATAGGGTCCTCCTATGAATCACTCAAATATTGATGGTTCTTCCTTCTATAAATATATTTATATATTGATTTACACGATGGTTGAAGTCACGAAAGATATAAGAAATATGTATTATCAGAATTGGTGTTCAAAATATTGATAAAGTAGAAATTCCATGCAATTGGTTTTTTATTTATTTTTATTTTTTATTTTTTTTAATTTTTTTTAATTTTTTTTTCACAAAAACAATGTCTATCCCAAACCAATCCCCAATAATGATGTCAATTTTATTAAACCAAATGTGTAGTTATAAACTATACTCCCCATAAAAGTGAATAGAGTCACTGTAGAAAATAATTGTTATGAACTAGATCGATCAATAGGGAATGGTCAATTTCACTAAGATGATCAGTTTGGTATTAAATAAAAAGAATTAAAAGATAATTTGTAAATTTATCAATATTATATAGTGATAAGGGTTAAAAAAATGAGATACTATTATATATTTGGATTAATTACACTTGAATTAATATCAATTAATGTAGTCTTCACTATTATGGGAATTGAATCCAACTAACACTTATAGTCTTACCTAACAATCATGTAGATGAAATAAGAGACCATCAATGAACACTTACAAATACTCTATTAGATAAAACATAGAAAATTAGGATCTCACTATATGGAATGAATTATTATTCCAATTTCCCATGATGTTAGGCTTTCAATTGAGGTTGTCAATCCCAAATAGTGTTGTTGTCAATCACACCGTCATAAAGTATCATTTTAATCCTACCCTCCCTTGGCGTTTAGTATCCAATCTTTAGATCATAGTTTTAAATTTTTCCATTTCTTCTTTACTCAATCCTGCATTATCTCCTAACCATTAGTTTTATGGGAGAAAAAATATATATTATGGAAACAATAATAAATACAACATTTCAAGAAAATATATCAGGTGAATATATATTAAAATAAACTCCCTCCAATTTTAAATTAAACCATGCTAACCCAAATTTTAATTCATTAATTTGAGATATTTCCTCCTTAAATTGAATCTTTCTTATTACCATGATCATGGTCTTATTTATTCATCCCCATTCCACGACCCACAATCACATTCTTCTTACCTCGGTCATGTTCTGCATGTCTCATCTATGTTCCATTGACATAGGAAATTGTACCCCTTTTTCAGCTTCACTTATCCTCCATTACATGTAACCCAATTTCATTCTACCAATATGTCCCCCACTAGGTCATGTAACTAATACCTATATCTCAAATTTATGAGTTTAATTTTTATTTTATATGTTTAGAAGATTTATTACATGTTTTTTATATTTTATCTACATTCATTTATTTTTAATTGATATATATTGTTTATTTATTTATTATGATGTGTCCATTTATTTTTTTATTTGTGTTTATACTCTCTAATTGTTAATTTTTATTACATGGTTTTGAGTTTATATACTATTATTATTTATCATTGATACATGATTATGTATTAATATTAATGTTTGAAATATATAATTTTTATAAGTTAATATAATTAAATGTTTATAAGTTTATATTATATTCATTTTTTTAATAATTTATTAGTTTATTAGTGTATTGGATATTTTTTTCTCTAAATAAATGATTATGAATTCCTCATTAGTTTTTTGTTCTGATTACATGTTTATATAAATGTATATAAGTTTTTGTTTACTTTTTGGAATTTAATATTCATCTCTATTGTGAACATAAATTTTTTATGTTTTTGTGTGATTTTATTTTTTATATATATTAATTATATATTTATTTATTTAATATTAATAACATTATATGTTAATATATTAAAATTTTATATGTATATATATAGTCTATATGTTTTCAATTTAAATAAGTTTATGCATTTATATTTTTAATATATATATATATGTCTCTATGTGTGTGTGTGTGACTTTGTATATGTGATTTAATGTTTATATGTTTAAATTTATTCATATATTTTATTTTATTTTTAGGTAATTAATGGATTGTGAATGGATATATACACAAACAACTCGTGAAAAAATATGGGAAATGCGTATATTATTTTATGGTATTTTCCAAATGAAATATTGAAAACAAAGCCATTATTTTTTTTATTTATAAGTGATTGAATATAAGAAAATTTTTTCATAGATAAATAATATACCATATAATTTGTATGGGTTTTAATAATAGTTATAGAAATTTTATTGGGTAATATCCCCTTTTTCATGTGTCTTAATTTTTTATATTTGTTGTCATCATAATTATATCATGATTTCAGACTATAAAAATGATATAATTATAAATTATATTGATAATATATATAAATTTCTAAAATAAATAGTATATATAAATTTTTAATGGAATAGTGTGTTCATGGAGACGGTATTTCGGATATACGCATGAACACTATTTCCATTTTTCATTGTAATATTGAATAAAATCAAGTAAAATATATATCTATTTATATATATAAAAACATTAATGTATAAATATTATGTCACATAAATAATATAATTTTACTAAACTCAT
The DNA here is from genome assembly GCA_963277665.1 of Viscum album. NCBI lineage: Eukaryota > Viridiplantae > Streptophyta > Magnoliopsida > Santalales > Viscaceae > Viscum > Viscum album. The sequence goes on along the minus strand of OY728151.1, from coordinate 1,250,622,107 downwards.
CCTTAATACGTTCCATGGAGTTTGTGAATGAATCACATCGCTTTGAGGAGGCTGTAGTCCACACTTCCCCAAACAAAATTATCATATTCACACAAAATGGAAAGCATGGAGGCATGTTTTATATAATAATTAAATAAGAATTCATAAATATATATATCATTTATATCATATAAAAATAGAGTTTACAACATATATTTTAACCATGAGTTATGATTAAGGAAAAAATGAACACCTTTTTTTGTAAAGTAGCAGTTCACCGTACACAAAAAACGGTAAGTTCATTACCCATTAGATAGAAGTGTGTGAAATTGTAGTATTAATAAATTTAATAAAAACATATCAGTATATTTACGATACTGATTCTGTTATGTATTCATAGAATAAGTGTTATTTATGTTGTGTATAAATAAAATAGTGGAAATGATCTTGAGGAACGATGTTACCTTTTCTTTGAGTAACTCCTTTTGGTTTGCACGAAAATGATTCATTTGTTGGATTTCATCCCAATGGGTGAATTAAATGAGTAAGATATTGATTTTTGGGAATTTAATTGGGGATATAATTTTTGAACCAATTTTTTTTATATGTGTGAAGAACAGGAGATGTGTTGACCATTATAAGCGATGTAGGGTTCACACTTGGTGTTTTTGAAATAAAAATGTTAGGTGTTCCCATGTTTTAACATAGAAAATACATCAAAAATAAAAAAACACAATAATATAAGGGTTATGAATGAAAAATGTCAAGACAATTGGTGTTGGAAAAGTGGCAAGGTTATTTTCTCCCTTAATATTAAGGTTTAGTCCCCTATTAAGCTTAATTTTACATTAAAAAATGTAATTAATCAATATCACTTCCACTAATCATTTTGGTCAAAAATTAATTTTATATTATTAGAATATAAATATTATAATTATTAAGACACTATAAATTAATTTTTCGAAATTCTGTTCTTAGAAACAAAAAAACAATGTCTAATGATAATCCCACAAACATGGCAAGAAAAAGCAGGTTTTAAGGTGACAATGTTCATTAATTTTCTTTTCTAAATTCAATATAAATATAATTCCAACCACCTAAAATTTATTAATAGATTTTTATTTAATATATTGTGACTATAAAACCAATATAAAAATAAAATTTATATGTCTAAATAAATTAGTTGAAAATATGTTTTCAATTAAAATTTAGTATTTTCACTATTCATCTAAAATTGATGTTTTATGAAAAATTATGAGAACTCATCATAATATATTTTTAGAATTCTGAATTAAAAAAGTTTATTTTATCAAATTAAATCAATAATATTGTCTAAAAATAATTTAAAAATTTTCTACAAAATGACATAAATAATAATTATAAAAAATATTATTTTCAAACATATAAGGACTTTAATAAAATAATTTTATTTATTTTTGTCAATAGGATTTATATATATAACCATTATAAATAATATTAAAAAAATATTTATTACTATTCATGTTGATATGTTTAACAGTTATTTTATAACTATCCAATTTAAATAATAATAATAATAAAACGATGTTTCATTGAAATTTAGTATTGTGGGTAATGAATAATATGTAATTATTGTATGAGGTGAAATATTATCTTTTTTAATGATGATAAAAATGTTTGACTTAGTTTAGAATGAAACACATGACATCAAAATTTAATTTATTCAAAAAGAGGTTCACAAAAACGCAGGTTATTACAATTGAGACTCAATGTAAGGGAATTTTTTGAGATTATATGTAAAATCATCGATAATAAAACATTATAAAATAAGTATTTTTAATCCCAATAATAGTTTCATTAAATATTATAACAATAAAAAACATGACCAGAGCATCCAAGACCCTTCTAGGGTATGTGAAATGGCTAGATTTTCCTCTTTAAACTTGCCTATAAAAGGTCAAGCTTCGGTGAATAGAACTAAGGGGGAATACACACAAAGTGGGTTCCATTCATCCATAAAACCTATAATAGAACAAACACCACAGATATATTATTATGAAATATATATTTAATAGACTCCCATAAGTAAATTTTAATGCATTATAATATATATGATATATCATTAGTTTGGAATATAGAAAATAATCAATATCATATACTAATATATATATATATATAATACAATGAATATATCATGGAATAAATCTGTTAGTGAATTCAACCCCAAATAAACACTTCATAAAATTAATGCATTCACACCCACTAAGTCACCATTAATGGTCAACGCACAATCAACCTCCACAAACTAACACCAACATTTCAATATCCTCAAGTACTCTAGAAAATAATAAATTGTTTAAAAAATAAGAGTATGTCACTAACCAAGTCTTAACACATGGTTTAGTACAATAAAATAAATGAACATCCCATGTATTGAGAAATATCAAAGTCATCTTATGAATTCATAACAATCAAATCAAATATAATCATAAGACATAGTCATTTTCTTATAGCTTGATACTACACAATGGTATTTTTGAACAAAAACATAAAGTCAAATATTATTCAATAAAATAATTAATATAAAATATTCAATATAATTATAGTTCATTATAGAATTCTTCGAGTTAGTGATCATATTCCCTTCTTGTTAAAGTATATTGTTTGAAATATCACTAAATCAAATCTCTCTAAGTTACAAATCTATAAAAGACATTAATTCCAAAATAGAACACAAAAAATAACCACAAAATTGGACAAGTGTAATATCTACCATTGTGAATTGTAAACAAAAACACTCTCTCTATTAACTATATCATGATTAATGACTGTAGATCTCTTTTAGGGTAAGTATCTGATGAGAGAGTGGGGGGTGACCCTATCATGAAGAAGAAAAGATATCCGGGGAGTATCTAAACCCATATATCATAAAGGTAAACAGTGTTCTCTCAATGATATTGTTGATCTTGGGAGTATATTAATATATATATATATATATATATATCATATAGGGTACCATACTCGATAAATGATAGTGTCGATAAGGGGAGTACCTGACTGTATTCTTAATATAAAGGACCTATACATAGTTAGCAATGAGATTAGTCATGATAGTTACAAACCTTGTATATCTACCAATTTATTATCTCATAACAATTGATACCCATGTATCATTGTTAATTTAGTCCAATGAAAACATCGCAAGGTCAGGATTAACTGTAGTGGTATCCCCGACCTAACAATAAATCATAGGGAATCAAACACCAACCAATTCTCAAACTCATAATAATTAGAAACAAAAATGTATCATCACCTCCCATTATCTACAATCCAATATAACAAGACATAATGTCACTATATCATTATCTCAAATAAAGATTCCAATAATATCACTACATAGTTCATATTTTTGAAAAGTAGTTCAACCACACATCAATGTATATATATCTCTAGAGACTACACTCACTACTTTATTTCCCATTACTAATTATGAAGGGTAATTTAATTACATGTCAAAATGTGACATTAGCATGATACTTATATTGTTATAGTGTTTAGAGGATTGTTTCATAAATCCCAGCTAGTATGAACCACACTTTTTAATAAAATAACAACCCGTATTAAAGAATGAATTATTTATGAGTATCATAACATCAAGTTCTATATAAAACAATACACCAACATTAAAACTATTATACAGATTCATGAGGTCAAACTTTTATTGTTATGAATATCACTAGTCATCTCATAACACTCACTGATGTTTCAAATCATAGTAATCCCACTAAACATTCATACCAATTTATTATTATAAAAAAATATCATTAAAACCTCACATCGAGTAAAATATTCGGTCCTAAACAATTATCCTATCTAGACCAATGATTTCAAGTCTCATCGATAGATCCTTGTATATTTAACACCAGGTGTTCAAAAATCCAACCTTTTGGAGTGTACTTCTAGATACATCAATTAAATCATTGGAATTTGTCCCCATAAAACATCTCAAAATAGGGATTAATAGACATAATTATCTATTTATAGATAAATGATCATGTGATAGGCCATGAACCCATTTCCAAATTTTATAAATAATAAATGAAATATCATTCCCTAAAAAATTGTATTATGATTTAATTTCAATATGATGTCTCTTTAATATGATATTATATTTTTTCATTTGGGTACCTTGTATATAAAAAATTAAAAAAACATTTTAACCAATCTTCTTATTACACTATATAAAAATACATTATATTACGATTTGAAGAATTTTTTCACCATCTAATTTCTTAAAAGTCAATATAGATTTCCAAATATAATCAGAAGATAATTCATTCTCATGAAAAACTAGATTCATTACATTCTCCTAACCTAGAAATATTTTTAACATAAAAATAAAATTTTCATCAGGGTAAGAAACTAATAATCTACTATACTTGTATAATAATCTAAGTTAATCATATAAAATTAATCTTTTCTTGAAATATATATTATGTGTCATGTCATAAAACATTTATTAACCCACCTCATGTAGTTACCCCACTATCATTTACTAATTAAAAGATAAAAAATATTTTTTTTCCATGTAAATTACAAAATTTGATAAAATTTATCGATCCATATACCACATATTGAGTTATTACTCATAGGAAATTCCAAAATTCTATATATTATAAGTGATAAAAATTGGGGTTATGTAAATTTCTATGTAATAGTCAGGCATGAAATCGTCTAGAAATCCACTATGAGAGTTTACACCATCGACTGAGTTTCATAAATTCAAAACACATATATAACACTAAGTTATCATAATATTTCACAAACTATAAAATTCTATATCTACATATATATATCAACCATTCTTAATTACTCTTCTTGATCTTCCACCTGTGAGTATAACATCATACTTTAACATTACTAAATCTACTGCAGCCTTGCGCTTAATGAGTGTGGAAATGAGTATCTTAATTAGATAAAATTATCACGAATGTCATATTAAATAACATTAGTTAGATATATTTAATTATATACATTATTACATAGATCCAAAGTCTTAAATAATTCAAAAACATGCATTCTTTGTTAATAAGTTTCTTTTGACTCAAATAGTTTCATGAATATTTGATATTAGGTAAATGATTTTTCATGAAATTATTTTTATCATTATATCACTTTCATTTCAGGACTATCACGTACTAATTCACAAAATTGTTTTGTTAAAATGATAAAATACTATTATTATGACCAATATATATGGGATTTTGTTAAGATAAGGTGGTATTTATTTGATAAGTAATCCCATAAAGGATGGTGGTTATAAAATTGGGAGTTTAGTGAAGTAATGGTTCAAAAGATATGATATAATGGATTTTTGTTGGATGACTCCATCAATAAATTTGTTCAATAATTAATCATTTTAAATATTTTTTATTCATGAGGTTCTTCTTGAATATAACTTCATCCCAAGGGGAAGTTCATATTTGATGTTATTTGGAGAGTTTTCATTGTTCATAGAAGTGATGGTGATCTCACCAAACCATAACCTATTATCGAACTATCATTTTTCTAGTCTGGGAATAAGGTTGGGTTTATTTTTTATGAAATGGAAATTTTGGTCTGATGGATATAGAGAAAAGATATCTAAATATGTCGTGATGCAGTAGAGAACACATCATAGAGTTTGAGACAAAGAAAAAGGGGAATGTTGGTGACCAGTGTCATTATATATTTTTAAAATCATGGAAATTTTGGATTTAGATCTCTGAGTAAGGGTGTTTTAAAAATATAGACTTAGATTGGGATTTATGAGAGTTTTAAAATACATAATATGCGTTTTTAGAAATGTTAGGTTATTTTAGAGGTGTCATGGGTGATCAAGAGAGCATTGGGATTAGTTGGGATGTACATGGTATAGAAATATGTTGTAGGAGACATATCATGCACCAAACATAGGTTTTTCTGGTGTGACATGTGTTAAAATAGATTAAACCATAAAGAGATGTAGACAATTATTCCTCACATAAGGGGAACACACTATTAAAACATCTATATAATATTAAATTTCTAATGCACTGGTACATCACTCCACAATCGAGGTTTATCACTTTGAGGGTTTCTGGAGGGTGAAGTGTCACATCATAGCCCAAATTTTATTCTATGGATGGTAATCATGATATATGGGTATAAGTTGCTATTAATGGAGTCTTGAATAATGTATCCCTAGGTCATGTTTCAATTGATGTTTGAGGGTTTGAATTTCATCATTTCTTATAGGTTCATGTGTTAGTCTAACATAAAATGATGGAAATTATTGGTCGCACATATGGTTCATTCCTTAGTAGGTTATTCTCCAATTTGTGAAAATAATAGAAGGATCATGTTTTATATGTTTTCCCTCTTGTGATATAGTTGGGAGTAAAGTATTAGGTAAAACAAATTTGTTGACCCCTCCCATTTTTCATCCTCTCTTGAAACCCATGATAAGGGGTTGTTTTGTGAGGTGTTTACATGATTTGTTGAAGGTATTATGTATTCCTTTCCCACTATTATTATATTTATATTTTATCAATTAATTTTTTTGTCTCTATAAGAGACTTTATGTAAATATTTCATCATTTCATGGAGGAAACATCACTCATTGTGGTTATTTTACATATGGTGTACATATTATGTCATGTGAAGATGAATGCATGTCATTGTTCATGGTTATGATGAGTGGATGCAGCTCAAGTATCATGGAATGTATGGGTTCTGTCTTGGGATTAAGTAATTCAAAGATAAATATACTACAAGGGGGTAACTCTATGTAATAGGGAGCTAGTTTATATGATACATAATTGTATTCTTTTTTATGCATGATTATGTCTACCAAAAATAGAATATGGGTTCATGTAATGATCAATATATGTTAACCAAACTAATTACCCAAGACATCACACCACCAGGCCAGAGGTACATTCTTTATTTCCCCATGATGGATACTATTTTGGAGGAATAAACAATGAAATAATGGTAATGTTTCCACACATAGTATCAAAATAACCAAATCACTTATTTCACACCAAAAATTTAGAGTTCCCATATAAATACAGGGTATCCACGCATAAGATAAATAGATTCCAAATAATACCATCAAAAAAGATTTTTAATAAGTTAAAAATGACCATGTTAATAAACTATCACTTTATATCCTTTAATGTAAGTATAGTTGAAATAAATCTAACAAAAAATAATGATCATATCCATAAAGACAACACATAACCAGAGACCAAGTCCAATATTGGAAGATCACCAAATTTTAGCACAAAATTAATATCCATATGACTCATAGTCAGCACCAATCTCATACTATGATAGAACAATGAGTATCTAGTAAAACTATTATATGACTTGATTCATTTACCTCTACAAATATTTATCGAAATAAAGTATTCAAATTCTTAGTGTCATATGAAGGGTGTGCGGAATATCCATTAGGATTACACCACGAATCTATATAATATCATTAGGAATAAAAACCATTAGTTCTATTTTAAAAAAATCCTTTTAAAAAAACAATTTCTGAAACCATTTAATATTTCATTTATATTTTATAATAAAATTCATGAATGAAAAGTTTAATAAACAAGAAAACATAAATTATAACTAGGGTAAGAATGTATCAAAATATTTAAATGAAGAAGTGGGAAGCAATTGAAAATTAATATCAACTAAATACAATAGAAACAAAACAAATATTTATATAACTATTTGTTTTAGGGTAATTATGACTCTCTCATATAACACTAGATGACATACATTAACCAAATAATTTTAGGAGTTGTCGTGGTCTAATCTGGGTAAAAATCTATATCAATAGCATGAATAGTATAATTAAATGACAACCCTTTCTAACACACAACGTACACTAGGGTAGTACCCATTTAGGATAGACACCAAAAGTCTCCAATGTGAAACCAATATCTAATAACCTATATAAAAAATGTTCATAATCCACAATCAATGAAGAAATAGCCTCAAGGAAATATCTTTTTCAATATATTTTATCAACCACCTTTTGGAAAAAAACTGAATTTTAAATTAACCCATCTAAAATAACACTTTAATCCATAAAAAGAAAATAATCACATAGAATGGGAAAAACAAAGTCTCTAATAAGTAATAACTTTACAAAAATTCTCCTCCAAACCAAAGGAAAAAAATAACCCTATGTATACTAATGTAATTATTAGTATTGTAGAGACACCTAACTCATATTTTGAATGAATTAATCTCATTCATTTGAAATCAAATGAACCTGGATGGATGGATCCTCATAATCCAATAAAAACTTATAATTATATATGTCATTCATCTCTAAATAAAGATTTGAACTCTATGAGAAAATAAAAAAAATATCATATATGTGGAGAAATAATATAGAAACATTTGGATGGATGAAGACAAATCTGCTAAATATTGAGACTTGTTTAATAACCCTCCTGATTTGACACAACACAACACACAAATTGACTCTCCAAAAATTCTTGAACCACATTCCCAATTTCTATATGACGCAAATAATCAATGACCGTATCAAATTTAGTCATTTCATAATGGTTTAACCCTTGAAAAAATATATACTATTCCATAGATTCCACCTAAAAATATGGCATGATATATCAATTTCATGGATTTCCATGAACATTGAAAAGTATATTTAATAAGTAGATTCCTACCAAACATACCATAATTATAATTATATTATAATAATATATATATTTTGAAAAGAAATAAAAAAACCTATTAAATAATATCTATAAGACACAATGAACTAATATAATACAAGATAGCTGAAGATGATGATAAAAATAAAGTTCCAAACATAACCCAATGATCCCATCATTCCATCCAAACTATCACTGTGTAACTTTAGTTCACTATCGTGAATTCACATCCACTCATCTTCCTAGGGATGGGTATAATAAACCCAACATGGATGTTGTAACCTATATACCTACAAAAGATATCAATATAATATACCCACCAATGTGGGTTTATATGGTGTTATCTAATGTCGAATTAGATACAATGGAGAATTTATGTCACTATATTTATAAGATAAATCAATAATACTATTTTGAAAATAAAAGGTCTAAAATGATTTTTTTTCATTTACATGTTTTAAAAATTAATAACACATAAAAGGTTCCATTCTCAGGTAGTTTTCCCTTACAATTATCAAATCATGTGATATTTTTTCTTTTAGAAATATTACATTGAATAATACATCTCAACTAATTCAATAGTTTGTTCCTTCTAATATTATTAAAAAATATAGCTTGAAAATAATCCACCCCTTTTGTTTTAAAACCCAAACAAATTTATCAAAACATGCTCTAGAAGAGAGGTAACACAATAAACCCTTCATTAAAATTAATAAAAAATAAAAAATAATAAATAATGAAATGAAAACTTACTAACATTAAGATCTACCATATATTACTCATCACCTTAAAATTTTACTAAAACTAGAAAATCATGTAACATACATTCGAACCATGTAATAAAAAATATAACATGTAATACTCATCTGGCATTATAACCTGACAGACTAATAGAAAAATACATAGATGTTCCAAGGTGAAACAAAATGTGAGAAGGTTTTATTTTCCAAAAAGTCACCACCTGATTCTCTCTCAGAAAGACTCATTGAGGGCACTCCCAATAGCCTGGGTGTATCTCAACCATGGGATAAGAGAGAGTGAATAATCTCAAATATGGGTTGGCAGCTATTTTTTATTATCAAATATCATGGTATCCATAACTTATTTCCCTATGTAGTTACATAGGGTTCCCTAATGAATTATCAAATTGAGATAGGAAATTTTCTACATCCTCTAATCACATGAAAATAAGATAGTTCAAATAATCGCAACTAAAAAAATCAATCCCACCTAAATCACACCATTAATAAAAATACAATTTCTAAATTTCATAAGAATCAATTAGTTCCACAGAATTCATAGAATACATAAAAACTATAATAATTAATAAACCATGGATATCAACAAAAGAAAAACCATAACATTTAAAATTTGTTTACTTAAGGTTTCAAATAGTTGTTCATTTTATGTCTAACAATCAACCAAATTACATATCTCTTTTTCAAACCATATTTTTTAAAATTTTAATTCAACTAAAGGTATATACAATATTAAATAATAATTGGATTCAAATAATTAATTCACTAGATTATTTTTATAGACCAAACACATCCAATATAAATACTAAAATCTCAATAAACTATGAAAAACTCAACACTAAAAATCATAATCATATGAGAAAATCATGAATAAATCATTTTCTTTTTGAAAAACCCATCATTGTAAATTTATAAAACATATGGAATGAATAGAAATATATTTATAATGAAAACTCTTTGAAATAATATATTATTCCCATTATGTCATAAAAATCATTGGAATGTGGTGTTATTCTATCGTGACACAAATTCATGTACCTCATACCATAAAATTATTTTAAGGGAAAACAAGTTTCATAAGATCAACATCATATGAACTCTCAAAAAAGTGAACAATATGGAGACACAAACATCAATCAATGGAATGATGTTTCCTTCAAAAAATACAACAAGATTAGGTTGCAACAAAAATTTTAAAATACCTTAAAACAAAAAATCCCATTATATACCATCATAGAAATCATGGTCACACAATATGCCCCCTAGGGTTTTAGAATATGGAATTAAATTAAAGGAGTCAAAAAAATTTGGAGTATAATGGGGAAGTGACTCATACCTATGTATTTGGTTGATAAATAACATAGAAACTAGTGTAGAAGAAGAAAAGGGAGAGGACATCATATAGAAAGTATAGCTACATAACCCAAACCATTAGGTCTGGTCAAGAGAGACACATCACCTCATGTACGCCTCCTTGTATGAAAGAGACTGCCGATAATCTGTGAGGGTCAAACACCATAAATAGGGAGACTATATCTTTGGTATCATGTCATACACATAGATAGTTAACAAAACAAAATGTAATAAAATTAAATAATTAGATTACACATTCCAAAACTATGTAGATGATACATCATCCATGGAAACAATATAAAAAGGGTTCCTAATATGGAAATCCAAACCCATGTATATGTTAAAGAAAAATAATAAACAAATAAAATTCTATGGGATTATCGGGAGTCTATCCTTTTATTTCTACCAAATCTATCCTCTGTTACTCAACTATAATTCACTCTCCCCTTATCCTTTCATGGATTCATATACCAAATTTTTTTAAATGGAATAATAATCTCATGAAATGTATGAGTAATTTAACTTAGTAGGACACCACCAATGAATCCTTAACAATTGTGTACATTTATATTAGGTGCATACCATAATAAAAATAAATCAAAAACAAGAATTAAAATTATTTACTAAGAACCCTATTTTACCAAGGCACCACAATACCCACCCATACCCACATATAATCAAATATAGAAAGATAATATTATTTATGTGAGAGGATACCAAAACTAGAAATTAGTATTGGGAACGTGGAATACAATATCCTCACAACATCAATTTGAAATGTTACTTGGATTCCCAAGGTGTCTTGTTTTAGAAAGTTTCATGGTAACCTCATGACATCCAGTTTTTTTAAGACACATGGCTAACATGATCCTACCCTATGTAGGCTCCATGAATATTATCTTCACACATCTAGTGCACTACCCTTATATAAAGAAATCATAACATAATGATCCACCTTTCATGAGTACCATGGAAAAATCACTAATAGCATGGTAACAAAAATAACATGGTAAAGCATACCATGAAAATAATAGAACATCATCATGACAATGTAGTGGAAATATATAACAACATGTGATCATTATAACTCTTGGTAACAAGATACTGTTTTTATTCTAATGGAATCAAGTTTTATAAAAAAATATCATCATTCTACACAAACATCAAAAAGAAAAAACATCAAACACAATCAAGAAGCAATTCCATCACAATATAGAATCAAGAAAACAAGATATTTTGAGGTCCAATTCTGAGGTATGTAAAACTAAGCGGATTTCATTCACTATATTTACTTCCATTTCGTGAATAGATTTTAAAATCCTCAAAAATTATAGAAGGGGTTCATAGATATAGCCCATGATCATTGATTACTCATAAATCCATCAATGAAAAAGAGATTCAAGAAACAATCTAAGAAGGATAATGTCCCATGATGATCTTTCTAAAGGAACATATATAACTGGAAACATCCACCACTCTTATTGTTTATATCTCCAATCATGGCATTTTACATTGACACATCAATGCCTCTAAAAATATTGTAGATAATTATGAACTAAATAGGGTTTTAACATCAATGAATCATTAATAATGGGTTTAGGATGATGAATCCTAAACACTTACTTGATGAGTGGTCATTATAGATTGTAGATCTTGATTCAATGAAGAACCATTATTGGCATGATATATTTTATTCTCATCAAATAATAAATCAATAAACTACCATAAAATAATTATATAAAACATTTATACATGTAAATCTCTCAAGATGGATAAAAACATAATGGATCCAAGAAAACCCCATCGTTCTTACATCACCGGGTTGGTTAGAGGATAGAGAGGAAATGGGAGAAAAATTGGAGAGGGTAGATTATTGAGAGGGATTAAAAAAGTAATAATTTTCCCTCAGGTTGAGAATTGAGTGTTAAAGGGGGTCAAATTGAGTGCCCCAAAAACCCAATGGGTAGTATTAATTTCACCCCTAGACTAGTCACATCAGCTACTAGGGGGGAATCACCATCTATACCGTTGGTTTGGAAGAACCCCCTGGGTTCTTCCATTACCAATGATGGCTGGTGCAACCCTATAGACCAGATGTTGGGGTTTGAATATCACTACATTCTTACGACAACTACATTAGTAGTCCATAGGTAGTTTTCAAACACTAAACTACCAATTGTTCTCTTAAAACTCTAGGCCATAATTCCTAGACTTTTTGGCACTAAAAAACCATTTACTCTCAAAATAGAGATGAAACATCAAGTTAATTGATAATTTATTAACATTATCATATCACACATAAAAAAATTATTGATGTTACAATTCTACCCTTCGAATGACTTCTCATACCTGATAAGTTACTTCAGTTTTTTTACTCAAAAATATCGATCCACTAAGCCATAACCTCATCTTTGTTTCACAAAAGTATCATCTATGATTAATCCATGAAACTGTAGAATATAAATCATTTGTATTTTCTCCCCTTAATTTAATTTCTAAATCCTCTCTAAAATCAACACTTGGCGCTCCACATATGATTCATTAGGCTCTAGAAAACCATCCCCATAGTCTATCACATTTGTAGGATCAAGAATGTATATCTGGAGTATGTACACATGATATACATCATGTTTAAATTGATAGAGAAAATAATGGTCTAGATGATATTATATTATCCCAACCTTCTCGGTGATCTTGAATTGTCTATCATAGCATGATTCTAGCTTCCTCTGCTTTCTTATCATTGGTGGCCTAACTGAGGAGTCAATCTCTTTAAAAAATGGTCACATATAGTGAATTCTAGAGGTATCATCATGCGGCCAACAATAGATACCTTCATGTTATGAGATATGACCAGTCTCTTATCAATTATATGGACTCTTTTTGAGGACTACTAAACAAAATTAGGTCCCACAATTCCTTCATCACCAGCCTTAAAATAATAAAGAGGTGAAAATAATGGAATTCTATGAAGATTATTTTAAGTTAAAGTTTCAATTAAATATTGGGAAATGATTCATTATGTCAAATCAACCCTGTATTGGTGATTATCCCATGTTCCACCTTGGTCAATGACACACTCTCAATGAATATGCTCCTGAATGTGAATCATTCCCATGAAATTTATATCTTCATAAGGATGGTACATTATTCTTATTATTAGTAATGTTATGAAGGCATTTGATTATCCCTACCAGTATTAAAACATAAAATGTTTGTCCTTATAATATATTATAACTAGTGGAACTCCATGTAATCATACTATCTCATGGAAATATATCCTTCCCATATCATCTACTTGGTGAGTCTCTCACATCAATTAGAAACATGAATCTTTTTTTATTAGATTGAAAATCACCAAGACATCACAGTATTTCCTTGGGGTCCTAGGTAACCCCATCAAAAATTATATCATTATTTCCTATTATTTTACAATTGGATCTAAAAATGGATTGAGTAGTCTACCTGGATGTTGGTGCTCATAATTTATGCTCTGATAGATAATACATATAGAAAAAAATCCATCAAATTTCCCTCTTCATCCATGGAAACTAGAACTTCTATCTACATCCATGGTACATATTTTTCAACCCAAGATGTAAAACCCACAAAGAGGTTAGGAAGTATCTCTTAAACTCTTTACTGATGGAATTAGGGACTAAAAATCTCTACTAAATAAGGATCAAATAGTAATCAACCGACATCCACCTTGTTATCGGGCCACCACCAACAATCTGGTCCCTCATCACAATAGACTTGGGAAAAATTATAGAACATCCATCACCTAGTCTATGAGATATGATGTGATCAATAATGGGGAAAACCCCATTGATCCACATTCCTCAGAATAAATTATTCTATAATTAATCTCAAAGATCAAGATGAAATATTATTCCTTAAAAGGATACTCGCCAATCTCTTGAGCTACATGTGTCTTACGACTAATATTTTCTACAATGTCATTATAATTTCCAACTTCTTAATCCATATCAATGTAAAATGTCAATAGGTACACTACCTACCACCTTTTCCAAAGATTGAGGTCCAAATATTTAATGATATAGAATATTATATTACATTCTATATAGATAATAAATATATTCAAAGAGATAGTGCTACCAACACATAGAAGAATGAATCGTATATTCCAAATCCATGTCATGAATAGAATAATTTTTCTCATGGGTTTATAACTAGCTTGACCCCTAAGCTACTACCTTCTCTTAGTTCATTAGTTATACTGCCAATCCAACCCCTGATGCATTTTATTTTATAACATAAATGATCCCTAGATTAGGTCATATCAACAATGAAGATGTATAAAACCTCATATTCATCTCAGTAAGCTCCTCCTCACACTATTTTTACCAATGGAACTTTACTCCCTTATTTTTCTTTGTATTTATTTTTTTCTATAAAATAAGAAACAATATAGATTAAAAATTTATAATATCCTTCTAAATATATAAATCTTTTAATATTGATCATGTTTTGGGGATGTTTCCATGACATCACTTCCTCTAACATCCATGGATATACCTCTCTTAAACACCACATGCCCCCAATGAAATTCACATCCTAAATCAAAATTTTTCATATCGATATCATGGAATAAATTTGATCTACTCAAATTGTACCCAAAAATATCACAATTTATCTGGAAAACTTCTTTAGTATCGGTGCATAAATGAGGATATCTTTAACAAACACCATAATTAAGGATTCATGGTATCGGTGGAAGATCTTATTCATGATATTAATTAATAGTATTATGAATTTTTTCAATCCAAACATAATAAAAAATAACACATGTATCCAATATATGCTATGAAACATATTCATCATGATTTCCACCTCTCTAACCCATAATTATTGACTATTTGATAGAGGATCTATCTTAGTGACCATGAGTCTCCTAGAAACAAATAAGATTCATCACTGATCCAGGAAAATGGATACATTCTCTTCATCATCACCTAATTTAGTTCCAAGTAATCTACAAAATGCTGAATAATATCATCTTTATTCAAGTAAAAAAACACAGGTGAACCCACTGGTGAAATACTCATCATGATAAAGTGTTTCTCCTCTAGGTCCCCAATATGTACCATGAGTTCCTTAAACTCAGAAATTTCCATAAAATAATTGGGTATTTAAATGACTATAGATCACTATTGGAATCACAATAAATGGTACACTTTCATTCCAAATGGTATATCGAGGGAATGTAACTAAGAATAAAACATGGATATTATTTCAAGTCCATTGAAAACTTTTTAATATATGATAGAATGTGAAGAAACAATATTAACAAATCATTTCCAAAAGTAGTCATGATCAAGACCATAAATAATTTAGCAAAGAGACCCCACCAACATCTAAAATATTTTGAACCACTTTACAAACATAGCATCACTTACCTCTGAAACCATTTCCCAGAGACATATAACTATTCTAACTTGACATTTCATCTGATCATACTACTAAGGACACCAACTAGAACCTAGGGTCATGGATTATGTCAATCCTACACCTCTGTGGATACATGACCTTGAACTCCTGGAAAAAAACTGTGGAATATTCCATGTAATTCTACACTAATAACAATTTCTCAGAGGAAAATCACAGAAATTACAATAATAACTAACCTTACAAATGTTAATTCATTACATGGATTTTCTTGAGTGGGTTTAAGAATTATTACTCTACTCTACCAAGATACCACAACTTTATTTAATGTCATCGGTCTTCCTCAACCTCCTACTAGAGGATATCATTACCACATTAATAATATGTCCACCCACTTACCTATTAAAGGGTGGAAGATGACCAACAACTTCGTCATCCTCTAGAACATTCTTGATAGTTATGGCCCTATATAAATCCTCCGGGTATATAGTAAGGTAAAAACATCGAACCTTCCATATTATGTCAGGAAATAGTATGATCATGAACTTCCTGGACTTTTATTCCATTATTTCAACCAATATATGAAAGAAGATATGTATCTTAGGGAATCTAGAGGAATATGCAGATACTATCATGGACACCATATTTAGCCCCCTAAAATATTTTCCTGGGTCCATATATAGCATGCTGGAAAATAAATACATAAAACTGGTTCTTGAATGTCTATCAACTGAGACCCATGCATCTAACATCCTATCCCACTTTACCCCAAAACCTCCTTGTGTGCCCTTGTATCCTGAACACAACTAGTTTAACCAGTAATTCCTTACGTGTCCCCGTGAGGTCAAAGACACCGTTTATGACGTGTATATATCCCTCTACATCCTTTTCTCATCCAGTACCCTTATTATTTTGATTATTTTGGATATGAAAGTCTCTGTAATTATAGAGCATTGAACTTAGTACCCCACCTCCTTAAACAGGAACAAGTGAGAGGGCTCCAGGCTAAGGTGGGCATACATAATGTACATTCATAGAAGATGTGGGAGCATGCTCCACTAATCCCTCCCACATAACGGGTGGTTGAATAGGGGAATCCTCCCTAGAGATATATCCTTATCCCACATCATCAATAGGTCCGATATGTCCTCTTCAGGAAGGAATATTTTTTAATATGATGTGTAATATTTAAATCATTTAAAATGGTTACAAATCAGAATATCGGATCACACAAAGGTTTCATTATGACTCTACCCATAGCTCAAGGTATATCCCAAAAATAATTAACCATGATCCTTGTAACACCCCGACCCCAGAACCCCAGAGCTGGTGCATTATTACATAGCATTGGCATGATCACAAAATATAATGTCTCGAAATACCGATTAGTTTAGTAGCCTTGGAAGTACTAGATACATTTATAAGGTTTACATTACATCATAAAATGAAAAACTACAACAACATTTTTTTTGTAGACCACACTCATATCCCTTCAAAATATCCCTACATGTAATTCATAAAATACATCTTCACATCCTAGGAAAAATAAAACATAGAAATGGGTGAGCTCAGATGCTCTGTAAGGATAACAATATATCGGAAACATTAATAAATAAACATAAACATTTATGGCAATGTATAACTAAAACAAAATCCTTTTAAACATGTACTTCAGCATAATATGGAAAAAATAAATGAAATAATGACATTTAATTATTCACATGGATATTCTACTAGTCTAATAATAACAAGCAATATCAATAACCACTTTCATAACGATGGAATGCATAATTTCAGACTATCCTAACCACATAGTCAAGGCCTCGTGCCAAGACTACTAATATGATTTTGTCAAGGCCCTGTGCCAAGAAACTAGTTTGTCTCATGAAACCTACCGATGCATCAACGAGATATAGCGGGCTCCACCGATCACATACTAAGTGCAATGCATGCCTCATATATAAATTTTGAAACATAACATAATCATTTGTATTAAAACTAGAAAACGAAATTTTAATACTTTATCCACAAACCATGAATGGTATAAAAATAGCACATCTACAGTCAAACATAACTCATTCGATATAATATGGAAGATTATATTATAACATATTAACCTCAATCAAGAACAATGAAGGATGTTGACATGGATGAAAATAATCATCAGAACTGTTTGATAGGAATCCCACCTTTTTCTTGAAAACATTTAAAAGTCACACTACTTGTCAAGAATCCATTTTAAAAATAGATTTTTGAATCAAAGTATCCCATAAAACTTTGAAATTTTTAAAAGGAATTTTAATTTTAAAACATTAATTCCCATATGAATAAATCCTTAAATCCATTTTTAAAACATGGACATTGATGAGAAATATTTAGAATAATAAATCTTTAAAACATTTTAAAATGATATTTTAGTTAGAGTTCCTAACCAAAATAGAGACACTTGAATACAAATAATTGAGGTAATCAGAAATTTGTAATATCATGAGAATAATGGGATTCATGATATACTAAGTCAAAGTACATTATATACACCATATAAAAGTTATTTGTGTATAACAACAAAGAAGTCTCAATGGAATGTAATTTGAGATGAAATATCTTATAAAGACCATATCATTAGGTTATGGAAAAATCAACAACATAATTATGAGTGAAAAATATAAATAAACTCAATGTGATTGGATATTTAGTGTAAAAAAATCAATGTACATTCACACATATTTTTGTAAAAACAACGCCAATGAATTAGATGTTTAACTCAATAAATGGAGATTGAGATAAAATTACTCTTATCAAGTTCATATCGATGACTTGAGAATATATCAATGGAGTGATTATGTGTAACAAAATTATATCCATAGAAAGGGGAGTGGAAATTATGAAATATGAATATAAATATTGATTCCACACATAATCTTGGAGTAAAATAATCAATGAAGTATTCGTAAAGGCGAATGAGTGGAAATTGAAATTTCAAATTCCCTTATTGCTTTGGTAACTTAAAAAACATAAACCCTTGAAAGAAGGATCATACAATGATCATTTAAATATCGATAAATTAACTTATATTACCCAATTAATACAATCATGGTAAGTACACACACTACATGCAATAAATAATTAGTGAACAATGGAAATCTCATGGAATTAAAATTGAGATAAGAAACCCCTTACTTTGTACTTTTTCTTGGTTGAGGGTAGGTTACCCTCTTTTATAATGGTGAAATTATTTTTATTAAATTATACATGAATCATATACATTAATATGATATTATATATGATCTTTCAACCTTGATTTGTTAATAATATCTTAGTATTATCGTCGTTTCAGATGTAAACGGATTCATTTTCCTTTATATTATTTGTTATGTGAGCCATTTTTTATGGATGGGATGTTTCTTATTCATATCCAGAATTATATCATGTCTCTAAACATTATTTTGAATAATCAAATGAAATTTTGTCTTGAATGGATTTGATGGGGAATGAATCTCATCGCGTTCATGGAGACGGTAATCCGTACGTACGCACGAGCGATAATATCATTCTTTTGATATTAAAATAATATATAATTGGATGTTATATCATATATATATAATCATTGAAATGTTATATTTATTATTGACATGAATTACACATCATTATTATACCCATCCAAAAAATAATATATTGAATAACAATTACACCACGACCTGGAGACAGTAGGCCGTACGTACGCACGTATGGTAACATGTCATTCAAATGATGGATAGAATACTGAATATGGTTGTAACATATTTATAATAACATAAATGTATATAGAAGATACTAGAGTTATTATTTTATAATGGAAATAATAATGAAAGAAGAAGTCGAAGAAGAAAGGAACTTGAAACAGGGTGGTGAAATCATTACCTCTTCTTCTGGTTCTTCCTTTTGAATTGATCAAAAGGGCTAAATAAGTTAGATTTATGACCAAATTAGTGCCACTATGATGAAGTTAGGAAATTTTATAGAATACCTGGTCAGGGGTTGGTAGATCTAAAAGGCCTTGGGGGTCTGAATTTTAGAAAAAGGTGACTTCCCTTTTATAAGAGGGGTGGGGGCACCTTACGAAAAGCTAGAAATATTATTTTATAATAAATTCATATTCGGTTTCTAAAGGCTCCAAAGTGAATTAGTTAAAGTATAAGGTGGGTATAGGTCGAAAACAAATCAACCAATAGGTATTAGACCGGTTTGAGTCACTTTATTAACCATATCTTTTAGTTTTAACTCTTAGTTAATTAATTTGACATTAACCATGACACTTTGTATTTTTATATTATATGGTTAATAAATATTATATGAACTTTCAAGAGACCTCCAAGTGGTCAATTAATAATAAAACTATAATTATATAAGTCCTTTGACAGACGCTTAGATTTTTAGAAATATAATATCAATTAATAATATAATATTTGTTTTAAAAACTCATTTGTGTCAATTTTGACACTATTCAATAATTGATTTTTTAAAAGTATTAAAAACGTTATTAATTCGAAATAAATTAATTTATGAAATACTAACATGTCATATTAACCAATAAAATTCATTTATGGCATCAAAACTTTCAATTTATATTTATTTTAACATTTATAATGCCAATTATTTTATTCTTTCATTAATAAGGAAAATACTGCATCATTATTGTGTCATAAATATATTTAATTATTAAATGTCTAAAAATTATAAATAAAATGCGATTATGTAGGAAATTGTATTATCTTTCTAATGAATAATTATAGTCGAAAATATAACATATATAACCCTATGTAAAAATCATTTTTCTAAAAGATATATGCTTATGTCTTTTTTGTATTTACTTTATCTTAATTCATATAAAGTGTCATTATCACTTAAAAGTGGATCCATGGGGTCCCATAATCGACCCAAAGATGACCATGGTCGTACATGTATCAACAAATAGGTTTAGGACACGTTTCAGGGTAAATTAATATTATTATAATATTATTTTTTATGCTTATTTACCGGATTTACCCTTTAACCGTGGTAAATAAAATATTTACCGAAATAATTATTCAAAATGTCTAAAAATAAGAGTTACCTATTTAAAAAATTTGGAAACCCTTATTCCAAATATGTAATCCATTTTTCCAAATTCAAAACATATAAGTGGAAGAAATTAATTTAAAATTTATTCCTGGTGTCAAAACAAAAAGAGTTTTTTAAAGAAATAATAACTATAAAAAGATGGACACTTGTTTATGTCCGGTTTAAATTTGAAATTACGTCCAATGACCAACATTGTATTATATAGTAAAAAATATTCAAAATATACTTTAAAACCACTAAAATTTATAATTTATCACTACTAATTATTTCGATTAAAAAAGTTGTTTTTAATTAAAATTTAGAAATTTTCACTATTCATTAAAATATGAAAGTTTTCAGAAAAGTGCCAAAAATTCACCCTATGATAATTTCGATATTCTGATTCCAAAAATTATTTCTAATTTGAAAGATAAAATGTATAATATTTCAAAAAGTGGGTATAAATATTAATAACAACGGGTTTGATTGGTTGTGTTATGATAGAATCTCGAAGTCACGTACAATGCAAGCTATTACATTATTCAAAAAGAAATGTACCGTGGAAGCTTGGGTTGTTACATTCTCCCCTCCTTCAAGAAATTTCATCCTCACAATTTTTAAAATTGGGATTTGGAATATAATGGAATGTCCCACATCGGAAAAAGAGTCAATAAAATGATCACTTTAAAAGAAAGAAAGAGAAGTACAAAGGTCACCCAAGATAACCTATACTATGATTCCATGTAGAAAAACATGGATATGGATGATAAACTAAGTGTCAAGTTCTGATGGAGAGGGATAGAAAACATGATCAGGAGAAAGTTAACAACAAGAAATCCACAAACTTGTGATGGGACAAACGGTAATTAGTTTCCCAGTAGGAAAAGTAAACGGACAAAAATTTTATTTTTTATTTTTAAGTTACATTACATAAATATAAGGAATTCATTTCTGAGATTGACTAAGAACATAAAGAGATATACTTACTATTTAAGTAAAGTTTCATTCTTTAATAGATTTCTACTACTAACTCATTTTTAAACAATGAGTATTCCAGAAGACTTAGTCACACTAGAAGAGCTAGAATAAGCTTCTTATAGAATCACATGATCCACGAAGAATAAGTTATATATTTACCTTTTTTTGAGATTAATCAAAACCAAAATGGTTAGTATAAGATCTGATGATCCCCCAAAATGTTATTCTATTAGAGAAAAAACACTAATATTAATTTCTAAAATTAAAACAAAAATACCCCATAGATAAATAAATAGCATTCAATAAACAATTTTCCTTAAAATCCTTCAATAAAATCCAAAATAATATTGAAACCCAAAAAATAGAAGAATTTGGTGATGTAGTAATCCATGTTAAATGGTATCTCCAAATGACATCAACTACTCTTAATGAAACATACTTAAAATTAATTAACCTAATAAAATATTCTCAATTATAGGTTAATCATTTCCATAAATAACCCAAATCACTATACATCCACAATAAAAACATAGATAAAAATCCACCATTACTCCTCAAATGAAATCCCATAGTATTATATTTTCCTTGGGCATATAGTGTTCCCATCAAAGCGAACATCTTCCAAAATAACATTTGTCACTTAATTACCAAATCATTTTCCTATACTAAGGTTATTCATTTGATAAGACATAAGATCCCAAATAAACTTATTGTTGATCAATAAAATCATTTAACTAAAAATAATAGTCACACTAACCAGGGACTTCTCGTAGTCCTGTGGTAGGCGATAAATCCCATTAGCACTTTGGTTGTTGGTTCAATTCCCACAGCATTGTCCGACATGATGGGTTGTCACATGGTCGGTGTGTTGTCCTTTTTCAAAAAAAAACTATATTTTATAACATTACCAAAATGAGATAAATTCCTTAAAATAACCATAACATAATTTAACAAAAAATGTTATATCATACCTTGCATTTTCAACTCAAAATATAATAACTTGTAATTTCCTCAAACCCAATGATCATATAAAACCAAATGGTTATTTATAACTATATCCACAAGAGAAAAGACAAGTCTTCCTCAAATATCATTCTCACATGATAAATTTTAGGGTTACATATAGAAGAGAAAATTAACCAAAAGTAATCTCAACAACAAAGAGCACTAATACATTTAAACATTTTTCATCCATTTATTTCTTCATAGGTTCTTCCTTGACATGGAGGTTATCCTATAGAATATGGAATTCACTCAGGTAATGGTCAGGTCCCCTACATTTATGGAAAATGACGGTAAATGGATTCTTGGGAGCATTTTTATTTTCTTCCACAGTACTCTTCATTTTTCCTCGGAAATTATTCACTTTTTCTCATTTTTCCCGCACGGAAAGTATTTTTTTGTTCCGTTGAGACACTTTCCTGGGTGTCTCCTTCCACATTTCTGTCATGATGGAAATTTAGGATTCTTTTCTCCATAGTCTCCACTGTTGGATATCTTATCATTCATCACTTTTATCTTCTTTGTTGAGTCCAAGAATTGGTCAATATATATATTTTTGATCATATTTTTGGAAAATTGATTTGTCTTGAAGACGATATCATTTACCCCTATCAACATTCCATCTTGTTTCTCATTTCCACCAAAGTTCCCACCTTCTAAATCATTTTCAATGTCACTATGACTTCCTTGGAATCCATCCATTGACTAAAACCAGAAAGCATTGTGTGAGTAACAGTAGTTGTAAAATCATTTAGGGAATATCATGTCACCATATTCTCAATTTGAAACACATTAGCATTAACCATGGTCATTTAATCTCATGTTATATATAATACATCAAATCAGTTTGTAAGGAAAATGTAAATTATCCTAATCATATCCCCTGGGAGTGTCGTAACCAAGAGTGCAGCAAGGCCCGTTGTCATGAACCAGTTCTCGTTCGAGTCTAGCTCAAATCAGTGTTTTCGGGTTTTACCCCTTGGTAAATCTGTTCCAGAGCTGCCTCTACTTGCTCGTATCTAGACAGGTATGTATTGCTTGGAAAACTCACAAAATCTATAATATACCAAAATTCTAGGAATTTCTTCTATACTAATCCTCAATGTCTTTCTTAGGGCTATGTGCTCTAATCAGATTTTATTGAAATCTAGCTTCCAAGGTTTGTACTAAACTTCCTTTGATACCAACTGTAACACCCAGACCCTAGAATCCTAGAGTCGGTGCATTATTACATAACATTGGCATGATCAAAAAAGATCAAGTCTCAAAAGACCGATTAGTTTATTAGCCTTGGAAGTACTAGATACATTTATAAGGATTACATTACATCATAAAATGAAAAACTACAACAACATTGATTCCATAGACCACACTCATATCCCCTCAAACTATCCCTATAGGTAATTCATAAAATACTTCTTCACATCCTGGGAAAAAGAAAACATAGAAAGGGGTGAGCATAGATTCTCAGTAAGGACAACAATATAGAGGAAACTTGCATAAATAAGAATAAACATTAAAGGCAATATATAACTTAAACAAAAGATTTTTAAACATAAACTTCAGCATAATATGGAAAAAATAAAATGAAATAATGTCGTTTACGTATTCACATGGATATTATACTAGTCTAATAATCAAATGCAGTATCAACAACTGCTTTCATAATGATGGAATGCATAATGCCAGACTATCATAACCACATAGTCAAGGACTTGTGCCAAGAATACAAATAAGATTTTGTCAAGGCCTTGTTCCAAGACACTAGTTTGTATCATGATACCTACCAATGCATCTAGGAGCTATATCGGGCTCCACCCATCATATACTAAGTCTAATTCATTACTCATATGAAATGTTTGAACCATAACATAAACATTCATATTAAAACTAGCATACTAAATGTCAATACTCTATCTAGAAACCATGAATTGTATAAAATTATCACATCCATAGTCAAACATAACTCATTCAATAAAATATGGAATATTGTATTATAACATATTAACCTAAATCAAGAACTATTAAGGATATTGACATAGATGAAAAAAAATCATCTAAACTATTTTAGAGGAATACCCCCCCTTTTTCATGAAAACATTTGAAAGTCACACTACTTGTCAAGAAGCCGTTTTAAAAAAAGATTTTTGAATCCAAGTGTCCCATACTTCTTTGAAACTTTTAAAAGGAATTTTAATTTTAAAAATTTAATGTCCATATGAATAAATCCTTAAAAACATTTTTAAAACATGGACATTGACGAGAAAGATTTAGAATAAAAAATATTTAAAACATTTTAAAATGATATTTTAGTTAGAGTTCCTAACCAATTGAGAGACACTTGAATAAAAATAATTAAGGTAATAAAAACATTTTAATATAATGAGAATAAAGGTATTCATGATATACTATGTCAAAGTGCATTATATACACCATATAAAAGTCATTTGGTGTATAATAACAAAGGAGTCTCAATGGAATGTAATTTGAGATGAAATATCTCATAAAGTCTTTATCCTTAGGTTAAGGATAAATAAACGACATAATTATGTGTGAAAAATATAAATACACTCAATATGATTGGATATTAAGTGTAAAACAAACAAAGGACAATCATAAATATTTTTGTAAAAACAACACCAAAGAATTTGATGTTTAACTCAACAGATGGAGATTGAGATAAAATTACTCTTATCAAGTTAATATCGATGACTTGAGAATTTATCAGTGGAGTGATTATGTGTATAAAAATTATATCCATATAAAGAGGAGTGGAAAATATGAAATAAGAAAATTAATAGTGATACCACACATAATCTTAGAGAAAAATAATCAATGAAGTATGCGTAATGCCGAATGAGTGGAAATTGAAATTTCAAATTCCCTTATTGATTTGGTAACTTACGAAACATTCAACCATGAAAGAAGGATCATACAATGATGATGTAAATACACAAAAATTAATGTATATTACACAATGAATACAATCATGGGCAGTGCACATAGTACATGCAATAAATAAGTGGGGAACAATGGAAATATCAAGGAATTAAAAGTGAGATAAGAAACCCCTTACTTTGTACTTTTTCCTTGGTCGAGGGTAGGTTAACCTCATGTATAATGGTGAAATAGTTTTTATTGAATTATACAAGAATTATATACATTAATATGATATCATATATGATCTTTTAACATTTATTTGTTAATAATATCTTAGTATTATCGTCGTTTCGGGAGTTAATTGATTCGTTTTCCTTTATATTATTTGTTATGTGAGACATATTTGTAATTGATGGAATGTATCGTATTTATATCCAGAATTATATCATGTATATAAACATTATTTTTATTAACAAAATGAAATTTAGTCTTGAATGGATATGATGGGGAATGAATCTCATCGCGTTCGTGGAGACGGTAATGCGTACGTACGCACGAGCGATAATTTTATTATTTTGATATTAAAATAAAATATAATTGGATGTTATATCATATATACAAAATAATTATCATGTTATGTTTATTATTTACATGAATTACAACTCATTATTATACAATCCCAATAATAATATATTGAATAACAATTACACCACGACGTGGAGACGGTAGGCCGTACGTACACACGTATGGTGACATGTCATTCAAAGGATGGATAGAATAATGATTATGGTTGTACCATATTTATAATAACATCACAGTATATAGAAGATAATGGAGTAATTATTTTATAATGGAAATAACAAATAAAGAAGAAGTGGAAGAAGAAAGGAACTTGAAAGAGGGTGGTGAAATCATTACCTCTTCTTCTGGTTCTTCCTTTTGATTTGATCAAAAGGGCTCCTTAAGATCCCTTTATCACCAAAGGATTGCCTCTATAATGAATTCAGGAAAGTTTAGAGAATACTTGGGAAGTTTTTTTCCGCACCAGAAGGCTTTGAGATATTAATTTGAGAGAAGGTGGAGTTCCCTTTTATAAGATGGGTGAGGGGCACCTCAGGAAAAGCTAGAAATATTAATTTATAATAAATTCATATTCGGTTTGTAAAGGCTCCAAAGTGGGTTATTTAAATTATAAGGTAGGTATAGGTCGAAAAAAACTTAACTGATAGGTTTTAGATAGGTTTGGGTCACTTTATTAACCATATATTTTAGTTTTAACTCTTAGTTGATTAGTTTGACATTAACCATGTCACTTTGTATTTTTATATTATATGGTTAATAAACATACTATAAACTTCCAAAAGACCTCAAAGTGGTCCATTAATAATACACCTATCATTATATAAGTCTTTTTTTGGAACCATATATTTTTAGGAATAGAATATTACTTAATAATATAATATTAGTTTTAAAAACTCATTAATGTCAACTTTGACACTATTCAATAAATGATTTTTTTAAAGTCATAAAAACATTTTTAATTCAAAAAAAAATCATTTAATCAATACTAAAATGTCATATTAACCAATAAAATTCGTGGATGGCATCCAAACTTTCAAATTATATTTATTTTAACATTTATAATACCAATTATTTGATTCATTCATTAATAAAGAAAATACTGCAACATTATTGTGTCATAAATATATATAATTATTCAACGTATAAAAATTATATATAAAATACCGTTATGTAGGAAATCGTTTTTTCTTTCTAATTAATTTTTATAGTCGAAAATATAACATATATATTCTTATGTAAAAATCGTTTTTCTAAAAGATATATGCTTATGTCATTTTTGTATTTACTTTAACTTAATTAATATAAACTGTCATTATCACATACAAATGGATCTATAGAGTGACAAAATCGACCCAAAGATGCCCATGGTCGGACATGTATCAACCAATAGGGTTAAGTCACGTTTTAGGGTAAATTAATATTATTATAATAATATTTTTTTACCCTTATTTACCAGATTTACCCTTTAACCGTGGTAAATAAAATATTTAACGAAGTAATAATTCAAAATGTCTAAAAATAAGAGTTACCTATTTACACAATTTTTAAATCTTGATTCCAAATATGGAATCCATTTTTCCAAATTCAAAACATAGAAGTGGAAAAAATTTATTTAAAATTAATTCCCACTGTCAAAACAAAACGTGTGTTTTTAAGAAATAATAACTATCAAAAGATGGACACTTGTTTATGTCCAGTTTAAATGTGAAATTACATCCAGTGACCAAAAATGTATTAAATAGTAAAACTATAATCTAAATATACTTTAAAAGCACTAAAATTCATAATTTATCACTAATAATTATTTCGATTAAAAAAGATGTTTTAATTAAAATTATTAATTTTCACTATTCATAAAAATATGAAAGTTATCATTAAAGTACCAAAAATTCACCCTACGGTAATTTCAATATTCCGATTCCAAAAATTAAGTCCATTATGAAAGATAAAATGTATAAAATTTCAAAAATTTGGAATTACAATTCAAAACGACTGGTTTGATTGGTTGTGGTTTGTTAGAATCTCGAAGTCACGTACATTGTAATTTATTGCATTATTCAAAGGGAAACGTATCGTGGTAGATTGGGGTGTTACAATACCCCTCTATACATGGTAGTCACAATCTCATATATATACCAAACAACATAAACAAATGTCTGAGATCATATAATTAATATCAATTGATGTATCAAAATATTATTCCAATCGATATATCACACAATCATGGAATATAAGTTTATCCGGAATATATAGCACAAATTATGGAATTAAATTAATGAAATAATATATATCAAAAAACATGTATATATTTATTATGTGATCCTATATGCTGAATCATGATGCATGAATGTAGTCAAATCCCAAAATACTATAACAACAACCCATCAGTGGTAACATAGATGTTTGTTATACATGAGTTTGACAGGAACATTGAAACTCCCCTACCCAAGTCCCACAAGGTCTACCTTAGTTCAATAATGTCCAAGGTCAATCAAAAAGCATATATCAATATTGTGATATGATACCACATTGTAATTCCATGACATGAACCACCATGTTTGAGCTAGATATTTACATGATCTCATAAACACCTCCCTGTATACAAGTGACTATTAACTAGTTGTGAGGGACCGAACATCGTCAGTGAGGATATCATACGCTTTGTATAATATTTTCGCTATACACAAAAAAACAAAATATAGTAATATATAATAATCTACATATTTAGGGGAAAACTATATAGATGGAACATCAGTCATACAAATATGTAAAAAGGTCTACTAGGGTCGAAATAAAAACCCATGTATATGTAAAATAAGTGTAATAAATAAATGTAAGTCCATGGAATAATTATAAATATATCTCGGTCATTCCACCATATCCTTTCTCCTGGACTCAACTCTCTGAAATAGACCCCATTCTCTTACTTTGACCCCAATATATAGAGTCTTCACTCATATCAAGATGCACATGTTATGTATCAGTAATAAAACCCAATATGACACCAACATTTCATCCATAAAAAATGTGTATATATATAACTATTATATTAATTGAAAACATTAAATGTGTAATAATAATTGCTATCATATTTGGAGCACATGTGTGCTAACCCATCCACTACAATCCTCACCCACACCCGCTTCAGATCCAATCATTAAGGATAATATTAGGGATGTTTAAAGTGTCAAAAACTATCCATAAGGTTTGTGAACATGTTACTTGGTATCCTCCTAACATTGATTCGGTATGTTACTTGACATACTCAAGGCATCATTTTCTGAGTCATTAGTTTGTATCCTTCTGGAAACATGCTTCAGGTTGGGACACAAGGCTAACATCCTCATACTCTTTGTACTGCGACCCATATTCATTGTCGTACACCGAGTCCACACCCCCTTTGAGGGTAAATCATCCACGACAATCCAACTATCAATGGAACTAAACAAAAACCTATAAGGTCATGGTAACAAAAAAAATGGTAAAGTTGGAAGGACCTATCCATAATCAATTCATATTACAGTGACTTCTGAATAGAATTATTTTTCATTCATTCCAAAATATATTTACATTTTACTTTTTTAGAGAATAGGACAATCAATTACCTTCTAAACCCACGTATTATAAGTGGAAACTTATACTCAATGACTATTTTTTCCATGACAGGAATCCATTTAAAAACATGTTTTAATTTCTTGGAACATCATTAATATTGTTATCCTGACATAGGCTATGTACATAACAATCCTTAAGCCTTGTGAGAAATATTTGAATACCTAGGCTAGGAAAAAAATATTATATTATGGGACCTAAATGATAGTAACTATTAAGTCCAGTTGAAACCCATAAAACATACCTTATTACCCTAAAAAAAGAATCATCATTAAAAAAATATCATTATCATACATTTTTGAAATCGAATTATTTTCATGAAAACACAAAAAATATATATATAATTATGTAACTTGGGAAATAGTGTTTCATGTCACGCTTAAAAATAATATATCTCTATTGGTTACACAATGAGTAACCATCATCATTACATTTGGAATAATCCTTGTTGTATTATTCAAATAATCTCTTAGGAGAAACCTAATCTGTTAACTCCATCACATTACCCAATGAATTTGAGATCAATAACCTGACCACCCACCCTTAGTTTATCAAGGAGAAGAACTTCATCATAAAAAATTTCAAAAAACAATGACATATCATAACACAAAATTCTTGAAAAAAATAAATAGTTTTGAGTAAAATAACTTTCCCATTTTCAAATAATTATTATTTCTTAAAAATCCGCGCACACATAAATTAAAACATTTTATTTGAAAATAAAATTTCCAACTTGTAAATGAAGATTGAACACATCCAGGAATCATGCATGATAGAAAATCTATTCATTCTATAAAATATAAAAAAGAATAATTTTAGTATTTTTATAAAATAATCATTAAAATATGATTTCTAAAAATAAATTCCAGTACATAGAAACTGAAAAAGATCCATTGCTAAATAAAATTGAGTGAAATATGAAAGTTACCATTTTAAAAACGTAATTTTTATATAAATAAATTTATAACATATATTTTGAAAAAACTGTCATTAAATTGAAATATTTATTATAATAAATCATTAATACATTTAAAACGATGTTTTAGTTCAATATCTCATTAACGTGAGTCTGAATAATCGCATACAATCTATATCTTCATGAATAATAATTTTTGGATATTTATTTACTTTCTTGAGAACGTTTTTAATCTTATTTTTTACTTTTATATCACTTATATCCATTTTATAACCATTAATTAATTAATTTTGTTCATGTTGGGTTCATTCATGATATTTGGTACTGGACTGCCATATTACTTTTGTATGATGTCTCTAGTCAATGTGGATATTATTCTATAATCAGTAAAATA
Source organism: Viscum album (assembly GCA_963277665.1). Taxonomy (NCBI): domain Eukaryota; kingdom Viridiplantae; phylum Streptophyta; class Magnoliopsida; order Santalales; family Viscaceae; genus Viscum; species Viscum album. Next base: position 1,250,590,478 of record OY728151.1, on the reverse strand, counting down.
ATAATAATTAAACAATTATTAATATTATACATGAATTATATTTTTAAATTGATCCATTATATATGTATATGAAAAATGAAATATGTTACAATCATGGATATGGTAGGTCGTACATACGCATTAGAAACGTTTTCATTTTTCAATGATCATTATGGGAGGAAGATAAGTATAATTTTATATTTAAATATTGATAAAAATGTAATTAATATTATATTTATAATTTAAATATACTTATATATCACCCAATTGGGTTGGTGATGAAAAATGGATCATATCTCTTCGTAGAGGTGATAATTAACAAGTACACACGAACGACATTATCATTTTTCTATGAATGGAATGGTAAGAACATCAATGATACATTATATTTTAATAATTATAACTATGTCATTAATATCATATATTAACCTTATTTTCATCATTATAACCATCCTTGAGATAAGGTGATACAAAAAAATTACATCAGTTCGTGAGCTCATAGTCCACCATACACACGAATGAGGAATGTTTTTCCATTTGATGGAAAAAAATATGGATGTTGGTCATACCACAAATAAACAACATATAATTATATATAACCTAATATATTTGTTATTTTATCATGGTTGAAGAATATTTTAATGAGGTTGAAGAAGAAATAAAATAGATATACTTGATTAAAAAAGATACATTTTATTTGGAAAATATCATTTAATTAGCACTTTAACACCTTTATGGTGAGTGTTATGGCTAAAATAAGGCCTATAGAATATCGTTAGGGACTCTAGTAAGGTATTTTTCATGAGATTTACTGATCCAAACTGATTTTTATGTGTGGTGAATAGAGAATAAGATTTTCCCTTTTATAAGAGGGGTCTGTCTAAAAAATTCTCAACATATTATATCATGAAAAAAATATTTTCTAATAAAAATGGATCAAAACACATTTATTTCTAAGATAATGTGTCTATGGGTATAAATAATATAAACAAATATTTTTTGGGTAAGTTTAGGTTACATTATAACACTTATCATTTAGTTTTAACCCTTATTTGGCTCCATTAATTCTTACTATGACAACATGGCCATTTACAATTTGAGGGTTAATGTAGTTAATATAAAATGCCAAAATACCCATAAATGGCTCATTTATGACATTGATTTCCTTATACACGTTATTTGGTATATGTTATTATTTTTATAAATTGTATATCATTTAATAAAATATTACTTATTTCAAAATATAATCAATTTAAATTTTGTGGATATTCATTACGTTGAATTTTAAAAAAAAATTAAATTAAGATATATCTTCAAACCAAATCATTTAATACACCCCTAAAACGTCAAATAAAAAAATAAATTTCATTTACTACCTTAATTATATGAATTTATATTTAATTTAATATATTTAATAAAAAAATTATAATTTAAATTAATAAAATAATTATTGCATCGCTATTGTAAAAATATTTAAATTAATTATTTCATCCCTAAAAATAAAAAATACAATAATATGATAAATATAAATCTGTATTATTTTATATATTTATTTATATTCAAACATAGCCTCTAACTATTTCTTGGATAAAAATAATTTATTTATTACAAATATGATTGTGGAATCATTTTCTTCTCTTTAAATAAAATATTATAAATGTCATAATCAGATATAATGGAAAATATGTTCAAGTATTACAATCATGAGTTATTATGAAGAATTTTTCTTAATATAATAATATTTTGAAATGTTTAAGGGTAATTTAATAATCTTAAAATTTTATTTTCTACCCTTTATTAATTTATTTAACTTGATTTACACTTTACATTGGTTATAAAAATTACAAAAGTTACTATTCTTATTGGAAACGATAAAATGAGAATATTTACTAAATTTTTTAATTATGATTATAAATATGAAATCCATTTTTAAAAATTCAATTCAATAAAGTTTCAAATATTAATTTAAAAATATTCTCATAGATGCAATGAGATATTATATTTTCAATGTGAAAATGTGAAAAACATTGAAATTGTTTTATTTACAATTTCTTATATGAAATTGATTAAAATGAACTAAATTTTATTTATTGTTTTAATATAACAAAAATTATAATTTAAATCGAATTTAAAATATAATTTAACAATATTAATAAATTATAGGAAAAGACAATTTTAAATTAAAATTCAATATTTTCCACTATTCATCAAAAAGTGAAACATCTTTGATTAATACCAAAATATCACCCTAAGATAATTTTTTATTTATAATTAAAAATGGTTGTTTTTTTATTCCAATAAATTTCATAAAAGTTTCAATATTTTATTTAATACATGTGCTTTATTAAAAGGCATAAAAATTCCCTTTGAAAAAATATAGTTTTTCATCCTTAAAATTGGATTTTGGCCTTATCTTAATCCTATCAAGCTTATTGGATAAATTAAAAAACATTAGTTTAAATATATAATATATAAAGTTTCTCATTATATTTCACTAATAGTTATTAATTAAATTTATTATGATGAAATTAAATTACGGCTATTAAAAAAGATTTTTTTAGTAAAAACACATCCTTTATAAGAAATTGGGTTTTATTGAATTTTATAATTAATTAATAAAAATGATATCGTTTTTTAAACATGTGTAAACAATGTTTTCATTATTTTGTAAATATTATTCATTTCCACCATTGGAATGGCAAGGAGATAACTATAACATTAAAATAATAATTTTTAGTTTTTTGTTTTAGAACATTGTGGTGCATATTTTATGCTATCAAACAAATTATTTACTTTTAAAATATAACAATTTTACATTATACCCCATTAAATAAAAAATTTTATCTAAATTTTAACATTGAAGAAAAAACTAGAGGGTTCACTTTTTGAATTAGTTTTCTTGACATTCAACACCGTAAAAAGGATCAATAAAATGTCCCCTTAAAAAGAAAGAAAGGTAAGTACGATGGTCCCATGATATAAAGCATAATAGGTTTCTGGTGTTTGATAACATGGAAATGGATTTGATGACTCTTATTTTTCATTTACTATTTTTATATATTATATGGATTCATTTCAAGACCAGGTAGTGAGACGACGTACAATTATAAGGCCCAGTGTACTCAAAATAAATGATTGAAAATATTAAAATATTAAATAGAACATGAGGACGATTTTCATGAAAATGTCAAATAACATATAAAATGGTGCTTGATTTATAAATATAAGGGCACAATTATGTTAATAGTGGTGGTTTAACCATATTAATGACATAAAGTTTGTCAGTATGGGTTGTTTTAGGAAAAGTCCTTGTGACCCTAGAAATGTATACAATTCTTTTAATAATATTATTTTATTTCATTTATCAACAAAAAATAGGTTTATTCTTTAAATAGACTACTATGGAGAAATCCCAAGGTTATCCACATAACCTTGAATCTCTTAGAGATTCGTTGAGAGAAACCTGGAGGAATCCTTTTAAGCAGATGATGATAAAATAACTGTTCGATGATGAGAACACATAGATCATTAAGGATCATTCCAACGGTGATGATTTAGTGATCGTTTATCATTAGTGACTGATCTAAATTGATGTAGGGTGTGTTATTTTGATTTTTTTCCCCATTATTGTTTTCTATGTGAACATGGATCAATCCACAAACATATTGGCCCACAGATTGATCGTCATGCAAGATGGGTTATTTTTATGGGTTTATCTGAAGATTTAACTCTGTGATTAGAAATGTTGATTGATTCATTTATCATTATTGAAGTGATGAAAAAATATCAACATGAACATCTATCTAGGTTCTTACCTCTCAATTTTATTTGGGTGTTTCTCCCCTAATTCACCGTTCGTCATTGAATTATTAATTCTTCCATGCGGTTTGACATCAGTTTGAGAAATCGATCATTTCACATTCAGTTTGGGGCACAAAGATCTAAAATCATATATCCAACATTGGTAAGAATCAGTAGTGTTTTGACAGTGGTTTCCTTGATAGATAAAACAATGTTCACTACCAATTTTTCATTCTTCTTCGTGCAATGGATAATGGGGATGATCTTGTTTTTTGGGTGGATTGATGGTTTGAATCTCATCAATTATGTGATGGCATGGAAAAATGAGTCGGCATATTTATTTTTGTGGTAAAGTAAACCATAGAATGAAATCTAGAGGATTTAGAGGCTCGAGTGAGAGGAAAAATAAGGGTTCTAGAAAAACCTAATACACACGTTGTGTGGTCCTTGACTACATGGAATGTATCCCCCTTGGATGAAATTGGCATGTACCTAAAGGATTGCATAGTCATAGGGTGGATTAAATAGGTTTCCTATATAGTGTGTACTCACCCACACATCTTGTCTTGAACTATGTACATGGGATACCCCACGTACTGGTACAGAATCATGGATACAAAATTTGACTGCATGTACTGTCACACAGCCGGAGTACACGAGCGGGACCAAGATATAGGGACACATGGTGTAACCCATTCCCTTTTTGTGTACTCTTCTGCAAAACATGGGTTGAATGACACTGTCCATTCTACACTGAAAGTACCTAGGGTCATGGGACACAGTGTTTTCCCTTTCTACACTTTGTGTACACCCTTTATACAAAGATTTAATCCCTTACCCTACGTATCATGGAAAAGTTCCATATGGGGTTGTTCCCCTTTTTATTTCCCTAAAGGATGGTATAAATTGTTTTCTACTCCTAGGAATATGATCCATTCTGAAATAATTCCTTGATAGAGTTATTGGAATCCCCCTGAGAGGTCTAAAGTGGGATCCTCTATTCGTCTTCGTGCCCCAGGTGTACTTCTTGGTATCGATGTGACCAACACTACGTAGTCACCGATCATCCACTTAGTAGGGATAAATTCAAATCGAGTTATTAGTATCACCCCATGGACCTGGAAATGATCCTCGTATATGTATCATGTTCTCATTGGATCACTCAGTGTATTCTCTCTAATGGCGAGACACGACAAGCAGTACCTCTTTGATGTGCATCATTAGTGTTATTAGACTTAGGAGTTTGTTCTCCTATATGAATTATTTGTAGAATCATTGAGATGGAAACCTGTGGTTGTTATGCTATGGTTATTTCATACCTCTAGATTATGCATCTTTTATTGATTATATTGAGATATTTTTATTACATGTGCAACATTCATATACATATATAGATATGAACATACTTTTTGTAGTCATATTTATTTTCTATTTAGTTTTTTCTATTGAGTTTTGTTATAATCAAACATGCATTTTATTTTCCCACATGTGTCATATCTTGTGTAGATGATCTTCATTTGATAGTGTCCTAGGTGGAATAGAACCAGGTGATGCTTAGTGAGGGTGGATAGACCAAGGTGTGTTCCTAATCCTTCATAAACAAGTCATTGTGCCTTCTAATTACATGTTGGACTTGTATTCAGAGAATATTTATGGAGGGACTATATTTTTTCCCTTTATTACATTACTGCTTCTCATACTCTGGTTCTGGGATATACTTGTATGCATGCATTTGATACTTAGTGGTTTTTAAATTTCTTCATTTTGTGTTCTTGGATATTTTTGTGTGTGATGGTACATAAGAAATTCCTCCCATGTTAGTGATATACCTACATAGTTCTAGTCACCATCCCATATCCAATTGATGGTGATCTTTGAGATTCACCTCACAGGTCCCTCTAGGACAGGTCATGAAAAAGTTGTATCAGAGGTGGTTTTAGTTCATCATTAGGACCAGGAGTCTGTGAGATTGGTTTGGGGAAATAGTATTAAGTGTTTCAATATTTTCGTTAGGGCTAGGAACTCCAGTGTTGGTGCAATGGATGATGTATCCACACACCATAACATTGATAACCTTATTTTCAACTTGGTACATAAGAACATTGGTTGCTGGTGGAATAATTGTACAAGTAGTATATAGGCATGGGTTTTCTGTTTCCATGTCCTTGAATCAGATCTCCAGATATACTCATTGAAAATGGTACATATTATTTACTTACATGATGAATTTATGAAGAGTACCATCAAGGATTTAGAAAGTTGATCATGAGTATTATTCCCTCAATGATGAGGATTCTATCCATTGAACAATTCTTTAGATGATACCACTTTGTGGTACACCATCCATACCTCCACCTATTGAGCATCACGCAGTACCCTTAGTACTTGTGGGTGGGTTGTGTAGGAATAGTGTGCTTCACATGTTTTAGTGGAAGATACCCCTCAGGTTCTGATTCATGCCTCTCCCTCAAGAAACTATATACTGGATTGTGGTGTTGAAATGAGTTCTCAAACTTGTTAGGACAATGATGGATCATGTGGTTGTCTATGTGGGGAGCCTTCTTCACAACACCATATCACTATGGTGGAGTTTGGTTATCCAGACTAATGATGTCGTGAATATTTCATGGATAGAGTTTGAATTTCTATTTAGAGATGATTTCTCACTAGCTATGCTATGGGTTATGCATATTCAAGAGCTTCTTCCCCTCCAACCAGGAAACATGTCTATAACTTATCACTCATCAAGTTTTAATAACCATTCCATGTACTTGATTGATATGGTTCGAGATTTGTACTTCAAAGATCAAACCATTAAGCATGGTCTCCATTGAGATATCTGATCCAGTGTTATCCCTCTATTCATTCCTACTTATACTGGGGTTGTTGAGAAGACCTTGGTGGTTAAAAAAATACTTGAATGAGTGGATACAATCGGTGACAGTCAATAGTGGTAAAGTAGGAGTACATACCTCAGCAGTAGTGAGACGTTGATAGTCTTAAAGACATGGACAAGGGAAAAGTTTTATGAGGAGGTCCTAGGAGTGGGTATCTATAGTTCGAGGGTCATAGAGTGGGTATAGTCAGCTTAGAGAGAGCTGATTCTATTCATGTGATGGTTGGGTACATCTCTCTTGTGATGGTCCAACCCACTGAACTACTAATAAAGAGATTGTAGATGAAGCATCGAGGCAGAGACATCGATAGGAGTAGGAAAATTCATAGGATGGGAGATGTGGAAGACGAGTTGGGAGAGTAGTGAGAGGTGGTTGAAGTTCCATCTTATTACCACCGCCACCCCCTGCTGGTCCACACCAGGCTTAGGGAGCTAGAGGATAGGGGCGGGGATAGCTGCATGTGATCGAGGCATATGACTAATGGGATCTAGGAATGATTTGAGGTACAATATGTGTCTTTTATACTTTAGTTTTAGTAATGATAAGCATAGTTCTAGTCTTTCTATTCTCATCACAAACCTTGTACACGACCTATATATTCTGGTCGAACCGTTGACTCGACCCTTACCCATGGATACACCTGCAGGTGAAGACTTAATGATCACACACTTATGAATAAAATGTGAGATGACCCTTGGAGGTGAGAGTTTCGGTTGTAACCTCTTGGTAGTATCTTCAAGGCCTTTTGAAAACATTCATGGTATAGATTTGTTATATATAGTCCATGATACGATTGAGTGTTTTAGGAAAAGGGTATGGTGTTTCCACTCTGATGGAATGATGTTTTCCTTTTTCGGTGAAAAGGAAACCTAGGAAGTGTTAGATAGAATCATTCTTAGGATGGTGCAGTCAATTACTCATCAGTTATCTAGCTTAACCCTTGGTGTAGTTTTTTATGATTTTCTAGTTTTCTATAGTGGTGGCAGAATATGATGAAGGTTTTCGTAAATATTTTCAATGTTTACCTCCCTATCATTAGATAGACTTATTCATTGATCTATACACTCTAACATCACTGATATCTAAGAAATCATATTATATTTCTTCTGTAGAGCATTATGAGCTGTTGGTGTGGTTGGATAACTTTCATAGAAAGGGTATAGTGATACCTAGTGTTTTTTCCCAGGAATCCTCATTTTCGTTTGCCAAGAATGAGGATAGATTCTTGAGGATGTGTGTGGACTACCTGTGCTTGAATTAGATGATAGTAAAAAACTTGTATCCTCTAAAAATGATTGATGAACTCCTTGGTCAGTTGAGAGGGGCATAGTGGTTCTCAAAGGATGATATATGAATAGGATATAACCACTTGCGAGTATAGAAGAAGATATACTAAAGATTCCAGTATGATGTCACTACCGTCACTATGAGAACTTGGCGATTCCATCTAGTATGATAAACTCTTGAGCAGTGTTCATGGGACTCATGAACCAGATATTTTAACCTTACATAGACCGGTTCATGGTGGTATTCATCGAATATATCCTTAGGTACTCTGCATTTGAGGAGGATCACACGAGACCCATAAGGGTAGTACTGCACAAACTCCGCAAGCACCAGCTTTACAGGAAGATATTGAAGACCTAGTTATGTATTTAGGTGGTCCACATTCTGGGACTTCTTATCCCAACAGATGGAGTTGAAGTGGACCTAGCCACGTTTGTGGTAGTTCTAGAATGGGGTCTACCTAAGAGTGTGATAGAACGGAAATGCTTCCTCAGGTTAGCATGATATTATTGGATATTCATGCCTAATTTTCCTTGGATATCAGCAGTTTTGAAATGTTTGACTATAAAGGGGAATCCTTTCATGGGGATAGAGGAGTGCTCGAAAGATTCTCATCAGTTGAGGAATAGTTTGACGAGAACTCTGATATTGAGATTCCCATAGGAGGGTTTTGAGTACGTAGTTTTCTATAATGCATTTGGAAAAGGTATTGGTTGTGTTATGATGTAGAGGCAAGTTGTGGCTTCCTATGGTTCATTACAGTTGGGACCACATGACAAGAACTAAGAAACCGATGATCTTGAGTTATTAGTGGTTGTCTTCGCATTGATGATTTTCAAACACTGCCTTATGGGACAGAGGTTTATCATCTACTCCAACAAAAATAGTCTCAGGTATATCTTCTATTCGAAGGATATCAAATTGAGACAGAGGTGGTGGCTAGATTTTATCCAGGAATATGAAATTTACATTATCTATACTCCATGGAATGGGAATGTAGTAGACGATGCTCTCAGTAGGAGATTCAGTTCACTATTATCGAATCAGGCATCATATTACTTATCCTCATTGCAGTTATCCATTGTGGGTAAAGATGAATAATCTTACCTCTAGTCAATGGTTGTAATCCCTATCACTCATATAGTGAGTCAGGGAGGAACATATTGGGGTTACCAAATGAAATACCCTACTTGTCTATAAATCCATAGGACATGCTCCGAATGGATTTTACTAATGTAGGGAGCACTTCATTCTTTTAGGAGGATGCATGATGGTACTTGTGATATTTAGATAGGATATTTTAAGAAATATCCATACGTCCCATTTGGTGGTACCTTGTGGTGTGAAAAATATGTACCAAGACCTCTAACATCAGTTTTGGTGGCCATGGATGAATAATGGATTTACAAAGCTAATCTCTCGATGCCTTACTTGCCAGCAAGTGAAGGCTAGACACCAAGTTCCTGTGGGTTTTGATCAACCCATTGAGCTGACAAAATGGAATTTTGATGGGATATCTATGGACATCATGAGGGGCTTACAACATATTTCCATGGGTCGTAATTCCATCTCAGTGATCATTTACCAACTCACCAAGTCATCCCACATCCTAGTTATCTGAGAGAAGAGATCATTATAGAGATTTGGATGCCACTACATTCTGGAGATAGTTTTAATTCTTAGAGTTAAATCAAAGATTTTTTATGATTTTGATGCTTTATATACATCCCGATTTTGGAAGGGTTTAAAGGAGGAATTTGATACACATTTATTCTAGAGAAATGTGTTTCACACACATACTAATGCCTTGATAGAGAGGACCATTCATGTTCTCGATTAAATATTGGGAGCTAGCATGTTAGACTATGTCTATAGTTGGGAAGATAACCTAATATTTTGGGATTAGTCATAAGAAAATAGCTACCATTTCTTCATCATTATGGAACCATTTTGGCTTTGTACGGGCGACCGTGTATATCACTACTTTTCTAGACTGGACTAGGAGAGTCAACACTCACAGGCTCGAAGATGGTGAGAGGTACTAAAATGAAGGTTCATATCATCCATGAGTGGATGAAGACTTTACAGAGCCATTATAATTCTATTGTTGATAGGAGATAGAGGCCTTTGGAGTTCAAGGAATGAGACCTTGTGTTCCTATGAGTTTCATATCGACATGGATTATAGATATTTTTCGGGGATACAATCTATATCTAAAGTTCATTGGCCCTTTTGAAATAATTTGTAGAGTTGGAGAGGTGGATTACTACTTATCTCTACCTCTGCAGTTAGACCGGTACATGACTTCTTCTATGTGTCATGCCTAAGGAGGTACGTCCATGACTCATCCCATGTCATCAACTAGAAAAAATTCGATATAGAGGATATAGTGAATTTTACTGAGAACACAATGGAGATTCAGGATGGTCTGAGGGGATCCTTCTTTGTCAATTGTTTCATTTGGTGCATTTCTGTTTTTAGTTGGTGAATATATATGAGATCCCTATGGAGTGGGAGGGTCAGATTCAGGCTAAGTACCTTCATATTTTTTAGTATCCATTATTTTGGATTTTTGGGGACATAGATCCCCAAGGTGGACAGATTGTAATGAAATAGAATTTCCAAGTATTATTTTTATATATTATATGTAATAATTTAATGACTATGTTCTAAGACGACATCTGATTTCGAGGCCCTGTGTTCCCAAAATAAATTTTCGTAAAAACTTAGAAATATTAAATAGCACATGTGTGTGGTTCTCATTAAAATGATGAATAACATCTAAAAGGTTTCATGGATCAGAAATATGAGGGATCTATTCAGTTCAAAATTGTGGTGTAACCCTAGGTGCAACCTAACATTAGTTTTCATGGGTCGTTTGTTTAAAAGTCATCTCGAGCATAGAAATTAATATAATTTTTTGAAAAAAGTATTTCATTTATCGATTAATTGAATATTAAATCATTAAATGGGATTGAAGGGAGAAATCCTACTGTTATCCACATAACCCCGTAACCCTTGTAGGTCCATTTAGAGATCCTTATAGTAATCCTTTCAAGAAAACGATGATGAAATCATAGATAGAGGATCGGCATACACTGATATTGAAGGATCTTGCCAACGATAATGATGCAGTGATCATTCTTCATCAGTGACTGATAGAAATAGAGTTAGGGTGTGTTATTAGAATTTAGTCACCACTCATGAACTCTATGATGAACACATGCCAATCTAGGAAAAAATTGTTCTGTGGATTGATCTTTATGCGGTATGAGTTATTTTTTGAGATTTATAAGGAGATTAATCTTTTTAATTAGAACTGTTGATTTATTAATTTATCATTATAATAGTAATGAATCTAGATAAACATGAACATTGACCTATATTATTGAATATCATTTTTATTTGTGATTTTATCCCCCCATTCAACATTCTTCATCGAGTTCATTGTTCTTCCCCACAGATTGACATCCCTTTGACAAATAAATCGTTGCACATTTGATTCGTGGGGCAACAATACAAAATCATAGATCAAACATTGGTACAAATTTATGGATGTATGATGTTGGCTGAAATGATTTATTAGACATGATTTGGTGTATATTACATGTTATTCGGTGTGTATCAAAGTATGGAGACAATCTTGTTTTCCAAATGGATTGAAGGTTCGAAACTCATCGATTTGGAGAGGGCATGAAAAAAATATTTGCGATCATGAGTTTCATGGTAAATTGAACAAAAAAATCTTGACGATTGAATGACATGATTGAGAGGAAGAAGATAGGTTCTTGATGAACCCGATACACACGACATGTAGTCCCTGACTACACGACGTGTGTCTCCTTTGGATTAACATGGTGTGTGCCTGAAGGAGTACACATGCATAGGGTGGAGGTCATGGGTTTCCTACATGGAATTTACTCCCCCACACAGTTTGGTCAGGACCATATACATGGTCTACCTAGTATTTTGGTACATGTGCACAAATACATGGGATGATGTCGTGTACTAGCACACGACTGATGTACATGGAATAACCCCAAATGTAGGGACATGATATGGCACCCATTTACATTCCATGTTCTCTTCTACATGACATAGGTTGAATGACACTAGACATTTTACACGAGATGTGCATGTGGTAAGGGGAAATGGAATGTTCCCATGTTATAGGTTGTGAGCCCCCATTCTACATGTCTTGAATATCTTCTCCTATATATCATGGACAAGTATCATGACGGTTTATTTCCCTTATTATTTCCCTAAAAATTGGTATTAATCATTTTTTACTCCTAGGACTACAATCCTTTAAGAATGAATTCCCAGAGACAGTTCTTGAAATCCCCCATGAGGGGCCAAGAGTGGGATCCTCTATTAATCTTTGTTCCCTAGGAGGATTTCTTATTATTGATGTGACCAAAACGTTCCGGGTGTCGATCCTCCACTTAGCAGGGTTAAATATTGAATGATTTTATGGTATCACCACTTGGCCCTAGCTATGATACTCATCTATATATCATATTCTCCTAATATCTATCAGCATATTCACTCTCATGGAGAGACCCGATGATCAGTACCTCTTGGACAGATATCATCAGTGATGTCAGAATAAGGAGTGTGTATTCCTAGATGAGATCTTTAGGGAGTCTTCATGCTTATATCCTAGGATATATATGCTATGGTTGTGGATTGCCTCTAGAATGTGTGTCTTGGATTGGGTATTTCTGGATATTATTATTATATGTTCTATATATGTATACCAATGTAGAGTTGACTATATCTTACATTGTTATATTTATTATGATTTCAAGGTGTCCTAATGAGTATTTTTATACTCACCCACACACAGCCTTTTCGTGAACAGGTCTTGTTGTATGCCTATGATCAACCTTTTGATGGAATCCTAGGCTGACCAGAACCAGACAGGTCTAATTGAGGCGGATTGGGAGGGATTTTATATTGACATGTTTACTTTACATTACTTCAAATCATACTCTAATTGTGGCATATAGTTGTATTCATGCATTGGTTACTCAATGGTCTTTACTTTTCATAATTTTGTAAGTTTGGAGATGTTTTTTTTATATATATAAAAATTTAATTCCTCCCATGATAATGATATGACTACTCGTTGATAGTCCCCAACCCCGAGCTTATTGGAGGTAGGCTTGTGGATTCGTGACGTGAGCCCCATTAGGACATGTTATAACAATGGAAGATAAAACTAACACTCATGGAATAATATTTATTGATAGAGAACATGATCATGGAAAACTTATCCATCACAAAACCATAAATATATAAAGGGTTAAATGACCATTGACAAAAGTAAACAAAAAATGTTTTTTGGATTAAATATTAATTTCATAAAGTTTAGTAATTACATTATTTTCCTATATAATATTGTGAGTAAATATACCGAGTTTTAAAATAGAGTTTCATAATATAATAAATTTCCACCACTCTCTCATGTTTTTATCCAAATGATGAATATTTAAGATGAATTTTTCATACCTAAATCTTTGTAATATACCTCTACAAGTCCGAAAATCCTCAAAAATATAACAATATAGTCCACTTATCTTTACAAAATTACCAAAATTATTTTTTCAGAACAGCATAAGAAAATTCCCCCAAAAAGAGTAAACCATTATATGATGAGTAGATACATCAATCTACAAAATCAAGTAGTGAACCCAATGTTCAACATTGATAATTAAAAATCTAAATAATTCCTTAAAATATTGTAGACTCAGATTGATACCCAAAAATAAAAAATGTTTTGATCGCATAGTATTCTGAGATACATTTTAACATTTATATACAAATAACATCAATTACACTTGTTGTATCAAACTAAAAAGTAATTTATCTAATAATATTTTGGATACGATAACTATTCCCATAAATAAACTGAATCACCATTAACCCAAAATATAATCATAGATTCTAATAATATATATTTTAACCCTTATTCCTCAAATAAAATCCCATAGTATTATATTTACCTTTGTCATATAGGTTTCCTAAAATATCAAATGTCCTCCATAATAATATTAATTTCTTAATCACTAAATCATTTTCCAATATAATAGTTATCCTTCTTATAAAACATATTTTACAAAAAATAACATAACCATTATACATCTGATATATTAAATAAAGAAATAAAGCATACAGTTATCAAGATTTCACGTAGGATATTAGTAGTCATTGAACTCTCGTCACCATTCGGTTGTGGGTTAAATTCCCATGGCCATGCCAGACAGGATGGGTTTTCACCGATTCTGTTGATTTAGCTTTTCATAAAACTATAATATTATAATCATTATAAAGTTACATAAATTTCATTAAAATATTCAAAAATCACAATAATATGATTTAACCTTAATGCTTATCTCATACCTTTTATTTTTCATCCCAAAATGTTATAACTCAAAATTATGTAAAAAATATATGTCTCTAAAAATTGTAGTAATCACCTTAGAAGTTCCTAAAATAAATCATTAAAATGGGTTTATAAGAAACTATTATTATGATCATCCATAAAATTAAAAACATTTGATGGTATCCATAACTCAACAGAATACCACAAAAGAAATCATTGCAAACAACAATGTTATAAAAAAACCTACTCTAATATGATTTGTAAGACCTGTTCATAATGATTTCATATTTTAGTGAATTTTGAATAGAATTATTTTTCATAAATTCCCAATGTTATTTTAGGATTATATATTTAGGTAAATAGAAAAAAATTTACATATTAAACTCTTATATTACATGTGGACACTTATACTCAATATACATTTTTCCACAATAGGAAACCCTTTACAGTACATTTTTTATTTTATTGACACATCTTTAATATATTCTTCGTGGCATTTTCTTTTTCCAAAAACTTATTTAATCCATGTGAATAAAATTTTAAAACATGGGATGATTACAAAACAAAATTAAGGGACATAAAATAATGGAGACAATTATTCTAGTAAAAACCCCAAAAATATTTTCTTAAAATCATACCATTTTCAACCATAAAAAGGATCATCAGTTCAAAAATATCACTATCTATATTTTTTAAATCAATTGATTTTCATGAAAACTCATGAGAAAGAAAATAAATGATATGTTGGTAACATGGTGAATAATTTTCCATGCCACTCTTACCAATAATGTTTCTATCTCATCTACATAGGGAGTAACCATAATTGATACATTAGGAATAAACACCATAGTATTATTCCTATAATCTCGTTGGGGAAACCTAATCGGTTAACTCTATACCATTACCCGATGCATTAGAGAGCTAGAATGGGATCACCCTCACTCAGTTTGTCAAGGTACCAACCATAAACATAAAAACATCCCAATAACCATAACATTTGAAGAATATATAAAGATTACATAAAAGAATCAATCTTGAGGAAAATAACATTTCCATTTTGAAATAAATATTAATTTTTAACCAATTGCAGAATCATAAATGTAAAACTTTTATTTAAAAATAAGTTTATAAACATTTAATGGAATTATAAAAACATTAAGGAATCATAAAAATTATAAAATACATTTATTCCATATATTTTTAAAATACATTCGTTTTTTATTTTGTAAAAATAAACATCAAAAAAGTATTTCTAAAAAAACTCCTTACATAAATCCAGAAAATATCCATTATTAAAACATTTTAGAAAAATAAATAAATTATCACTTTAGAAAATTCAATTCATTATAAATAATCTATAAGAACCATTTTGAAAACATTTAAATTAAAGTGAATTATTTTGAATCATAAATGATTAAAACATTTGAAACGATGTTTTAATTAAGGAGGCCCTTGCATTGAGTCCGAAATGTCACATATTTTTTTTCATCATCCTGAATAGTAAACATATATTAATTATTTACATTAATAAGAGACTTATTATTTTTTATTATTCATTTTATATAACGTATTACCATATTATATCAATTAGTTAATTATTTATGTTCATGTTGGATGCTTTAATGTTATTTGGTACTTGAGGCCCAAATATCTTTGGTATGATGACTCTAATCAAAGTGGTATTTATTCCATAATCTGAAAAATATTAATCATAAAATAATTATCATTTTTATATATAATTTTTTTTTAAATTCATCAATTACATGTGTATATGAAAAATGAACTACATTACAATCATGGATACGGTAGGTTGTACGTATGCATGAGTAACATTTTAATTTTTCAATGATCATTATGGAAACTAGGTATGAATAATTTAATATTTTTATAATGATAATAATATGATAAATATTGTATTAATTATTTAAATATACTTATATATATATATATGATAAACGTGATTTGGTGAGGAAAAACAAATCACTTAACTTTGTAGAGGTGATAATTAACACGGACGGATGAATGATATTATCATTTTTCTATGTATTGAAGGGTTAGAATTTAAATGATAAATTATCTTTTAATAATTATAAATATATCATTAATATCTAGTATATAACTTAATTCCATCATTCCAAGCCTTTTTCAGAGATACTAATGAAAAATGAACTATATCAGTTAGCGAGGTGGTAGCCTTTTGTATATAGGAACGATAAATTCTTTTCCCATTTGATTGTAAAGAATACAAATATTGGACATAAAATAAGAACAAGAAAATATAATTATATATAGGATATTCTAGTTATTATTTTACAATGGTTTAAAAATATTTTAATGATGTAGAATAGGAAATAAAATATAAATACTTGATTAAAAATGATACATCTACTTTGAAAAATATCCTTTGTTTTGCATATTAACACGATTTAGGTGAGTGTTCTACCTAATCTAAGGCACCTATAATTTTGGTAGGTATTATTATAAGGATTTCTTCTAACATTTTCTAATCCATAGAGTTTTTCAATTGTGAAGAAATGAGAATAATTTGTTCCCATTTATAGGAGTGGGGATGAGAACTCATGGAAATTATGATAATATTAAATTAATATAAATTAGTTTTCAATTACAAATGGTTAAATACTTTTTTATTTCGTATTTAAGTTATTATGGGTTTAATTATTCTAATAAAGTAATTTTTTGGACATTTTTAGGTCACATCAGTACCCTTATCATTTAGTTTTAACCATAATTTAGCTCATTTAATTATTAATGTCACAACATGGTGTTTTGTTTTTTGAGGCTGAATATTGTTACTATAAAATGAAAACATAACCATAAATAGATCATAGATAAAACTTTTAATCTTATATTATTAATTTGGCCTAATTTGAGATTTTATAAATTTTATATCCTATAATAAAATATTATTTATTTTAATATATCATTAATGTCAAATATTAGTCTATTTATTACATTGACTTTCGAAATTTTTTATATAATAAGATATTTTCAAACCGAATAATTAGATACAACTCTAAAATGTTAAATTAATGAATAAAATTATTCTATCACATGAATTATATTTAATTATATTTAGTTTAATATTTTTAGTAACATTTTTTTAATTTTTAATTAATAAAATAATTATTGCATCACTATTGTGAAAGAATTTAAGGTAAACATTTATTCACTGAAATAATTACCATGATAAATAAAAAAATTAGATTAAATATCACTATTTATAGTCAAACATATAATTTTCATAACAACTTATTAAAAATGATTTAGTTATTAATATTATTATTCAGACAACATTGTCATTTTTATAAATTATATATTTTAAATATCATAATCACATATAAATGGAACCTAAATTCAATATATTAGAACCCTGTGTGACTAGAGACAAAAAACAATCTTACAATAAAATTGGGATACATTTAAGGGTCATTTTTTACTCCTTATGATATTATTTTTACCATTTATTACTCGTTTTTACCCTATTTATCCTTTACTATGCTATATAAAATTAACAAATTTACCATTCTTATTATCCAAAATTAAAAAAGAAATATTTAATAAATTTGGAAATTATGATACCAAATATTTAATCCATTTTTAGAAATTCAATTCATATAATATGCATAAATTAATTTAAAATTAATCTCATAGATGCAATGGGATAGAATGTTTTTAAATTAAATAATTTTGAGAGGTTGAAATGGTTTTGTATCAAATATCAAACTGAAATTTATTGTAATGAACTAAAATAGATTTATTCAGGTAAAAATAAACCAATTATACAGTAAAAAAAATTAAAATATAATTTCACTATATAAAAAAAATTAGAAGGAAAATCAGTTTTCAATAAAAATTCAATATTTTTCAATATTCATCAAAAAATAAAACCTATCTGAAAATTAACAACATTTATACCTAAGATAATTTAAATATTTAGAATTCAAAAATTTATTTTATTTTTTAAAATTAAATGTATAAACGTTTTAAAATTATTATTTAAAATATGGCACTGTTAAAAGTTGGAAAATTTTCATTTTAGAAAAATATTCCCTTTTTTCATAAAATTGGATTTTATTCCTATCATAATCCTATAAAACATATTGGATGAATTAAAATCAATTTTTTGATTATAAAACCTCAAAATTTCATTATGATCCTTTAATAAATGCGATTAATTAAATTTAATAAGATAAAATTCCTTTCTAGTATAAATATTGTTTTAAAATAAAACATTTTCTTTTATATAAATTTTTTTTTTTAATTAATTAGTAACAAATTAATTCATTTTATAAATATTTATAAATTATAATTTCATAATTTTGTTTATACTATTATTTAATCCATTCTATATCTAGGTGACAACTATAACATTTAAATAATAATATTTACATGTTTTTTTAAGATTGATTTGGCACATCTTGTATACTATCAGACATAGTTTTCCTTTTAATATATCATTATGATACATAATAATACAATTAAATGCATATCAAATCATCATCAAAAAATAAAGTAAATGTATAACAACATGTGACTATCATCAATCATCGTAATAATATACTCTAATTGCACTCATTAAATTTTGATCCACAAATAGGTCTCACATGCTACATAAAAACCACATGAAATTCCATCAATAATGATCATGAAGCTATGAAACCACAATAAAGAACCAATGATTCAATAAAATATGTGGACCTAAAATTATAACAAACTTCCTACCTTATTGTTTTTAATGAAGTAATCTATGGTTCAATAAGGAATGAAATATCGAACCTTATAACACACCCACAGAGAAAAATATCACACATCAAGAAAGCATACCACAAGTTATTCTTCGTTCTTGAATAGATTTAGAATCAGTAATCAACAGATTTCTTTGAAAAAAAAATTATTCTATATCACATACCATAATGAATATTCCAACAAAACCAATTTTGAGGTATTTCAAATGAGGAGTCATCAATTCACAAGGGTTTTTTGTTGATTTAAGATTGGTTATGGAATTTCGTTATAATTATAGAAAATTGAATCATGTCTAGCCAAAAATCATTGATCAATTATCAATCCATCTTTTTAAAAGATACTCAATATGTGATTCAATTAGTAGAAGTTTTCATGATGATCTTTCTCAAGAAAATTTCACAAAAAACATACCGCAATCATGATAATTCTATTTAGACGAGGAACACGTATTAGAACATCAATACCTCCACCAATACACTGAATAATCATCAAAAATTTTATTTTTTATTATAAATATTCCATCCATATGGGATCCCGGACACTTACTAAAAGAACAATTGTTTCCAATGGTAGATCTCGATTCAATTACGAACCATTTTCAACCCACTAGATCCACAACTGATCTAGAATAATGACAGAAATTTCCATCAAATCATGATATAAAACACTTATCCATCACATATCTATGTTAATATCTCAATAATGATGACTACTTTGGAAATGAACTACGAAAAATTCACTATTCTGGTGTCACTAGATGGGTCAATGGTTGAAGAGGTATGGGGACAAGAATGGGATAGTATAGATTCATAAGAGGGGGTGAAAATTAGGTATTGGTCTATGGGGTTTTGAATTGGGTGTTATAAAGTGTACAAACAGAGTTCCATTAAAAACCAATAGGTCGAAATTATTGATACTTTGTACTAGAAACATTGGATACCCAATGGTCTTCATCAATCAACCGGTGGGGTCTGCATGTCTTCACAAACTTATAGAGAATACAATTGTTGGACAATGGTGGTTTTGTGCTAAAAAATCATAAGTTATATTCATGGAACTATATACCCCAATTAATATACTCTTTTAAATTGAAAAAACATAGTTTAATCCTAAAAGAGATGAAAAAATCACCGGAATGGAGAGTTTATCAAATTAAATTTCTCATACATCAAAATAAGTGTGGATGTTATATGAAGGGAATATCAGATATCCACCTTCAAGTGGGGTTGAAAATGGGAGAATCCCCAATTCAAATGATACCCAATTCACAAAAATAGCCACCATAATGTAGGTTTCTTGGTTTACCTAACTCGTTTACGAAACCATGTAAAAATGTGAAAATTTTCAATATGATACAATTTTAGAAAATCACTACTACAAAACAAGGTTATAGCCATGGCTTGGATCCATAAAAATAGGACAAAAAATCATGGCTATAGGTTATAGACAGGGTTTCATAAACCGTGGCTAGTATTATAATGTCTATAGGGAAAAAAATATAGAAACTTTTTCAAACCATGGCTATAGGGATATAGCCACGGTTTGAACCATGGAAACACCCTATAGCCACGATTTTCAAAACATGTTAGTATCGTAAGTAATGAATTACATATAATGACTGTTGAAAATAGAGGCTATATGCCTTCTTCCATAGCATATAACCATCGTCATAGGGAAATATCCACGGTTCAAACCTGTGGTTATATGTCCCCCCATTCCATAAAAATAGCAAGGTTCAGTAGTGCTGGCCATTGAGAGAACTGTATTTTTTCGAGAAAATGCTGCCAGAATGTATTCTTCCATGCCCCTGCACACCCCCTTCCCCACCTACCCACCCACCCCATGTATTCCCCTCACAACACACATGCCTCCCCCCCACCTGCACACCCCCTAGCACACCCCCACTTCCCCATGCACTACCCCCTACCCCCTTCCCAAGAACACCCCCTACACACCCCCTGCCCTTCCCCAGCACAGACACCCTAACCACCTCCCCCCTACACACTTCCCACACGGAAACCCAGACCCCTCTAACCCTCACACTACCCCTTGCACCCCCGGCACCATTCCCCAAACACGACCCCCTACCCCATCACCCTACCCCCTGCACAGCCCATGCCACATTCCCCATCACACCCCTACCCTCGTCCCAAGCACACCCCTACCCCACACCCAACACACACCCTACACCCAATGACACCCCCAACCCACACCCATGCACCCAACCACTTCCCCTTGCAAATGAACACAGTATACCCCTTGCCCCATTCCCCCTCCCCCTGCACCCCTCCCCTTCCACTTGCACCCCCCTGCACACCCTCTGCCCCCTCACCCATCCCCCTACACAACCCAAATCCCCCTTCTCCAGCACACCCCCTTCCCCCTTCCCCTGCCCACCCCCTCCCTACACACCCTCGACACACCCCCTGACCCCCCCCCCCACACCCACCAATTTCACTTCCCCCCAACCCACTGCACCTTCCCCCCAGCAAACCCCCTGCACACTTTCACACCACCATGTCCACCCCCCTGCACCTTACCCCTGCCCCTTGCAAAATAAAAAATCACACCCCTACCCATTTCCCCTCCCCATAGCACCACCCCATGCCCCGTCCCCCAATCACACCCCCCATGACCCTCACCCTACCCACTACACACCCCATGCCCCTTCCCCATCACAACCCCTTCCCCCTTCCCTATCACACCCCCTTTCCCACCCTCCTACACAACCCCTTCCTACCCCCAAGAATACACCCCTTGCCCACTGAACTCCCTCCCCCTAGCCCACTGCACACCCCCAACACACCCCCTTCACCCCAACACCCCCTCCACCCTACCCCTGCCCCTTGAAAAAGAACCCAGCACACCCCTGCCCCGTTCACCCTCCCCTAGTACCCCTCTCCATGCCCCATGTACCACCCTGCCCCCACCCTCCTTCCCCCTGACCCTTCCCCGTAGGCACCCCCTTGTACCCTCCCCCCTGCCCCTTACCCATCACACCCCTCTACCCACCCCACCCCCTGCAAACCCCTTCCCCCTGCCCACATCACTTCCCCCCAGCCCAATGCACCACCCAACACACCCCCTTCACCCCAGCACACCCCCTTTCCCACCCCCTACACATTACCCCTACCCCTTGCAAAAGAACCCATCACACACACAACCCCTACCCCTTGACCCCACCCCCTACACCCCTCCCCCTACCCCCGACACACCCCCTACCCCCTTCCCACCCCCTAGACACTGCACACCCCCCTTCCCACCCCATCCCACTACACATCCTCTCCGAACACACCCCCTTCGCCCCTTCACACCCCCTCCCCAGAACACCCAGCTGCACCCCTCCCCTTACCCATAGCACCCCTCCTTCCCCCTCCCCCAGAACACCCCCTATTCCCTCACCATATCCACTACACTATTGAGTATCATTGGATAACATGGACTATCGAAGGTGATATGAGAGTGAGTAGTAATGGATATTTCATATAGGTATTTAGGGATAAGTGGGTAAACCACATCTAGTCATTGAATTTTGTGATGGATTGAATAGGGGATAAAGAGAATAGGTTTTTGGTTTATAATTTCAATGATAATGGTACTCCTATGGTAGGGAGAAGCATATCATTTGGGGGTGACTGGCCCTCATGTCATATGGTTCATTGTTGCATTGAGGTCGATCATTGATCTATGGAGATGAAAAAGTGATTCTAGTGTGTGGGAAGAACTTATCTTATCTGGTTCCATGGATAAATACTATATTTGAAGTTCATATGTGGCGATGAGTGGAGTTAGTGAATTAAAATGAGGCATAGGAAGGTTTTTGAGTGATCTAAGGGTGAATCACCTCAGAGGTGAGTCAGTGTTTAGATTGGGATGATGATGGAGGAAGCAATACGTGCCTTGATGTTTGGATTTATGTAACAGAAACATGGTTTGAATTCATAGATGGTGAATAGTGAGTTCTTATGGAATTGAAAACTATTTTTGTTTGTGAGACATGTTTTTATGAATTCCATGGATTCTCAAGGATGAGAAGTGTTAGGTTGGGGAGTTTGTAATGCCCTACAGGTTTCTGGTCCATTATTTTTAGAGGAAATTTTTGTATTTAGTATAAAGCATGGGTTGTCGCTTAAATAGAAATTTGGATCAAAAATTTTAACAATAGATGCTCCTAGATTGTATTTTTGGATTTGATTTGAGTCGCCTATTTGAACCTCTGGGGTTTGGGTGGAAGTTTCTGGTGGTTCAGGGTGAAAATTAGCTGATATTTTAGATACTATATCCTTTCATGTTATGACCCATCAGGTTTATGCCTTTAATGGGGTTGGTTGCAGGGTGAACCCCCTATATTGAACATTTCCATCCATGAACAATAGTCAAAGCCATGAAATTCCCAGGGGTAGATATTCATGGTGTCAAACTCCAAGTCACACCATGAGTCATGCCTAGGTGGATTTAGATTAATAGGTTAAATTCTATCTTTTTTTAGGTTAAGTGTTTCACAGTGATGTCACTGAAGAAATTTTCACGTTTTCATGGATGGTTGTTTGTGTTTGATGAAATTAAAACAAATATTTTATTTATTTTTTAAATTCATATGAGATTTATCAGTTCAGGTTTTCTCAAAATGAAGACATTTTCATCCCTAACGTGAAGGAAATTTCATTTCCCATTACTGAGTTGGCTGAAACATTCTACTACTCCACGTTGAAGGCATAGGTAAATGATGTAAAATAGGTGAAATTGTCATTATAAAGAGCCAAAAACAATTTGAATAGTATGTATAGATTATATAATAAGGAAATTATGTTTTTAAAATACTCAAGCAGTTATATAATTAAAATTAAAGGGTAGGGCTGAGGGAACATACCTCATCCTCAAGGCACGCTGCTTTTGAAAAAAATAACTCAAATCTTCCATTTCTTCTTATTACATGCATATGAAACATCACATATATATATTTAAGGACACCTATACCCTATGTACATATTTTCATG
The DNA here is from genome assembly GCA_963277665.1 of Viscum album. Classification (NCBI taxonomy): domain Eukaryota; kingdom Viridiplantae; phylum Streptophyta; class Magnoliopsida; order Santalales; family Viscaceae; genus Viscum; species Viscum album. The sequence continues at coordinate 1,250,566,362 of OY728151.1, read as the reverse complement.
GACAAATATGCACAAGGAGATCCTTAGATATATGTTTATACTTGCATATACCCCTTTACACTTACACATGTATTCATTTTTCATGTCTATATATAAGCACACTAATCCCTAATATATATATTCATAATAACATTAGTGAATATATAAAAATGGGGGAATATATATGTATATTTCTACCAATGTTTACAAATGTAATCCTTTTTCAATGGAAACTCGAATCCACCTCAACGAGATCTAGAAAGAACTATATAAATATAAAGAACCTAAAAATAATAAGATCCCAAATTAAAATATGGTGAAAGAATAAAAATTGAATAAATTGTACAAAAATATGATGTTGATCTCACATTTATTGATGGTGGTGGATAGAACTAGCATCATCATAAGAAACCACCTGTAAGGAAATAGTGGGAAAAGGAATGAGATATAACGACTTCTAATATATATGTTATCAATGATGTTAAATGATACATGAATACATTACCATTATATATTCTATAGTTCATTTTTGTTATTGCCACAATATAATAATTTAGTCACTCATATTGGACTGATAATTTATGGTGATAATGTCAACACAAAAGAACAAAAAACACACACATTTTTCATTATAATATAAATAATCATTGCATCAGAACATTAATAAACAAAATAAATAACACATCCATGTTGCAAACCCCACCACAACCTGCACCCCCTCACCCCCCACTAGCCCCCCAACACCCCCCATCACCAGTCCCCCATACACCAGCCCCCCTGCACCACTCTCCCCAGCCCCTACCACTGGCACCGGTCCCCATTACCCCACCCCCATCCCCTCCACCCGACCCTCATTCTCCAACCCCTCCCCCCATCCTTCATCCCCACTACACCCTGACCCAACTTCCCACTACAACCCCCATGCACCCCCTACACCACCCCACCCCACTCCACCACTCCCCCACAGCCCCTCCCCCTAGCCCTCAACCTGCACCCCCCAATACCTGCCCCCCAACATCAGTCCCCCCCTGAACCACTAACCCAAATCCCCCCAAACACCCCCTACTACACCAGTATTACTATTCTTCTTCTATGATATATTTTGTATAATTTATAATTCCATTATTTAGAAGTCAGTATTACTCTTCTTCTTCTGGGATAGCATTAATTAAATGAATTCTATGATTCCTATCCTAAATTGATTACATATGTTACTTTATCTCACTTCCCTTAGTCTTGATGTTAATAAAAAATATTCAATGGTCCATGATCTGGACTATTCTCCCATATTGTAGGTAGTTCATCTCTATTTCAACATCCTCTTTACTTCCATCAGTCATGACATTAGTATGCTAACATTCACTATACTTCTGTCCAAATTTCTAGTATCACTATTATTGACAAATACATCACCTTCTCTCCCTATAGTATGTAGTGTATCTAGTTTTTCTTGCTTTCTATTTTTATACAACAACAATGTAATCTTGGGCTTTATTTAGAGATCTATGTATTTTATTCATGCTCATAGCCAAATAGGATGATGTAGATGGATTTTCATTTTTTAATGACACCCATATCTGTACAAAATTTCTTTTTAAACCATGGGTAATATATAAATATGCATGAGTACCAATAGATTTGTCAGGACAGTATGTCACATTCACCCATGATCTTATAGTGAAAAAATTAGTGGATCAATTAATGTTATTTTGACATAATTATAAGTCTTATTGTTAGTAATATTATTATAAATAGTTTGTGTGGTTGCTAATATTATTTTCCTAAAAACATGTAGTGATTCAAATTGGGTGACTTCTTGATTTATAAATTTCACCACTTACTCTAATAATTATATATTTAGATAATTCTTATCATATTCAAGAGATTTCATAATTTACTCAAATCTGTTTTGCTACTTCAGAATCAGATCTCGATACACATATTTTTCCTTTATAAGAGAACTATCTAGTTCTTTAATACAATAATATTTAACATCCAGAAATAATTATATGACATCCATAGACGTCCAATATAGTTTTTCTTGTGAAAAGACCACTTCTATAAATACTACCTCTTAAAAAACTCTCATTTTGAATTCTTATTTATTTAAAGATAGTTTTTCATTGAAAGTTAATAGAAATGTCTCTTTAGCATCAATAAACATTATGATAGAGATACATTTACTCACCTTTTTAGTGACTTTATTTTTAATTGACTTGGAATCTAAATATAACTATGATTTCTAATATTATATCCCCTTTTCACTCGCTTGAACACCCATTCCCCCTTGCACCCCCTTTCTTACCCATGAATAGCCCCCTTACACCCCCTAGACCCCCCACCCCTTGCACCCCCTTCTCATTCCCATGTCCCCTTGCACACAGCCCCTACGCACACACCCTGCACACCCCTAACACCACCCCTACATAGCCCCTGCACCCCCCCTCCAACACCATGCACAACCCCCTACACCCCCATGCCACCCTCCACATTTAATTCCACTTAATGCATGTCAAAACATAGAAACATACTCAGATACATTTCATTTAATTCAAGTAAGAATATCTTTTCATTTTATACAAACAAGGTCCTCTCAAATTAAACACTCATGGAAAGGCTTTCCTCCTCGACAAGCCAGTCCATCCAAATCATGTTATTTACTTTATGAAAATAATGTTATAGGATTTAAAGTGTCAAGAAAACACTTAGAATGTGCAATGGTCAAGAGGTAAATTACCTACTTGGGTAATCCCCTATACAAAGAAAGTCAAAAACATAGGAGGTGTTTGGTTTTAAATGGACTTTTACCACATTCTGTTAAAAAATTTCAAACATCGAGTGCAAGTCACAATGAATAAGCCACTCTATTTATTTCATGAAATTCAATTTAACTTTAGAAAAGAAGCATAACCATTACATATTTCAATACATGAGGCATTACTGCTCATGTTCCATGTTAACCGTTTCTGGATCCACTTAACTTGTTTAATTCATTAAAACATGGAAATTCAATATATAAGTCCATAGGGGGTCACTTAGTGGTTACTTGGTCATCACAACCCCAACCTACATGGAAAATTCTATCTTAATAGTCTAACTGCACTTAAATGGTGTATTGGTTCAAATAACAATTTCAATAAAAAGAGGGAAACCCTACCAAAATATAAAAGTGTAAGGTACAATTTGTGCTTTATGACTAACAATGAGATCAATTATAAGGAAAAAATCAATTCAATAATGTCAAGAAAGGTATACCACTATGATTTTTCATAGACAGCACACCTCCAATATAGGGGTTTTATTACAAAAATTTGTCTTGTTTATCAAACAAAAAAATTATCTCAACTATCACTTATTCAAGAATTCAAATTTAATATAAACATGCATAATTAAGAAGAAGAAAAATTGATTTAAAACATTCTAGAATTATAGATGCTAGGAGAGGGACCCTACCTCAAATGAGACAAGCAACACTCGGTGCCTGTCACTTTTATCAATGATAACTCTAAGTTAATTCATCCATCCTTCGGGCATATGCACCATTGCATATACATAACAATTCCCTAATAACTATGTATATATCGACCTGTCCTTGAACACACAGAAGAGGATCCATATATATATATATATATTCTCAAGTGCATAAGACCGTTATCACCCACACACGTCTGTATTTTCCATATATATATATAAGCATGCCTATCCCTTTATATGTAATAGTTATTCCATGAGTGGATATACATATAATGGGAGAACATATTATATATATGCATACATATGCATACACGGTGAGTCGCCTTTGACTCTAGTTTCCACATCACACACGAACGGGTTCTAGGAGACTTCAAAAAAATTCTAGTGATCTGATGAATCATCATTAACAGAGCTTAAAAATTGAAGTGTGAGGAACGTGGTAAGTGAAAAAGGAAATCTATCATATTAAATTACAAAACCCTACTCTCATGTTATAATCCATCTCACCTCTCAAGTCTTCATCCAAACTATCTGAAATACTACCCATTAAGAATCTCCTATATATTCCCACATATAGAATTTCCTCATAAAGGAATTCTCTCATTATATGATATTCTCCCAATATCATAATACACCAATCTATGATATTAAACATAAAAATTACTTACATTTAATCATTAATTACACTAATATTTTCTTACATTAGTTAATCATTAAGGGAGAAAAAAACCTATAAAGAATATTACCCCATGTCTATTAGTCGAATGAACCTTTGATCCTTGATCGAAATAATTCATCATTATTTATCTATTCTCCAAAAATGAAGAGAATTGATGGAAGATTCACATTAATTAAGATGGAATATTATATTCATTGTATGAAGGATTAAAAAGAAAATATGATTCACTATTTATGATAATTATCATGATCCAAAAATTAATCCATAATATCAAACTCTCTAAATGGTGGGATTATTATACATGAGGTATTAAGAAATGTAAAATATATATCTATGGTATACCAATAAACCAAAACCCCTCTAAAAGGCTTCAAACAGGGATAATTTAGATCATTATAGAAAATGAAAACACTAAAATTATGGAGACTCACTTCTCTTTTTTAATGGTTTCATAACCTGTAATGATTAATATATATACGGACTATATTCCCAAGTTGGGGTTAATCCATAAATCAAAACAAACCATTTCTAACCTAAAACAATTAACCCAATAACCACAAGGACGATTGTGAAACACTTCACCACCCATCAATCATAAAAACTTTTCATACACTATCTGATGTACATACCATGACCTCATAAATACTGTGACATATCACTCAAAAATACTTATTATAATTCCATGAAATATCCCATTATCATCAAGAAACCTACGAGTCCTAAAATCCTACTCAAAACCTTATAGGAAACATTTAAGGCCCCAAGATTGTGAGATCATTATGAAACCCTGGGGGAATCTCATACTGGCCTAACCAACCCATCTTATAGTAGAAATTAATGAAATATAGATCGTACATAATCAAATAATTGAAAAAATCACGGGGAAATTAACAAAAAAGTTATAATACACGATAATATTTCCATTATAAATAATCCATCTACTACATGAGGTTAATATGACTAATAAATTTCTTAAAAAAACATACATTATGTTATATCAATAAATTAGTTAATAAACACTTTTATAAAAAATTTAAAGTGTCATATCTTGCCTACTATTCACACATGAGTTCCATGAACAAATATATTTAAAATATCCTATGGAAAATCACTAAATTTAACTTTAAAAATTTATTTCAAAAAACTCATTTTAAAATGATTTGTATAATGAAAATTTAAATAAAAACACAGCCCATTTAAAATTACATTTTATAACTAAATTTTTTTTAGGTAGCACAACCAATCTTCACCTCACACGACCTTGTGAGCTATATGAGGGGCCCCTGATCATAGTTCAACTAAGGTGGAACTAAATATACTATTCAGAAATTTATGCATCCTTTAGTGAATATTAGTATAATATTATCACATGAAAATTATAAACATAGAGAATTTCATTAAATTATTTAAAAATAACAGCAATAATAAAAGGAATATGAAATAACATTTAGCAATTTCATAAAATAAAAAGGATTAAAATAATTAATTAATAAATAAAACCAATATTAATTATACATCCAATATAAATCAAAGATTATACCAACAAGTTTTTATGAAAAAAGTCCAGTATCTCTTCAAATTCCCCAGAAATATATATGTCATATATTTAATATAATGTTTTACATTTGGAAAAAATAATAGAATACTCACCATATGGAATAACAAAAAAAAATGATAAATGTTGTGTATAAAAATAAGGGCATACACCATCACATATGTAAAATCCCAAATTTATAAATCCCAATAAAATACTAGTTTCATGAAATGTTTTTAAAATCGATAAATAAATGAGTCTAGTGACAAACCTCCATTTAAAGAGTGTGTATTAATACACAATATTAATCTATGAGTGTACATTATCTATTTTATAGAAAATACACATTATTAGCATGATTTAATTAATGATCTTGTGAAATTATATATTCAAAAACCCAGAAAAACACCAAAATCATGGGAGGAAAAATATAAGGTAAATAATAGAGATAAAAGGAAGACTCTTAATAAAGACTGATGATCTAGAACCATACTGATCATATAATGGACACATTTTTTGTAGTGGTAGAACCATTAAAATCACTGTGGATTGAATAGGTATGTCCGAATGATCACTCAAGATAGATATGAAATGCATCATAGATCATTTGTTGTGAAGGAGTAATTGTAACGATCTTTGCAGAAAGTGTTGGGGTCGACTCATGTGGATCCCGCTCATAAAAGGTCATGGTTTAACAGACACACCAACTTGATGGGCATTTCATGATCAAGGGGGAGGGAGAGATCGCACGATGAAGGTGGTGGGATCGAATGGAGAATTTGGTGAGGAATGGTCGAGAGAGAATTGATCGGTCGGCCATGAGGGAGAAGTGATTCAAGTTGGGAGATGAGTCATGTCTCTGTGATAGAGGATGAGGGTTCGGAGGTTCGCGAATTGATGGATGAGTAGTGGCATTTGGTGGGGAGGAGGGTGTTAATAGGTTGAGTGAGGAGGAGGTAATGGAGAGGTATAGGGAGGATGAAGGTCACATATCGAGGGAGGAGCAGTGTTGTTCTGTGAGTAGGAGGTCGCCGAGAGGTCGATGGAGGAGGGGGTGTGGAGATGTCAAGGGACGAGGGTTCACATATCGGGGGAGGAGGAGCTCATTTCTTATATGAAAAAAAATATTTTCCATAGTTTTATAAATAAATTGGGGTTATAAAAATGTTATATCCACAAATCTATAAAACTGTGGCTATATATCTCTGTCTATATCTTAAATTTCTAGAAGTGAATAAAACACTTTTCCAACACATTTTAAAGACCAATGAGAAACCATGATGCCTCGAAACATTTCTGTGATTTTATATTTTCATTCTAAAACACATTATATTCATTGTAAAAATTAATATAAGAAATATATAAACAATAATGTGACTTTTGGGTTTCACATTTCTCCTCACCTTAAAATTTTCTTCCCCTAGAAATTAATCGACAATGAAAAGGAGGTAAAACCAAAACAACATCACTCTAAATGAGGATCTAGGTTCCATTGAGACCTATTGGTATTTGAATTAATAATACAATCCATAGTATCCCAAGGTGTACATATACTCATGATTCTTGGTTTTCCAAAAAAATACACTCAAAATATTGACAAAATGTTGTCAGATTAGAAATTCAAAACCTGAAAGGCACCATAAAAACATCCAAGTATACAATTAATACTTACTAAAGGAAAACTAAAACCATAATATATCCAAAATGATATCCTCAATGGTATAAATTTTGCACATAAAAACAATTATAGTCTCTCCTCCAATTATAATAATCTTATTTAAAGAGAAATATATCATATTCATACCACTATAGTCAAATACACATCCCACAATATCGAAAAAAGGAAATATAAAATGTTTTAGAACACTGGGTTGATTTTTATTTTATCCATTACTATAAAAATTAATGGGTTACACATATAATATGAAGAAATACCCCCCAAAGAGAAAAACAAGTCTTCTTCATAACTTATAGTTTGACATCTGACTCAATGGATAGGAACACCACCACCATTATGCCCATATTTATTCTGAGTCCTAGACATATTATTCCTTTGATAATTTATCTAAAAAACCATATGAAGGAGACTAAGGTGGATACATTGATTAAACATACAGAGAGATATTGAATAGGAGGTCTTTTTGTTCCTTGATTTCCAACATTGGAAGCGTGCTAATAAAAATCCTTTTTCTAAATTAGTAACAATAGTTTGAGAAGGTGGTTCCATATTACCATGACCATCCCTATCAAAATCTTCCAGTTTCTCCCACCCAATAGTTCGGTTTCACTAACTAAATCCATGTGGATTTAATGAACTAGTTTCCTTAGGAAGTCTAGAGAAAATCACATCAATGATGATGACCCTATTGAAATCATCCACATATATAGTTAGGCCTTAAAGGAACACCATTGAACATAATGAAGCATGAAGTCCACATTTAATGAAATAATCCTCCATAAAATCATCAATGGATATATCTAGGGTCGTGGGCATCATCCTTGTAAAACATTCAAAATAAACCCTTCCTGATTGGTAATAATGGTGAATAATCAGAAATTATATTTACTTTATTACCATTATATCCTTTAGAAAATGGAATATGATGAATAAAAATATTGATGTATTCCCAATATATACTTTTGTTATTTTTTAGGTAAAATGGTCTTCTAAAATTTAGGTAATGATCCCTTGAATAATATAGTGGTTTTATTCACCTTACAGGTCTCATGGGTTCCTAAAGAATCAAATATTTCTTTATCCTTTTATAGCCACTCCACCCTCTCTTCAGAGTCTTTGTTACCATAATTGATAGGTGGATACTGATTTAAAAATTCCCACACATAGTCCACAAGCTATGAAAAACATGGCCCCACCAATCCAGAATGAGTTTGTAAAAGTTATTAAATAAAAATACCTTTATTAGGTCATTTAAAGGATAACACATCATATTAAAACCTGAAGCATTCTATCCATGACATACATTTTGGGGCCAAAAACTAAAAAATAAAAAAAAACTATTAAAACATATTTAAATTTCTAATAAAAAAGATAAAAAAACATAAATAAAATAAACCAAAACCATGAAACATACTATATATATTTAATTTGAAATATTTATAAATATATGATTCCATATATTCTTTAATCATATATAATTTAAATTGATTCTTAAAAAACAATTTACATCCTCCAATCATATTTCATATCTAAAACAACTAAAATTTCTTCTTTTAATTCAAAGTCACTATACAACATCATCAATGTCATTATAAACAAAAATAAAAAGTTATGGAAACAATAGGACAAAACAATATAATTATTTCCAATTTTATTTTGAAATATCTCTATATTACATGAAAATCAATCAAATTTACTAATTTAAAATCAATTTAATCTGGAATCATTTTTTTCATTGAAATAATTTATAATTCAATTAAACATATTTTCATAAGAACACATTATAACTCTTAAAACATGGTATTGAATAAAAAATACCAATACTAATCTATACTATACAACATTAAATCTGAAAAAAATATCCATAACCAATAGATCCCACTCAGTAACTCATAAACATGTAAAAACAATCATAATTGTAATTTAAAATACCAAAGGTGTGAAAATAATAATGTTCCAAAATTATCACCACTACATATGGCTTGGTCAAATGATATTACAAACCATGCTCTAGACATGTGAGTTTCACTTGAAGATACCCTGATCCTATTTTCATGAGTTCAGCATGGTTTGATAGACCTTACACCCTAATCTTTTTCACTAACATTTCTTCTAATTTTCACGATGGAACTAATAATTTCAGTAATTTACTCATGGTATATACTTAAAAATATTATCATAAACAGTCTAAATTCAAACCAAAAATCATAATCAATTATTAAACTAAAATTCAAAATAAATCTTGTGATAAAACATGGTAAACTGAGGCTCTATATAAGAAAGGGTTTTCCAAACACTACCCCACACATACCTCTCAATATTTGAAGGTCCAATCACTTGTCTACCACGATCCCCAAAATAGAAACATGTATTTGATAACATTTCGTAATTAACCATCCTAGGGAATCTATATATGTCACCTAAATGAAGTAGCTACAAGGAAGGAAGTGTGTTATTTATTTCCATAGACTGGTGATAGCCACCAAGAATATCAAATTTAACAATTTCTGAATGGATTTACCCTTAAAACGTATAAAATAATCAGTGGATTCCACCCCAATATATAGAATGATATATTCCTAACATGGATTTCCATGACTATAATTGAGATGATATAATAAATATAATCCCACCAAAGAAATAAAAACATGAATTAAAACATAAAACCCCCACAAATATATTACCAAAAAATAAAAACTATATTAAAAATGACTAAATGACACAAAAAACTAAATGATTAAGTGATGGACAATGAAGTCAATAAATAATGAACCTTGAAAATAACTCAATGATCCCAATATACTAACGGAGTTATCACTATATTAAAACCATATTTTTCATTCTTAAATAAATGTTTTTTATAAAAATTGTGTTGAAGGCTACACCAAATATAAACGAACCCCCCAAATATTAAAAGGAAATTATTAATAGTTCAATAAAAAAATGATGATAGTAAATTATTAAAAGATATTACCATTAGTGTAAAAAATAAATAATAAGAGTTAATATTGGTAATGGATATTATCAATAATATCCATTTTATTTTTGTTATAATTTATTTTAAAATAATAATTAACAAATCATCATTAAAAAAATTAAAAAAAATAATTTTGGAACTCCAATAAGGAAATTTTACAATGCATGTGTTTTTTTAATTTTTATAAAATGATTGTTTTTTATCAGAAATATACATTTTTGGAGAAAATTATATTTTTTTATGAATATATCTATAAGGGTGGGGAGGGGTTTGTGTTGGGATCCTGGGGTCATGTCCCCGATCCAGTGGTTTATTTTTATTTTCTTTGTTGTGTTGTGTGCCTATTTCAAGGTTGTACCCATTTTTTTGTTTAATAAAAATTTAATTAATTAAATTCCTTATTTAGGTAATGAAAATATTCATTTTAATTTTTTCTATAATCATATAAAAACTATGTCTAACATTTCGAGAACTAAATAAAAATTCTTTTTTAATAAAAAATATTTTTCATCCTCTATTTAAATATAGTATTTCCAAGGTGTGATTACATTGTGTATTTCCTTGAAAGTATATTATCTTTTATCCATTATAAAATAAATAAATATATTTCATTAAAATATGTAATAATGATAATTGTATCATATATATAAATTTAATGATGAAAAACATATTTTTTCTAAAAAATGTTTCTACGCAATTAAGTTTATTTAATTTTAATTTAATGTTTCGTACATATTAAAATTTTATATGATAAAATGATTTGAAAATTTATAATAAAAATATTCATTTCAGTTAATGAGTTTAATTTTAATTTTGGTTGAAAAAATTAATTTATATATTTAAAATATTATTACCATGATAAAAAGTAAATATTGGAAATGAAATGAAAACATGTTGAAGATAATTGTTTGAGATGATTTTTGAATTTATAATGTCCCAAACTCTACTTTTTTCAACCATTGATAAATTTACCCATGAATATTTTAATATAATTATTGAAAAATAGTCACTATTTGAAAAAGTTCACTTCACTTCTCTTATAAATGGATAAAACTTATACCCTTTCAATACTCCACTCCATATAAATTGATTAGAATCCTACCCAAAATTCATCTAGAAAATGTTTATTAAACACCTAAATTCCCATAGTCACCCCAAATTAGCCTAATGCCCCCAAATATATGGTCTGTGATAAGAGAAAGTTCAAGGTCACACACAATATAAAACATCTTTCTCAACAATTCATTCTTATTAATTCTTCTCTTGATGAACCATAACCAATGTATAATATTTGAATCAATGTAACTATTGTGTTGATTTGTTATTGTAATAATGTAACAACTATTATTTTTAATATTTCATATACTAATAAAATCAAGACACATTATTACTGCATGTGAACAGATTATTGCCTCTATGAATTGATGATTTTAATTTTTCATCCCCACCCCACATGGTCAGTATTACTGATTGTATTTTTTGAATAAATATAATTTATATTATTTTTTTATTATAATCAAATTATTACTTATTATCTACCTTCACCCGTCGCATTTGGGGGTTAATGGAAACTCTAATCGTAGATTTTGTATATGACTTCCTCAATGAATAAACGTGTTTTTTTGATTCAGTTACAAACATTGATGGTTTTTGTGTATAGTGGATGAGTATATATGATACATTTTTTTCATTAATACTATTATTCTTGGATAAAAAAATAAACATAATGATTATTATAATGTAATCTATCAATATCAGTAAATAACCAAAATATGGTTCATTTGCATTCTAATTTTCATTGAATACAAATATAAATCCCATGTAACAGTATTATAACATTATAAGTCATTATAAAACATCAATTATAATACGTTAAATGGGTTTTCAATTAATATATTCTGTAGAAAAATGATGATTGAATCTGATTTTACCAAACCTTTTAAAAAACATCATGATTATTAACACATTATGTTGAAAAGTGATTATTACAATAAAAACGTGATGGAAATAGTTATTAATGAAGTGTATGAACTGGAATTTTTATCAATATAGTTTTGAAATGGTTAATTAGTATTTTTATATTTATCATAAAAGTGGTTAAATAAATTATGTGGAAATCAAGTATAGAGGTAGGGGATTGGTAACTCCAAATGCATTATTTTACCTATATAATTTCACATTTGATCATTGTTTGTCCATAAAATTACCAGTTAAATGATGTTATCATTCTTACTTCTAGGAATAATATATTTAAAACCAAATTAAATGATTTTGTTTTCATTTTTCTAAAAAATGGACTTTTTTGAAAAGAGACACATAACAATAATTTTACAATAATTAATACAAATTTTTTTTCAAAATATATTTTTTTATTTTTTTATTTGATTCAAAAATGATATAGTTTAAACTATGTCAGTTTTCATGTTTCACCCTATTTTATTGTTTTATTTTGTGTATATTTTTTGGGATCAAGTTTTCAATATCAAAAGATTTAATTTACGAGCTTATTTGGATATTTAAAAAAACTTGTGTTATTTCATGGGTTCAATATAAAAATTGAATAATTGAATTTTGGATATTCTGTGAAACAAATTTTATTTATATTTTTTCTTTACATGATGATTAATAAATTTATGGAAATCCATCGACAATTTTTTGGTTTATATTATGATGTGATTATTTTTCTAATGTTCCACACAAATGTATGAATTATGAGATAGGTGAGACCTATATCTCCCTCCAATTCATTGGGTATAGACTTATATATAAAGAGATTAATAAATTACATGAATGGGTTTGAAAGTTTCTAGGTTAAAAAATGGTGACTATGATGGGATTTAGATCTAATCATAATCTTATGAGGGGATATGTTTGGGGTTTCCATTACCTCATATTCAAAGTTATTTATGTCTCATGGAATGTCAAAGAATGGTTATATATTATGGAGAGATTTTTATAACATGTGAATAAGTATTTTTATGTTTATTTTTCCCATAACACTAAACATTTATGTTAATTTATTGTGCTAATATTTATTGATATAATAATTTATCCATGGAATCAATTTACAATTTATATTTTTTTTATCATGGGTCTCATTTGTTGGTATTAGAGAATGTCATAGTTATTTTGAAGACTTGGATTAGAAAATTTTAATGATATCTATAATGACCTAGGATTTTAGAAGTGTATATTAAATCTGAATAGATGAATATTCATTATGTTACACTAACACATTTCCATGTACTGTAATAGTTTAGTTCTTTTGGAAACATGGGACACATTCATCAAATTTGGTGGATGATCTTCAAAATCTCAAATAAATTTTTTCCCCTTTAGTAATCCTACATTAAACCCTTTTTTATAACCTTTGAAAAGGATGAATAAGAAAGGGTGATATTATATTATTATTAAGGGTGAACATGGATGATACATATGCATAATATGTGTATAAGGTTTTGAAATTATTAACATAAACATGGAAAGGCCTACCCTGCATATCAAAAATTATAATCTTAAATCATGGAATTAAATATTGGTAGTTTAAAAGACTTGAATAAAAATATAATTAAATAACAAGATCCATGAGAGTATAACAAATCGAATAACCCATGTACATTTTGGAATACAAATAATCTTATAAAATCTACTATCAGTAATACCAACCAATAAATTCATAGTATGTTCGGATTGGGCTAATCAAATGTGTACCATATTCGGGAATAAGATTACATCTCATGTACCTATTAGTTTTCATGATTAGAATGGCCTCTCAATTATCATATTTTTAGGTATTAATATGTCCTATAATATTCCCTCTTATTGTGGGATTTTGATTACCTCCCGCATAACTTCTTTTTATAGGGATAAGATGAATTCTCGGGTACCCTCTTCTTATAGGCTTAGGATCACCTCCCTTGTACCTTCTTATTGCAAACTTAGGATGACCTCCCATGTACCCTATGATCTCATAAAAAAGTCATCATTACCAAATTCATTATAGGGAGATATATTTCCCACCCATCACATAATTAATTATATACATATGTGTCTCGTAGCACCATAAATCATTCATCACATCAAAACCCTTGTAAAGAAATAAGTTTCATAAATATTTCATCCTAACATAACTCATGGAAAAGAAATAAGTTCAATAGATATAGTTATATCATAATCATAACCCATTTAGATAATGAATAATAATGGTATATGTGGTTCATATTCCTAGTAAATCATGAAAAACACAAAATTACGTCATCTTTTATGGAAAATTATTTTGAAATATCTTTATAAAACATTCCTTGAGAAAAACATATTCTCCTCTGTGAAAATTTTATTTTAAATTCATAAAACATTGATAAAATGTTTTCATCTAATATAATCTTTAAAAATATTAAAGTAATATTTTAAAACAAATTTAAAAAAAATTTAAATCATTTTCCTTGAAAATTATAAAAAGTTGATATAAAATATTTTTGAAAACATTTTTAGAATGTAAGGTTTTTATATAAAATAAATTTCCAAATTAAGTGGGAATAAAATTACATGAATCTTATAATGTTATGAAATAAATAGATTCATGACATAAATTTTCAAATGGAAATATATACACCTCATTAATGAATATAGATGCAAACATAACATGTGTCTCAAAGAAGGAAAATTGAGACAAAATTACCTAACCAATTTGGTATCTTCTGAACTACAATCCCCATAAAAGATATATAATCGAATTGATATGAATATACCCATAAATTTAATGATATGTATCATTATTACCATCATCATAAGTATATACCCCACATTGAATAATTGAGTGGTGAATATGGGATAAGTAATGAAGAAAAAAATGAGACTAAAAATCCACTTACCAGTTCATAATTACTTGACTTGTATTCCCCATGAAAGAAATGAAGTTATAAGGACATATAAATAAAATTGTATCCAGGATAATACTCAATAAATATATTCATGTGTATTAAATACATCACAAAAAATAAATAGGTAGTGTATAAGACATGTGTCCTAATATAATAATAGTGAGACAAAAATCTATTTCCATATGTCTTGACTTGCTCCATACACATTTAAAAACTCATGTATAATAAATTTAAGTTTATTATAGAACTACCACATAAAAATATTCCTAAATATAATACTATATATTATATATTTATTAATTTATAATACTCTTTTATGACCAATTCTATGTTAAAGTTATATTTCGGGTAATAACTATGTTGTTTTTCATACATGTTTTCTCTGTTTTTTTGTCCTCCTTAGATCATGATTCAATAATATAAATAATTATAAACATAAAATAAATATAATATTTATTCATCATATTTTTATTTATGGTGATTTTAAAAAATTAGAGTTAGAAAATGTAATTCACAGTTCATGGAGACGGCTTCCCTTACATATGCATGAACGATGTTATCATTTTTTGTTGGGATAAATAAAATAAAATATTATGATATATTATCATTAAAGAATAATTTTTATTTCTTATATATCTCATATTTATTAAACCATTCTTAATACATCATATGTAATGTTTGAATGAATCATATTACTTTACGAGGTTGTAGTCTACCGTACACACTAACGACATTAGTGTATTCCCCAAAAAATGGAAGTCGTAAAGGTATGTGTTTTATAAAAATTCTGGAATCATAATAAAATCATAAAAATAATATATTTTAAAAATAAAATATAAATCTGTCTTTATTCCTAATAATGAATGGTTGTAATGGAAGAACGAAAAACATCGGTTCGTGAGGCGATATTCTGTCGTACACATGAACAATGACTGTATATCTCATTTGATGAATGTGTGTGAATTTTTAGGTTTTAAACCTTACATAATAACATATAATTATATTTATTATACTTATGTTATTATATAAACATGAGATAAAAATAATTTAATGGTTTTAAGGAAGAAATAAAACAAAAAAGGTTTGTTGATGAACATTACATCTTCTTGATGTACCATTTTTTACATCACTATTAGACTCCCTTGGTTGGAGTTAAAAAAAGAGGAAGAATTAAAGTATGATTGTTTCAATTTTTTGATGTCATTGGAAAATATTTTTTCCAAATAAATAGGTTTTCATGTTTTAATAAAAGAGAATAGTAGGTGCCCTTTTATATAACATGTAAGGGGAACATTCATAATTCATCAAATGATTAATTTATAATAAATTAATTCTCAATAAAAATACCTAAAAAGTATATTTATTATAAGATAAGATAATATTAAGTCTTCATATCATCAACCAGTATACATTATATAGATTTTGTGGTTATTTTATACCTTGTCATTTTGATTAATGCTTAGTTACCATATTTTAATTTTAACTAATATATCAAAAGTTTGAATATAAATAGGATTTTATTTCTACATATAAATTTTATATTGGAACATAAATTCCCAATTTCTGTCATTATAGAACATATATCATATTTTTTTTCATGATTCAAAATTTTTATTTGTTCTAAATAATTTAATAAAATTTTATTTTCATAAAAGATCATAAGTGTCATTTTTGGCAATACTTATTACATTGATAATAAGAAACACATAAAAACAAGACATATTAAAAGAAAATAATTTAATACACCCATAATATATCATACTCATATTTAAAAATATTTTATTACTTTAATTATTTAAAATATTATTTATTTTCTTATTTATAATATAATTAAATTTATTGTTTCGTTAATTTAATAATTACTCCATCATCATTGTGTAATTATTAATTGTAACTATTTCTTCACTAAAATTAAAAAAATTAATTTTTATGTAGTACATAATTATTTTATCTTTATGAAAAATATATATATTCTAGAATAACTTTTATTTTACTCTATTTTAGAAATATTAAATTATTATAAGTATGAGTGTGATATTTTCTCAGTATCTTTGATTTTAATAATACAAAGTCATTTTAATGGAAATAACTCTATTGAAAAATTAAATTTCAAGCCTTATGTGTTAAAGGCCAAATAAAAATCATCCAATAACATTTTGAAATGTGTTATTATATTTTCAAATAATGATGAGATTTTTTCCCTTAATTTCCTGATTTACTCTTAATCGTGGTACTAAAAATTTCTAAAGTTATTTTTCATATTGTCTAAAAATAAAAGGAACCAATTTAATAAATTTGTAAATTTAGAATAAAAATTTGGATTCATTTTTTGAAAATAAAAAACTGAAAAATGGATAAAATAAATTTATTTTTTATCCTGTAAATGTGGTGTGAATACAACTTTTTAAATAAAAACATTCAAATGATTGACATATTTTTATATCCAAATCAATTTGAAATTGATTAAAATGAAAAATATTGGATTAAATGATTTATAATTGATAAATCTATATTCTAAAACCAATATAAAATTTATTTTAACACTAACAATTAGTTAAACGAACAAGTTATTTTTAATTAAAAAACATTATTTTCCATTATTTATCAAAATAGGAAACTTAAAAAAAATTGCAAAAAATTCGTCCAACGTAAATTTCTATATTACTATTTCAAATCATTAGTGTGTTTTCTCAAATATAATTTATCAAAAACTATATAAGTTGATTTAAAAAAATGCACCATCAAAAGGTAACGATACTATCTTTTTAGAAAAATACATTTTTTATGCATACAATTGGTTATGTTCTTATATAATTTTTAGAAAACACGTAAGATGATTGTTGAACATTATATTGAATATATATTTTATTAATATATTCTAATAATTGTTGTTTTATTATTTATATGTTTAATATATTCTTTTACATTTTTAAATAGTTTTTCATAAAATTGCATCTCTTAATTTTAAAAAGGGTTTTATTTTCATTTATAACTAATTTGTCATGAAATAATTATTTATATATTCATGTATGAAAAATATTTTTATTAATTAATTTAATCATTTTCATACATTCCATTCAAATGGATAGGTTATAATTTTATTTTCTAAATAATTACAACAATAAAATAACGTATTTACAAACTTGGTGTTGGGTGTAATGTAGGCTAAGATATTGTTGTGTGTAACACAAGTCATAAATGAAATCAAATTATTTTTAAAAAATATATTTCTGGAAAATCATGAGGTGTTGCATTATACACCCTAAAATTGAATTTTTACATTTAAAAGCATCAATATCATCAATGTTTTAATACATTAAATATACTTTCATAGAAACCCACATCATAAAAATGAATACTAAAGTGCCATTTTAAAAAGGGAAAGTTAGAAACATAATGGTTTCCCAATGTGACTCATAACAAGGTTTAAAAAAGTATAACATAGGTGTTAAGTACAAATATGGACATTGAATATAAAACTAACTGTCATGTTCTAATGTAGAGTGATAAAGAATATGGTCAATAGATGGTTAATGACCAAAAAAATGTGGAACAAATAAGTTTTTAAACGGTTATTGATATCATAATTAATTATAATAATAGAATAAAATTTTGTTTCAAAATAAATTGGGATGAAATAATTACTTTCTTTCTTATTGTAAGTACAATCTCACTCTTTGGTTATTCCTTGATCAATCCCCCCATCATTTCGTACTATAATAAATGATGTTGAAATTGTAATACCAACAAAACTAGAAGATCATAAGATCAATAATAGGATAAAAATTTCTTCCTTATTTTTCTTGTCCTCATTAGGAAAAAATGGTTACCAGGGGATATCTTATACCAATATATTTTCATATGGTTATGTAACACATTAATCTCTAAAACCTCATCCAAAGTTCAATGTAAACAATTTAATAAATTTTTTCCCCAATGAACCATAAAAAATACATTGATAATACTAATCATTCAAAATAAGTTCACACAATTTTCCAAATTAAATTATCACTAATCCCCAAGAAATTGTTGTAGCTCTATATTTTAAGACACCTAACATTTAAAGATCATTATCATGTATTCTCTTGAAGCAAGGAGATATCCTAAATTACTATAAAACCATATTCAAAACACACATACTTCTTAATCCCTTATATAAGATCTTTTCTTTTAAAAAAAATCATAGGGATATTTAGTTAATAATATTAATAATATATTATATTATTTCAATATTCTAGAATCCAGGTATATAATCAGATGAAGTTTAACTTATAAATGAACAATAGTATTTTCATATGGTTCATTCATAAAAAATCAATCATTATATTCTCAGTTATGGAGTGGAGGAAAAGTATAACATAATTATAATGGATTACTTCATTCATTATGATATCATAATATTTACCTTTTCTGTTTTTCCTTGTAGGTTTTTATGCATTATCATCTACATTTGTTCGTGGATTGGGGAACATATCAGAATAATGTCCAAACTCTTTCCAATTGAAAAAAAAAGTGTAGGTGGTGTATTTCAAGGAAGTTTCTCGTTATTCTTATCAGTAGCTTCCGATTTACCATAACATTTACATTCATCCACTTGATGAAATTCCATTCCATACTTGTAAAACAATCTGTCTCTTTTTAGCATTAACCTAAGTGATTCTTCAGACTTTTCCGGCATATAGGTACCTGAAATTTCATTCTACCATTAAATTATTCATGAGAAATGATCTTCATTTTGTTATATAATCTATTGGAATGGTGGGAATATCATATTTTAATTTCTACCTCTATTTCTCATCGAACAACATATTTATAGCTAAAAAAGACTCTTATATCTATAGCTTCTTGGATAGTTTATTTCAAGACACTAAAGAGTCAATCAATTTTTCATTCATGGATAATGATTAATAGAAAAATTTACCTTAAATACCTTGTAAAATTACCAACATAGGTAATAATAGATTCATTATACATTTTATTTAGCTCATGTAATTTCTTCTCTATCTTTTCTCATAGAATACTATATATTTTCTTACTACAAAAATCCATTTAAACTCTTTTCATTCCATATATTTAATTCCTTAATTTTCCCTCATGATCTTAATAAGGGTCCACCACTAGTTGACTTCACTTTCCAAACGATAACCATACAAAATGTATTTTTCATGATCCAATCACTAATGAATATATAATATCTTTTCAATATTACTTTTCCATTTATCTGAAACTAGGGATTCATTGGAACCACTAAAATAAGTTGGATGTCTCCTCATGAAGGACTCATAAAAATTATTTCCTCCTTTTCTTGTTAGGAAGATCAACATGATTAATAGCTTGATAATTTGTTTTGATCATAGTAACGAGATTTCCTATTACTACACCATTAACACTTGGACCCTCCTGAAGAAAATCATTTCATTTCCTATCACATACATTATTAACAAGGTTTATTTGGGTTACATCCACTGAAAAAAACCAAAAATCATTGTGTGAGAAACAATTCTCATTATGGTAAATGCACATAATCGAGGTAAATATCTTATAAAATTTCAATCTATGACACCTTAGATTTAATCATATTTTACACATGATTGTTAAAAAACTCTATGATTGTAACTTATACTTAGAGTTATCCTTACAGATCTTAATAAGATTTTCACATTCTAGTTTCCAATGATTGACTAATGCTTTTCTTTGATACAAACTATAACTACCCAATTTTTTCATCATGGATATTACAATTTTTTTAATAAATATTCATTATATTACCCAAACACGAGCTCAAGTACTATAATAATTTAGTGCATTTTCAAACATATAAAACATTTTTATTATTTGGTAAAATATCATCAACATCTCCAATAAAGATATTCCTCATTATTAATAATACATTAAACCATTTTACAAACCTTAGGAATGGAAACATAAAAATGTGTCTTCTAAGGTTATCAGTATGGGTAAATATAGAATACAAGTAAGCATAAAATGTGTATTGGGTTATGAAAATAAGATCATGATTTTTGAAAAGAAATCCGTTCATATCAAAAATCATAATCGGGAATCATGAAATTAATGATTTCAAATTTATAAGAAATGAATCATAAGATACTCAATCCATAGGGACTAACAGTTTATAATAATGGCATAAGAACTAGAATTTGTGGAATAAATATAAGATAATAATATCTTATTTCAATGAAACCTTCCAAAACATTCAAAATAATTTATGCTTGGGAAAATCACTAATGTACCTACTTTTATGTTAGGATAGACTCTTGTGTACCTTTTGTTTTTTAGGATTATGATGATCTCCCATGTACCCTTTTGTTGTGGGATTAGGATCACCCCTCATATACCCTCTTATTTCGGGGTTAGGATTACCTCTCGTGTACCCTATAGTTGCGAGCTTAGGATGGCCTCCCGTGTACCCTCTTGTTTCAGGAACAGAATAACCTCATGGGTACCCTTTTAGATCATAGAATATTGGTCATTAAACAATTAATTAGATAAGATAAAGGTACCATCTATTACTTAATGAAAACTATATATATGTTCTCCAGAGGACCATAAATCATTAATCACATCTGAACCCATGTAATGAAATTATTTTCATAGACACTTATGAATAACATAACTCATGAAAAAAAACAGGTTTCATAAATATCATGCCATCATAAAAAAAACATTTTTAGAAAGAATAAAATGGTATCCTTGGTTCATATCTTCTGTAAATAATGATTGACACCAATGGATGTCCTCTTATATGGAAAATAAATTTGGAACTTATTTCTAAAAAATTTATCAATTAATGTATAATTTCTTCATTGAAAAGATAATTTTTTAATTATAAAACATTTATCAAACCATTTATATTGAAAACATATAAAATTATATTTTTTAACCATTTAAAAAATGTGTAAGATCATTTTACTTGAAAATTCATAAATTGTAATATAAAAACATGTTTGAAATTTTTTTCAGAAAACATAGTTTCTGGATAAGATAATTTCCCAACCGAAGAGAGAATAACATTAAATTAATCATATACTATCATGAAACTAATGAGTCTCGTGATAAAACATGTCAAATGGTGGTATATAGAACTTGTAAAATAATATAGGTTCATAACATAACATGTGTCATAATAAAGGAATATTGACACAAAATTACCCCACCAATTTGGTATCTTTTTAACCGTAAACCCCCTGAGATACATATAATCAATTGGATATATAAATAAAAATATATTTATGTATAAATTTAATATAATACACTCATGTAAAATTTATAAACCCCATAAAATAAATTATTGGGGAATATGGCATAAGCCTCACAGAAATAAATCTGAGACAAGAAATCATATTACCACTTTGTAATCAGTCGAATCATATACCAAATAAATGAAAGAAAATTATATGGATATTTAAATTCCATAATATTCAGGATAATACTCATAAAATATGTTCATGGGAATCATATACACCACACAAAATAAATAAGTAGTGTATAATTCATGGTTCCTAAAGTAATATAAGTGACACAAAAATCCATTACCTGAAGTCTTGAAATCAACCATGCACATTAAACCACATGTTTCATAATTATAAGTTTATTATACATATTTCATAGAAACAAAATAATATATATAATACAATATATTATGTAAATATAACATTATAATACTCATTTATTAAAAATTCCATGGTAATGTTATGTGTCGGGTAAAAACTACATTGTTTTTCGTAAGAGTTTTGAGTTTTTATTTCAGGCCTTCTTACTTATATAAATATTACATCATTTAAAAAATTATATACATTTCAAAAATATAATTTATATACAAAATATATGTATTTATGGTGATTCATAATATTAAGGGATATAAAATAAAACTCACTTTTCATGGAGATGGTAGGTTACACATACGAATGAAAACTATTTTCATTTTCTTGTCAGGTTACAGGAAAGAAAATTATATCATATTTTATTATTATAGAATAATTTTTATGTCATATATATAGCATATTTTTATTAAAACCATTATTAATACATTTCCTGAAATTTGTTGACCAATCACATTGCTTCGCAAGGCGGTCGTCTGCTGTACACCCGAATAATGTTATCATATTTCTAGTAAATAGAATTCATTAATGTATGTGGGATATAAAAATTTCAGAATATTAATAAAATAATGAAATTAATATATATATCATATATAAAATCTAAATCCATCATTATTCCCATACTTGTAAGGTGATAATCAAATAACTAATGACATCTGTTCGTGAGGAGGTAATCCTCCAAACACATAAACGATTATTTTGTATCCCATTTGATGGATGTGTGTGATGTTGTAGGTTTTTAAATTTACATAACTACATATTAGTATATTTGAGATACTTATTTTATTATATAAACATGATTCAAATTTAATTTAAAGGGTTTTATGGAATAAATTGAGAAAATATTTTAGTTGATGGATGCTTCCGCTTCTTTGTGTATCCCCTTTTGATTTGCACCAATGGACACCACTGGTTGGATTTATACCCAAATTAATGATTATAGGATTCTTAGAGGGTAGGTTTTAGGATATTTGGATAGATATTTTCTGAAATAAATATTATTTTAGTGTGAATACAAGGGAAAAAGAGGTTCTATGTGATGAGAGATGGGAGATGTACCTTTTGAATTTCAAAAAAGAATAATTTATAATAAAATAACTTTCTATAGAAATACCTCCAAAATACATTGTAATAGAATATATGATAAATAATAGTTTTTATATCATCATAAAATAGATTTTATATATTTTTTTCTGTTATTTTAAACATTGTCATTTTGATTAACCCTTAGAAAAACAATTTTAATTTTAATAATGGTAACAAGATTTTAAATATAAAAAGGATGTGATATTTACTTATAAATTGAATATCTAAACATAAACATTTTTTTTTATTTTCTCAAAAATATATATCTCATTTTTCTTTATATAACATTATTATGATTTCTGTATAGTTAAATAAAATATTATTTTCATAAAATATCATAACTGTCTGTTTTGACACTATTTATGATATTAACATTTAGAATATAAATAGAACATTGTATATTATAAAAATATATTTTAATACATCCATAACATATCATAAAAATCAATCATTTTTTATCACCATAATTAAGTAAAATGATATTTATATTAATATTTAGTATATCGTTTAATTTAATGTTTCATTAATGAAATAATTATGACATCCTCAAAGTGTAATTTTTTATGATAATTATTTCATCACTGAAATTTAAAAATCAATTTTCATGACACATATCTCTATTTATATTTCATAAAACTATATATCATCTATAAAATATTCTATTTAGACCCATATTAAAAATGTTATATATATTGAAGGTAATAGTTTGACATTTGTTCACTTTCTTTTATTATAATAAAATCTAAGTCAGATTCAATGATATGTGTACATTAAATAAATAAATTTAAAAACCTTGGTGTTAAGGGTCAAATTGACCACATATAATAACATTTTCAGAAGTTTTCTGGTAGATGACTAATATTAATAAAATTATTTTTACCCTTAATTACCTAATTTACCCTTAACTATGGTAATAAAAATTAATATATCTACCATTCATATTGTCGAAAATATAAATGGAACTATTTAATAAATTTTAATCTTATTATTGAAAATAGGTAATCCTTTTTATTGAAATTGAAAACACAGAAATGTCAAATATTAATTGAAAATTATTCCCATATATAGAGTGCGAAAATGGGTTTCTAAAGTGAAAACATTCAAAAGAATGGAATTTTTTTATTTCCAAATTCAATGTGAAATTGTTTCTAATAAAAAAAACTAATTAAATGATACAAATTTAAAATTATTATACATTTAAACCAATACAAAAATAATTTAACACTAATAATTATTTAGAAAAAAAAGATATTTTTAATTAAAATGCAGTATTTTCCACTATTCCTCAAACCATGAAACATATCAAAAAAATAAAAAATAATAATTAAATTTATTTTTAAATAATCCTCTTTTAATGAGTAATTTTTTTTTGAAAAATATAATTTAAAAATTTATCCAAAACAATATTAATTACAAGTTCCCCATCAAAAGGTGGAAAAACATTTTTTTTAAATAATACTTTTATGCATAATACTAAACTTGTTATTATATGATGAATATAGAACACATAATATGAATGTTAAAAATATATTTAATATGTGTTTCATTACTATAATCTAAAAAAGTGATATATAAATTTATTAGTATTAAAAACACTTGCACATAATTAAATCATTTTTCAAAAAATCATATCCTTTTATTTTAAAAAGGATTTTAATTTCATTTATAATTAATTATTCTAAAAATAATTAATTATATACACCTGTATAAACCTTATTTTCATAATTCATTTAAACATGTTCATACCCCCGATTCTAACTGCTAGGTTATAATTGTCTTGTTTAAATAATTACAATAATAAAATAATGATTCATAGAAACTCAATGATGCATATAAGACCTGATAAACTCGGGTTTCATATAACTCGAGATATCACAGAAACAATAATTATTTAAAATATATATTTCATAATAATATTGAGGTGATATAAGGACCCTTATTATAAGCCTAGTTATAGAAGACCATCTTAATTTTTGGTAAATAAAGGAGTTGTTTCCCTTGAAAAGAATCTATATCTAGATACTACAAGTAGATTTAATTATGAAATAGATGCATCTAGGGGTAATAAGTTTTAAAATATTTGGTTGAGTATTTATCATCCATATTTCTAGTGCATAATTAATGGTCCCTTACTGCACAACTGGTTTGACACTCTGTGTGATATGATTTGGTTAATTCACATTTCCTTTATAAACCATTATGAGGGACTTGGTTATCATGTTGACTAGAATGGTTAAGGAAAATATATTAGGTAAATTATCATGTATAACCCAGATTGAAACATAATGTGTTATTAAGGAAGAATATAATGACAATTTTTATGTTATTTCCCTTATTGTCATTTTTCAACTTCATACATTTATTGATATAGGAATCATCACCTTCAAATACCATCTATGAATGATATGTATGGAATTAGATTGAACCACGAAAATTATCGATTAAATGTAATGTTTGGTGATTTCAAAATGAGACAGGAACTATAATTCTTTATTTCATTATAATTATTACTCAAATGTCTCATATTATGAATGATAACATGAATAGTATTGACCCAAAAATGAACTAAGAAGGTAATAGATTTCGATTAAATATTTTACGTGTTAATTTCCACCATCCTATAATGGGCTGTTAAACCCACTGATTTATGTTAAATAGAATAATCCGATGGAAAAAATATCCCTTTATTGCACTATGTTTGAGAAGGTAATTTTGGTTTCTTATCATTTAAGTTGATTTTTACCAATGGTTGAATATCAAGGAAGTGCTGGTACATCTCTATATCATTTAAAGGATGAGGTTATTGAGCAATGGCCCAGACCAACCGTTGTGACTGAAATTAATTTTCTTCTTAGGTTATCTAGATATCAACAATTCTTTATGGGGGATTTATCATGGATATCTACCCCATTAATAAATTAAACAATGAAATGAATCATGTTCCTCAACATGTAATAATGTGAAGAAATATTCAAGGATATCAAGGAAGTGCTGGTCATTGCACATATTCATTAATTTCCCTATAGTGGTGAAGGGTTTGTAATTTATAGGGATGCATCAATAAAAGACCTGTGATTCAGCCTTAAGAAAATTTAATGGGTAATTTCGTAGTCTTTCCTCTACTTAAAAAAGATGAAAATAATTACATGATTCATAATTTATAATTTGCAACGATGTACTTTGAGTTGACAATTTAGAGGAATTACCTTTATAGTGATAAGTATGACATATACTCTAATCAAAATAGCTTGAAATATATCTTTATGTAGAACGAGTAAAATATGAACCAAATGAGATGGTTATAATTTATCAAATATTATTATTACTTGATACATTATCACCTTATAAAGGAAAACAAGGCGGCTAGAGCTCTGAGTAGAAAAGATTATGCAGATATATCCATAATGATTATTGAAAAGACCAACTACTTATTGATTTTATAGAACTAATCTTGACCCTATAATGGGATGAAAAAAATCATGTGTTAAATATGTGACTACTCAACCATCCATTCATGTATAAATAATAGAATCCCAGTAATATAATTCAGTGTTGTATAAAATGGTTGCAACTATTCTACAGTTCATCTTTGATAAAGATGGATGGATATAATTTTTAGCCTAGATATGTGTCCTATAAATAATTGAACTAAATAACGATATTTTGGATGATGCTAATAGCTCAAATTTATCTATTAATCCATGTGGCACATATATATACATGTAATGAAAACATCCTATGGGATAACATATATAGGTAAATCATGGTGTTTATATCTCGATGTTTGATTTGTCAGTAATTTAAGGAAGAACCATAAAATCCTAATGATATGATGACCCATATTTTTATGGGAATAGGAAAACATAATAATGGACATAATTATTACATTCACTAAAAATACTAAAGGTCTCAATATCATTTGGGTTGAAATATATATAATTAAAATTTCATCACATTTTATTGTCATCAAATAAGATTTTCCCCTTGGAGAACAATTCATGATATATACATATGGTAAGTGGTAAGCCATCATGGAGTACAATTAGACATTGTATTTTTTCAATATCAGAGTATTTCTATGAGATTATGTAGAATTATCCAGAACATATTGGATAAAATGATGCATTTTATTACTATATATCACCCTCAGAATGATGCTCAGTCTGAGAGAAGCATTCAAACTATAGTGTATATATTCAGATCTTTTTTAATCGATTTCCAAGGATATTGGGATCAATAAATCTCCTTGTAAAAGGACTCATATAATAATATTTTCCATTACAACATTTGTATAGAATCATGTGAGGCTCTGTATGTGAAGTGATATAGGACTCCATCATGTTGTGAAGAAGTTGGAGAGAGGAAGCTAATAGGTCATTAACTTGTCCAAGAAGTGAAAAATAATGTTCAAAACACTCAACAACTTATTCAAGTGTAAAAAAGTCAATGTAAGAGTTATGAAGATAATTATTAATGATATATAGTGTTTTAAGTTGGTGATAATATATTTCTCAGAATATCTCTATAGAAACTAATCATGGAATTGGGGAATAAAGAGAAGTTGATCCCTTGATACATCGGTCATTTTGATATCCTTGATCATGTAAAAGTTTTATATTATTTCTTATAACTCACTCCTCAACTCTTCCAAGTTCTTGATTTCATCCTTGTATCATTTTTTTGGATGTACATACCATATCCACCACATTTACTAATCTTATAAGTTTTGAAATTGGAAAAGACGCCTCTTATAATTAATAAAGTATAAAGATCTTGTATTGAAGTGAAGAGGAATTGTTGAGTAATACCACTCATCTGATCAAAGTTGTTTGGATAAATCATAAGTATGTAAAGGATATATCAGAAAATAAGGATGTGATAAGATAAAAGTACCCTCACTTTTAGCCATCCTTGTAATAAAATTCTGAATAATAAATACTTTTAAGGGGGTAGAATATATATTCCTCATTTTTTATTTATTAAATAAATATTGTTTCTGATACCTTTGATTGCAAACTACACCCAAAATAATCAAATCAAAACATATTATAAGGAAAAAATTAATAAATATATATTAAACTCTATTATAGTAAACCTTTCAAATATATTACCATTTTGATAAAAATAATTAATAAGAAAATATATTGAAAAATGATATTTTAAATGAAATATATTTTCTTTATATTTTATATTCTTCTAATAACTGGATATAAAAATATAAATATTAAAATATGAATAAAATTATTTATTTTTAAACTCCAATCATAAATATTTAATTTGTGTGGAGTTTATAATTTTTTATGAATATATTTCTTTTTTAGTAGAATTATACTTTTTTGAGAAAATTATAATGTTTTTAAATTTATCACTAAGTTATCATATACCTGAAGTCCAAATAACATTTTATATAGTAAAATTTATATTTATGGAATATCATTTTTCAATTTAAAATATTTTGTTTCATATAAATATTATGTACAATATTTATATATAAAAATAGAAATGTTGTTTTAGTAAAAAAAATTCAATATTATCTTTGATTGATGTATTTTCAATGTGAGATTTGGTTTTGGATTTCCATGAATTCCCCATATCAATAAATAAATTAATAAAAATTTAAATAATTACATTAAAAACAGTATTATTTATAATATTAAATTATATAAATATTTAAACATGAGAAATTTTATTTTTCAAAAAACATTTTTTATATGATTAAGTGTGTTCAATTTAAAATGAAACTTTCACACATTTAGAAATTAGATATTATAAAATGATTTCAAAATTTAGAATCATAATTTTATAAGTTGTTAATGAAAACAATTTTAATTTTATTTAACAAAATTAATTACCGAGGTTTAAAAATCCTTTCCACTGTAAAAAGTAAAAATCATAAAATGTATTTTACAATGGGTAAATAGATAAAACATGTTAAAAAATATTTTAAAATAATTTTTGTAGATTTTTTTAATCTTTATCATTTCCAATATTCCACTTTTTTCACTTATGACCCATTCATCCTTGAATATTGTCATGTTATTATTGAAATTTTTTTACTGTTTCCAAAATTTCCATTTGCTTATCTCCTAAAAGGATACCACTTCCACCCTTTAAATACTTCTATAATATTTCAAAATTTCATAAAAAACTAAAAAATATTCCCCAACTTTAGTTCCATTAATACAATAATTCCCCTTTTCAACACAAATTATCCAAGGTCCCTTTAAGCTAGTGTCTTCATCAATAGAAAGTTCAACATATCAACATTGGTGTAATGTCTTTCGTAACACTTCTTTCTTATTATTTATTTTATTAACCAATCATAACCATAGTAAAATAATAAAATCGTCCTAATTTTTTTTTTGTGTTTTATTATTATAATTTTATGAAAGTTATATTTTCTCTTTGATCTACTAATAGAATCAAGCATTCTCATTATTGCATGTGCACTGATTATCAACTCACTGAAGAACCACTTTCAGCTTTTCTTCACTAAACCTCAAGGAAAATATCTATAATGGTATTTATGAATAAATATGATTTATATAATGTATTTGTGATTCTTAAAAGATCAATCACTATAAAATTTACCCCTATAATATTTGGGCTAATTGAAACGCTAATTGGGCATTGTGAGGACTACTGCCTCAATAAAAAACATGTTTCTTTTCCCTCTATGAAAAAAATGGATAGTTATAGATTAAATTGAATGATTATATATGATATATATAAGTGATATATATCATTAATATTAATAATTTTTGGAGAAAACAACAATTAATGACTGTTGTAATATAATTTTCCAATATTAATAAATAAACCAAAATTTCAAATTATCAATTCCATATTTCATGAAATTAAACTAGTAAATCCAATTTAATGGAATTATAACAATATAAGTATTTATAAAAAATAAATTCTAGTACCTTAAATAGTCTGGAAATGATTTTATTTATTAGAAAAATGAATATTGGTGTTGCTTTTACCAACCTAGTTCACAATAGTGAATACTATTGACACCTGATGTTAAAATGATATTATGATAATCAATAACATGATGGGAATTGATATTAATTAGTATTATGAGTTTAAATTTATATGAATATGTTTTAAAAATAGTTAGTTATGATGTTAATATTTATGATATTCAATTTTAAATCACATTCATGGGAATCAAGTGTAATGTTAAGGGACCTATTAACCGAAAGTCCTTTCAGTGAGTAACACAATTTTTTATTTGAACATTATTATCCCAAGATAATCCCTTTTAAATCATGTTCTATTTTTTAGTTTGGTAAAAAAATTTGTTGAACCAATTCCATTTCCATGAATGTTTTCTTTTCATATGTCATTAAAAAAATAGAGTAATTTTTAAAATATACTTATAAATATGAATTTTAAAATGACGAATAAAAAATGATTTCAAAATGCTATTCATTATTTATTTTTCATTTTATTCAAAAAGGATCTTACAATAATGGATTTATATTTCATTTTAACCATATTTTCTACTTTTTCATGTTATTTTTTTTGTGATCATGCTTTTGGTATCAATTGATTTAATTTATGACATCATTTGGATATTTTATGAAACTCATGTTACATCATGGGTTTCTTATGAAAATTGAATTATTTCTATTATGATATTATATGATATCTTTTTTTATTTCCATGTATTTTTATATGATGTTTTTTAAATGTTATAAACACCATATTTTTTCTATGGGTTATTTTATGATTTAATGATGTTTTTATCAAGTGGCACACAAATTTATGGACTATGATATGCGTGGGGCTTGTATCTACTCCCAATGCATCAGGGAAAGGATTATATATCATGAGGTAGATATTATATATGAATGGGTTAGGAATTTTAATGTTTTATAGAGGGTGATTGTTAAGGAATTTACCTATAGTCAAAATTTTATTTGTTAATGGGTTAACAGTTTTCCATGACCACCATGATAAGAAATCCATTTTTATGATTCTGTCAGTTTTATTCCATCGTTGTGTGGCCCATGATGTATGATACATATTTTATTTTTCTCATAACAATGTTAAATTTTAATAATATTAAATATTATATATATATCATTATTATGGTTAACCCTTATTGTTTTAGGTTCTTTTAAAATTAGATAATGTTTCTTATCCATGATTATCAGTATGTTTAATATCTAGACATTATGGTCTTTAATATGTTATACCTTACCAAGTGTTTGAGGTCACCCCTTTTTTAGGTTTTATATCCCCAATATTTGAAGACTATTATGTCTCATGGAATTAAGAAAAAAGGATATAGTTTATTTTATTATGTTTAAAACATTTCAAATAAGTGTTTTTATTGTTATAGTCTCCATGGAAATAATCCTTTAGGTCCTTGGGCAGCATGAATACCTATAGATGTAAAAATTCTACCATGTAATCTATTAATACATTTTATATGTTTAGTTTGGGAAACTTTATGCTGTGTGGCTCCATGTCACAGCCATTAATCCACATAACCTCAACTTCCCATGGAAGTGTGGATTAAACCCTAACAATGATATCTTAAGTTGTATACCTATATTAAAAATGTAGAAAAAATGAAAACTAATGTGATTATATTAGGTGTGAGACAATACCTAGTAGGATACCACCAAAAATCCTTACCACTCCCTTTATAATAGAAACTAAGAAATCTAGTTTAAGATAATGAGTGAAAAACATTACATTTTCACGATTTGAAAATGAAAAACATATTAAAGTATCCTTTATCAAATAGTTTTCCTATAAAAAACTAAAATCAATATATCTTTTTATTTTGAGAAATTTTCCTTAGAAAAATATCACTCAAATAAGTAAAGAGATAGGTACATAGAATATTAAATAAAATATTAGATTTTTAAGATAACCCACCCATTTTAATTGAAAACCCCTACAATTTAATCAAAATAGGCTCAAGTAAATATTAAAAACAATAAAATCAAAATTATAAATAACCAAGAAGTAGTTATGATAAATAATAGAAAGTAAAACTTCCTAAAATTAATCTAAATCATTAATTACACAACACATTAAACTGTGAATTATACATTAAATCATTTTACTCAAATAGAATATGAGTCTTAATGAAAATTTATTTTGAAATAATCATTATGGAGAATTTTTTTAGGGGATAATGGAAAAATATTTAGACCTTAATATGTTGAACCAACTAAATGTAAGATTTATGGTAATAGAAATCTCCAATTGAATATATCTCAAGTGTCCTCATTAGGGTCACTCCCAATATAATGGGTGTATCACTATTGTGGGATGATGTCCAGTGTGAAATATCTATTGTGGGATGCTAGGAAGTGTGAAATAACAAATAGCATAATATTTACCTCTCACTTCCAAAATTAGTTACTTATGCTTCCCCCTGATATTAGTTCGTTGTGGTGTAACTCCTTGAACATCATCCAATCACATGAAAATTTAATATAAAAAGGAAATAGATCACAAAATCAATTTCCCATCCCACCTATGACCCCCTCATTAATTAAGATCCCATTTCCCAATTGAATAAGAGTCTATTAATGTCATAAGAATCACTTAATACTTTAAAATAAGAAAAATTTATAAACCATTGGTCTTAGAAATGTTAAACCTATAAACATTGAAATCAATATAATAACATGTCAAATGGGCCTGTGGTATTAAGTTAATAATCATAAACATTAAATCTATTTTTTAAACCATTTGGGAAAAATTTAAAATTCATCGAAGATATAAGTAACCTCAATGCATAATAATAATCGACTAATTATTTAACTAAATCATTTCCATAGATTAATCATATCTATTATAAATATTAAAAACCAAATACACCATGAATAAATAAACAATAAAAATAAAACTCCTCTAAAAACCATTAGGTAAAATTATTAATTTTACATAAAATATTCATCGGATGTTTATTAAAAAAAGTAATGTTTATAAAAATAATTTTATAACGAAAATTATGTATCATAGTAAAGAATACATATTAATTTAGTGTAATTACATGATAAAAACAATTATAGTACCTCATACTAAATATTTATAGTATGTAAATTTATGTTTAAAAATAAAATCATCAAAGGAACTCCAAAAGGGGGTACAAAGACAGATTCCTCAACAGACACTATCATGTAATCATTGATAAATACCACAGGGTTAATTCTAAAGAGAAAGTTCACAGACCCTAGAAACTAAGAACCCCCATTATTGAAAAGACTATAAAAAAGACCTAACCAACATGGCCGATAGGGTTAAGTAAGATTAAACAACATATAATAAATCAAGATAAATGAGAACCTAGAAATAGTAAAATAACCTTCACTTTTAATTTGGATAATAAATTTCCAAGAAATAACCATGGAAAGGGAAGTTGGGGAGTTTTTTTGGGAAGGGCCCCTTATATTTCACCTTCAATGTGGAAAATAAAATGATGGAAACCCCCATTAAAATGTTCCCATAATGAAATATTTTCAACCATAGATAATTTGTTATTATTTTCCAAAATAGTTTTCCAAACCATAGGATAACGTTTCAAAGATCCATTTGAATACAATGGTAACAGGTAAAAAAAATTATAATATGGGTTAAAAGACTATATATAAATGACATGGAATGGAAGAGTTTTAAATATATATATTCATTATCCCCAAACACCTCAATATAAAATGACCAATAAATATGTTAAATATATACACTTGATGTTACATCCCAGGTAAATAAAGAATAAAGCATTTTCATATTTATTAATATTTATGAATTAAATATTAATTTTACTTTAAAGGGGTTGTTATGTTCGATAGCGTACCTGATACGCAAAAAACAGTTTCATTGAAATCTTAAGTTGCACACTAGTAATAAAATAATATTATTTTAAATGGTAGTTAACACATAGCCGTTTTACTGGCAAGAATTGATAGAAATAACTAAAATATGATTATATATGTTTTTAAATGTTTTTACATTTATCCAATAAAAGATAAAGGCTTAAAATATGAAAAGAATTCAATTTTAGGCATTTATACCCTAATTTTCACTAAAGGCTCACTTATTGCCTTTTGATGGAGAACCGTCATTAAATATAGTTTTGGACACTTTTTTACATTCTATTGGACCAAATAATACTCTTTTTTAGAATCGGGACATCAAAATTTACTTTGTGTAAATTTTTGGTATTTTTCCGATAACGTTCATTTTTTTAATGAATAGTGAAAACTGTTGTATTTTAATTAAAAACCTATTTTTAATCTAATTTATTTATATGATTAGATTATTTTTTGAATTGGTTTTAACGTGAAATTATAATCTATTTTTACCATTTAATCCAATAGTGGTCGTTGGAATTAATTTCACTTTGAATTCAGACTTAAACTAGTGTCAATCTTTTGATACTTATTATTTCATAAAAAACACGCTAATTGCTCTGACATCAGGAATTAATTATTAAATTAATTAATCCAACTTATATGTTTTGAATTTTTTAAAATAGACTTCATTTTTTTATTCAGAATATCAAATATACCTTAGGGTGAATTTTTGGTATTTTTCTGAAAAACATCAATTTTTGATGAATAGTGAAACCACTAAGTGGTACTTAAAAAACTGATTTTTCGTTTAAAAGAAATTTTACCACATCTGTGTTTTGAATTTCAAAAATCTGACATAAATGGTTGTCATTAATAAGTAAAATTTGGTTCAATTAGATTAAAATAATTTTTTGGTGAATAGTAACTTTTAAGTTTTTAATCGTGATTAGAGGTAATTAGTGTAGTTTAAGGTAAAAAAATGTTTTAATATTATGAAATGACCTAGAAACATGTTATACCCTTATTGGATGTGTCATGGCCGACTAATACAATCCATGGGTCAACTTGGGGACCCCATGGAGCCACTATGGTAGGAAAATGACATTAATATCTTTTTATTTAAAGTTAAAATAAAAATGTCACAAACATGAGTAGTTTTACTAAAACAATTTTTAAGTGGGGTTATACATGTCATAGTTTTTACTATAAATAGTCACTGGAAATATAAAAGGATTTCCTACATCATTATAGTTTTTTTATAATTTTTGGGCATTAAATAAATTAAATTATTTATGACACCATGATAATGCAGCGATTACCACATTATTTAATTATTTAAATAAAATTAAAAGATAATGTAAAATCTAAGACATAAACATGTAAAAAACCTATTTAATGGGTGGATTTATAACCCTTATCACCTTATCCTCGAAATACATCAATGTGGGACATTTAAATTCCTAAAATCATTATATAATAAAGTAATATTTTATAACTTTCCAAGAGTGCCCCTCCTCTCCTCTTATAAAAGGCCCCCACCTCTACCTCCTTACTCACACCTCTCAAACCTTTGGTTAGGCCAAGATCTTCTCTTTTTGTCTCTCCAAATCCCTCTATTACTCTTAGAAGCCTCACATTTGGCAGAAGTCTTCCCAAGGAAGCCTTTGAGCTCAAATCTAAGAGAGTTACCTGATTTTAAGGTAATGTCTTCAATTGTGTTCTTTTGTATTATTTTGCTTCTCCAACCCCCTAAACTATTTCTATTAATTTATTTTGTAAAAAATACAGTATCTTAAATATACTAGTATTTTTTTATAAGAATAATTCGAGCTACACTTACACACACCTACATCTAATGGTTAAAGAACATACTGTTTCTGTGGATGGCGAATTTCTGGCTCACGAAACGATGATTGTTCAATATTCGTTTAACACCTTTAATGGTGTCCATAAAGATGTCACTATATATATATATGATATATAATATGTTTATATTTTCCTTAATCTTATGTATTTTTCAATTATGTCATACCTTTATGGCTTCCATTATGGGTATACGCGATATCTTCATTTTAGGAACTGTAGACTACCACCCCCTCAAAGTGATTTGATTATTTAATGCCATATGTGGGACGTATAAAGTATGGATTTAATGTTTTTATATATGATTTATGTTACATATAAATTATGAATATAATTCTGGAATTAAAATATACATACCTCTCATTTAGTTTTAATTCCATTAATATGACATAGAAATGAAAGTATCATTCATGCGTACGTACGGCTTACGGTCTCCATGAACGGTGCATTTCATTTCTTACCTCTAAATGATTACGTAATATTATAAATACATGTATATAATGGATATATATGATATATATGATATCCAAATCATGAATATCATTCTGGATATAATGAAACTTTGACCACACGAACAACATGTAATTCTAAGAAGTCCACTTTCGACTTAAGAACAAAATATCGACAAAACAAACATTGTTAACTTAAATGATTACATAATGTTTATAACATGTCAATAAGTGATATAAAATGAATAATGAACTTGAAAAAGGTTCTTAAGAAAGTAGAAATTAACTCATGTTTATTATTCAGGACGTTAAAGAACGATCGAGTCAAGTCGGACCCGAGGTAAGGGACTTCGTCTCAATCTCCTTTCATTGAGGCATATTTTGTTTTATACACAACTTTCCTTTATATGGTTTATAAACCCCTTTGACTTTTACTTTTATACAAAATGAATCTTTTTCTACGAAGTGATTTACTAAGCGACAAAAAGGAATGTTTCTTTTAACGTACGTGGTGAAAACGACCTTTTCCACCGCCGCGAGTATTATTTGGTCTTTGGATTCCTCAACAAGCCGTGATATTTTCAAAATGAAATAAATACCATATACTCTTTTATGTATTTGGGAATTTAAAATGTTTATTATAATGGATTTTTTATGTCATTATATTTGAGTGATATATTGTGATCAAAGTGTGGAAATGTATTCTTTCCATTATATTTTTTTTATGTCTTATGATTTTATAATGGTACTTGGACATTGGACAGCTGGTTATGTGATAAACCATATGACGGGTGGTTCCGTGAATACCAGGACGGGTGGTTACGTTATAACCTCCAATGCATTGGGTATAGAAGTCGGTCGTATGGCTATTCCATTAATTGATATGTGTGGAAGTAGACCGTAGGGTTATTCCATTTTAGTATGTTTATGTCCCAAGTTACCTTTATATGTTATGTGATCATTATTTGGGTTTTGTGGTAATATTTTCGTTACAAAAGGGTAAGTATTGATCTTTTATTCAGTGAATATTTTTTACTACTTCACAAAGGTGAAATGTATTACTTTGATAAAGTATACATGGTTTACTTGTTATTTTGAAAAACTAAAAGTTTTCATTCTTTGTGTTTCCCTTACTGTGCTTTTTATGCTCACCCCAAGTTTTTTTGAAATGTTTTTCACAGGACTTAAATTGGAATAGGGTCAAAGATGGGGTCAATCGAAATTCATGCTATCTAAAACATGGAACTAGACATGTTTCTTTTTAATAGTTTTTATTTTATGGAAACTTAATAGAAGTTTCTACTTTGTAATCTTGTGAGATTTAATAGTTATGTCCTAATTATCTAAAACTCTAAACCTGAAAAGATCCTCAATGTGAAATATTCATTTAATTCAATATTAAGTAAGGTTTAAGGACGAGGCCTTATATTTGGTATCAAAGGCCATTTTAGTCAACATTAGGAGTTAGAAAATTGTTAAATTATAAATTAATTTTTTGTATGATTAAAATGATATAGCGTTTACAGATTACCATGTTGCTTCGCCTAAGATATTTCTATGATAAGAATGGTTTTCCATAGAGGAAACAAAGCAACTTTTCAAGGAAGGCATATAGAGTATAATGACCTTTTGAATTAGCAACCAGAGATGGTCAGAATCAGAATTGAGTAGTTTACTACACTGATGGATCAGTTGAATCAGGTGACAAATGGTGGTTGTGTTTATTGACGATATTTTGGTGTTTTCTAAAAGTAAAGTGGATCATGAAAGTCATTTAAGGGTTATCTTTAAAACCTTAAAAGAAATTAAACTGTATGGAAAATTCAGCATGTGTGAGTTTTGGTTCCAATAAATTTCTTTCCTTGGTCACATTTTTTCAAAAAATCGCATAACTGTTGATCCTGCTAAAACAAAAGTTTCTGAATAATGGCCAGGACCCATAAATGTAACTGATATCCATAGTTTTCTTGGTTTGACAGGTTACTACCGAAGGTTTGTTGAAAATTTTTCACGGTTATCTAGTCCAATGACTAAGCTAACTCGGAAGGGTGTTAAGTTTATCTGGACAAAAGAATGTGATGATTGTTTTCAGGAGTTGAAAAGAAGATTAGTGAATGCTCCAGTTTTGGCACTTCCTTCCAGGAATGGTGAGTTTGCTATCTATAGTGATGCTTCTTTGAAAGAACTTGGTTGTGTCCTTATGTAGAATGATCAGGTAAATGCTAATGCTTCACGTCAGTTGAAAACTCCTGAGGTAAATAACCCTACACATGATTTGGAATTAGCTATTGTTGTTTTTGATTTAAAAATTTGGAGGAATCATTTGTATGGAGTAAAGTGTAAAATATATACTGATCACAAAAGATTAAAGTATATATTCACTCAGAAATAATTTAACATGAGACAGAGGAGATGGATAGAATTAATCAAGGATTATGATTGTACAATTCATTACCATCCAGGGAAAGAAAATAAAGTGGTTGATGCTTTGAGTAGAAAATGTAATGCTTCATTAACCATGCTACGTTTGGAACGAGATCCTTTGGTTTTTGATTTGATGAAATTTGGAATAGAATTTGTTGGTGCAGGATGGCCTTCTGTTTTGTTTCAGGTATCAATGAAGTCTTCTCTATCAGACAGAATTAAGAAAGCAGAGAAGCAAGACAGTGAGTTGCAGAAAAAGGTTGACCTGGTTCAGAAGGGTAAGTTGCATGAATTCATCATTGATAATGAGTGTGTTTTGAGATTTGGGAAGAGATTTTGTGTGCCTTGTGATTCACAGTTGAAGAGGGATTTATTATGTGAATCTCATAGTTCTCCGTTTTCAGTTCATCCTAGAAGTACTAAGATGTACAAAGATCTGTGGGAGTATTACTGGTGGGATGGAATGAAAATAGATACTGCTGATTTTACTGTGAAGTGTTTGACTTGTCAGCAGGTTAAAGTAGAGTGGCAGTTACTGAAAGGGATGCTGCAGCCTTTACCAGTTCCAGAGTGGAAATGGGAAAACATATCCATGGACTTTTTTGAGGGATTACCGAGGACATCACGAGGTAAGAATACAATATGGATTATTGTTGATTGCTTGACTAAATCTGCTCATTTCCTTCCTATTCGAGATACATTCTCTCTAGATCAACTTTCTAGATTGTATCTTAAAGAGATAGTCAGGTTGTTTGGAGTTCCCCTCTCCATTGTATCTGATCATGATCCCAGGATTACTTCTAACTTTTGGAAAGGCCTTTAAAAGTCATTGGGTACTGAATTAAATTTTAGTACAACTCTTCATCCACAATCAGATGGGCAGTCAGAACGAACAATTCAGACATTGGAGGATATGATACGTGCTTGTTCGATGGATTATCAGGGAAGTTGGGACCAACATATTTCTTTGGTTGAGTTTTGTTATAATAACAGTTTTCATTCCAGTATACAGATGGAACCATTTGAGACATTATATGGGAAGCGGTGTCGAACTCCAGCATTTTGGGATGAAGTGGGTGAAAGGAAGCTGATGGGACCAGAATTGGTAGAAGAGATGGAAAAAGAAGTTCAGTTGATTCAGAAACACATGAGAATAACTCAGAGCAGACAGAAAAGTTATGCGGATAACCGGAGGAAGGATCTATCTTTCGAGGTAGATGATCATGTTTTTCTCAAGGTTTCTCCATGGAAAAGTGTGATGCAATTTGGTAAGAAAGGAAATATGAGTCTAAGGTTCATTGGACCATATGAAATTATGGAGAAAGTTGGAGCAGTTTCTTACCGAGTGGCTTTACCTCCGAGTTTATCTCAGGTACACAATGTTTTTCAAGTTTCAATGTTGAGAAAGTATATGCCAGATTCATCTCATATTTTGAGCCCAGAGGAGGTTCAGTTGGAATAGAATCTCTCTTATGAAGAACAGCCAGTCCAGATTCATGACCGAAGAGAGAAAGTGTTGCGAAATAAGGTAATTCACCAGGTAAAGTTTTTGTGGAAAAACCATATGGTTGAAGAGGCAACGTGGGAATATGAAAATGCTATGAGGGATAAATACCCCCAATTATTTTTATAAGTGAATAAAATTGCAAGGATGCAATTCCCAAAAGGGGGGAAGGATGTAACATCCCAGGTAAATAAAGAATAAATCATTTTCATATTTATTAATATTTACAAATTAAATATTAATTTTACTTTAAAGGGGTTTCTATGTTCGATAGCGTACCCGATACGCAACAGAGTTTCATTGAAATCTTACGTTGCACACTAGTAATAAAATAATATTATTTTAAATGGTAGTTAACACATAGCCGTTGTACCGGCAGGAATGGATAGAAATAACTAAAATATGATTATATATGTTTTTAAATGTTTTTACATTTATCCAATAAAATATAAAGGCTTAAAATATGAAGAGAATTCAATTTTAGGCATTTATACTCTAATTTTCACTAAAGGTTCACTTATCGCCTTTTGATGGAGAACCGTCATTAAATATAGTTTTGGTAACTTTTGAACATTCTATTGGAACAAATAAAACTCTTTTTTAGAATCGGGACATCAAAATTTACTTTGTGTAAATTTTTGGTATTTTTCCGATAAAGTTCATTTTTTTAATGAATAGTGAAAAATGTTGTATTTTAACTCAAAACCTCTTTTTATTCTAATTTATTTATATGATTAGATTATCATTTTAATTGTTTTTAAATTGAAATTAGAATATATTTTTACCATTTAATCCAATAGTGGTCATTGGAATTAAT
This sequence comes from Viscum album, assembly GCA_963277665.1. Taxonomy (NCBI): domain Eukaryota; kingdom Viridiplantae; phylum Streptophyta; class Magnoliopsida; order Santalales; family Viscaceae; genus Viscum; species Viscum album. The sequence continues at coordinate 1,250,524,573 of OY728151.1, read as the reverse complement.
TTCACTTTGAAATCGTACTTAAACTAGTGTCAATCTTTTGATACTTATTGTTTCATAAAAAACATGCTATTTGCTCTGACAACGAGAATTAATTATTAAATTAATTAATGCAACTTATCTGCCTTGAATTGTTTAAAATAGAATTCATTTTTGAATTCGGAATATCAAATATATAATAGGGTGAATATTTGGTATTTTTCTGAAAAACTTAATTTTTTTATGAAAAGTGAAACCACTAAGTGGTACTTAAAAAACTGATTTTTCGTTTAAATGAATTTTTACCACCTCTGTGTTTTGAATTTCAAAAATCCGACATACATGACTGTCATTAAGAAGTAAAAGTTTGTTCAATGAGATTAAAATAATTTTTTGGTGAATAGTAACTTTTAAGTTTTTAATCGCGATTAGAGGTAATTAGTGTAGTTTAAGGTAAAAATAATGTTTTAATATTATGAAATGACCTAGAAACATGTCATACCCTTATTGTATGTGTCATGGCCGACCATTAAAATCCATGGGTCAACTTGGGGACCCCATGGAGCCACTTTGGTAGGAAAATGACGTTAATATCTTTCTATTTAAAGATAAAATAAATATGTCACAAACATTAGTTGTTTTACTAAAACAATTTTTAAGTGGGGTTATACAAGTCATATTTTTTGACTATAAATATTCATTGGAAAGATAAAAAGATTTCCTACATCATGATATTTGTTTTTTAATTTTTGGACATTAAATAAATTAAATTATTTATGACACCATGATGATGCAGCGATTACCTCATTATTTAACGATTTAAATAAAATGAAAAGATAATGTAAAATATAAGACCTACACATGTCAAAAACTTATTGTATGGGTGGGTTTAGAACCCTTATCACCTTATCCTAGAAATACATCAATTTGGGACCTTTAAAATCTGAAAATAATTATATAATAAAGTAATATTATATAACTTTCCAAGAGTTCCCCTCCTCTCCTCTTATAAAAGTCCCACACCTCTACCTCCTTACTCGCACCTCTCAAGCCTTTTGATCGGCCAAGATCTGCTCTTTTTGTCTCTCCACATCCCTCTATTACTCCTAGAAGCCTCAATTTGGGAATAAGTCTTCCCAAGGAAGCCTTTGAGCTCAAATCTAAGAGAGTTACGCGATTTTAAGGTAATGTCTTCACTTGTCTTCTTTTGTTTTATTTTGCTTCTCCAACCCCCTAAACTCTTTTTAATAATTTATTTTGTAAAAACTCCAGTATCTTAATTATACTATGATTTTTTTTATAAGAATAATTAGAGCTACACTTACACACACCTACATCTAATGGTTAATGAACATACTGTTTCTGTGGATGGCGGATTTCTGGCCCACCAAACGATGATTGTTCAATATTCTTTTAACACCTTTAATGGTGGCCATAAAGATGTCACTTTATTTATATATTATATATAATATGTTTATATTTTCCTTAATCTTCTGTATTTTTCATTTATGGCATACCTTTATGGATTCCATTATGGCTATACGCGATATCTTCATTTTAGGAAGTGCGGACTACCGCCCCCTCAAAGTGATTTGATTCGTTAATGCCATATGTGGGACGTATAGAGGATGGATTTAAAGTTATTATATATGATTTATGTTACATATAAATGATTAATATAATTCTGGAATTAAAATATACATACCTCTCATTTAGTTTTAATTCCATTAATATGACATAGAAATGAAAGTAGCGTTCATGCGTACGTACGGCTTACCGTCTCCATGAATGGTGAATTTCATTTCTTACCTATAAATGATTATGTAATATTATAAATACATGTATATACTGGATATATATGATATATATGATATCCAAATCATGAATATCATTCTGGATATAATGAACCTTTGACCACACGAACAACATGTAATTCTAAGAAGTCCACTTTCGACTTAAGAACCAAATATCGAAAAAAACAAACATTATTAACTTAAATGATTACATAATGTTTATAACATGTCAATAAATGATATAAAAGGAATAATTAACTTGTAAAATGTTCTTAAGAAAGTATAAATTAACTCAAGGTTATTATTCAGGACGTTAAAGAACGATCGAGTCAAGTCGGACCCGAGGTAAGGGACTTCGTCTCAATCTCCTTTCATTGAGGAATATTTTTTTTATACACAACTTTCCTTTATACGGTGTATAAACCACATTGAATTTTACTTTTATACAAAAGTAATCTTTTTCTATGAAGCGTTTTACTAAATTACAAAAAGGAATTTTTTTTTAAAGTACGCGGTGACAATGACCTTTTCCGCCGTCACGACTATTATTTGGTCTTTGGCTTCCTCAACAAGCCGTGATGTTTTCAAAATGAAATAAATACCATATACGCTTTTATGTATTTTGGTATTGAAAATGGTTTTTATAATGGATTTTTTATTTCAATATATTTGAGTGATATATTGTGATCAAAGTATGCAAATGTTTTCTTTCCATTATATTTATTTTATGTCTTATGATTTTATAATGGTACTTGGAAATTGGACGGGTGGTTACGTGATAAACCATATGACAGGTGGTGCCGTGAATACCAGGACGGGTGGTTACGTTATAACCTCCAATGCATTGGGTATGAAAGTCGGCCGTATGACTATTCCATTAAGTGATATGTGTGGAAGTCGACTGTATGGTTATTCCATTTAAGTATGTTTATTTCTCAAGTTACATTTATATGTTATGTGATCTTTATATGGGTTATGTGGTAATATTTTGGTTACAAAAGGGTAAGTATTGATCTTTAATTCAGTGAAGAGTTTTTACTACTTCGTAAAGGTGAAAAGTATTACTTTGATAAAGTATACATGGTTTACTTGTTGTTTTGAAAAACTAATAGTTTTCATTCTTTGTGTTTCCCTTACGGAGCTTTTTATGCTCACCCCATGTTTTTTTGAAATGTTTTTCACAGGACTTAAAGTGGAATAGGGTAAAGGATGGGGTCAAGGGAAAGTCATGCTATCTAAAACATGTAACTACACATGTTTCTTTTTAAGAGTTTTTATTTTATTGAATCTTAGTAGAAGTTTCTACTTTGTAATCTTGTGAGATGAAATAGTTATGTCCTAATTCTCTAAAACTCTAAACCTGAAAATATCCTCAATGAGAATTATTCATTTATTTCAATATTAAGTAAGGTTTAAGGATGTGGCCTTATACATGAAATTTATATCGGTGTTTCGCTAGTTACCATGATGATATCAACTATAACTAAAGGAGATAGAACTAAGAACCATTGGTAATGAGAGCTCCATATTTTGTGCACCGTAAATTATATTAATGAGGGTAATTGGTGGGGGATGGAGTTAAAAGATCATAAAATAAATAAATTAAATTCATTATTTTCAAATCCAGGATGGGAAAGTCGAAGTGAGACCATTATTTGTCATGTTGTGACACACATCCTAGAAAAAAGCAGCCCCTATTTCATGGTCCCATTGATTTGAAACATTTCCCACATCCCCGCATAATAAATCCTACTAACGAATAGGCTCACTACCTAGATGGTATCATAGTGACATCCCCTATCATCATATAGAAACTAACCTCCCTAGAAAACACCCGTACCTCATGATAACTGGTGTGATATGTAATCCTTTGGTCATAGTTCAATTCCACTTCCAATAGAAACATCTTCACTCTCAGGGTGGGCTACGACATGGCCTCCAATGGTCCCAACATGACTATATATAGTCTAAAAATGTATCTAACCATACAAGTTCAGAAATTTATAGAACACAATGGAAGGAGAAAAAGGAGACAAAATGATTAATTGATTAAATGTTATTCCTTGAAATTTCATTGTTTGATTCCTAATGGTCTCCACCGTTCTAATTTAATCTCCTGAAGAAAATGATATTTAATATCCCATGAATATTGTATAAATTTTTCACTAAATAAATTTTCTGTTATCCATGGCATATTTAACACACAATGATAAACTAAAACGAACTACAATATATTAATAAGATAAAATTATTTAATATAACTGTTACATCATAAATAGTTAATTTCCTCATATAAATACATGTAATTAAATTAATAAATTTTTATGGAAAGGAGATGATATTTAACCAACCAATATGAGTCTTCCATATGTATATTATTTATCTAACATCGTAAAGGGAGAATATTCACTAGGTTTTTCTCTAGAACAATCCCATGTTCAACTTCAAAAAGTACCAATTTAGTAAAATCATTTCTCGGTGAAGTTCAAGATTATTTAAATAATGAAGAGATAAGATCTAGCTAAACCACAACATAAAACTACCACAAATACCTATTTTATCATTATATATTATCAAAATAACTTGACTATTTTGTTAATATAAATATGATTATATAAACATGTAATTATATACTTAATAAATTTTCATCCATATATATAGTTTTCAAAATTTGATATTTTTATAAAAAAATGAATTTTAATTAAACTTATTAATTTTAAAAAATGATTTCAATGTGAAAAATGGATGAAATTCAAGGTATGATAAAATAATAACATCCAATAATTGTATTAATAAACTACAAGGAATGTTAATTTAAGTATTCATAGTCATTAAAAAATTTAAACATTCTTCTTATTGTATATTATATTCATTTAAATTATAAATTTCACTTATTTGGGGTATTAAAATTAAGAAAATATTATTAATTTAAGAAAAAGTATTCATTCTTACATTGATTTTCAATTGGTTTTAAATTATGATAAAATTATTTGATGCTAAAAGGAGTCATTTTTTCATAAATTTTTTTTATGTGCAGTGTATTTTTATATTAATAAATTAAATTAACAACTATTTTTGAATGATATTAATTAAATATAATTATAATGTATTCAATAATATAAATTAACAATAATACTATGGTTATTACTCGAAAATTATTACGACTAAATTAATTTTTAATCATAATGATAATAAATTCAGGAAATTGTTTTTACATGTTAGGTGCACAAAGATTAAAATAAATATTTATCACATTAATAAAGTAAATATAACATAAAAATTTTAAAATTTATAATAATATTCAATTTTTTAATATGATAAATTCCATTGTTGTTCAGAAAACTTTCTTACATGGTAAATGCTTGTCACCACGATAATGGTTAAAAGAGTTAAATGGTGGTTAAAGTAAGGGATAATGGCAAAATTATCAAAAAAACCTATACCAATTTTATTGGATGATTGTATTATCAACCTCCCTTATCCTGTATTTTAAATATGGCTATTTTTTCCACATTACATGATTAAGACATTTATTATATATAAAAATATATTTATATGAGTGTTACTCCTCTCACTTGTAAATGGAGAGATTCCCCTCCTCACTTTACAAAATATATTGAGCATATTATCTATACAAATATCTTATATGATATATCTCAAAATACCATTTTCACATCTTAGTGGTTTTTCATTCACCAAATGACCATTCTAATAATTCAAAAGAAGAGGTATAATGCTGAATATCCTTGGAAGTTGAAATCCATTAAACCGAGTTCTTTCACATTTGATCCTCCTTCAACCATATACAAATCTACTATAACCATCAATATATAATGTCATTATTATCATTAGTGTACTAAAATTTCAATATTTTGATTGAATAACTATTATCTACCTTCCTTTAATTTCTTTGAAAATTTGAATGTCACTCATTTTATGTACAGACTACCATCTCCATCGAATGGCGATTTATATTTTTAATCACCACATTAAATAATTGGGTTAAAAAAATTAATGAATAAATATTATATTTATAGTGTTAATACAATTTTTAATGGTATTATTATAATTATATTAATAATAGTAACAATAAATGTCCATAATAAAATTTAATCTCCAAAAAAACATGCATATCAATATACTTTTTTAACTTTAATATATTTTTAGAAACAACTTTAACTATATATATTTTTTAAATTTAATAATAATGAAAATATATCTATATAATTATTGAGACTATGAAACTATTTTTTAACCCCTTTGACCATGTCAACATACAAAAACAGTTTTGGAGGAATTGATCGAACAACCCGAAGCGGCTTGGGAGAGAAACAATTATAAAATAAATTAATGATATATAATACTAATGGAAAGTAAAAAATTAAACATATATAAGAAATATTATAATAAATTATTTTATAAACATAATTTTTTTATATAGGAGTTAGACGCGTGAACCAAGTGAGTCAGGACTAGAGGTAGGGGTTTCCCATATCAAATTTCCTTCTTTGAGATATGTTTTTAAATGTGAACCTAAATTAATTAATATTTTGTATGTACTACCTATTTGTCAAGTTATATATATAATTTATTTATACTAATGGTTTTTTACGTTACATCTCTGGTTATTTATTTCATGAGGAATTATTTTAAAATAGTTTATTTAGAAGTATTTAAGTCTTTTACCCAACTCATTTTCTTAAATATAAATATCCTTTATAATAACTGATTAATGTTCCTTTCAATATTTCAATTATTTCCTATGTTCAATATCAACAATATTTACCTTTATTTACAAAACACTAAAAAGGAATATTTTTAATCATTCTATAAGGCATGCATTTTACTTTCCTTTAAAAAGTGTGATTTTTTTTACCATTTACCGCTCAAAAAACATTTCCCACCATTATATCCATTATTAATTATAAATATTCCCCTCCATGATTCATTAAAGAAAATATAATTTCCCTTTGTTTTTTTAATTATCTATTTTTATAAGTTACTATAAGAAACTGATATTAATTTATGTTTTTAAATGATTATATCCAATGCTTTTATTAAAGTATTTTTTAAAGATATTTCACCATACATTAATAATTTTTTTTGATTTAATATAAATATTACCATATGTAATAATAAATATTCATTCTATATATGGATTTTGATGATATTTACAGATGTTTTCGGGATTACATTTTTATTTCTATATGGGAAATAAATAAATTAATGAATAGTGGATTCTATTATATTCTCATGGAATGCATAAGTAAAATATTTCATTATATAATGGTTGGGGTCCTATATATACCTATAATTATTTTTTTTCTATTTTATAACCCATCATATAATGATTTACTTTTTGGGAATGATTGGATTTTCTCACAAAAAATCATTAACATGAATGGGTTTTTTCACAATTAGATATGTGGGCATGATTTGGTTTTCTAAGATTTTTTTGACTACAAATTATTAAGGTTATTCGGAATTTATTTGTCATAACACATTCATATATTATATTTACATGGATGATGATAACTTCTACATGTTTCCAATCCATGGTATATGATTTATTCTTCCATGATGAGCTTTTATCTTATTCCATTTTTTATGTTATATCATTGATTTTTATTATCTCTTAAGATTAAAATTCCTTTTTAATAATATATTTCTCCACTAATACATGTTTTGACACAATTCTATGATCTAACTCACTATATCTCATTGATATTATTCCCTTACAAAACATTTGAACTCAACCCTTCTTTTGTTTTCCATTTCCTAGGGAATTATTTTCAAGACATTCTGTTGAAGGAAGTCTCATGTACAGTATTCAAATGGGAGATGATGAATTCATAATGTGTGATAAGATATTTGTGTATCCTATCTCTATATAAAATATTCATTTTGGGTTATATTATTTTGAGATTATGTGTGAGGTGAATAATTACATTATGATACTGATGAAGGATTTATGTGTTTTCTATCTTGGGTCATTTTAGGTGAGGCCATTTCCCCAACACCAAGGCCTCACACTCCTAGGTCTCATGGATATCCCCACTATACCAACTTATAAAATTTTATAGAGGAATATACATACCATACAACATTTTTTAATAAATATCCATTACAAAAATAAGTTTCTCGATGACAGTGGTGTGGGTTCCAAATTCAAATCCTCCCACTCAACCACATAATTTGGGTTCAAATAGTACTTCTTCAACTAGAAAAAATGAAAGTCATATTTAATAAATTTCATATGAGAAAATAATTATAACTAATATTCCAATTTATGAGATACATCACAATATGACATTATCTAACTTACTAAAGCGTCCAAGAACACTTATTTCACAATTACTGATGTTCTAATTGAGGAGAAACTCAAAAAACACACACAATCACTAATAAAATACTATAATGGATGAAGGATATGGTACACATTATATTTTTTTACACCTTAATTCCTCAAATATATCTTCCATATAAACTAAATCATACAAATCATATACTAGATTGTGGTCAAACCCAACAAATAGTTCCCACATAATTCCCACCAGCAAATAGAGGACCAACATTGTCATCCATACAAGTATTTTAAGGGATCCATTTTAATCATTAATTTATAGATGTTACAGTATTAAAAAACTACTAATGATAAATTCATCAACAATAACCCATTGATGTCAAGCACACCAACTCAAGGAATGTCTTTGTGTATTTCAATGGATCACCCTTTCTAGTCATCTATCTAGGGATGGAAATCAATACTATATTTCACCTAAAGACCGATAAATTCCTAAATTACCCTCCATAACCATGAATTACAGTCTTTATGACACCCTCTAGGTTTGGTTATTCCCTCTTTATTCATTTATGATTTGGAAGTGTGTGTCTTTGATGTTTTGGAGGTGATCTTCGGTTTCCAGAATATTGTATAAATTTGTATGGAGATGTGCTATAGGTGGTGCATGATACCACAGGGTGATTTTGGATATGGAATGGTATAATAGACCATTAAATAGAGTCCTACGAGAAGTATTTTCTAGGGTAATTCCATTTCATTAATAACAATGTCGTGGAACCCGGTTTTAGTATATCTATTCTATCCTAGTAGTCCTTGCGATGTGGAATAGATGTTGTGGAGTTTCTTAATCCCTATGGTAAAGAGGATATGTGTTTACCCTAACATCATTTTTTATGTAGGGTTGTTGTTTTGGGTTCACCATAGTATTTAAGGAGTCCGTGTGGTCTGATCTTGAGCATATGTGGTGTGGTCCCTTGGGCTGCATCATTGCATTGAATTTTATCATGTGGGTATACATACCAAGACACCCGTCTGAAGAAAAACTTCTCCCATCATTTTATCCCAAACCTTATGCACCCAATAGACTGATTTCAGTTACATGAAACCTCATATTTATCATAACCAACCATATTGTTTGGGAGATTTTTTTTGGTGTTTCCACTCCATCCATGAGGTAGGTGTCCCAATAAAAATGTTCTAATTCAGAGATTTATGATGTTTTGTAAAATATACATTTTTTCCTTACTAAATTATTGTTATTGATATTAAAGATGATTTAATTTATTAAATACATTTTTTAAAATGGGTTTTGTTTAAAAAAAATTAATTCATGTGAGTTGTGAACAAAATTCCATTATGGGGGTTTTGGATGTAAACATAGGTCTTCAATCATAGAATAAGTAAGAAATCACTTTGAAAATTATTTAAAGAATTTTACACAAGTTTTATAACTATTTTTCTAGGATCATAACACCTTGGGAACCATGGGTGCATCGGGAATGAACATGTCTCTTTAGCATGTGTAATGAAACTATAGGTTTTGAGATGTCGGTAGACTATGGAAGGAATCAATATCAGTTTGAACCCAAATATATATGGTTCCTAATTTTTTTTATTTCTATTATGTATTCCCATAGTATATATCCAAAATGATTTTATTTTTCATTTATTCGTGGTTTAATTCATATCGAAATATTTCATGGTCGGTTACTCACATGATTATCTTATGGTGTATCCACAGTTTTTTTTTCTTATTCTTATGTGAATTCCTCCATATGCACAGCATATTCATGGGTATGAGGATATAGATTTTTTTATAAAATGATAAGGAAATTTTTAAAATGTTTTATATTTATTAAAATTCATTATAAAATAGTTTTATTTTAATGATAAAACTAGTGTTTTCTTGATATTATAATTTGTATAGATTATTTGGTGAAATCCAACTAGTTGTTATACTCAAGACCTACTTTTTTTCTTTGGTAATTTTAATATGTGTTTTTGGAGGAAAAAGATAAATATAATGGAGTCATGTATTTCATTGTCATCCCATTAGTATTTTCATCTTCATAGTGTGATAGTTTTGTGGTGGTGAGTGGTAACATGGGGTTTCTTCATTGGTTTACCTTTTTACATTTAGGGTTAGTTTTTTGGCATATAATTTTATATCATATAGTTATATTTGATTTCTTACAATATGTAATTTTTTTATTCATTAGGTTACACATGATACGTGTTTTTTTGATGATTTTCATGTTTTCATAAACCATCTCGGGTGAAATATTTGATCGACTCAAGATGGTTTATTACAACATGATATCAATGTGAAGACTCTTCCAAAAGTGTTATGCCACTGTCTGAATTTGGCTTAGAGTCTTTGGTTGATAGTATTTAGGAAGGATTGAATTTTGGTTGTATGTGTAGAATGGTTCCTGGCCAGCTCACTTCCATTTCTAAAATTTAGTTACCATGAGTAGTCTAGGATCGTTTCTGAGATTGAAAATTTATTTTTGAGGTTATTTGAATAAACCATATTTAGGGATTATTTAAATATACATTTTCTTTCTTATAATGTAGAATTTAATACATAGAATCTATAATTAATTTAAATACTCATTTTATTAATGCATTTAAAAGGATTCATGAATTTGGAATTATGTTTTTTTTGTTTCAAATAAATTAATTAGTTATATTCATTGTGATAATTAAATAATGGCTCTAGGAATAGCTCTTGTAAATTCAAGAGAGGAAGAAAATAGGAAATTTATATTAAAAAATACTCAAATTTACCATTTTTTACTAGAAGCTATGATATTCAACATTCATAAACTATGGAAAGTGGGTAATAGGAACGATCAACATTCCATGGATCATGGGTTAGAATATACTATGTAGAATCAACCCATATTCCTTGGGGAAAAAGGACCCTGGGAATCATAGGACTGGCTTGAATGGGTTGAAAGGATCATCAATTTTAAGAAAACTCCGGAGGAAACTATGGTGGGGTTTTCCTTGTAATTTCTTGAGGGAAAGGGAATGAGATGGTGGGAATCTATTATCTAGCCTAACATGTATGGGGATATTACCTAGTATTAAATTAAAAAATATTCAACAATATCTTCTTTACTAAAATATTTTGTGTGGTGAGGACCCAAGAACTTCTAACCTTGGAGTAGGGGGAGCATACAGTTTTAGAGTATTCATGTTGTTTCACTAAGCTAGTATTCCTAGTACCCATGATTATTAAAAAGTATTAATTAATGAATCAGTGATTTGAGATGGGAATAATATATGATATTCGGTCAATGTGGATTCTCTTTTCCCTATAAACCTTAATGAAGGTGGTCAGAAAAGTGTTATGGAAAAGGTTTAAATTTTAGGGAGAAAACGTTTGGGTGGAGCTCTTCTTAGTGTAGCTATTTTCTAGGGTGTTTTTTCTGGATTGAGAAGGAAACACAATTCTATTGAGTTTTCTATAGCACTAGTTTCGGGAGTTTCAATCAGGAAACAATAGGTTTTTTATAAGTGTGGTAGGTCAGGCAGTGTGAAGGAAAATAATTTGGAAGAACCCAAAAAAAATCATAATTATATAAAATATGTTCATCTAAAGTGTTTTTTGGTATGTATTTCCCAATTAATTATGGTTGGATCCATTCTCACCAAGGTTTCAAGGGTTTTTTCTAAATCTTCAAAGGTTGGTTGGTCGTATCCTTAGGTAAAAAGGGATGTGAATGCAACTAAGAAGGAATATAGAAGGTATGAGACTCGAAATAATTATGTATTACAGTATGTTCCATAGGAATATAAAGCATTATTTGATAAATTTATATGGGTATGTGTTTATTATTTCTTCTATGGTGCTGTATTTTTTCAACAAAAAAGATACTCATTCTTTCATATCATCAATGATTGTTTGTTTTTGGGACTTTTTTTCAAAACCAATTTTTTTCTTGTTGGATCTTTATACACCTTTGGGAAAGAGATATAAACAGGACTTTTAATAATCTGTGTGTCTGGTGACTGTAATATTCTTCTTTGTGACATGGTATTTCTTTGTTCTTAATATTGATAAAATGTACATAATCATTTTCATATCATAGATTACTAAAAAATCCCAAATTAACTATTATATTATCTGTGTTCAGTTATTTTCTCTTGATGTGTTCTTTAATGTCTTTTAGAGTGAGTGAGATTATAGATCCAGGAGATTGGGGCCTATTATTCCTTATGTTGGGGGGATCTCATGCTAGTTTTCTGATATGTTCCATGATATTGACCACTCTCTCTTTGGTGGTGTAGTTAAAGAAGTTTTGTGTGAATGACCTGAGGAATTTCTTAGTGATTTTTATGGGTTACCACCATAGATAAAGGTTGGGTTTACATTTGTTTTTCTACCTGGTACGATGCAAATTTCATTGTCATCCTTCCACATGGAACCTAATGATTTTATGGAACATAAATTTCATATTGATGACCATGTTTTTAAGGTACATATTTATCCTAGAGTTCCATGTTGGGAATATCTTATCAAAGTTTTTAAAAATAAAAATTGGGGCCTCATAAATTACATTTATTAACTCAATATAAATCGTGTGACCATTACCAAAATATCTCCATTTCCATGATTTTATGATTTCTTTGTTCAACTCAGAGGGGATCATTGGTCTTCTTAAATTAACTTATTATTGAGATACCACTAGTTGGGGTCTATTAGGATGTCATACCTATAAGATCATTTATGATTGGGTATGGGAATTTTGATTTTCTAGTTATGCAGTTCAATCTAACCGACACTGATTCAATATTTTTGGAATTTATGAACTAAATATTCCAGATGTTTTTGGATTCATACATAGTTGTTTTTAGTATGATATTATGGTGTACTCTATGTTATTAGTGTATTATTATGATCATTTTTTTATCATCCCTATAACCTTGAGACAACATTGTTTATATGTAAATTTTTCCAAGTGTCTATCTTGGATCCAGGAAGTGATGTTTTAGGGGCACATAATATCTAAGGGAAGAATCTCAGTGGACCTATAAATTATATAGGCAGTAATGTCTTGGGATATTGAAATAAATGTGTTTGATATGTATAGTATCTTCACCTTGGACGGTTATTACATGTGTTTATCTAGGAAAATTCAAAGATTGATTTTCCAATGAAATTTTTCAAACATAATGGAATAATGTTTGACTAGAGAAATGGTTTTTAAAGATCTTTTGAGTAAATAAAGGTGAGGTAGAATTCACAACAATTTTTCATTCTTCTAGAACTAGATTAGGGATATGATGTGTTCTATGATTCTTTTTCTACATGATTGGGTTTTGTATATATTTATGGGAAGTATGTGGTGATCTATATATATGGTTAGTTATTACATCATTAGAATAAATAACATGACCAAAATATTTATTTGGAAATTGTTATGTTTTCCTTCAAAAGATGGTGTTACTATATCTTTGGGGAGAATTTTATATTATATTCCTATCGCAAAAGTCTGAAGTCTATTTTTATTCAAATGATCATGAACCTATGATAGACTCACTGTGATGATTTTATCTAGATATTTGATTTTTATATTTCATCCACACCTATGAATGAACATGTGTTAGCTGATGCATTTAACATGAAAATACTAAATCAATCCTTTAATTAATTAGTGGAGGAGTTTCCTCTCATGTGATTTTTCGCTGAAATGAGCATGGGGAAAGAAGATTTTTATGGGAATGTTTTTTATATTTATAAATATTGAATCATCATTTGATGATAGGGTTAGTCTTGAGAATGTGTAAGAAACAAATTTTCAGTGAATTAGTTAAATAATAAATTGTGGAGGGACCTTAGGTGTTTGTTCTTGGTCTTCTATTGATGCATTTTGTTTTTTAGTAGGTTGATCATTCAGATGTCTCTAAAAAATAGTTGATTGATGATGGACACTAGTCATGCTGGTCCAAAATACATAGGATTACCAATATGTATCATAATTTAGAATTACGATATTACTGGTTTGGGGATACTATGTTCAATTAAAAATGTCATTTAATTGTATATGACTTTTGAAGGTATTAAGTAGGAGTAATAAAGGAATGTTGTTGTTTTTAAAATACTTCCCATTTTTATATGAGGATGAGATGATATATCCATGGAATTCATCATTGGATTAAAATAAAATTCATGTGGGATAGATTCAATCTGGGTGATCATAGATCAAATTAAAAAATATTCTCATATTTTCTCCCTATTAGGGAAATGAAGAAGGTAGAAGAGCATGGTATCTTTTATTTCCAAGAGATTGTGAGACATCATGGGGTTCCCTATATGATTTATTATATTAGTAAAATGTAGTTTAAATCTAGGTTCTAGAGATGATTTTAAGAGACAATTGGTTCCCAAATGAAATTAGAAATTGTATATCATCCACAGATGGTTGTATAGATGGAGAGAGCTATTCAGATTCATGAAGATTTTTTTTGAGAAATATTTCATAAGATTGGTTCTTTAAGGAAATATAATCTTCCTATATTTCAATTTTCCTATAAAAATATTTATAAATATTTGATTAATATGGTTCCATTTGAAGCATTCACTATGATTCCATGTAGATCTCCCATATGTGGGGTAGAGTTTGGATAGTGGTCTATGGTTGGATCAAGCCTTTTATAAGAGAAAATAGAAAAATTGTACTTTATATAGAAGGGATTGATTAGAGAATACTGTCTTCATAAATCCTATACATACCATCGTCGGTAGATGTTGTTGTTCGAGGTTGTTGATCACGTTTTTTATTGTTTCACCTCACAAGGGACATCGTTGGTTTGGTAATTAGGATAAGTTGGAACTAAGGCTTGTAGACCAATTTAATATCATTGAATGAACTATAAAGGAGGTGTATCAGTTAATGTTAGTGTCTCTTATTACAATGGTTAATTACATGTTATGTTTTTCCCTGCTAAAGTTGTATCAAGAAGAACATACCCCTTAGATTTAAAGGGAAGACATTAATCATGGGCCCAACATAACTGTATATAAGAACCATGTTCAGAATATATATCTCCAAGATATGTTAGTTTCCATTAAAAATATATATTTGGGTTGTGTACTATGGAAATATAGATGGGATAGAAAAGAGATGTGGGAGTACGAATAATTGCTAAGAAAGTAGTGGATTTCCCTTTTTATTAGTTTAGTGTCTTGAGAAATTTCTATGAATATAATTATTTTATGGTGATGATAATTTTGAAACACTCTAGTTTTAATTCCACTGCATTTTAAGGTTTAAGAGTTGATAGTGCGAGCCCCTAATGTTTTTGACGATATATTTATCTTTATTGGACTTTTTTTTCATTTCAATAGGGAGTTATGTTATGGATCATACAAACTATGGAAATGTTATTTTGGATATAGTTTGGTCTAATAGGATACATCATAGAGTCCTTGGATGATGATTTATGGGGATACTACTATTTTAGCCACAAAAAAATCATGGATCAGATGTTGTGGGTATTCCACTCCGTCCTTCTGCTAATTTTGGAATGGAATGGAGGCTATAGTGTTTCCAAATCACCTAGGTAAAGAGGATATGTGTTCAACTTGTTCCATGGTTTCTTGAGGGTGGTTGAATTAGGTTCACCATGGCATTGATGGTGTCTCTATGGAATGGTCCCTCAGGTTACACCATAGTCTTAAATTTTTCATACTGAGTATAAATATCCATAAACCCCTACGAAATAGTACATCTCCCATATTTTCCTACCAAACCATAGGCTACCAAGAGATTGTTATGATGGCCTTATAGCTGAAATTTTTTCAAAATAAACCCTAGGATTCAGATGATTGATTCTTGGTGTTTCCTATTAGTTTCATATAAAAATTTATTTTCTTAAATAAAATGACTAGGATTGATATAAAATATGATATTATTTTTTAAATACATTAGTTTAATGGGATTTTCATAAAAAACTATTTTGGACCTGTGATGTGTTGATGGAATTCCTTTATGATGGTTTTGGTTCTAAAAATGGTTTCTAATCAAGAAAGGGGTAATTTTCTCTATGAAAATGATTTATAAAATTTGATTACAGTTTTCAAATGGTTTTTGAATAGAATGGAACATTGGGAACCTTTGGTACATCTCGAATGGAAGTGTCTCTTTTATTTGTGTAATTCAACTTGAAGTTTTTTATATTAATATATTGTGGTAGAACTAAATATGTGTTGCATCCATCATATTCTTGGATTTAAATTATTTTATGTCTTGTAGGTATTCCCTTGTCCTAGATACCAAATATTTTCCTTTATCATTTTTCATAGTTTGAAGTATGATAAAATATTTCAATGGTTTGTTTCTCATATTTTTATCTTATGGTGTATCCAAAAATGGTTTTACATATGCTTTACTTATTTCCTTCATATGAATAAAATATTCTTGGATATGAGGAAAAATTCTTCGTATAAAATAATGAGGGATGTTTTGGTTTTACAAATTTGTTTCATCTTGTGAAATTCATTACAAAATAGTTTTATTTTAATGCTAAAACTAGTTTTTTATGGATATTAGACATTGTATATAGTATTTTGTTGAATAATAATGGGATTTTTTATCACAACCTAATTTTTTTCTTTTGTATTTGTTGATTTGGTTTTGTATGAAACAAATAAATGGAAGGGAGTCATGTAGTTCGTCACCATTACTTGTATGTCATCGTCTTTAGAGTTGGATCGTTTGGTGGTGATGGATGGTCGCAAGGAGTTTCGTATTGAATTATAGTAATTTTCATTTGGGATTAGCCATTGGGATTAAAATTATATATATCATTTTTATTTACACCTTCTATTATGTACATTGTTTATTCTTTGTTTAATACATGAGACATGTTTCTGTTGTTTTTATGTTTCTCTCCTTATGGCAGATAATCATGGTAGATTTTTTTGATTAGTCTAGGTTCGTTCTTTATAGTATGGGTATCAATAAAAAATTGATGGATCACCATGAAGCATTAAAATATATTGTAAATATGGGAATCCTTGATCTTCCAAATTTATCAACTCCTTGATTGGGAGAAAGTGGGATAATTTCATCATTAAATCTATAATCACTTAGATTCTATCCTTCTTACTATGAGAATGATGTTGATCGATAAAATAGTCCAAAAAAATATCATCCCACTTATATACAAGAATCAGAATATGATATAATAATCCTTTTATATTATGGTTCTGAAAATTAATTCTCTTACGAGTGAGGTAATGAGATTTAAAGTCAATATTCTCCCACCTCATCTTTTAACACCACTATTGGTGTCTCATATCATAAAATTCATGGTAGCCCCGAGGTGAATAATGACACTACAAAGGTTCTCACAACCAATTTTCTATTTCTTAATTCCAAATGAACCACTAAATAATTTGAAAAACTAAGAGTACCATCAGGATACTAAGAAAAGGCAGATGATATCTCCCAACCATTTAAGACTTTTCCCATCCATTGACATTCAAGACTCACTACCTACTTAAGAGAAATTTATTAATCCCATGATGGTGTGTCTTTAAATATAATCTAGAACCCTCGATCTTCCTCCTCTTTCAAATCAAAATAAAACATAGTGAATAATATCAAAAAACCCCACTCATATCAAAATTACATTACTGTTATAGTATTTAGTATCTCGATTAAGGAATCAATGTCCACATTCCCCTTTACAAGGGTGTGGGAAAAATAAATAAATAAAAATTCATGACATATTCATCCCAAATGATCTACTTCAGATCGAAGTCCTTTTATGAAAATATATCATTTAATATTTTATGTATAGTAAAGATAATAAACATCTCCTCAAATAGATAATGGTTTCATATCTTTAAATAATGTATCACCGTAAAAAATTCAAGGTCGCATTTTGGGTAATTTTTAACAAATGGCTCACCTGTAATAAGAAATAATCCAAACCTTGATCATCCTATATAAAAATACGCTTGAATCCAAAAAATAAAGCTCACAATAAATGGAATATCTAAATACTAGCCCAGGAATCATCTCAATTGATGTTAAAGTGAACATCCATTTCAAATCCCCATATGATCTTCAGAATTTATAACCCCAATTTAATCTCACCCATGTATAGGCCAATTTTTTCAATAGAGATTCAATTATGGATAAATATGGGAAAACTCTTATAATATCCCACCATTATTGGAAATCTCTTAATATAAAATGTATTTGTGGGTCTCCACAAGAACATAGTAACCTAGTTCCTCTTAGGATCCATATAAACACCCATCTTAGACACACCTTGACCCAAGAACATCGATTCTGAGATTGAAAACTAGAATATTAATATCATTACATAAAAATTTTAATCCCATTGGATTTTTATAATTATGTTCAAGTGGACCTCATTCTTCACCGTCATCATGAAAGAGTCTAGGAAATTATCAACAAACCCTACAACAAAGGTGTCAAGGTAACAAGAGAATATTTATTTCAACAATTTCATGAAAATTGAATGGGAATTAGTGATGAAAAATGACATAACAAGATAATTGTAATTCTCTTAAATTATATATATGGTATTTCTGGGATTATTTATTATTTTTTCCTCAACTGATGATATCCCAACCATAGAATTTTTTATAAAACACCCATATCCATTATGATATTTAGAGAGATACTCAATCTAAGTAAATTAATATTTATTCGTTATCATCACTTCATTATTTTTATGACATTAAATTCAATTTCAAGGGATTCTGTTAACCTCTTTTGAAAAGGTAGTAGGTGATTCCATTTGTAAAATTCTCGTGAAAATGAAACCCCTTATTTCATGATCCTCTATTTGAACTTCCAATTCTTTTAACTCAATAAGATCTATTTCATTGTATGGAAGTGGGATGGGGATCATCCCCAAGATTATATATATAAAAACTAATCATCTATAGGGGTGGTGAACTAGAAAATTTATCATGAAAAACATTGGGATACCTACTCCCAATCAAAGGATGATTACCATATGGATTGTATTCAGTTGAATTTAAAATATTAATAGATTAATAAAAATAGATTGAGATAACATTCAAGAGAAAAGGTATTTCCATTTCTCAACATAATTACCAATGACCCCAAAATAATTAGAATTCCCTTCAAGAGAACGAATCGAAACCCCATTATGAAATAAATCAATTTTCACCTTCAAATAAACTATCAATTCCAAAACCAAAACAAGGATTAAGATATCTAAATGAAACATTAGTAAATCCAAAACAATAATTATATTAACAAAAATCACCTAAAACTCATGGAACATTAAATGTTATAATCTCCTCATACTTATGTGGGTGTAATTGTCCATCATTTATGGAATACATCTGATTAAATATCACGGAATCAATAATCTTTTATGAAATAAAATAGTTTTATTTATCTATATCAAAAAAATCACAATCAATAGAATATGAAACAAAAACCATATCTCTCATGATTGGTATCCTTAAAATTGACTCCTAAGGCACAAGATCATATACAAATAGACTCCCAGGTTCAGACAACCTTGACTCTTCTTGATCACATGAAAGATTCCATTAATATTATAATGGGATGATAATCCATCATATGAATCTTATTATCCCTTTTATCCACTATTAAAATATGATCCAATTATATTCATTGTATATGATTTTTATAAAAAACACTGATGGTAGACCAGATTTCAACACCTATAGAATATCATGGTAGTTTCCTATAATTTCTTCAAGGTGTGACCTAATTTCCCACACTAGGGGAAGATAGTTATCTTTCATCCCGACGATTCCACCAGCATAAAATATGACGAATAGTGATTTCTCCCACCATCACCTCAACATGACTCTTCTCACATTATCTTCTGACCATAAGTAGAGCTCTAATTACCATAATAGTTGTAGAGGAACCACTAAAACCCATAAATTCATCCATTTTGGTAACTTGTATAGTACCTATTCAACCACCTCTACAAATGTTGGAATGAAAATGAAAATATTCATAGATCAAATATATGGATTCAAACTCAGTACCAAAATTTTTTCATTGCAGTAAATATTAATGAAAATATCATGGGATATATGAACCCACACAGAAAAGATATTATCATATTCCATCATTAATCATTTTCCCTGATATAGGGTAATAAATTTTTTTTCCTTTTCAACCATCAACATCCCTAGGAATAACTATTGATAAAATATTTATTTGAACTATTACCATGTAAGATCCTTGTCAAAATTATATGTCATGATGGACTCCTAATTAATATTGGTATGTTCTTATTGCATGAATGTTCAATAACTATGCATAAAATTCTCAGTTGTATAAAGATATGAAAATATGTTTTCAATATTATCAATCCTTTATTCGATATCTTAGGGTCCTTGATCATAATGAAAAATGTTTGGATTCTTCTGAGTAAATTATATAGTGTGATCCACCAGTCAGGCTTGACATGGGTCACCTTCCTATCCCAAAGACTATATGGTCTGATAACTGAATTAATGATGGAAGGGTTGACTAAATGGTTAATGTTTGGAATATTCTTTGATTCTCCCTCTCTATAATTCTTATAAGGATTTTTTTGGTGACATGTATGATAAAATAATAAATCAAAAAACATGATCAATGAATAATTCAAAATGTATAAAAAAATCTTCACCTAATAAATCTAGTATAAATAAATAACATGAAACCATATCAAAACACATAATAAAATTTCTAAAATCAAAACAAAAATAATGACCACCAATGGTGATGAGAGGTTTATCATTAATAACAGCTTTCTAGATACTCTTCAACACACTCGAGTAGACCCCAAAAGGTTTTATCTATATTATACTACACAAACCCTATAAAACTAAGATTCTATTATACCATTATTTTAATAAAATGTCATAATTCAACCAAATGGATCACCCATGATATATTTCTACAGGGCACAATGCATTCTCTATATCACCTCGGGATGGAAACTAGTTCCAATGAATCAAAACTAACTAATTGTGAATGATTTCACCCTGAAACTAGAAATAAGAACCTAATGGATTTCAAAAAAATTGTCATGTCCCATAAATATTTTGTAAATATATATGAATGATAAATAGTTTCAAAATAAAAATTAGAACCAAAATAAGTAATTAAATGTAAAAAAATTACCATGTAAATTAAGAATCAATTTATAACAGAAAAAGTAATGTTATTAACAAATATAATATACAAACATATAACACAAAATTAAGAAAATTTTAATAAGGCTGAAACATAAGTAGAGCTCAATCCAAATATCTAATGATCCATATAACTCTCCAAAATAGATTCCTTTATATTACCTATGGCCACCACTTATCCCATACTGCAATATGACAATGGGTATAACAACCCTTCTTTTTTATTTCGCACTTAAACATAAATTATTACATAAAACTCTTCACCTGATTCAATATAGAATATTGAGAGGTATAGTGTATTTTGGCCTTATTAATATTACATTACAAAATAGAATATAAAACGAAACATCTTTATTGAAAACTTATTTTTCAGGACCACAACATTCCTTCGTACTTAGCATTGCATAGGATAACCTGAGGACATGAAAAAGAAAATGGTGAGAGATAAATCCCCGTAAGGGAGTAAATAATGTATAAAATGAAGAATATAGTGCATGTTAGTCAATATCCATATCAATGGAGCACAAAAGGAATACGAACATGAAAATATGATATATCATGATTATCATAACACGGAAATGTGGCAATAACATTTAACATGATATTAGCATGATCCAAGGCTCATTGTGCATGGTGCATGAGTAAAACCTAATTTGACATGAATAATCATGAGTAAACCCTCATTTCACCTGACGTATAATGACACTAATATTTACCCAATGCATTGAGCACTATCAGTGCACACCCTTCTTAATCATTTCATTTCATGCATAATTGTTCCACATAGATCATATCACATGTATTCATTAAACATCCTCATTTATTCCATGATAAAGGAATGTGAAATTAATATATGAAATTCTATAATAAATAAGTAAATATTTATAAAGGTGAATACCCATGATAAATAAATGGGAATGGTATTCACTACATAATTATTTTGTCTTGGAAAATCACAATGCAATTTCGGCAGCGTAACGACGTGACATAAGAGTTCATAAAAAATGGTTGATGAGAGTGGAAAGGGTGTATAATAATATATACATGAAATGGAATGTAATGGGGATAATATTGAAACATGTCCAAACATATGAAATGGATATTATATTCATAAAACAAATGAATTTTTTATCTGTAAATGGGGAGAGAGAAATCCCTTACGGAATTTCAGCATGGTAACGGGTGTACATGGAAATCATTAATGAGAGAGAAAGGGGTCTCTTTTCATTAAACCATAAAGAGGGAAGTATGGGGGAGATGTTAATTAATACCCCATTATTTTTAATTGAACATATAGGGGCACAACAACATAAATAAATTTGGACACAAATGGGAAAGGAAGAAAATCCCTTACATTGAAATGTGATCCCAATGGCTTGGGAGAGGCTTTATAGAGGCTTCATGGGAGATCGGGGCTCATTGGTAGGATTCTATATAAAGGAGGGAAGATATTTGTTGAGATCCAAAGGCTTTTAATGAAGATTATGCAGGAGCTTGTGGTAGTTTATATTGTAAAAGAGAGTCAATTGTTTATTATTTAGGTTTTTAGCACCACAAAATAAACTAATAAAACCACAAACCATACAATGGTTTTTTCCCTTGGTTTTTGAGAAATTGTAGTGGAAAAAATTATTTTAAAAGTTAAATGGCCGAAATTATTAAAATATTAGGCTTGCTTATGGGTAAGTGAGTCACACTCTCAAGGAAATCATTTTAAATTGTTAAAATGTTTTGTAAGTCTTGGATGGTCCACTAAGGCATTCCTAAATAAATGAAATAAACCTATAATCACATTATTTTAATGGTAAAACAAATATTTTCATAATAGACAATTTATATTATTTTATTATATCACTATTGGGTCATTATGATTTCATAAAACACAATATACAATTAAATGGTATTTAATTTTTACCTAGATATTTGACTATCAAAGAAAATTATGAAAAAATCACCATTGGATAATTTCAACATCCAAATTCCCATAATAATATTCATTTTATCTAAATAATTTTATAAATGTGTGAATTTTTTTATTTAAATTAAAAACAAACATTTATTGAAAATTCATGGGTTTTGATAATAATAGATTTCAAACCATAACAATAATCACAACTGAATTCATTATAATTATATTATAATTTATATTCAATAAAAAGTAATGTAGTAATAATATTTTATTAAAATATTATTTAATTTAGAATTCAATTAATTCATCAAAATAGATTTTTTAATTGAAAATTAACTAAAATACAATTTATTCTTTAAAAACAATTTACAAAGTTAAAATAAAAAATGCATGTATATTCTTTATTTTATACAAAAAATAATGAACATAATCATAGTTTTAGGGTCTTATTACATAACCCCTTATAAAACCCACATAAGACCGAAGGGTACGGTCTGCGATGGTGACCGAATTTTGGGGAGGCTCAAATATCATTGTAGATGTGGTAATCTCTATTAACTCCCACTTCTCCCATAGGTGGTTCATCTCAAACTTAACGTGTTGAAGCCCAGCTGAGTAATGGTCATGAACAAAGCCCAGTGACATCACCTCCTTTATGAGCTCCAAAAATTGGTCTTCATATTGGGAAATAATACTGGATGATGCCATCACTTCCTTTTTCTGAGTAATGTAGATTTGTTAAAGCCCTATATTTAAACTAATCACATGATCACTGTTCAATGGCTATATTAGCAATGGTCACAATTCATTATGGTATTTTAAAATCCCAAAGCATAAATCCAAGGAAGTGAACATATAATATCACCATTTTACATAATAATACATTTAATTAGTTCAAGAGTAATTTTCATTAATAATGTTTGGGTCATTACAATCTTCCCCCCTTAAACAATCTCTCCCTCAAAATTTCTTTTTCCCATACTAAATAGATAAATGTGACTGTGCTTCATCGCTTCCTCTAATTCCATCTTTTCTTCTTTAAACATGTTGTTTTTTCGACAACACCTTCGCGAGGGGAATTGTATTATTTTGTAAAACATTTTCCTTAACATCATAGATATTCCCTGGATCCTCTTCATTAGAGAGGTCATTCTCCAATGGTACCACCTCTAGATTGAGTTCATGTGATGGGTTATGTATGTACTTCATCAAGAGTGATACATAGAAGACATCATGTACTTGAGATAGGTTCAGTGGGAGTGATAGTCGATTGGCCACTGCTCCAATGAAATCAAGGATCTCAAAAGGGCTGATGAACCTTGTAATAATCTTTACCTTCTTCCAAAACATCATAAATTTCTTCTACGGTGATATGGGGAGAAATAACATGTCTTCGACATCAAACTCTATGTCTCATTGACGATAATCAACATAGATATTTTGTTGACTATGAGCATCATTGATGTTCTTAGGGATGATCTTAAACTTCTCCACCATTTCTTTGACCATTTTTAGACCTAGGATTTCTCTCTCCCCAACATCAGCCCAAAATTTTGTTGTTCTATCCTTCTTCCCATAAAGGGATTCAGAAGGTGCCATTTGGATGATTGAGTAGAAACTATTATTTTAATAGAACTCAACTAGAGGATTATATTCATCCCATATTCCTTTGAAGTCTTTTGATCATGCTCTCAACATGTCCCCATATGTTTGGATAGACTTCTCAGATTGGCCATCAGTCTGAGGATGATAAGCCATATACATGTTCAACTCATTATTAAGGTCATGTTGAAGACAATTACAGAACATATAAGTGAATCTTGGATCTCGATCGGATACAATTGATAGTGGTACTCCATGAAGCCTTACCATATCTCTTATGTATATCCATTCCAGTTGATCCAATGAGAAATCCTCTTGAATTTCAATGAAGTGTGTAGTCATTATTAGTCAATCAACAATAACCCATATTGAATTATTTCCTTTGGATGTATTTGAATGTATGGTGACAAATTTCATGATGATTTTCCCCCATTTACATGCTAGTATGGGTAATGGTTGCATCATCCCCTTAGACATCAGACTCTCATCCTTCACTCACTAACATACTAAGAACTTTGATGTATACTTAGAGATCGATTACTTTATGTTATCCCACCAATAATGCTCTGAGAGATCTCGATACATATCTATGTTTCCAAGGTGAATAGGGAGATTCCATCTATGTGCATCATTCAAAATTTCTTTCTTTAACTCTAGATTTGATGGGATACATAGTCTGTCCAAAATCTCACAATTCCTTCTTCATTAACATTAAACTATTAGGATTTCCCTTGTTTGATTATTTCCACATTCTTCTGAATTCCCACATAATATTTTTGAGCATCCTTTAACCTTTAAAAAAGATACATTTGAGAATTAATTTGTTTACTGATTGATAATGATCTGTTATTTATGATTACCATGTCTATCTTCATCAAATCTAAGAAGACTGTATCCTTTTAAATTATCATCATTGATAGAATAGTTGGGTCCTTACTACATAGAGATTCTTCCACTTAGTTCTCTTTCCCAAGGTGGTAATGGATTGAGAACTCATAGTCTCTAATCACCTATAGACATATTCATTGGAACATATTCAAATCTTTTTGTGTGAATATATACTTGAGGATTTTGTGATCCGTGTACATTTGACACTTCTCCCTGAAGAGGTATTGTCACCAAATTTTAAAATGGAATATTACTATATCCAAGTCCAAATCATTTGTTGGATAGTTTTTATAGAGAATAATCAATTTTCTTGAAGCATTGGAAATGAATTTTTCATTTTTCATCAACACAAATCCTAGGTCATTCTTTGAAGCATCACTAAATACCACAAAAAGTTCTCCACTTATGGATAGTGTGAGCACTGGTGCATTGATAATCCTCTTTTTCAACTCCTTGAATCTCTCTTCTCATTTATCACTCAAAGAAATCTCTACTCCTTTCTCAGTTTTCTTGGTAAGAGGGTTGGAAAATTGTGAGGAATTTCTCACTAATGAGTGATAATATCCACCTAACCCCATGAAGATAAATATATCTAGTACCGATGATGGCCTAAGACATGTCTCAATTGCAGCTATCTTGGATGGATGTATAGATATCCCATTGCTTTTGATAATATGACCCAATAATGATAACTCCTTCAACTAGAACATACACTTACTGTACTTTTCATAGATCTTCTCCTTTCGCAAGGTGTCTAGTACAGTGCTTAGATGCTCCTCTTGCTCCTCCTTAGTTTTGGAGTATATTAGAATATAGTCTATTAATACTACCACAAAATTGTTGAGGTAATATCTAAATACTATATTCATCAACTCTATGAAGATGTATGGATCATTAGTGTGTCTGAAAAGAATTACAATGAATTAATAGTTCCCTTACCTGGTATGAAAAGCAGTCATGGGGATATCCTCCTTCTTCACCCTTACATGATAATATCCCGACCGCAGATCCACCTTGGAGATGTATTGTTCTCCACATAGCTGGTCAAACAATTCATAAATTTGTTGAAGAGGATAATTGTCATTTATTTTGATTTTGCTTAGCTCAAGATAATCCATGAAAAGATGCTTTTACCCTTCCTTATTCTTGAATATGTGGACTGGTGCACCCCATGGTAAAGCAATTGGGTGTATAATCACTGTATCCAGATTCTATTGTAGTTGTTTGTTCAGCTCCTCAAGAACCATAAAATCCATTCTATATGGAGTCTTGGATATTGGAATTTCCTGAGGTATAAGATAAATTTACAATTCATCATCTCTTCAAGGAGGATGATAAGGAAATTCCTCGAGAATCACATGAAAGAATTCCCTCAAAATCCGAATGTCTTCAAGGATGGATTCTTCCATAGAATCAATCATCTGAGAAAGATACACATGATCATAGGGTATTAACATCCACCATTGAGATGATGCTTATAAAGAAGAGTCATCCTCTTCCTTGAACTTGTAAACAATTGGGGTTCGATTATCCATATGGATAGTGATTTCCCTCTCACAGAAATTTGTGATGGCTCTATATAAGAAAAGCCAATCCATGCTAAGAATTGTGTCAAAATCCACCAGAGGGAGTATGAAGAATTTTTCCTCGAAGTTCAGTCCAAAAATTATGATAGGGTAGGAGTTATTTTCTTGGGATTCACTAATTTCCCCATTTTCCATTCTCACCGACATCAGTACTTCCATGATTTTTGGTGGTGTTGTGATTTTTCAACTAAAATTTAACGATATAAAAGAATGAATAGAACCAGAAAAAAATGTACATTTACTATATGTTGAATTAATAACTAGTGTACCTATCACCACTTCAATGTTGGGATTCACTACGGTGGTATTGATATAAAAATATCTCCCTTCCTACCTTAGAGGTTGTTGGTTGCCACTGAAAACCCTTGGCTTAGGAAATTGGTTTGAAAAGTGCCCTGATTCATGGAAATTGAAACAATGAACTATGTTTTGATGGTCGAAAGGAGCATTCCTCGCCTATGTATCATCCATGGGTTTTCTTGGCAGTAGTTAATGGATAGTTTCTCTTTTCTTTCACACCTAAAGCATTTCCTCAACCCCTATAGGAAAATTCTGGTGTTCTTCTTTCCACACCTTTGGAAAGTGTGGTGCATGATTTCCTTAGTATCATTGGATTTATCCATCGAACCGACAGAATTTAAGTCCACATTACGCTTCATATCCCCATGATACACCTAGGATTTTTTATCTCTATCTCGACATTGAAGGAACATTGGAAAATTTACTCATATCTATCGAAGTCATAGATCTATAGGAATTTCTGTAGGCTAGGTTGTAACCCACCAATGAAGCGGTCAACCATGCATTATGGGGTAACGACGAAGCCGAGGGCGTATTATGCATGCCTTGTGAATTATTCCTCGTATGCTTCAACATAATTGTAGTCTTTTTAATTGAGGTCAAGGAAGTCACCTTCAATCTTAAGTTAGAGGGTGCGAGGAATATATTTTTTAAAAAAACATTTTCTAAAAATCCTTCCATTCCAACACCTCAATCTCCTCCTCAGGCATCATATATTATATCAAGGTCCACCATTGATCATATTCACCCTCCATACAATAAGAAACTATAAGAACCTTCTCTTGTTCAAAACATTGAAGGATGGAGAATATCTTCTCAATGGATTTTATCTATTATTCGGAGATTGAGGGATCAGATGATCTACTAAAAGCATGAGTACTTTTTCTCATGATGCTCTCGATTGCAACTTGTTCTTTCTTTGGGTGGGGGGGTTCAAACGTTCCTCTTGACCCATGTTTCTATTCAAAATATGAGTTAACTGAGTCAGAATCGTGACAAGGTTTGCGATTCACTCTCCTATGAGATTTGGAATCTCATTAGAATAGTCATCAAATTGATCTTGGAATTCATTGTTAGATTGAGTCCTCCTATTACCAGCCATTGTCTGGAATAAAAGGAATGTAAGGGGTAACACATAATGGGAAATCCAAAGGCCAAAATGAATTAATTATAAATTACATTTGTTTCCTTAACTTATGAATTTATAGGCTTCAATCTATGATATCCATGATCTACTTCCCAACATATATATACTTACAAAATTTGTTATTCCCTTAACAATGGTTCATACTAAGAGTGGGAATTTACCGAAGCATATCTCTTGGGAGTTTCATAACCAATAGTTCAATAAGGCCCGTTGTCATTCACCAGTTCCAATTCGAGTCTAGCTCGAAATGGTATTTTTGGGTTTTACTACTAGATACAACTGTGGCAGATCTTCCTCAAACTGATCTTATACAGACAGGGATGTATTTTCTAAATAAACCTCTTAATCATTAATCAAAAAAAATACGGATGTTTTTATTATTCATATTCATATCCCTTATCCTTTCACTAGGGTTTTCTATTCTTAATCCCAAAAATAACTAAACATAGACTCTGATACCAACTATAACAACCTTACATTTTAGTACAAACTTAAACCTAAATTATTAAAAAAAACTCTTAACTTGATACAAAATAGAAGATCGAGAGGTATACTATCTTTGGGGATTAGTAAAATTAAATAAAAACATTGAACATAAAACACAATGTCTTTATCGAAAACTTCTTCTACATGACCACAACATTCCTTCGTACATAGCATTGCATGGGATAACTAGATGACATGCATAAGAAATGAGAGATTTATAAATCACAGTAAGGGAGTAAACAAGGAACAACATGATGAATATAGTGCATGTTATGAAATACCCATATCAATGTAGCACAAGAGAAACATGAACATAAAGGCATGATATAACATGATTATCACAACATGGAAATGTGGCAACCACATTTTACATGATATTAGAACGAGCCAAGGCTCATTGCACATGGAGCATGAGTAAAACCTCATTGTACTAGTATTATCATTATTAAAACCTTATTTCGCATGGAATATCATGATTCCAATATTTACCAAATGAATTGGAGCGCTATCAGGGAGCACCCTTCTTAAACATTTTATCTCATACTTAATTGTGCCACATGGATCATATCAAATGGATTCATTAAACTTCATCAGTTATTACATGATAAAGGAATGTGGAATTTATAAATAAATTTATATAATCAATAAGTAAAAGTGGATAAATTTGAAAACCATTGATAATGAAATGGGCATGATATTCACTACACAATGACTTTGGCTTAGAAAAATGCGGTGCAATTTTGGCATCGTAACGGCATGACATAAGAAATCGTAAAAATGGTTGATGATATTGAAATGGTGTCTCGTAATATGTACATTAAATGGAAATTAACAGGGACATATGGATACATTTCCCAACATATGTAATGGTGTTTATATTTATAAAACAAAATAATTTCTTGGCTGTAAATGTGGAGAGAGAAATCCCTTACGGAATTTTGGCATCGTAACAAGTGTACATAGAAGGAATCAATTAGAGAGAAAGGGTTCTCTAATAATTCTCACATATGTATGGAAGTATGGGTGTGGGTCAAAATCATACCCCAATATTTTGATTTGAAAATAAAAGGGCACAAAAACGTAATTAAATTTGGACAAAATGAGAAAGGAAGAAAATCCATTATTTGGAAGTGAAACCCCAAAGGCTTAGGAGAGGATTCATAGAGGCATATTGGGAGCTTGGGGAAGCTTGGTAGGATTCTATATAGATTATGGTATAGGTTGGTTAGGCTCCAAAGGCATTGAGTGAAGAGGAAGTGGGAACTTTTGTGGGTTTATATAGCGAATGATGGAATTTTTTATTATTTATATTTTCGGCAAGACACATTAATCTAATAAAAACCACAAACCATATCATGGTTTTTTCCAATGGGTTTTACCAATATAGATTGAAAAGCATTATTTTATAAGGAAAATAGCCTGAAATAGTAAAATATTATTCTCTCTTATGTGGAGGTGAATCACACACTCAAAGAAATCATTTTAAAATGCTAAAATGTTTTATATGTCTTGGAGGGTCCACTAAGGATTTTTAAAATATATGGAACAAACAAAAAATAGAATTATTTTAATGTTAAAAAATATATTGACCAAACATTACTTTTGTAGTATTGTATTATATCACTATTGGGTCCTTTTGATGTCATAAAATATAATATACAAATAAACTGTATTTAATTTTTACCCGAAAACATGCCTATCTCATAAAATTATAAAAAATTTCCCATTGGATAATTCTGACGTCCTGATTCCAAAAATAATATTCATTTTATCAAAATAATTGTATATATGCTTGAATTTTTAATTTTAAAATGAAAACTTACATTTATCGAAAATTCATGGGTTTTGAGAAAAACAACTTTCAAACCATAATAAAAATCACAATTGTATTAATAAAATTATACAATTGTTTATATTTAATAAAAAGTAATTTAGTAATAAAATTTTATTAAAATATAATTTAACTCAAAAATCCATTAATTAAACAAAATAGATTTAACAATTGTATATTAACTAAAAATACTATTTGTGCTTTCAAAACTACTTACAAAGTAATAATAATAAAATGAATATATATTCTTTATTCTATGAAAAAATAATGAACTTAATAATAGTTATATGGTATTTTTACATAACCCCTTATAAAACCTACCTAATATTGAAGGGTAAGGTGTGTGATGGTGACAGGATGTTTGGGAGGCTCAGATAACATCGCTCAGGTGGTAATCTCTATTAACTTCAACTTCTCCCATAGGGGGTCTTACTCAGGCTTAACGTGTTAAAGCTCATCTTGGGCATGGTCAAGAGCAAAGACCACCAACACCACCTCCTTTCCAATCTATGAAAAAATTGGCTTCATACTAAGAAATTCTACCTGATGTGGTCATTGCTTCTTTTGTCTAGGTAAATTGGATTTGATAAAGCCCAATATTTATTCTAATCACGTGATCACTATTCAATGACTACATTAGCAACGGTAAAAATTCATAACATTATTTTAAAATCCAAAAACATAAATCTAAGGAAGTGAATATTTTATATAACAATTTTACAAAATAAGCTATTTAATTAGATCAAGACAGTTTTTCATTAATAAAATTGTGGGTCATTACAATGAGAATTAGGAAACACCAACATACAATGTAGTTCCATTACCTCTACATGTATCTTATATAACAATTTATAAATATGAAAAATGGAGTATATAGGTTTTAAGGTAAAGAATAATATTATACCACTATTAATCTATATAATATATTTCTCATATAACACTGTTTTTTCTTGTTTGAAATAACCATATTAAGGAAAACAATTCTGCAAACCATTGCTGAAATCCTTTGGGTTTTAATAAAAAATAAAGATACCAAATTTAGCATGAAAAAAATATATCCATAATGAAAAATTAAAGGAAACATGGAATAATACATATCAAAATGTGAAAATAAATAAGTGAGTAGCATGTAATACTGCTTCTCAAATGACTAAAAAACCTGTGAAATGAGACTATAACATATAGTTTTTGGGTAAATAGGACTCACTATATGATCACTTGATGATATAAATGAACATCACAATTTCATTGTCTCTTGAGGTCTCATCAGTGTCATAATACATCTCATTATCTCATTTAATCTAACTAGGCCGCAATCCCTAGCCATTACACAATATATACTAGGGTAGTTCATTTCCAAGTTACCAACACACACCAAAGGTATATCATGTTAAGAAAAAAACATTCACATACACAATAAATTACCACACTTCATAATCAATGAAACATCATTCATAAGGGAAAATATTTATTGAATCATTTTTTTGAAACTACTTTTTACCCTAATTTGTTTTGTAATGACCACTCTTTAGAATTTAATGTTAATACAACACATTCATATAACACAATGAATGAGCATGAAATATCCCATAATAAAACATCAAAATAAACATTCAT
Source organism: Viscum album (assembly GCA_963277665.1). Classification (NCBI taxonomy): domain Eukaryota; kingdom Viridiplantae; phylum Streptophyta; class Magnoliopsida; order Santalales; family Viscaceae; genus Viscum; species Viscum album. Next base: position 1,250,491,942 of record OY728151.1, on the reverse strand, counting down.
CAAAAATCTCAGAGGAAAAATAGAAAACCCTGTGTATACTGAAGGAATGATTTGTCAGGTAAAGATATGCACCAAATCTATAATGAATCCATCAAATTAATTTTAAATCGAAAGGAATATGAATTATGGATACTCAAAACCATATAAACCTTATAAATTTTCATAGAAACCATCTATAAACCTCATTTCATCCACCATAGATAACTAGTGGAAAATAACCTGATGATGGAAAATAAGGTATAAAAAGGCAGAAAGAAGAGGATAAGTCCAACATATATTGGGATTTAAGTTGAAGAATTAAACTAGAAATGAATGAGAAGCAATTTATAAATAAAAGGAAAAATATCATTATGAAATGGGAACCTTATGTCGTATGAATGAGATGGGAAAGGGTTGAAGTGGGATACAATAACATTAGGTATAATAAATAAATTCCACATTTTAAAATATAGGTGGTCCATGTCACATCATGACCTTTATATGTCATTACATGATGCACCTCCAGAAAAATGTTACCTCCTCTAGGTTCATGTCACAACATGACTGTTCCCCATCACAGTTTGATGAATCTTGATGTAAAATAGGCATAATACCTGGGTGCAGTCATAGTGTGACCCTCCTCTCATCACAACATGATGCACCTTCTTAAAAGGAACCCCAAATACATGTGATGTATTTTGTTTTGGAATCCCATGGTCATATAATAATTCATGTTTCATGAAAAATACCTACACTACTAGGGTCGGTCATGCAACAACCTCCATTGGTCCCGGTGAGGCCAATTGCAGTCCTAAACAATAGCTAACCCAATATGTATAGAAATTACCTAAAACAGGGTAAATAGGGAGTTGGGTTCAAAATAAACAAATGATTAAATTAAATCACTAAAAAATGAATTGTCTATTTCATAGTATATGTAAATTATATAAGGAGTAAGTCTTCCATAGAAGAAAATTTTGGTTTCTTAGGGCCTCCTATGCTTTAAGAGAGTTATTCAATGCATGTTCAGGAAATTAAAATTACACGATAACTATGCTGATAAACGGTAGATGATTTTGGTTGATAATATAATATGTGTAGGGTATTTATTGGGGTCCATGATGAGTTACATGTATCCTTGAAAAAACATCTGAGGTCTAGTATTGTTTTCTTGAGCGACATAGGACTAGGGATAATGTGTGGGATGGTTTTACATCTCATTAAATATTTGGAATATCCAATTATGTATGGATTGGATTCATGTTATGTATTATAAGTTTGATAAGTCCTATTGGACTAGATATGGTGTTTAGGGAGTTTTTTATAGGTAACAAGCTTGAGAGATCTCTAATAGGAGATATGAGATGGAACCCATGTGATGGTTGTTTCAATTATCTTGATGGAATTACCTTAGGTTTCCAATGGGATTTGTGAGAGTTAGTTTGGGAAATCCTTGGTTAGAATGAAAGATTTGTGATGAAAGTATTAGAAGGTTTTTTTTTCCATAAGTGCATGTCCTGGGTCTGGTACATCCTTCATATTGTGGGAACTCCATGGGGTGTTGGGTATGAGTTAGTTTCTATGAGTGGAGATCGGGTTAGGTATATGGAACCTAGTGGATTCCCTCATATGTAATATAGTAATTTCATTTTCTTTAGTATGTTTTACTTGGGTAGGTAGGTCTTTCTTGGGAAATTTAACATTCATGGCTAGGTGGGTGGTGTATGTTTGCGAGACATAATGCATGGAAATGTGTTAAAAGCGACAAATTATAAGTTGGATACATAATAAGATGATAAAATTAGAGGTTGGATATGATATGGACCTTGGTTATGAGATCTGTGGTGAGTATTCTAGTTTATTATATAGAGTCAGAGTCCTGAATAGACCTATAGAATAATAGTAAATTTCAGATGATCCTTGACAAGGATTGATGTGATGCATCACCCCGAGTGACATGATATTGGATTTCACTATCCTTTGTAAGTGGGTATTGGTTCTGAATGTGATGGTAGGCCTCACCCTGAGTGAGTGTTCGCTTGCATAGATCTATCTGACTAAGAGTATATAGTTCCGAGATGTGATTTTGAGACCCACCATGAGTGAGTGGACTACAGTTGATGTGATGTGTCATGGGAGGGATGTGAGGCTTCACCCTGAGGGAAGGTGTGCTAACATGGATGGCTCCATGTGATAGGGTATTAGTCAAGGATTTTATTTTGAGTTACAAACTAAATTATAGGAGAGTGGTATCTATTTTTTTGAAATAGGAAGTTATATACCTCACACTGAGTGAGAGTGTGGTTGTTGGAGAAACTATATGAGACTAGTTATGAGATTTAGATTCTATGTGGGACTATACATTAATTGAGAGGGTAAAGGTTTTTACATGGCTTTATTTGACTATGTTTTGGTATGAATCCCTCCCTATGTGAGATTGTGGTGTTCATGAAACGATATAACACTCTACTCTTTGTCATAGAGTATGGGTCTGGATTTTGGAACATGGATACATCTTCTTCCAACATTATCCGATCAAAGTAGGTTTAGGTTTTTTGGTGACCTAGTTTTTGCATGATAGACTACTATATATTAATGCATTATTTATATTATTTTTATTTAATTTCCTTTTTCATAAACATGTATATGGTTTCATATAATAAATACACATGGGGAGACCCTACTGAAATGTATTTATCATTCTCTTTATGGTCACCATGGTGTCTGTTTCAAAATTATGTATGTTATAACATTCTGATCATATTTTATGAGGTGGATTATGTTGGAGAATCTTGAAAATGCTTTACAGATGGTATTGATATGATTCTTTAGTAAGGTACTACATCCCCCATTTATTTTTATTCATATATTTATTTTTTATTTGTGACCATCTTGGTCAGTGGTCTATTAGGATTTATGATTGTGTGAATATATATTTATTTACTATAAATATGATCTAAAGTTGATTTATGAATATTCTAATTACCTTTTATATGGATGGTGTTTAGTTATTTTTTAATTTATATCTATAATTTTTAGGGCATAGTATACCCAATGCATGGTTTAGGACCTTACCGCTAGTCGACAGCCTCTAGCATATTAGAAGGAGAATATGAGGATTTGTGTTTCACTTCGTAGGATATTTTTTAGTGATTTTATCTGAGGAATTACAATTTATAACTATATAATCTTTTCATTATTCTTACTATACTTGGACCGGTATATGAAAATAATAATGTGGCATAGATTATAATGGAAATCGGGTTAATGAGTCATGATCACCAAATCCGGGGAATGTCTGTGTAACTAGGGTTATAAGATTATTTATCATGGTTATAATTATTAAATTTATGGAATTTATTAAATTTTTACATGATTATTTGATATCAAACTTTTTTTCATGGATATTATATTTTACTAATAAGAAGTTCATGTACATGAATCATTCTTGTAATATTAGAGTTATATAATATTTGTGGGCATTTTTTCATTGATTTTATAAATAATATTGGGTCATGTAGTTTATTGTATCAACGTCAAATTATATAGTGTTTTAATTTTAAAATTTCTATTGGAATTATACAATTCTATACCATGGTATTTATGATGATATGTTACATTGATATTTTCATATAAAATTATCTAATTATGATTGTATAGTTTCTATATATATATATATATATGATGTCCAGAAGCCCTTAGTGAATATGTTTCAGAATTATATACCCTGGTGATGGTTTTATATTATTAATGTCTACCAATAATTGTTCTTAATGTGAATAGGTTTCCCTAATGAGTTCGATTCCCTTGAAGGGTAGATAAATTCATGTGGAGTTCCTTCTGATTTTGTGATGCAAATCAATTAGAAAGATTGTATTAATATGGATGTGTTCAAAATCCATGATCAATAGAACAAAATTTCTAGGTTCGTTTGTTGTTTTCAAGGGGATAATGTGAGATGATCTTAGATTGATAAATCATGGAGAAGTAATTATGGGGTTATGATTTCTATTTTTAGAATGATTCCTAAGTGGTAGGTGATCATGTGGTTGGAAATGGTATGTGTGAGGTTCCATGAGTTTATTAGATTATTAGAACTGAGTTTTATTCTAGGGTTATGCATTGATATTAAAGGGGTAAATTGGTATTTCATTAGGAATATGATCCATTTATGAGTGGTGTGAAAACCATGTGATCATGGGCCTGGTTATGAAATTAAGTGACATAAGATCATATAGCATTTCTGGTTTAGCTGATGTTTAAATGTATTGTGTAATATGTACTAGTGAATTTATCTGTAGAGGTTAAATATACTTGGGAAGAAGAGATTTAGTTTTGGAATGTATTTTCTGGGAAAATCCTTGATGTGTGAGAAAACATGTGTTGTTGTTATTTTTGGTGCATGTTTGTTTCCTAGAATGGTATAAAGGGTCATGTATGGGTCTTTGGGGAACTCTTTGGTTTCTATGGGACCTCAAGTGGTGAAATAGAGTTGGTATTATTGTGTGATTTCCCATTATTTTTAGCTACATGGGTGAGTCCTGGGACTTGATCATGTTGGTATGTGATCACCTTAAAGTGTGATAATGTAACACCATAAAGAGTTAATGGTTTAAAAGACAAAAATTTTATAACCATGTTAGTAAGGTGAACCATTTTTGGGAACCCTACCTAGTTATAAATCCCGGGTTAATAAATGATAGTTTTTTGTTAGTGTTATGATGTGTAACTGCTTTGGAAGTTTTCTAGGTTATGTTTAAATAAGGAGAATGCATACAAAAAAACATGTGTGTTGGTCTATAGGGACAACTATTAGTCTGATGATCCATTCAGCCATGTGGGTGTTCCCCAAGGAGGGGAAAATACATGTCTATGGGGATACTAGTGGCACCTGGTGAGCAAGAGTCAAATGATACTTTTTTGGAGTTTCATTATTATTAGTGGGGGATAGTTGTTAGTGTGGTATTATAGAGGTACCCAGCTATAAGTGTGGTGGAACATCTTGGGTTGAAATGTGGTCTCCATAATAGGGATTTTTTTCTCTGGGGAGGGGGGTGGGGTTGTAACACCCTATAAAGTCAATGGTTTATGAGACTAAATGTTATTATCCATGTAACCAATGTGACCATTTATTTTCATGAGGCTAGATGATTAGAATTCAAAATTAATGTGAGGGTAATCATGAGGTAGTTTATAGATGGGTGACCTCCATGAATGTTTTTTGGGGTGTGTTTGAGTGATGATAAATCACCTTCAAATATGTGATATATTTTGAAGATATCAATTGGTATGATTTTTTATTTGATAATGTGGGTTAGCCCTGGAGTGGGGAAAACACATGCCTGGGGGGAAACTGGTGGCTATTGGTGGGATAGGAAATGATGGTATAGTTATGTAACTCTTTCTACACTATCAGTAGCTCCTAGTTATTACATATAAAAATTGAGGTATGGATATTTTTTTATTCGGTTAAGATTTAAGACATGATGAATTTGATGATAATCTTATAGCATTGTGACTCATTATTTTAAAAAGGATGGAAAGTGTTCCTATAATGAAATTGGAGACCTCGTAGATGGATTAGTGTGTTGTAGAAGAGAATATCTGAGCATGATCCATGATAGGGTTTTTTACGTGTAAAACCTATCATGACATGACTTCTCCAATGGGAGGTAAGGGACATAAAAGTGTCATGCCCTTCCTTATTCAAGGTGGATGAGATATAATGACCCCTGATTCCGCCTTCAGTTGGCCCTAGAGTGGTGAATAGCAACAAAGGTATAAAATATCACATGAAAGGAAGGATTTACCCTTTTTATAGAACAACATCAGGAGATAAGATAGTTAATCCCAAAAATGATAAAGACTAAAAGTAAAAGTAAATCCATGAATCGATTCCCACATGTATGTTCAAAAGTAAAACAGTTATAAGGAATGAAAAAAACCCAAATATTGTACTAAAAATGAGAAAGCTAAATGGTAATAGAAACTATCCCGATGCTAAGTTATTAAGGTCCAGCACGGTCCTAAAAGTCCTCTTAGAAACCTGAAAATAGTTTTTACATACAGAGGGTGATCATACATGTATACTCGGTAGGAAAACTGAAACAGGTTTTTCACAAGTGAGGGAACATACAAAATTCTCTTGGAGAAAACTATAGAACATCAACACCTACCAAGGAATAATAACCAGCCCAACCACACCACAACACACTCTCTCATGTAACGCAAGTCTTGTAAAGTAATAATATAAGAAATTTGACTTTTGGGTACCCTTTAAAACACTTTCCCACATGTTAACTGCTTAGTCATAATGATCTAACATGTTGATGCTGCCACTCTTCCCACACGCAGTCCCACTGCCATAGCCTTCCCACAAACACCTGGGCCTCAAACCACACACAAGAACGCCCACAGACACCTGGTCCACAATAAAACCCCCACTCCTGAAGACACCTTTTCCTCGACACCCACCTCCAATCCTGAAGACACATGGGCCTCATCCCAGTGATACTTGAGAAAACATACCTGGACCGAAAACACCTAAGCCCCTAGTCCAAAACAAACCCTTTCCAAAAGAATCATGGACTCTGGTAATCCTCAATCCATTACAGCTTTCCTGGATATGCCTGAGCAGCATGATCTGGAAGAGGGCGTGAGAAAAAAAATCACTAACCAGCCATCCGTCCTCCCATCAGGATGTTGGGTAAGATACCATCCCTCATGAAATGGTGGTGTTCAGAACATGGTGCTCAATAATGGTGAGGTACATATAGAAATCACAAGGAACTACAATATATATGTGTGTGTTTGTTTTTGTGTGCGTGTGTAAACAATCACTCATTCCCAACCTACGGGTTTCACATGAACAGTTAACAAGACTACACATGCACCACTTTTGTTGCTACCCCTACATGCACAACAACACAATAGCCATTTCCAAAGAATAACTCATCCCCATTTTATTGAAATTTCCATTTATTTGTATAGGGGGGTTCACTTAAATTATTCCAACACTATCGGGAATCTAACAACTGTAACCACACCAAGAAACCAATAAAACCAAATTGTAGTCCCACTATACAACAGCACAATACTATACTTGCACTCCCACTGCACATCCCCATTCATCAACTAACGACTATCATTCTTCAAAGTAATATCACCCATTACTTATCTCTAAACCTAGACCTACAACCCTGCTTCCCAGAAAAACCCTCAATGTAGTCCCACTACATAACAAGTCCATAACCACATAGAATTCCCACTACTAGATGTCACCTTGTGACCGCAACACAACATAAAAGAAGTTCAGTTGACAACAAGTTCATCCATTCCAAAATCAATTAAACACTCAAACTGAGACACTAACACACAAAGGACAGTCCCACTACCTAAATGATTATCCATTCCTCAATTAATAGATCTCTCATAATGAGGCACCAACACACCCCATTGTACCACCTCACATACCATGACCATAGATCCGATACCAGAACACACAACACATAACCACAACCATAAAACCATGTGTGTTCAAATTTAATCGACATGGGTTCTTTAATTTCCACTATAATATAACATGGGTGATGAAAGAACAAGTTTAACACTAGGGAATCATTTTATTTATCTGAGTGAACATGATTAATTAGATGTCATGTTACATATGTGCATCAAAATATCACAACAAAACCGAACACCAGTGAACAAGAAAAGACCACCAACGTTTATCATTTTCAAAAGTCATATATCCACCACAACCAAAAAATGATCGTAGATAACAAAATGAAATATGTGTCCAACAACAAACCACACCCTACCCATTATTTTATATATATGTCTTATCTTTTGATCATATTAAATTATTGTGTATTTATCCTTTTAATAAAGTATCCAGTCCTTCCTCATAAGGAATTATTTTTATACATACCCTTCGTGATGAAAAAATAATGAGAAGAAAAACAAAATGCATATTTTGATGATCAATGGTCAAATTACCTTCTTACACAAAGAATAGTAGATGGTGCGACTTGCTGGAAAAACTCCAAGGCTAGGTAGGAAGGGCTCCATCATGGGTGCATGACTCATATATAGACTAAGTCTCCAGGTTCACCAAGAGAAATTAAATTGAATAAGGAAGAGAAGATATCAGCTTAATAAGAGACCATATCCTAAATTTAGGGTGACCATTTCGATGTACATAAATGTCACATCATGTCTCAACCACAGGGTTTGGCAGTTTCACACGATGGAATAAATTGAGATTTAATAATTTCCCTCATAAATGGTGGAGATAGAATAGAAGATGACAATGAGTTGATAAATTAACATTAAATGGAGAAAAACACGTAAAAGGGGACAAACTAGAAAAACATGAAATGAGTCACCGATGGGTGAGTCACCAACGATGATCCACTAACGCTAAGCCACCGATGTTGAGCCACCAATGGGTTAGCTTCCGATGGGACACACTGATGCCTAAACCTACTGATACCCTGACCTACCAACACAGAGCTATGGATTCCTTGAAAAACCGATGCTAAGCTATTGACGCCTCGACCTACTGACGCCCTCACCTACTGACACTGATGCCCTCGACTCACTGATGCTGATGCCCCTTGACTCACCAATGCTTGTGCCCCTTAACTCGTAGATGTTGACATCCACGATTCACTGAAACACTTTCATTCTGAGGAACTGACATGCGGATGCACTGACATGCCGATGCACTGACATGCTGAATGAAAGACTGGAAATTTGGAAAACACTTTAAATGAGCCACTGAGAGCCCTTAAAACACCTCAACATAGGATTTTTACAAAGTAAGGTCTACGGGAAAATACAAGTTATTTCATCAAATAACTCTCAAACTATTCTCATCCTTTATAATTTAAATCTATCCCAGAAGAAAAGAGTTCTGAACAACCATCTCTTAAGACACCCCTCACGAGTAAAACACCCTATGTAAAAAACTAGAGGGGAAACCTCAGCATCCAGGAACACCACTATGACATATATATTGTGAAAATTTGGGTAGACACTAAGTCTCCACTCCCTAGGAAATCAAACAAACACCAAGGGTCACAAAGTCTAGATACATGGATTAGGGATCTCCTTCTTCCATATCAAGATAATGTACACTTTGGGCGGCACTAACTCACCTGCATGGGTTTAATCGCATCAAAATTAATGTATCTAGATTAGGGGTCAAGTTATCCACTCTCCATAGTCATGAATTTTAGAAAAAATCATATAACATGGAAAGAACGTATCATAATGCAAGAGATATCAAACATTACATCATAAGAAAGGCACAAATAAAACAAAAGAGTAAAACTCAGAATAGCTCTAGGTACTGGGAACACATATGTGCCACACATTCTTAGGTACTCTCATTGAGGCCACCATGAATCTATAGGAAAAAAACCAAGGGAATGGTCTATCCATGAAGAACCTTATCCTTATGATACTCAATTCTCATTGGTCTCTCCATGAATGTAACATCACCCTTAATATCCAACACTCCCCATTCAAGGATGTGGGATTCATCATGTAGATACTGATAGTGCTGAGAGACATAGAAGATGATGTGGATCCTTTCCAATTGCAGTGGAAATATTAGCTGATATTCCTGCTCACCAACTCATTCGAACACCTAGAATGGTCCGATAAAACTTGGAGAAAGTTTTCTCCCCCTGTAAAACCTCAGTTTTCTAGTACATAGGTGAACAAAATGTACTTCAATACAAGGATTTAAACAGGGCCATGGCAATGGTGGAGTGACCTCTATTATTGTAGGAAAACTCCACCAGGGGGAAGTGTCATACCCATGATACTAAAAAGTCCATAACACATGCTTTCAACATATCCTCTAATTTCTGGATGGTCCTCCCTATCTTCCCATCCATTTGAGGGTGGAAAGCAGTGCTAAGAAATAAATAGGTTCCAAAAGAACATTGTAATCCCTTCAAGACTTGTGAAGTAAAGTGTGTATCCTGATCCTAAATAATGGATCTTGTAATTTTGTGCAGCCGAAACACTTTACCTACATACCTTCGTTCTAAGGCATCCACTACGCTTGACTCCTGAATCACCAAAATTGAGTTGATTTAATCAATCGGTCCACCACTACCCAGATGGAATCACAACCTCCATCATACCAAGGTTGTCCTATAAAAAATACATTGAGATATCATCCCACTTCCACTTGGGAACACCTAAGGGTTGCAACAAACCGCTGGGAACACATTGTTCAGCCTTCACCTACTGACGCATGAGCCACCGTAACACAAACTCTACCACTAAATGCTTCAATCCAATCCACAAAAAAGGACCTCTCAGGCCCTGTAACATCTTGGGGACTCCTGTATGTACCTCTAGGGGGAGTTATGGAACTCCCTGAGAACTCCCTCACACATCTCCAATAGGAAAAACTACTTCCCAGGGAACAACATCTGATTATGACTATCAGTGGTCCATCATTCTGGTGCATCAACCTGGATAACATGATCACACATCCCTTCAGCCACCAAGTCTCCCCACTAAGTCTCCTCCACCTGTTGTACAAAGGAACACATCATTTTCATCTGAAATAGACAGCCTCTAAAATCCTCTACTCTCAAGCACAAATGTAAATCCTCCAACTCCTCCATTTCCATTCAAGATTATGTGGACTCTAAAACTACATCCTTATGTGAATTCCTTCACAAGTCATTGGACACTACATTCCCCTTTCCTAGGGTTTAAGATATTTCAAAGTCATAGTCATTAAGAAACACCATACACCTCCACTACCGCAAATTTATGTCTCGTAGGGAGAATACATACCTTAAGAACTTGTGACTTATGAAGACCACAAAACATTCCCCAATGAGGTAATGCCTCTACAACATCATCATGAACACAACTGTTGCATGTTCCAGGTCAGTTGTGGAATAGTTACATTCAAGATGAGATAACTACCCAAACCCATACAAGATCACTCATCACTACTGCATTAGCACCCAACACAAGCCTAAATTGGAAGCATCATAGAACACTTAGAATGTCACCCCTTTTGCTTGAAACCTCGACACTATGGCACTAACCAGCTTACCTTTTAGATAATTCAATGCTACCCGGCACTACTCACTCCATATAAATGCCGTTTCCTTTCTGGTTAAAGCATTCAATGAATCTGTAACTCAAGAGAAGTTTGGTACAAACCTCCAGTAGTAACCTTCCATACCTAGGAAACTATGAACCTCTTCCACCTTCTTGGGTGCTTCCAAAGAAGAAACCTCTTCGACCTTCAATGATTCCACTTCTATTCCCTGATGGGACACCAAATGTCCAAGGAAGTGAACCTCTCGTGTCCAAAACATGCACTTAGACAACATCCAGTAGAGATGGGGGTGTCAAAGGACCTCCAAATCCATCCTTAGGTGCTATGCATGATCCAACTATGATCTTGAGAATATTAGGATGTCTTCTATGAACCCGAACACAAACAGGTCCAAGTACTCATAGAATATAGAGTTCATGAGTCCCATGAACACAGCTGGTGTGTTTTTAATGCCGAACGACATGACCACGAACTCGAAGTTACCATACCTGCACCTGAAAGTAGCCTTCAGGATGTCACCCTCCTTCAACCTCAACTATTGATATCCAAACCATAGGTCAATCATAGATAACCAACCTTATCCCTTAAACTTGTCAAAATGGTCTTCGATCCTTAGGAGGGGGTAATAGTTTTAGATTGTTACCTAATTTTTTCATTGGTTGTCTATGAACAGCCTGAGACCACCATATTCCTTCTTCATGATCAATACTGTAGAACCACATAGAGACACAGATGGTCAGATAAAACCCTTCTTCATAATGTCATCAAGTTGAGTCTGCAACTCCCGCAACTCTGAAGGATCCATTGGATAGGGATACAATGAATTCAGACAAGCACCAGGTTTTAAGTCTATCCTAAAGTCAACATCACGTTGAGGGGGTATAGTCACAAAATCATTGGAGAAGACCTCCAGGAACTCACTGATAATCCCCAGAGCATCCACTGTCACTGAGTCTGCGTATTCCACAAACATCTCATCTAACAATGAATGAAGGGGCTCCATACACTGGTTTCCCTACATGAAACTCTGCTCGCCAAAGAAAGCTACACGATGGATATCTATAACTGAGAACATGAACCTTATACAGAAGCATTAAAAAATAGCATGCATAGAAAAGAGACAGTCTATGCCTAGAATGACATAATATGGCTGTATTTGTAGCAGAAGAAGATCACAACTAGATTAATGTGGCCCCAACATCAGTCTACATCATCAACAAACATCAAAAAAGATGGGGTGACCTCCAACTGGCGTACTCAATACTAGGTGAATGTAAAGTCTCTATACATCTAGACCTAAGGAATGGGATAGAATGGGTGCCACAAAGGAGTGTGAATCTCCGGAATCAAACAAATAACATGAAAGTGTAATAGATAGGCTGATCGTACCTTGAACAACTTCTGGCCCTACGAAAATTGCTTCCTCTGCGGCATGCAACTTCCAACGCCAAACTCCTTTTCACCTAGTCTATCATCCACCTCACAAACCATGCCCTATTCGAGGACCCTAAGAGGAACCCCAAGTTTAAATACAACCATCACTATTTTCCCTTAGTGGATCAAGAGCTCGCTGCCCTTACTACAGGAAAGGCCTTGATGGAGACTGATGCTACTGTGGTGGGTGCTTAAACTACCCACCCACGTGTACTTCACTCTGAAAGTTCACTAGTTCTGATAATTCACATGGATTCCACAAATATAGCACCTCACTAATAGTCCAACGGAGAAAGGGCAAGGACCAGGAGGTCAGAACTGGAACTGTTGGGGCCTACTCTCCACTGGTCGAATCCTAGAAGGCCCTGATGTTGGAGACCTTCTATAGATGGCCTTAACCTTTGATGTGCTCAGTTGGATCCCCTCTCACAGTACACCTCCCAGTGTGTGCATCATCTCCACTACTTCATCCTTCTTCTAAACATCTAGGTACATTATCATGGTAAAGGGAGTAAAAACATACTGAAGTGAGCGTCATAGTGACCCCTATAAGAATCTTTCTAGGGTCTCCTCATACGGAAAGAGATATGGTGAAAAATGAAGTAGATCCTTGAACATGATCCCCGGTTACCTCCCTAACATACTCTCTTGATGGAGAGAGAGAAGCTCCTTACACTTCTTGGCCTTCATCATTGATGAAATGAATTTCTACCTGAACTCCATTTCAAAGTCATAAGACAAAACCTTAGTCTCCTTTTTCTCCTTAATGTAAAGCATCCACCACTAACGCGCTGCTACTCGCATCTAGATCACAACCAGAGGAACCCAATACTCTATATGTTCCCAAATCAAGCTGAAAGCCATCACCAGATCCTCGAGCGAGTACTTCGTCTCCATGTCTGAGACGCTGCCACCGTACTTTTCCTAAGTCTGCAGCTGGAAGGCACAAAGCATCTTCTATAACTTGTCATCATCCTCCTCCTGATCGAACCTTTGATGATCTTGTAGGTTAACCTACTGGGCCTCGACTACCCATACTACTCATGGATGACATCTAGGTTCCATATATGAAAAGGAAAACAAGAACTCTTATGCCCGGGTAGTATGGAAAATTTATGTTTTTTATTTTTCTTGAACTATTTAGTTATTTTAAATTCCCAAACCCCCTAAGACAAAGAATAACACAAGTTATTTTGATTCATGTACTTTTCATAGGGTCTCTACCTTGAAATCAATGTAGCCTCAACTAAAAATTAATTTGGTCTAGAGTTCTTGCATCGGGCCATGGGGTCCCCAAAACCCCGTGTCCTAGCCGTTCGTCCCTAGAATACTTCATGCACCAAGATTTCCAAATATTGTTTCCCTACCACCCCATTAAATCATCATTGTTACTAAACTCAAACTCCATCCAATCTCTCAACCATCAGCCTATGATACCATCCTGTCATGACTCGCCTTCTACATGATGGGAGAAGGGACCGAAAAGTTCCCATCCCTTCCTTCATCAAGGTGAAGGATAGATAATGACCCCCCAAGTCCCACAATCAGTAGGCCCCCGAGTGGCAGCTTGCAACAAGGGTTTAAAATCAAAAATGAATGGAAGGCATTACATTTTTTTTAGAAAAAGATAGGGAAATATGATAGAAAATCCCAGAAACTCCAATGGTCGATGATAAAAGTAAAGACATGAATCCATTCCCTCTAGCAAGTTCAAAATTATATATGATATAAGGCATCACAAATCTCCCAAATAACATACCACAATGGAGAACGTAAAACAACAAAAAAAAGTATCCTGATGCTGAGCAGGTAAGTTCCATCACAGTACTCAAAGTTCTCCTGGAAACCTGAAAACTATTTTGTACATACGTAGGGTGAGAATAAAAGTATACATAGTAGGGAAACTAAATCAACTCATGAACAAGTGAAGAAACATACTGATTCCCCTGTGAGAAAATTGTAGAACCTGAAGAACCTTCCAAGGAATACTAACTATCCCAAACTCACCGAGAAACACTCACCAATGTAATGCAATCCATGTAAAGTAACAATATAAGAACATCGACATTTGGGCAACACACACACCACTTTCCCACTAGTTAACTTCTCATTCATAATGATCTTATGTCTTGACACTGCCATTTTTCCCACACAAAGTCCCACTACCAAAACCTTCCCACAAACACCTAGTCCTAAAACCGCACACAACCATGCCCATAGACACCTAGGCCACAACAACCACTGGCATGCCAGAAGACACCTCGTCCTCAACAACCAACGCCACGCCCGAAGACACCTGAACCTCATCCCCAGGATACTTGGTAAAACATAGCTGGCCCACAAACACTTAATCCCTTGGTCCCAAAAAAACGCTTTCCTAAATAATTTTGTACTATGGTACACCTCAATCCATGAAATATTAATTATATATGCCTAAGAAACAAGATATTGAAGAGGGTGTGAGGAAGAAAATCAGTAACCATCTATCCATCCTCTCACTAGGATGTTGGGAAAGATACCCTCCCCATGAAATACAGGCGTTTGGAACAAGGTTCTCAACTAGGATGGGGTGTGTATAGAAATTAGCAGAAACTAAAATATATATATAGGTCAATAAGAACTCATGCCCAACCTACATTTTTCAGACGAACAGACAACAATCCGACACCAGCACTGCTTTTACTGCTACCCCTACATGCCCAACTACACAACAGCCACTGCCAAAGCATAACCCATCCCCCTTTTTTCAATAGCCATTTATTTATTTAAGGGTATAATCTTAAATTATACCAACACTACTGTGAAACTAAAAACCATAACCTGACCTAGAAACCAACAAAACCAAACTATAGTCCCACTGCACAATAGAAAAAACTAGACTTGCAGTCCCACTGCACATCCCCGTTCAACTACTAAAAATCATCACACATCGAAGTAATATCGCCCATTCCTTCTCTCAAAACCCAGCCATACATCCCCACTTCCCAAAAACACCCTAGATGTAGTCCCAATACATCATAATTATATAACCACGTGGTAGTCCCACTGATCAATGTTTCTCCATGACCAAAACACAATATAAAGACAGTTCAGCTACCTACAAGTTCATCTATTCCACAATCAGTCAAACTCTCATACTGAGACACCAACACCCAAAGGACAATCCCACTACCCTCAATTTTATCCATTTTTAAATCAATCAATCTCTCGAAATGAGGCACCAACACCCCCCCCAAATACCACCCAACATACCAAGCCCACAGAACCTAGATGAGAACACAAAACACATAACCACAACCGTCAAACCAAGCGTGTTAAAATTTAACCAATAAGGTTTCATTAATTTCCACTTTAATATAACTTGGGTGATCATAGAATAGGTTTGATCTCGATGAGTCATTTTATTTAACTGATTGTACGTGTTTAGTTAGATTTCATGTTACATCTATGCATCAAAAACATCACAGTGAAACTGAAAACCATTTTACAAGAAAATTAAACCAAAGATCTTGATTTTCAGAAGGCATGAAGCCAAAAAATCCATAAAAGGATCAAAAAAATAAATCAGGAATCCAACATCAAACCACACCCTTTCCATTATTTTATTTATGGGTTTAAGCTTTTGATTATAACAAATTCTTGTTTAATTCTTGTTTAAAGAAGAGTATCTAGTCGTTCCTCAAATGGAACCATTAGTATACCTTCCCCTCATAAAGCACAATTAAAAAGAATCTGAATAAAAGTCCTTCCTTGATGATAAAATATTGAACATACTTCTTATGAAAAGAATAGGGGATGACGTGACTAGCAGGAAAAACTACAAGGCTGAGTGGGAAGGGCTCCAACATGGGTGCACAACTCATCTCAGAAGTAAGTCTATAGCACACCAAGATAAATAAAAGGGAAGAAGGAAAAGAGGATCTCAAATTAATAAGAGGATAGATCATAAAATCTGGGATTCCATTTTGAAGTATATACTAGTCAGATCATGGATTTTCCACATGATATGGTGGTTTCACATGTTGTAATTAATTGAGATTTAATAATTCCAATCAGAAATGGTGGATATAGACTAGCAGATGGATGTGAGTTGATAAATTAACTTTAATGAGAGAAAGAAATATAACAGGGTAGAGACTGGAAATAATGGAAAAAAATAGAAATGAGTCATTGGTGGTGAGACATCAATTCTAATCCACTGATGCCTCAACCTACCACTGCCCTGACCTACCGACATTGATCTACCGATGCCTCAACCCACCAACACTAAGCTACTAATACCTCGACCTAGTAATTCCCTCACCTACTGATACCGACGCCCTTGACTCACTGATGTTAATTTCCCTTGACTCACTAATGTCGACACCCCTTGAATCATTGATTCTAACACCCTCGACTCACCGATGCACAGTAATTCCAATGCACTAACATGTCGACGCACTAACATGTCGATAAAAAAACTGGAAATTTAGAAATATCTTGAAATAAGCCACAGAGATTCCCTAGAACACCTTAACACAAGATTTTCACAAAGTAAGGACCTGTGAAAAATCCGAGTTATTACAAGACCCTGGCCCCATAATCCCATAGTCATAGGTTACAATATTACATTGGTGATAGATATTTGAAATCGCATCCCAAAAGAACCAAATAGTTTCTTAGTATTAGAAAATTTGATGCAAACTTATGTCTTGTATTAAATTTGAAAACATGAAATACAATAGAGTTAATGTAAAGGTTTTATGTCCATGAAAACATTAAAATATTACTTCTTTATATCGAAGGAAAGAAAAACAAAATTTAGGGTAAGATCAAATATTATAAAGGGTTAAGTATAATGGTAGAAATTATGGATTGATAAAGAATGATTAGAAAATAATAATCAAAATGGAATGGTAAATATCAGAACACACAACCCATTGAACAATTAAAATGACAAACAAAATTTGATATGACATAATCATCATGGAAAGGAATATAACTGAAAACACGATTCTTAAGTAATAACATGAACAGAAAATGTTTCCATTGATAATATTAATACAATTATATCTTGGATTAAAATAAAAAAATCATAATGAGTAAAATAATTAATATTGGACACCATGATCTCAGAAATCATGGTATCTATAATATCAATACCTTTCACAATACAGATTAAAAACATGGGTAAAGCCCCATTTAATTCATCCAACTGATTTATTTTGTTAGACCAACTGATAAATTAATGGATTATATAATATTGGTCCCCAAATGACGCTACATATAAAATTAATTCCTCATAAATCTACGATCTATTTTATTCAAGAATCAATATTCCTTATCAATAAATATATGTATTGAATAATGAATATAGCTTTTTTTCAATATTTCCTCAATTAATCAAATAACTTTCAATGTAAACATCATATGTATATATACTATACAATTTAATAAATAAGTATATCTATGATAAATAATATGTATATTTTGGGAAAACTTAATGTCCAATGATCACAGGAAAGTGATTTTTTCAATGGAAATTTTATTATTACAAACATTAATCAATAAATAGAATTCAAATACATTCTATGGTCATACTAATTAGAGAACATCAAGAGAATGAATAATGATGGTATCATTATAACATATCACCAGAGGATTATATTTAAAATAAAGAGTTTTTCTCATTTATTAATTGAAATTATATAAAAATAAGCCTAAAAATTCATGGGAAACATACCCTTTTACATTGAAAATCATATTTATAAACTAGAAATTCTGAAATATTATAAAAATAAATTCATAGAAAATAAAATTTTAAACATGTAAATGAATTTTGAAATCAATGAGTGTTCATGGTTGTGGAAAAGTAATATTCCTGAAGAATATGTAAAAATCAATGATTCCAGCCACATTTTATTTAAGAAAATTAAAAAGTGACATGTTCAAAAAAATGAAATGGATATTCCATTTAATGAATTTTTTTAAATATCCAATTATGTGTAAAAATGGATTTAAATAGTTATAGTAAATCATTTTTAAAAATATTTATTTGGGTGATAAGGTATTTTGAAACAAAGAGGGAAATGATGTCAGATTTTCTTAACAACATGTTCCAACACATTCTACGTACCCAATAGTGGAAATGGAAATATTACTTAAAAATTTTGTGAATAATTATAGGAGAATAAAGTAAAATGACTTTATTACAAAATGGTCAAATAATTTATTTTAATGGAAATTAATGTATATTCAATCCCAATTAAAATTAGATTAAATCAAAAT
Source organism: Viscum album (assembly GCA_963277665.1). Classification (NCBI taxonomy): domain Eukaryota; kingdom Viridiplantae; phylum Streptophyta; class Magnoliopsida; order Santalales; family Viscaceae; genus Viscum; species Viscum album. The sequence goes on along the minus strand of OY728151.1, from coordinate 1,250,473,158 downwards.
TCTCTTACCACTATGGTATCATTTGTATCATAATCCCCCTGAAAGTGATAAAATAAATTAAATCATTAAATTCCATTGATCATAATAAATTTCCCAAAGAAAATAATTTGACATGAACAAACCGTACATTGATCGTAACATTCAAGTGAGAATTTATCAACGAATATATTATTTATATCCAATTAAATTCCACATAAAATAGGTGGAAATAAAAAATAATATAATAAAAATTAATTACAAACATAATCTTATAATATTGAATATAATGATGATGTAATATAACCAACGAAAAGAAATGGAGTTATGAAATTCCGTACCACTATGTAACTTTCACCTCAAATCTGATTTGATGAAATAATTAAAATTGAAACCTAAAATACGATGAAATTTGAATTATTCATGATATTACATCTAAAATGGGTTTCATATACACAATATAAAATAAATTAGGTGTATAACATTACAATATGCCTCAATAAAAGGTAATTGAGACAAAATCCATTACCTCACACTTTCTTTTGGTTGAACATGATTCAAACTCATGTATTACGGTTTTAATCATGTTATTAAATTATAACAGAAACTTGTTTATCTTTATAATATCATATATGGTCCTATTACAACATCTTACCCCTAGTTGAAAATGATATTTTTTTGTTGTTGTTGTTTCAACTATTAACATACGTGTTTTTCCTACTTTTTTATCATGAATGTTCTAGTACTTGTTTATAATATATAGATTCATCATGTCTATAATTTTATTAACTATATAAAAAAATCATTGATCATAAGATGAATTTTTATAACTATTCTTGAATGGTGTACGTGGAAAATTAATCTAATCGTTTCATAGAGATGGTAGGTCTTATGTATGTTTGAGCAGTGATATCATTCCCTTAATGGGTGAAAGGGTATTGAAATGGATGGAATATTTATTTTATAGAATCAATATCATATCATAGTTATTTTTTATATTCATCATTTTCATAATTATTACTATCCATTTGAGTGTGTGAGGGGAAACAAATTACATCAGTTTGTGTGGCAGTAGTCCTCTGTACACATGAGCGATAGATTCTTTTCCCACTTGATCAAGAATGAGAAAGATAAATATCTTTATATAATAAAATATCTAATTATATTTTATATACTATTTTTATTATATTTTATATGTTAAGAAATTATTTATGAGGAAAAATAATAATGGAAAATAAAGATCTTTGCTAATATGATTACCTTCTCTTAGAGAGACCTCTTTTCAATAACCTCTTATTAAAACTAGGGTTGGTCATTTTGGTTGAAAATAAGCTATATAATATGTATAAGGATATTGGGGATATATTTCTGTTGTTTTTTTGTTGATAAATTGTTTTTATAGGTGTGAATAAGTGATTATAGGGAGTTCCCTTTTATAATTTAGGAGGAGGGCACACTTGGAATTATTAGATAAGACAAAATTATACCCACATTTTTCACATGTCACAATGATCCAAAATGGATCATTATAGAAAATTTTAGGTAATAAGAACAAAAATATTGCCATAATATAGGAATTATAATTGTTTATAGGTAATTTTAATCCTTATCATTATAGATTAAACCCCCAATTAATATATTTTTTGCTTAAATGTGGAAATTAATTTTTACGGTTTTTTTCTATTCATTATAACTAAACGTTTATTTAAAAATATTATATAATATTAATTTTTATGATTGAAAATATTTAATCCATTTAACCAAATTCAATTTTAAAATATTGGAAAATTTTAATTTAAAGGAAAACCAACAAAATCTACTGAAAGATAATTTTCTAATAAATTTATTTTTTGATCATAACAAAATATTATATTAATTATATAACTAATAATAATAATTATATGAATGAAAATTAATATTTATAGATATGATATCTATAAATTTAATTTAAATAATATTTCATTATGAGGTATTTTAATTAATTAAAATCGAGAAACAGTATGCACTTAAATTGTTTTTTAAGAAAAATGGATTTAAGATTAATAATAAAATTGTACTAAAATATGGTGTAAATATGATTAAAATTTAATTAAGTTTTTGAATATAACTAAATAATTATTTTCTACATTTAAATAAAATTCAAGCCATAATAATTCTTTTAAATTACATAATTAACTAAAAAATAATGCTAATTTTCCAAAAAGTGGTGTTTTTCAATATTTAATAAAAATAACCATTTTAAGAAAAATTGAAAATTTTAACCCTAAGCTAATTTTTATTGTATAATTTAAAATAGGAATTTAATTTTTAAAATAAAACTTTTCAAAGTTTTGAAAAATATTTTCAAAATAAGTGAGAAAAACATGAAGAAACTATTTTTTTAAAAAATATAGTCATTTAGAAAAAAAAATCCAAATTTTCTTACCCCATGATTAGAAAAATAATATAGGAATTATAAAAATTTGGATTTAATATATATAATATATAAATTTAATTAAAATTATTCCCTATTAATGATTAATTTGATTTATTAAGATAAAAACACAGTGCACACATTAAAAAAAAGTCAGAAAGAAATTTATTTCAAATGCTTTTAATTTTATTAATAAATTCATAACCATTGAATTTATTTTTTATAAGTGTAAAGTATATAATTTAGATAATTTACATTGTACATTACATATATAGAAATTTAAATTTTAGTTTGTAACGATATACAATTTTATGGTTCTTTTAGACACTGGGTAGTGTGTATTATAAGATTTCAAAGATATTTAATTTTAATAAATATACTTCATGGGTCATTTAACCTCAATGTTTCATGTCGTATACGTCATTGAAAAAACTTATCTTATTTTCAAATCTTTTTTTGTTCAATTCTATCCAAATTAAATATATTGTGTCCTCACAATTTGAAATTGCTGTCAGAAAACAAGGGTTTCATATTTAAAAAAACATTTGTTGAAAACCGACATCATAAAAGGGTTAATAAAAATTTCCCTTTAATGGGTGAAAGTTAAATATAAATGTCATCATTAATAACACCTAAATATGTTTCCATGAGTAATAAAATTGGGTTTATGTTAAGATATCAACATGGATGTAAGGGTAAATAATTATGAATGTTGATAAAGATCACTGATCAAAAAAGTGAATGATCAATAAACTGTTAAAAAAACATAATTATTGGATGATTTAAAATACAATTGATTCATTTTAAGTGAATGTAATAGGATAACATTTTTGTTTCAATATCATTTTCAGAGTGTTGAGGGATTCTGTTACTATTAAGATATAGGACTCAAAAAAAAATATGTGATATCTTTCAAGTTTAATTTCATCCTTTTGTAGTTAATTAAAAAAAATCACTTAATTTATTACTCTAATAAATGAATATCCAAAATGATTTTTTTACTCATTGAGCACAAAAATGTACTTTTAAGGGATCATAATATCGATAATTTATACTAATCTATTTCAATTATATTTTAACATTAACCAAGACTAAAATTATTACTAAAATTTAAGATAATAATAAAAATTTATAAACCTAAATATAAATTACACTTCAAAATTTCAAAAAAATGATCAACTTAGATTATTCCAGAAATAAGTAACACTAGATCCTAATTTACTTCAATATTCTCAACATTAAGGAATTTTTTCACCATATATATAATCTCATAACTTTTAACTTACATCCCAAAAAATTAATTATATATATTACTTAATAATCCTTTCCATTAAACCTAATATTTATATATACATCAAACCAATATAATTTCTCATGAAATTTCAATAATTAACCCAATATAAAAACTTTTATTCCTATAATATGATTCCCAAAGTAAAATAATTATTTAACAATCAAAACATTTAACGAGGAAAATTTTTATTCTAACATGGTAATAACATATAAAAGTGGTATGCACAACACCCTATTCACCATTTAGTTGTCTTTTTCTGCCCTGTGGGCTTGCCAGATGTGACAGGTTCTCACCCAACATGTGTATTTTAATTTCTTCAAAAATATATTAATAAAAGTCTTATACATTCCCAAGTTTTAATGTCCCATAATTATCACAACATTAAAGATAATATAAAACTTAAAGGCTACAAATAATCTTAATCAAATGTCCAAAAAATGCAAAGGCGTTCATCCTTAAATAAATTTTCATATTCTATGCTACTAGATTATATTTCCATAAATTTCAACCAAAATATACTTAATTCTGATAATCTATCATCACATGAAACCTAAAAAATTTTGTGTTTAAGATATCGATGTTATGATCAACCCTAATCTCATAGACCCAAAATGTTATCCATAACCCTTATGTTATTCTTATAGGAATACCTATATGCTCCAAAAAACTAACACAATCCATCAATGTTTCATGATTCTTATAACCAAAATATAATTAGTGGAAATACATATGAAAAATATTTCCTAAATACCAATATATAAATACTTCATCCATTATTAACAAATTATTGGAATACCACAGTTCCTTCTATAGTTTAGGATTTAACCATAAAAATAGGCAATTTACTCAGATAATTCATAGGTTCCAAACAAGTGTGTTACCAAACTATAAATGGATTTCTAGGATGAAACTTATTTCTTTCCACTAAACTCCTTACTTTTCCTCATTGTTTCTTCCCTTTATACCCTTATTTTCTACATTTAAACTGTTTTCTAATTCATTTTATAAATTCTAATGGGTGTAACTTTATAAATTTCTATTCAGAAGGAAATCAAACCTATATTCATCCATGGTCTCCACCACTCAAGATCTAATAAAACTCAATCCTTCCCTTTTCTGAGTCTTAATATTGGTTAAGGTTTAGTTTTTTAATTATATATCATGATAATTAATTAGGTATAATAATTAAATCTTTCAATCTAGTCATCCTCTAATTTGGATGACTGAAATCCCCACATTTTCAATCATATTAAATATTAACATCATTCTTTAGGGTTCAAACCATTGAATAAAACAAAAAATAATATTGTGATAAACAATAGTCAACAAGGGAAATCTATATAATTATTTATAAGATGACTAAATAATGAATCTTTATTTTCTATCTATGATGCCTTAGGATTATATTAGGTTATTCATTGTCATCATATATTCGAATACTTCCTTATTGTTTAAAAAAATTATTATCCTATGCATATCCCCTGTTACTGTTAATCATGGTACATAGTGAGGCTCATTTTCATTCACCAAGTGAAGATTGATTGAAAGGGAAATTCACCCTTTTCATAGTTGTTACCCGTATGTAAAACTATTCCAAAACGCTGTCCACTTTTAGTTTCCAAACAATGATGAATTATTATTAAGAACCACATAATGTATTCCTCTCCTAAACTTTTGTATATTCTTTTATACATATCCTTAAAATCTATCATAGAGTTATGTTATACAAATTGTGTTTTCCAAAATCTAATTCCCAATATTTCTAGTAAAATTTCTATTATACCAACTAAAAATACCTTGTCCTGAGTATCCTAGAGTTGGTTCTTTGTTTATAAAATTTGTGTTAGATGTTATAGATCACATCCCAAAGCACCAAAGAGTTTAGGATTTTTAGTAAACTGGAAATACACATGAGTCTTATATTACATTTAAAAAAATGAAATAAAACACATTGAATGTAAAAGTTTAGAATCCTTAAAATCATTCATATATTCCTTATTTATATCATGGGAAAATGAAATAAAATAATGGTGAGCTCAAATGATCAATAATTTTTAAATAAAATGGAAGTTGTCATGTATATATAAAATATAATAAAAAGGTATAATATATATACAAAGGAAAATATATAAACACACATTTCATTTAATCAATAACATGACTATAATGACTAGATAAGGCATAATCAATATGTAAAGGTAAATAACTATAAAAACATTCCATTTATTCAATAACTTGAGTTAAAAATGAATCCATGGATAATATAAATGAAATAATGTAACGTATAACAATAATTTCATTTATAAGGATGGAAATTCATAATATTTTATTTTATTATCTCAAAAATCATGGTATTTAAACCTTCAAGACATTTCACAAGATAATTTAAAACAGTAGGTAAAAACCCATTTAATATTACCAAATGATTTATCTCATGAGACCTACCATTGTGTTGACGTGATATAAAATTATAGACCTCTCATCATTATATGTCCATTTCATTAATCATATAATGAATAATTTATATAATTTATAAATCAATATGTCTTATCAATAAATACCTATATTGAATAAATAATATATATTAATAAATATTTCCCTGTTTAATAAAATAACATTCCAAGAAACCAATATATGTAGAAAATAAATATAGTTTAATAAATAATCTCATTCATGATAAAAAAATATGGATATTTTGGAGAAATGGAATGTCCAATGATCATAAGAAAGAAAATAATTCAAGGGAAAGTTGATGATTACAAAAATTAATCCATAAAGAGAATTCCAATACCTTACATGTTCAAACTAATCATAAACCATCAAAATAAATAATAATGTGGTATCATTTCAATGTATCCCCATTGGATTATTTTCTAAAACTAATGTTTTTTTTCATGGATGAGTAGAAATAAAATAAAAATACCATTAATATAATTCTTGTGAAAAACACCACTTTCACATAGAAATTAACATTTTAAAACTAAAATTTCATAAATATAATGAAAAAAATCATATTAAAGAACCGTGAAAACATATGAGGAATTTCTTGAATCAATGGGTGGTCATGTAGGTAGAAAATTTCCATTAAAGGATAATATGTTAAAAACAAATATTCTTTTCATGTTTTTATAAGAAAAGTAAAAACTACATTATTTAGAAAATTACAGGAATATTCCATTTAAAAAAATTGATCAAAAATTTCTGGTTAAAAATTAATTTAAAAAATCATATTGAATCATTTAAAAAAAATAGAAAGAACTGATTTGGAAGAAATTGGATTTTTGACCGAACAGAAAAATAAAGATGGATTTTATTTAAAAAAATCTCACTCATTTTAAGCATAAAAGAGTAAAAAAATATACTATTACCTCATAAATTCATGAATTAACAAAGGATAATAAAATGAAATGGTTTTACTATATAATTACCAAATAATTTTATTTAATGGAATTATAATCATAAACAGTCATAATTAACATGAGATTGAAATATAAATCTATTACCACTTTTCTAACTTCTAAATCATAAGTCCCATGAATGAAATAATGTGAATTGAAACATTAAATACCATGAATATAAGTATATTCATAATAAAAAATACCAAATGTTTAGTTGAGACACCGCATAATAAGCTATAGGTTTATAACATATCATATGTCCCAATAAAAACAATTTGAGATTGGAATCCATTACAATGATCATACAATTTAAGTGAGATTTAATTAATTAATATATAATATTTATCAATTATTAATCCACATAAAACAATTTAAAATATAAGATAACATAATAAAAATTCACAAGACACATAATGTTAGAATACCAATGACAATAAAGTTACAGTATAACACGATGTAAAGTAATTAAGTTATGAAATTCTTTACAACATGGTAACATTCAATTAAAATATACATGAATGAAATAATAAAAATTAAAAACTAAAATATCATGAAATATTATTTATTCTTGATACTACATTTAATATTGGTATTATATAAACTATATAAAATAAATTATGATTTTAACATTATAGTATTCCTCAATGAAAGAGAATTGTGAAAAAATATCATACCCTGCTCTTCCTTTTCATTTAACATGACTAAAACTAAGGTATACTAGTTTTAAGAATGTTATTAATTCATTAAATATCCATATTTATGTTTATAATATAATATATGATCCTATTATAATATCTTATCACTAGTTTGTCAACAATATTTTATTATTATTGTTGATTCATGTGTTAATTGCCTTATTTTCTCATACATTTTTTTCATAAGAGTTATGATTCATGATTATAGGATATATTTATATAAACTAAAAAATTATATTAATGTTATAAATATCATATTTACTCATTAGATACATTTTTCACCCTTTATTAATGTTTTACATGGAAAATTAAGCACATCACATTGTGGAGATGATAAGTCGTACGTACGCATGAGCAATGATATCATTCACTTAAAATTTTAAATGTTAATGAAATTTATGGTATTTTATATTTCCAAAAAAATAACAAGAAATAATTTTTATATATTTTAATTACTTCAATAATTATGACTATCCATTTGAGTTAGTGATGGAAAACATTACATCAGTTCATGTGGCGGTAGTCCGTTGTACACATGATCGGTGGCTTTTTTTCATTTGATGGAGAAAGAGTAACATAAATTTTTTAACACATAATAATAATATATTATTATATTGGATATAATATTGTTATTTTATATTAATTTTTAATAAACAATTAAATGTGTAAATAAGAATAAATGAAAAAGAAATAGGTTTTTCAAGACGACCACATTCTCTTAGATAATCCTTTCATGGATATCCTAGAACAATAACAAGTGTTAGATGTGATGGAATAAAACTAGTTAAAAAAAGGGGCTATAGATTTTTTGAGAGATTTTCATAGGATATTTTTGATCCAAATTGATTGAGTTTTGTGAATAAGTGAGTAGAGGGAGTGCTCTTTCCAAATTAAGGAAGAGGATACCCATATAATTTTTTGAAAAGAATAAATCATACCCAAAATATTCATTAGACACGAGGCTCCAAAATAGATCATTATCAAAGAAATAGTTGTTTTAAGGTCTAAATATTTCTATATTACAATAATTATACATTTTTTAATTCATTTTAACCCATATCATTATAGATTAACCCCCTCGTAAACCTATTTTTACCTCATCTGTCATAATTAATTTTACTGTTTTCTCAATTCACTATAACCCATAAATTAATTATATATTAATATATATTACTAATTATTAATAATAATGTAGAATCAATTTTTACCAAATTCAATTTATATAAGTGTAAACTTTTTATTTAATGTTACACCCGCAAAACTTGTCGAAAATAGTTTTAAAGATATATATTTTCCAATATTAAGAATATATTATATTAACTCTATGTCATGTAATAATAATTATATGAATTTAAATTAATATATATATATATAATCTATAAAGTTCATTTAAATATTTACTCATTATGGTTTATTTTAATTAATAAAAATAGTGAAAAATTAGGTGCTTTCAAATAGAATTAAGAAAAATGTTTTTTAACTATAAAATTAATCTTATGTTAAAATAAGTTATAAAGATGATTAAAATATAATTAGTTAAATTTAATATTACCATATAATACTTTTTTTAAGTTTTATATTCAGTTAAAATCCTAATTATACATTTAAATTTATTAATTTTTTAAAATGAATGGATAGTTAAAAAATAGTATTTATCATAATTAACTGAAAAAATCACCCTTTCTAGAGAAATCAAAATAAATTACCCAAAGATAATTTTGATATGATGATTTAAAGTATAAAATTTCCAATTTAAAATAAATTTTCTAAATGTTTTAGTAATTAAATATAAAATAATTGTATAAGACGTGGAAGTACCTCATTTTAAAAAAATCTCGTTTTAAATAATAAAATTGGATTTACATTTATCCCATTCTAAGAAAAAATATTAGAAAAATGATAAAAAAATTATAAATATATTTATATACTATATAAAGTTAATTAAAATCATTCCCTAATAGTGATTAATTTTATTTGTTAATATAAAAAACAAAATGTGCATTGAAATAGTTCTTCAGAAAAAATTATACATTTACTTTCAAATGATTTTCATTTCCATTTATAATAAATTGATAAAAAATGAATTTATTTTATATTTTTTGGAGAACACACAATTTTAATTGTTTTCCTATACATATGCATAACCTCAAATTTAACAACTATGTTATAATTTTATACTATTTTACAGTTCCTTTAAACTCAAGATTACCTATATTACAAGCTATCGAAGAGATTAAATTTAAAGAAATATATTTCATGGGTAATTTATACTTGGTGTTTCAGTATATATACATTATCAAACAAATTGATATAATTTTAAAATATTGGGGTGTTATGCTTGGAATGGGATTACCATGTCCTGGGTGGAGTGACACATTAATGAGTCTTTAACTTATTAGGAATTACTCTCATGCATAAGCTATGGGAAGACATATGGTGGGAAGTTCTCCAAGGGATTTTTGATAGTGATACCCTCATTGTGAATAATTTTATTAGAAAATATGGATGTTGTTTCTGGAAAACCATGAATCGATAGTGATTGGTATTTTGGTTTGTAACTCATGTATTAGTGGTGTTAGAACCCATGTTTTTCCAAAATGTAGTTTTAGCATAAATTTGAATTTTTTTTTCTTTCAGATGGTTGTAAATGGGTAAAATTGTCTTTTTACCCAAGTATATGATATCGGATAATTTTTCTGAAAAATATGTCTTTCCGGGAATGGGGTTTTTACCCACGGAATGAAGTTTGGTGAAAATCTAATCCATTCGAATTTTGGCGGTATAATTAATATTTAATATTTATGAAATTAAATATTAAATTATTCTCGCATGCTCGTTCAGATATAAATTTTTAATGGAGTTTCAGATTGAGATTCTATATCCTATATTGAGTTTCGAATGGGGATATTATCCTAGGAAAGGAATAATCTCTTATTAGGCAACAGGGGTGGCCCATGCCCTTTTTTTCTTCTTCTTTTTCTTTTTTATTTTCTTTCTTTTCTTTTGTTCTCTCTTTTTCCTTCTTCCTTCACATGGATGCCTCTTGTGGATCCTCATTCTCCATGAACTAAGGTATAAAATGGATTAGGAGAGAAATATGGAAATAGAAAAGAAGAAGGGTACTAGGGTGAATCTTATGATGCACATGTTTTCTGTATGGTGACTGTAGACCACGAAATCAAGAGAAGCTTTGGTGGTTTATGCCATATGGTAAACAAAATTATTTTTTCCCTATACATCCCTGTAGATTTTAAATTTTCTTTGTTTAAAGGCCTTTTATTCTTTAATGGGGACCGTAGTGGTAAGATATGTTGTTTCATTGGAGAAAACGGGGGATTCAGGCTATCTGGGGGTTTCTCCTGTGGGGAAACCAGGTTAAACGGCATGCAGTTATGGGGAACATGTGGTATGTTCCTCCAATTATCTGATGATGGTGTTTTAAGGGGGTACATTTTGTGTACTGATAATTGGCCTTGTAGATGAGTACCATGGTAGGGTATCCCATGTTGGGGTACATGGCTGTGTAGCTTACAAAGCCAGACCCTTGGTAGGGTAGCACACAGTGTAGAAGTACACATCCTGGACGAGTCTCTAGCTAGGCCGATTGAGGGACACATGGATGTACCCCATGTTGTGTAAATGTTGTGTTCCCATTTCACCCATAATGTTCGTAGGGCTAGTACACACCCAGGACAAAGATATTACACACCCATGTTGTGTGATGGGAGTACATGTCCTGTACAGATGTTACACGATGTGTACTATATCCTTGAAACCCTTTAGGGGTTTCTCATGATTTCATACCTCGAGGTCATAGGTGACACAAGAGTAGTGCATTTTTAGTGGTTTTCCATTTAGATCACAATGGTGAAACCCTTGGAGCATTCTAAGGATTCCTAATTGTTGTTTTGGGGCTTCTTTCTAAATAGGTAGGGTCTTAATCCAATTATAGAATACAGTCATCTCTTGAGGGAGAAACTTGGCATGAATAGTAGGTTGGGTGTTCAGAAAAACCTATATTAGATCTTGATCTATGATGATCTATGACATATCTCTCATGACCTATGATTTTGAATATATTCCCCTTGTGAGACATGCCCTTCTGGCCAATGAAGCTGTGAGACCTAGTTGCTTCTAAGGATCCCCTGAGGGATGCCTCTGCTTATGTACTGATTTACGGACTCCCTTGTAAGATCCTTATAATTTCATATCATTCTGAGGATCTCAAGTAGGATACCTCTGTTGGCATATTGATTGAGGGTCCCATGTTGGATTCCGTCATTACCTATCAACTAAGGATCTCGGTTATGATTCCTTCACTCATGATTACCAGGAGGATGACAAGTAGGATACCTCTTTATTTCATGACTTGAGGGACCCATCATGTTCCACGATGTTTTACCAACCCTGAGTTGTACGTCAGGTTTCGGTAGAGATGGTGTTCATGTGTCACATAGAACTCGCACCGAACTAATACACCCATGGGGTGGTGGATGGAGTGTTGGGTTGGGAGTTTGGGACACCCTCACTCATTTTTTATATGTGACTTGGTTTTTTGGATACAGTAGTGTTTACAAGAGGTTCTTCCTAGTTGGTGGATTTTGATCTTGATGTGAGGCGTCTTTCTTTTTTGTTGGGATTCTCGGAAATTCTCTCCTTTCATCTGGCTTATGATCCATTTTTTTGAAGTTTTACTGGTATATAGAGGTGGTACCTGAGACTTGTCTATTGAGCCTGACATGTTTTTTGTATTCCTTGAGAGAGACTAGGATTCTACGATATAGGAATTATTTGTACAGACTCATTCTCTTGTGACATGTTTTGGGGATGATTACGCTTCCCTCGGCGTGTGATGGCATGGTGGGTATACCTTTGTCTTATGATGAAATGTTTTACATGATCAGGTATACCCTTGTGTGTAGCTTGATTGAGTTGATTGATGCCATGGACTACACTCCATGGATCTTGAACATAGTAGTAGACACATCGGGTTGAGTATGCCCCTTGGGTCTTGATTTTGGGGGATGCGTTGGGCCTCTATACCATATAGATCAATCTTTCTTGGGCTCATGTAAGACATGTGCTATTGACATGATCCTAGGACCCTAACTAGTGCCTATACGGAGATTACATTGGGATGAACATCGGTATCTATGTGGATTCCATGGACGAGTTCCTTCGATATAGGGATTTTTTGTCATTAATTTGATGTGGATACCTTGGATGAGTTCCTTGGATCCAGCCCTTGGTGGTTTACACATATCATGAGGATTCCTTGGAAATGTTACTTGGATCTGTCCTTTCATGGTTTCACACTTGTGGTATTACAGAGCGGCTATGGTGGTTGTGATCTTTACAGGATTGACCATCAATATGCGGTATACATGTTGGTTATTAGAGGGGATTACATGTGAACCCAAGTGTATAATGAGTACTCAGATGTGGCGACGTAGCTTTCTCAGAGACATTCCGACGTTGACCAATGCAGGTACGGACCCTCAGATTGAATTGGTGATACACGGACTGACTGAAAATTACTTTTCTTATTACTAAAACACTTTTGATGAAGAAAGTGAGAAACCACATAAACAGACTGAGCAATCTCAAACCAGTACAAGTAGATAATAAGAGGGAAAAAACGAAAGCAAACGCCTGGACCTACCCCACCCCCGAAATTGAGTCATGATAGCAAGCCTTCACCAGCACAAGACCCTTTGGCAAGAAGTCTCGTGAAAAGTGCACGGGCACAGTACCGATGGCGTAGCCATACCCTCTCAAGAATCCCAGTCCAAAAGGCCTCAATCGATGAAGACTTCACGCTCTGATCCCCATCTGGTGTAGGTCCAAGTAAGATATGTAAATAAGCACCAAAAATACAAACGAAGAAAAACAGCAAGAAAAAACCAGACAGTTTCACATTTCTCCCAACAATCCTCTCAATGAAACTGGACAAAACTACCAACATGATCTGAGTATTTAAGAAGAAATTAAGTATTACCCGAGTCCCTCTCCCTAAAATGTTTCCAAGAAAAAGATGAAACCTATAAGTCAGCAACCTCCAATATCCTCTTCTCAAACTTAGAAGCAAGTTGATCCCACATCTAAATGTACTCCTTAATGTTGATTACCCTTCCATTGAAACCCCCTACCAGAATTGAGTCATGTCTATTAATCCATTAAAATGGTTCCTCATTAAGGGACACCTCAAATGACCTCCCCATCATCCTAGTTGGCTCCTCCTCATTTGCATTGAGAATTAAGACCTACTCCATCAATTCTTCTTCAAAATTTAAAAGGAGTACCAAGTATCCATCACCATGTTCCCCTTACCTCTGAAGGTGCATATACTCCTTTTCCATATTCTTTTCCTTCATCATTTTTGTGGAGAGAGTATATATAGGAGGTAATGAAGATTATTCCTTCTCCCCCTTACCCTTTTAATGACCCCTATTACTCCTTCAGTTTGAATCCTCCTCTGATGGTTGATCATGATCACTCCCTTTGAAAGACTGCACTCCGACCCCGACTCACTCACCTAGGGTAATGGATTCAGAATTCACATCAGCCTCTGTAAGTCCTTCAAACCTATTGTGTAATGAAACTGAGGTATGAATCGGGTCCAAAGCCCCTCCCACATTCACCATTTGATCTTCCCTTCTAGTAATATCACCAATGCCACCCAAAGGAGTAACCTCTATACCCAAACAAGTATCCCCATCCAATGAAATCTAGTCAAAAGTCTCGTCTTGACTGGGCTTAGAAAACTCCTTGTTGATTATAGATTGAGATTCACCTCCAGGTCTAGAGTGACCATGTTTGGAAACTACAGGACGACCAGGAAATGTGACTAGCCTACTCACACCACTGAGATCACCTATCAATCTGATAAAAACATCTTGGACATTCGGATTAGAAGAAAAAGCCATTGCCTGCTCCTACCTCACCTTGTTGGCTACACAAAAATTACAAAGTCCTGATCCAACAAAATTTCTGCTACCCCCTTGTCCTCATGGACTAGACAAGGATTTTGAGTTTGAATGCTATTAGAATCTGATCCTAGCCCTGCAAATTGTTGTTTTTTGATGCCTAAAGTAGAGGAACTATGATTTAATGTGATATTCTGATCATTCACCAATCCCTCTGTCCAAAGTACAATTTCATTTTCAGGTAAATTGCCACATTTTTCTTCAGTTTCAACAACCCACACTGCTACTGTTTTACCCCTATCCAAGCTCCTCAATTTTTCCATGATCAAATATGAGGCTCTCAACACTGAGGGTTCAACACCCTGCCATGCCAAAGCCTAGAACTGCACCATGCCAGCTACTACCTTCCTTTCCACCTTTACAGTCTTTCCCTGGTGTCCAACCCGTCTGCATGTGTCTCTCACATGAACCAGCTGCCATCAAGAATAGCAGAAATCCACCCACTGCTCATAGACAACTAGTTGTTTACACCGGATCTGATTACTGACTTCTATCCACACATATTCAACCAGTTCTCTCGACACGTCGACCTCCACACACATTTTTGGATTGATCGGATGACAAATAGTGGATGTACGTGAATCGACACAAAGAAATCGACCCACCCCATTCCCTTACATGCACTTAATAGTAGGATTCTGAAATGGAAGAGGCATTTGAGGAAGAATTACCCAAATAAGAACCGTAGGATAGTCATGATTGAGATAGAAATCATAGCTCCACTGAGCCAGATGGAAACCACAGTCACCGCACTTCCTGGGAGCACAAGATAGAGCACGAACAATTTCATACATAGAAGAACATTTCACCTTCAAGTTCCTCTTATCTAACAGGACCACCACCACCAGATCTTAAAGCCCCCAAAAATCAAATACGAGCCTCTCGAAGTCATCAACTGAAGGTCATTTTCTCCTAAATCTTACATCCCGATTTAGATTAATGAAGCTCTCCACCTCTATAAACTCTAATGCCAATAAAGGAATCACTGGCATGCCATCCCGAAAACCAGGGACCTTCAGATCTAGTTTTATTGAAGGGAACCTCAGAATAGTATCGGGCATGGTGAAAGGATTAAATACTTTGGGTTTCTTATGTTTTTTGATTCACTTAATCATTAATTAAATATCTATGTAATTATGTATAGGTATGGAACTATACATGTATATGCCCATAGAGATGGACATCCGTTGTGGAACTTCCCTAGTGGATAGGGATTTATGACCTTGGGTTTGATTATTGTTTCATTTTTGGTTTCCCTCTTTTTAGTTCTGCCTCGTCTAGGATGGGAAGTTTTCTTTTTCATACATATATGGAAGCACATTTATAGGTTTCTTTTTGGGGTGCCCTGCTAAGATATTTTCTCAACCCTACATGAGAACCTCAGTGTATGTGTATACCTTAAGTCATTTTATCAGGATTATCACTAGTTTCATAGTGGATTGAGCTAAGGTCCAACGTTTCATGATTGATAAAAGCATCTTGATTGGTTCTTTTCATCGTGCAGATGCTGTTTGATAGTGTTCGGAGACTGGGTTCATGGTCTGGCTCAGAATTAGTAGTAGAGTCCAGTACTTTTACTTCCTTTTTCTTTTTACTATTTTATCCATATATTCAACCCAATGGGTGGCTAGGGTTGTATTTTATTGCATATGTGTTTGGAAATTTATATCATTTCATGTATTATTACAATAAGTTATATTTCAGTTGTTAAATGCTTCTGCACTCTGTTTACATTACTACTATGATTGAAAATTAGCTATTAACTCTATTTTCTTCTCTAATATGATGGAATAGTGCCCCCATTGTCACACCCTAGGCCCTCTCTTATAGTAAATAGCCTCTGGTGTACGAGGAGTCATGATTGAGGCCTTGTAACCCCCCGACTTGGAGCACCAGTTTAGTGGAATCCAAGTTGGGACGTCATAATGTGGTGCCAGAGGTGTTCTTTTCCTAGTCATTACAATTTGAGATATGGAAGATATGAGTACTAGGAATGTGTCGAACCCTATAATGGATATCAGACTGGTGTATTGAGAAAACTTGTTCCAGAAAGAAAACTGCTTTCTAGGGCCTCAGATTATTGTTCTAACTTGCAATGTTATAGGTTTATAATATTTTTCCTTGATGAATGCATATGTTGGGTGGTAGATATGATTTACTATGGATCTTTGGCTCATAGAAATTTGTAAGTTTCCAAGGATAGAATTAAACTATTGGATAGAAATGGAAAGAGTCATTTCATGCATCATAATAGGAATGTTTTATTCACATCATATATTCTTGATAGTTTCTGATTTTAATGACAATTGAGGCCTTTTGGGCCCTGCTTACATGAATATTTCACATTGACGGGAAGTTGTGTAGAACTACATTGAGGCATTTTTTCACTTGAGGATGATGACTCAGTCCTCATGCATGGGAGGTAAAATAATCTAGTAGGTCAATATGGCATGTTATTCCCTTTTCTTGTGAACCATTTTTGGTGTTGTTTCTTAGCTCTACGGTTATCTAGTCAGATCTCTAAATACGATGTTGATAGATACAGGACTTCTATTATGAACTAGATCATAAATTTGTATTACTAGGTATAGATACTTAATGAGTGTTAGTTCAGTTTATCTTCTGATTTGGTTTTAAAATCTAGGGAGAAGTTCCTTTTGAGGATGCTGGAAGAGGATCAGGATCCTTTTAGGAAGTGTTTTTAGCATTGACCCCTATCGTTCGTGGTGATAATTACCTTCTTTTGAGAGGTTCTGATCTTTTAATCTAGGTGGTTAGACCTTGTAACCCAATTTGAGTGGATTTTTCTATAGGTCTACCTAAGAGACCTATAGACCCTTAGTTTAGACTCAAAACCATGTAGGTCGAGATCTATTTCATTCTTGGGAAACATGCATTATAGGTTATATAGTGTTTTCATATTTCATTTCAGCATCGTGATTTATTTTATGATTGTTTTGGGATTGAGGCATGGTAGGTGACTAGGTTTTCTGTTATAGGCATATTGATGCCTTCAACTTATGAGGAATCACCTTGGGTGCCTATTTATTGAGAGGAGCAATGATGGGTAGGACTATTCATGTCCCTGATCTACTTGACTATGATTTCTATTGTTTCTATTGAAGTTAGATCTTTGATTGATTATCATGAATGGAACGATTTCATGAGTATGGGTTTGGTGATAAAGATACACACTAGTTTTTCATGGTATCATTGATTTAAAATTATTAGTGGTTGAGAAGGAGCCAAGGACCGCTGTTTTTAGACATTCCATGGGCTTGGATCCCAGAATTTGTGCTTGAATGTCCCTCAGTGGTAGAGGTGACATCATGAAAAGTTGGGTTTCCATGGGATGGTTGACCAAAGGATGATTACTGTTCAGGTATTGATTGTATGAAGAGCATGGCTCAAAGGTAGTTGTATACACCCATGGTGGAATCTTATTATACAATTGTTAGAGACCACCATGCTCTATCGTAATTTTTCTTCTGTACAATGAGAGAGTTTTGGACGTACACTGAGCTCCTATTTTTGTCAAGATGTTCTTAGATTATGTGGAAGGGAACTTATTAAGGTTACCCTAAAGGAGTAGTTTATGGTAATCCATTTATTGGGGAGTGCACCATTTGATTTTTGAGGGCGGTGACCTCGTTTTTAGTTGGACTTCACCATTTTTTCCATGTGTCGTTGGGCCTGAGGTTTTGATTAAGATGATGATAAGGGTATTCTTATTGTGGGGAGTACCAGATTAGTCGCAGTTAAGTTTTCTTCCAAGTATAAGGTTGTTTTTAACACTATGAGGTTGTTTATTGGATAGTCCATGTAGATTGGCTATGTAGATGATCATCTTGGGAAATGGGATACTGGTCTATTCTCCAAGATTCACAGTGATGAGAAGGTTTATGTTGGGGAGTTTGTAAGAACCCATGTTTTTTCGGATTACAGTTTGGAGAAAAAAAATTAAATTTTTGATTTCAGATTCTTTTAATGTGGTCAAATGGTATTTTTCCCTAGTAGGTTTTCACTGATATTTTTTAGTAAAAATCATGTGTTCCCAGAATTGGGTATTTACATTAGTGTATGAGTTTTATGGAAATCGAAGCTGTTAAAATTTTCGAGAAATAATTAATAAGAAATATTTATTAAATTAAATTTTAAAATATGTGTGCATTTTATTATCATTGTATCTTTTGAATAGAGTTTCATATTGGGATTCTATCTCTGTCATTGTTTTCAGAATGGGGAGTTTATCCTAGGTAAGGGATAAACTCGAGTCAGGAGTCGGGGTTGGGCCAAGCTCATTTTTCTTTCTTTTCTTTTTCTTTTTGTTTCCTTTATTTTCTATTATTTTCTATTTTTTCTGTTTCCTTATTGTATATTACTCTCATGTATCCTCCTTCACCATGACCTAAGGATGAAAAGGGATTGGGAGAGAAAGAGGGAGAGAGAAGGAAAGAAGGGTACCTCCGTGAAGCCATCGATGCGCTGGTTCAGCATGTGGTAACCGTGGAATGAAAAATCAAGCAAAGATTCAGTGGATTCATCTAGAAGGTAGGCTCATTTATTTTTTTCACTATATAACCCATTATATTTTTTTCTATATTTCTAGCTGTTTTATTATTGTATAAGGCCCCTAGTGTCCAGATCTGTTGTTTCTGGGGTGAAAATAGGGATTCCGTCGATCTGAGGGTTTCCCGTTCTAGGGTACCAGGTTACACTATGGGTGGTTTTGGGAAACACACAATGTTTTCTTCCTATTTGGGAAAGATGAAGTTTAATGGGATACACACCATGTACAGGGGTGTACACGTTGTGTACTAGTACTCGGTCTTGTGGTCGATTACCAGGGCATGGCTACCCGTGTAGGGGTACATGGCGGTATAGCGTACACATACAGACCCTGTGAAGGATTGAACACTATATAGAAGTACACGGACAACCCCAGTATTCGACCAGGCTAGTTGAGCGTCACGGTAATGGAACACATGTCGAGTACATGTCATGTACCCATTTCACACATCATGTTCCAGGTGCTTGTACAGGCCCAAGCCGATGAGAGTACATGCCCATGTTATGTGATCGGATTACAGGTCGTGTACTGAGGTTACATGTCTTATACGGTCCCCTTGTAACCCTTTGGGGGGTTTTCATGTTTTCTTTCCCTGATGTCAGAAGTGGACCTAAGAGTAGTCCATTTTGAGTGGTTTTACTTATATATCACGATGGTGATACTCATGGAACATTCTGAGGAAACCTACTAAGTGTTTTCGGGATTTCATCTAAATAGAGAGGGTATTTCTCTAGTTATCGAATACAGTCATCTCCTAAGGGGGAGACTTGGCCAGAATGATAGGTTAGATGTTCAGACCAATCTAGATAATATCTAGATCTATGAAGAGCTATAAGCTATCTCTTGTGAGCTATGGTTTTGAAGATGTTCCCCTTGTGAGACGTTACCTTCTAACCTATGAGACTATGAGACCTATTTTCTTCTAAGGATTATCTAAGGGATTCCTTCTATTATGTGCTGATCTAGGTATTACCCTATAGGATCTCTGTACATGTGTATCATTTTGAGGATCACAAGTAGGAAACCTCTATTTACTTGTCATTCGAGGGTCCCGTGTTGGATTTCTCCTTTACCTTTCAGTTAAGGATCCAGAGTATTATGCCTCTTCTGTTCATTACTTGAGGAACTTAGTGGGTGCCTCTTTGTTTTACAGGCCTTCATTTGTATGTCTGGTTTGGATAGAGATGTTGTTCTGGTGTCAACATGAATCTGCGCAAAAACAAATACGCCCACGGGGATGTGGATGGAGTAATGGGCTGGGAATTAGTGCCTCCCCCACTCATTTTATTATATTAGACTTGGTTTCCCTGATGAAGTATTGTTTACCAGTTGTTCGTCCAAGTTGGTGGTTGTTGATCCATATGCGAGGCGTATTTATAATTTTTTGGGATTACCAGACATAAAATCATTGGATCCGACTTCTAATCCATGTTTTATGAAGTTTTATTGGTACACAGAGGTGATTCCTGAGACTTGGCTGTTGATATTTATGTGTTTGTTTGTATTCCTTGAGTGATACATCAATTCCCCGGAGTAGGAATTCCTTGTATGGACTCATTGTACTATAATATGTGGTGGAGATTATTACTCTATCATTGACATGTGATGACTCAATGGTTATACCCATATCTTATGATGTAATGTTTTACATGAGTGGGTATACTCATGTGTGATGCTTGATTGGTTTGATAAATTCCATGGACAACTCTCCATGGATCTGGATAGTGGTAGTGGTTTCCTTAGGATGAGTATGCCCCTTGGGTATTTATTTTTTGGGTTGCCTCGGGCCTTGCAACCCTATGGAACAACTTTCATGGGATCACGTAAGACTTGTGCTGTTGATATGCTCCTAGGACCCCAACCATATCCTAGACCATGATTCCATTGGGATGCCCATGGGACTCAATGCGAATTCCATGGATGAGTTCCTTGGATCTGACACTTCGTGGCCTACACTTTTGATGTTGATGCCTTGGACAGGTTCCTTGGATATGACCCTTCAGGGTCTACAATTTCTTGGGGAAGCCTTGAATGAGTTCCTTGGAAATGGACCTTCATGGTCTAACACATTCAGTATTACAACATGGCTGCAGATGTTGTGATCATTACATGATTGACCATTAATATATGATATCCTTGTTGGTTATTGGAGGCTAGTACATGTGATCCTAGGTGTAGGATGAGTACTATTTTGTGGTGAAGTGGCTAGATCAATGACTTTCCAGTGTTAGATGAAGTATGTATATGTCGATTGTGATTACAGACCAAAAGATCAACTTGTTGATACCCGGATTTAGTGGCACGATGTCCGGCTCAATTCCCTGGCATAGGATGCCTAGTTGATCGGGATTGTAGACCCAAGGAACAACTTTTGTTGGTTTTATGTTTTATTTGATTTACTTATTAATCAATGTTATATCTATGCATGTATGTATAGGTATGGTTATGTACATGCATATGCCTATAGATATGGACATCCATGGTAGAACATTCCCGGCTGATGGGGATTACAAACCCTAGGATTTACTGTGGTTTAAAATTTGGTTTATCTATTTTTAGTTTTTCCTCAACTAGGCTGGGTTGTTTACTTTTGCATACACTTATAGTGGCACATATATATTTTCCTTGTTAGGGTGGCATATTATGATTCATTCTCAACCCTGAATGTAAGCATTGGTGTATGTGTAGACCATAGGTCTGCTTTTTTAGGTTAAGCACGAGTTACATGGTGGATGGGGTTGAGGCCGAACATTTAATGAACGAGGAGAGATGCTTCAGTGGTTCTTATGATCGTGCTAGTGCAATTCTACAGTGTATGGAGACCAGGTATGTGGTCTTGCTCAATGTTAGTAGTAAAGCCCTATGAATTTAATTTTAGTTTATATTGTTCTATTATATCTGTATGGTTGGTGTAGTGGGTGGCCATTGTTGTATTTTTTCTTATATGTTCAGGAAATTACAACATTTCATTTATTATTACATTATTCTCTATTCCAGTTGTTTACTACTTCTGCACTCTATTGGCATTACTATTGGGTATGATACTTAGCTATTTTTGTTGTCTTATTCTCTGATATAAGGGCATATTCTCCACAATATAACACCATTTACCCTCACTTCTAGTTAGTATCCTCTTGTGTATAGGGAGGCATGCTTGCGGCCTTATAACCCGGCGGCTCGTGGGTCCTATTTTGTAGCATCCAGTGCAGGATGTTACAAGTTGTTTGGCCATAAATAGTCATTATATTCAGTAATGGGTATGATGTTAGTGGTGGAGTTCTAATTTTTTTGTTTGGAAAAGTAAATATGATGATACTACTATGGTGGAGAGAATATTATCGGCCACCAGTATGTAAACCTTTTATAGGAATAGTTGTGGAAGCATCAAATCCAGTTGGTGGATAGTCAAGATGAATGTGGGATATCAGTGTGAAAATTAATTTGATTTTGTCTCATTCCTTAGTGGAAACTATATTCGATATTTTTTCTTCATTTGAAAATGGATTTTTGTGTTAGATTTTGGATTGTTATGGAATTTTTTGTGATATGAGAGTGACTCGGATCAAGGTTGTATATTTTTTCAGTGGTGGAGTACGATAGTAGATTTTTTTAGTTAAGGACCCAACTATGAAATTACAATGTGTTATTGGTTCAAAATTTGATGTGGTCATTGGATGATATTGTGATGCCTCTAATAGTGAGGGTATCTTAATAGGGTAATATTATGGAATTTTATTTGGTGAGGTCAAGAATTTTTGGAATGATACAAGAAAAGGAATGTCATCGGAGTTTTTTTCATGTAATTAGATTCTTTGAGGAGAAAACTACATCAGGTGAATCATATATGGTAAAAAGATATATTTTATAGGATTTTAACAAGTATTTATAGAGATAAACCGGTATATCTAGACTCAATTCGTGGATAATGGAAATGAATCCTAATTAGTTTAGAATAAAAAATAAAGAGTGTAATTATATTATGATCAATGAATTGGATGTCATTTGTTGATTTTAGGTGATTTTAATGATTAGAATCTATATATTGGGGAGTGTTTAATGAACCAAATTATTATATATTGTGAAAATTATTATAAATTTATATTATTTTTTTCAAATTAGAGAATGTTTTAAAAATTGGAACATTTATTGAGAATTTTAAAATCATGAACATCTTTATGATGTGTTCAGAGGTCCAAAAAGATTATATAGTGATCAAGATACCATAAAAAACATTTAAGTAGATCTAACTATTTAAATATACTATAAAAAATTGATTATATTGTAATTAGGGGTTTTTGTGACAAGTATTGCATTCAATGTGATCTAAAAGGGATGGAGAGGGTTATTCCATGAAGGGTATCATGCCACACACCCAATGTGTATGATTAAATTTATGGTGTATTAGGATATCTCTCTATTTCCTAATGTATTTAATTATGATGGTATCTTGAGGGTAAATCATTAAACTGTAGCTTAAGGGTTATACTGTAGATGGTTTTCAGTATGTTAGGGTATTGAGTACTTCTAGGGGAGGTGCGTGCCATGATTCCCTATTATGTTCCATATAAGAATGGTGAGGGTAGGAATTATATCGTAACCCAAAGTTCCACATTATATTATAGCCCCATATTAGGGGTTTTTCACCGTAACCCCTATGGTTCGTTCTATAATAGTATATTTCAATTATTTTTAAAAATAGGGTCATACTCTTTATATCTATATCTGACTCACATGATTTACAATGGAAAGGGGGATCAAAGAGGTCCATTCAATTCATTCCACAATTTTTTATTCAATCCATGATACCCATGGGTGGTGGTTAAATTTATGATGAATTTTTGTTGTGTTTTTATAAGTTTTCCTCCATATTCCTTTTTCTATATTCTCTTTTATAAGCCAAAAATTCTAGTTTTTCTTCACTATGGTTAGAGTGATGATTCCACTAGAGCTGGTGGAATCATCCCGATAACTGGGTCTTTTGTATTGAGTGTATTTATTGCATCTCATGATGATTAATACATATCACTGGTCAAGGCCATGGTGAATAGATTCTACGTAGAGACCATAGAATGGATGTGATTTGGATCGGTCTTGAAAAAGGCATGTATGAGCATGGACTAAGGGGTCGCTCCATGTAAGAGGTAGGTGGTCCCTATAATACCTAACTATATGTTTAATTATGTATTATTATGTATCATTATAAGAGAATATGGGTCTTGGTAAATTTAATAGGGACTAAGAGAACCCAAGTAGATAAGTTATGTGTCCAAAAACCACTTAGTCCTAGAGTGGGTGCTTTGATGCTTGTTATATAAATTAGCATCACCCAAAGAGTACATAAATAATAGGTATAGGGTTATAAATATTTTTTTGAGATGGTTGGGGTATGAATTGTGGCGATGAAGAGTTTGAAGTATCCCAGTTTGAACCTCGTAGAACATTTATCAAATAAATGATTGGGTTAGGCGTAAGGATGATTATTAGGATGGTCATACATCTCACACATAGTTAGGGATACCCAATTAAATGTGTATTGGTGTCTTAGTGTGTATCATGAATCAGGTAAGTCCTTTAGGGATAGATTTAGCGTGTTTGGGAGGTTATCATATATTTTATGGTCTTGATAGATCTCATAACGGATTTTGAGATAAATCTTAAGTGAAGGTTATGGGAATTCTCTTGATGGATTGATATTATATTCTAATTGGTATTAGGGATGTTTATTTCAAATGTACATGGTTTGAAGGATTAGGTTGTGATGATATTATTTGAAGAGGTTTTGGATTGAACATTCGAGAAATAGGTCATGTATAGAATTTTGGTAGTGGGAATAGAATAGAGTGTCGGGTAAGGGTTATTATAGATGAGTAGAGTCAATGTTTAGTCTGAGAAAACTATGGTATACCCTCACGGGTGAGATCAAAATGATGATGGGTTCGAAATTTCATTCACGATTATTCACATTAGGCTTGATATGGTTTATGTAAGAGGTATGGTCAGTGATTTTATGTAATCAATATATGAGGCAACATCCTGTGTTGTTATAGTCATATTATGAATCTAATATGTGTTGTGTGGATAAAATTAGAGGTTAGTATAGAGATTGGCCTTGTGTTTGTAATATAAACTAAGTATAACAGTTTGGGATATGTTTTTTTCAGTCATGAATAAACAATGTGATGGATTTTATATTTCATGTCATACATGATTAAGATGTATATGAGGTCACACCCAATGTGTGATGGTGTTTATATGGAAAACCTGGAGTGAGAAGGTATGTGTCTAGGAATTGATGTTAGAAATTTCTATTAGTGAGAGGTTTATTTTATGGAATAGTATAATTGAGGTGCTGATGGTCTAGGATTTTATTGTGAAACCCACCCTGAGAGAAATGGGAAAATTTGATGTGATGAGGCATGTAACTAGATGTGCGGCCCAACCCAATGTGAGAGGGTGGTGGCACATACATCCTAGAGTGAGTGGGAATTATTCCATGATTTGATTATGAAACTCAATTCACATTATATGGGTGATTTTTATGTTGTAGAATAATATATGGTGTAGACATCACCCTGAGAGAGTAGATAGAACTATGAGTTATGGTATGATACTATTTATTTTACAGAGATATGGCATGGAATATTAGTTTGATTTAGTGGGTAGTGGTCAATACCAGTTGTGATTCAATTGATGACTGCCATGGATCCGTGCTTGAGTGAGAAGTTAGTGGTTGTGACATGAAATGACATGCTACCCCGAGTCATATGTTAGGTTTATTGATTGTGTAATGATGTGAATTCTTCCTCCATCACTAGTCAATCTAAGAAGGGTTGAGTTCCATGGTGTCCTAATTATCTAATGTTGACTTGAAACACATTCTTTTATGATGTGTATTATTTTTATTTGACATTATAATTCTTACACTTATATATGATTTTGTATATTTGGGGAACTTTTTGAAACCTTACAAAGTTATATTTCTCAATCCTTGAATGGGAACCCTAATTCATGTGTAGACTTTTTATCTAGTATGCAGATCTGAGCACAAGTTTTATACTGGATCAATCTATAATATCTCAATAAAAATTTAGAGATGGGATATACGTGAAAATAGAGGATAGTAATAGGGAATTATTGGGTTTTTATTATTATTTTTATTGTATATCAATGACCTATATAGTGGGTGGATTTTTTGATGTATTATTGTTTGACTTCATATTTATTAGTTATATTATCTATCTTTTATTTATTTCTATGTACTATAATTATATTTTTATAAAATATTTTTTTTAATTTATTATTATTTAGGGTTATGATATCGAGGTCAAAGGCTCCCCAATGTATGGTTAAGGCCCTCAACACCAGTCAGAAACCAATGTTATATATAGAGGTGAAAATGTGGCCTTGTGGTTCTCTAGTTAGGATATTATTGAGTGATTTAAGCTAGGAAATTATAAAGACTCCTGTTTTGAAATAATGATTATAAAATAAATTTTTCGATAAAATTTTACTTTATAAAATGGATAAGATCATTAATTCGTGGTCATTAGAAATGATCTAAGGATAACGTGACTGTTTTGAATAGAAAAACACCTAGAATGCTGAAAATGTGGCAAAAAATAATTTTTCTTAAGTACCAAGACTACAGTATAAAACACCATCACTTAGGCCATTGTGAATTTTTTCATTCCATTTTAATAAAATTATATATATAAAGGATGTATATTCCTAGAGAGATAAATGGTTAAACTCAGAGGATTGAATAAATATGACGTGAGAACATTATTTCTAGAAAAAAACACGAAATACTAAATCTTTTTTTGTGGCATTGTGTAAAAATAAAATCCTTATTCAAAATTTTGATGAAGAATTTTTTATAGTTAAATTAATGGTTATTTTATATTTGAATTTAAATGAAATCTATTATATTATGTTACAATTTTCATATGAATTTTGAATATTGTTTCCATGAGTTTTTTGAATCATTTAACTAAAATTCATTTTATACTATGTGGTGTTGTCAAATATTTCATACTGATATAGGATTTATTTAATTTATGTATTTCAATTGTGTAGATCAATCAATACCAGAAGGGACATCATAAGCTCAAATTATCAAGTCTTTTAATATCATATAAGGGTGACTAAAAGTCCTATATTGATTCAAATGGTTAAGAAGAAGTTGGTGAATATAATGTTGAAGTTATTCATTTGAATTGAAATTTTATATTCATATTTTAATGAAACGTAAAAGGTATTTTTAAATTTTTGATAGTGGGAGGCAAGAGAAATAATATAGAGAGTTTGTGAAGTGTTATACATTGAGATTTTAGAGTTGTATTAAGAATTAAAATAAGATAAGAGAAACAGTTAGAGGAGGAATCAACACAATAAAAACATAATTGAACTTTAAATTAGATAAATAATCATTTTTTGTTACTAATCAAGATTATATATCAATTTTTTGTAGGATTTCGTTACAAATTTCAAAATACACATTGTGTGTCCTGATTCCATAGATAATAATCACACTCTATATCCAACATTTTGAATCTATTGAATTGTATGATCATGATTGATTTGGGATCTTCCAACGGATATAGCCATTCATTTTGAATGGTGAACCTTGTAAAAATAATAATTTTAATATTTTGTTTCTTCATATGTTTGAGTGTGTATCTTAGATAGTGATCTCATCATACAATTTAATAGGTATAAAATTTTCCTAAAGGAAAAATGATAAAGGAAATGATTTCATTGATTCATCCCCTACCCTAATCTTGGAATTCAAACTAATCATGTGGGTCCACATTCATGTGGTATCATAAAATTCATGTTTCCTAAAAATGTGATCATATTTTTTAGTTTTTTGAGTAAGTGAGTTTCCTTGTTTATGATGTTTAGAGTTTAAAATTTTATGTTGGATATAAATCACATTAATTTAATGAACATTGATGGAATTCCTACATTCATGGGAATAATTTTTTTGGGGGTTGAAGCCTCATTTATTATTAAATCATAGTAATGTCCTCTTCTAACTGGGTAGAGGGAGACCCCTTACATTGCTTGAAGGCCTTGTGAGCATTTATCCCATTACATGGCCCATAGACCCATATTTTTTTCCCAAAGCACATTCTGTGAATAGTACTGGTATAGTACCCGCCTGCTATAGTGACCTATGTTTTTAGAAAGAATCTAGAGAATAATGGCCTTGCTAAGAATACAATCTTATGGCAACTTTTATAAAAATAGTTTATAAAATTAAATTCGACTTCAATTTTAAAAATAATTTGGGATAAATTGTAAAATATTTTTATGGTGATTTCAATATAAATAAATCCAAGATATAAGTTTTAGATTAAAATATGAATAAGCCAATATCAATAATCCTAAAATTGTGGATTATATCTAAACTACAGTCAATTAATTTATAATAACCATCAATGATTATACTGTGATTCCAATGTATAATATACTTTTTGATAAAATAATATATGTCTTTATAGAAAAATTTAATGTAATGGTTTTAGTGCTCCAACATAGTGATCCTAAAACACTTACATTAGATGATTTTTAACCCATTTTGATTACTTATAAAATAAGGAAATGAATATTTTTCAAGAGGAATATTAAATATGATAAGGAAATATCCTTTAAACCACTAAAATAATATATTTTTTTGAAAATATTAGTTTTGGGAAATTATCATATTAGTGAAGAATAATATGACGAAACGAGACTTGAAAATAATATGTCATTTAGTTCAATATGTTTGAGAATACATAAAGGCAGTAATTCATGAAATATTCTAATGAAACTAATTTTTCATAGATCAATTAAAAATTTAATATATAATTTTAAAGGATAAAAGAAAAATATAGGTATTATGTGGGTGATAAGTAAAGGATTAATTCAAAGAAGTAATCATCTAAATTTGAATAGAAAATGTTATATTCAAATGGGAAGGGAAAGAATTTATCTATTACCAAAAATAGAAACATCATATAAATCATTGAGGATGATGATTATAGTCATAATGAAGTGGAAGTTGAGACTTATGGTGAAGTTAAAAAAATTCTTATTTTAAAATTTAAAGAGGAATTTTTATCTAGTGATGGGAGTAGAAATTTTGGATGTGAGGAAAAAACAAAAATAGACTTCTTATAGAAGCAAGATCTTAAGGAATGTATTTCAGAGACTTAACATTCAGAGAAGGGGAATATGAAACTGAATAAATACATTCAATAAAAAAACAATAGTGACTACATATATGAAAAAAGATTCAGTTTTGATAAATGTAATTGATAGCGTCAATATTTTACATGCTAAATACACGAAATTTAATGTTTGACTAAAATTGAGTCTAATAAAATGGATAAGGAGAATTATGTTTTTCATTAAAAATTAGTGCAAGCATCGAATAAATTAAATATTTTCAAATATAAATTCTCAAATTCCATCCTAAATGTTATATAAAACAAAAAAAAATGTGAATTGAAGACACACCTTCAAATTAATGGGTAGAGAATGTGATATTTATTGAAAAGAAAAAACTAAAATTATATGTCTTGAAATTATAAAAATGACATATTGAAAGATAAATAGTATAAAATTGGTTATTATAAAATGTTGGGAATGAATAATAGGATAAAGAAGAAAGTGTTGGGATTATACCCTAATTGTATTTTAAGAATGATTGATGGTGGATGATGAGAGTATTCTTGAATTGTTGTTGTCTATGTCCAGATTGTAGGTGATTTTCTTTAAAAAGTACTTATACTTCTGGTATTATAGAGGCTTTAGGAACATGGAAAGGATATATTGGTTAAAATAGAATATCACTATTAACCTAAAAGATATATCTGGAAAATTCTGAGTGGTATTTAACCCCCTCAAAGTATATAAGTTCAAAAAAAATCTAACAAATACAAACTAAAGGTTGAAAAAAATATAAATCCTTATATGATTTTTTTGGAAAGTGTAACCAAAAAATTTACATTACTAAATATTGTATCTCTGTTATATCATCCCACATGAGTATAAAGTGAATCGATAAAAATTCATAGAAGCAAGAGAGAAATTAATGGAGAAGGAATGGGTTGTTGAATTGGCACTCAGACAATCAAATAACTAAATTCCATAATCTTATATAGCTGATTATTTTAAAATATAGAAAGAAATTGTATGATCCTTAATGAAATTTAGAAGTGAAAATAAGGATGAGTGACCATTTTTAATGATGGTTCACTCAAGATAAGAGGATTTGGTTTAGTAGTTATTGAGAAGATATGCATTATTCAAAGACAATAGTATTTATAAATGGGTGTATATACAACTTGTTGTGTTTTTTTATATTTGGGAAGAAGGAAATGAATATTTTTTGAAATATTTTATGCTTGGTAAAGAGGATGGAAGGCATTTCTGTGTTTTCTAGAAGATAGAGATCATGGGGTAACATATTTCTGGTTGGTTGTGTAAAAAATTATAAATATTTGAGCATGAAAGAAGAAAATAAATTGTGGAAAAAAATACAAGGAAACCATTGTTAAAATAATATGTTAAGGAATACTGAAGGAAAAAATTATGAAGAAAAATACGTAGGCTCTAAAAATGTTTAGGAGTATTTAAATTAGTACAGAAAAGAATTTTGGTTTCTTCTTAAAGAATATATGAATATAAAATGGTGTTGAATAAAAAATTGTATAATTTGAAGTTTATCAAGAAAATAAAATTATTCCAAGGATGATAAAGTAGGTGGAGATTCATAGAAACATTATATATCAAGGGAGGATAATTGAAACTACAAGAGCATTGAGGAAACAATACAAGTCATTGTTTTCTAGGATTGAAAAAATATTTGTGAGAATGATTTAGAGTATCAAGGTTTTGTTAATGCTATAAATTATGAGATGGAATATATCAAGAATAATTAAAACAAAAAAATAACAATAATTTTATCAAAATAATTGGCTATTAGGTATGATGTTAAATAATAAAGGATGGGTTATGATAAATAAGCAAAGGCCAGTGTGCAAAGATTGTTCACAAGTTGAATAAATTGATTTTGATGAGATTTATTTCACAAGTTGGTGGTGTCAATGATATGATGGATAATATGATGAAAAATGATCAATAGGTGTGAATTTTGTTTTTCAAAAACATTGATATATTCATAACTCCTAAATAATAATGCTGTGAACATTTCCTTCTCTCTCAAAGATGAGTAAGTTACGTATGTAAATAAAGGAAAAAATATATAGAGATGTATAGTTGTTTAGGGAACGAATATCCCCCGGTCAAATCCACCAATGCTCAACTCCACGATTATGTTGATTTTCACTCAATGTTCCTATTATCTAGATAAATTTAATAAAAACTAATTGTAGGTAGTTGATTCATAACATAGATTTTATAGGGCATTTTAGTTCTTTTATAGGGAATTTTAAATCCACATCTTAGTACAATAAGGTGACACATAATCATGACAATGTATGAGGAGTAGAAACATCAATAAATTAAAAGAGTTTAACTTTTTTGAAATAATAGGTTAAACTTCACAGTTACATAATAAATTTGTAGAGGTAATTTTGGATATTCAATAATGCACAAGTGAAAATAGATCATCAACATTATAGATGGTTCCTTTAATTAGCAACAAAAGAAACACCAAAAAGATAATTAAACATGAATGTATCCGATGTGTATATTTACTAAATATTATTCAATTTTATAGAAGAGTATCTCATAATAAAATGTAGTAGTTTTGATAGAAACCGTATTGAGTCATTCTAATAGATCAAAACATGTATGTATCCAAAGTGTAGTATTAATACAATGACAGAATTGTTTTTTAAACATTGTTTTCCTTGTATATATCCTCTTTTATATATTTTTATAAAGAGAATATTGATATTTTTATTGTAGGTTAAATAGATATAGGTTAAACCTGGTCCACAAATATCACCCAATATATCAGGAACATTTGAATTCAAAAACATTCAATAGAGTCGTAAACTTCGATAGGAATAGTAATTATTTACTCTGTTGAATACAGGACATTAAAATAGTTATAATTTGGATTTGAGTTGGTCATAAAATAGATTTTAATTGATCTTTAATTATGACGAAACTGTTGCATAAATATCTATAATATACAGATTTAAAACTCCATTATTGAATTGTCAAACATAGGGTTCCATCATGTGATGAAAAAAACCATCGTAGGGTTTAAAATGTAGGGTTGATAACAAAATTAGGGTCAATGAACCATAATTTCATTTCCATAAACATAGGTTTCTTTATAAAAATAGGGTATATAATATATACATTCCAAATATAATAGGGTATATAATCCATACATACTGTTTCAGATGTAGGGTTGATGAACGATATGTTACGTCTAAAAATGTGGGGTATGAATAATATATCCAGAATATGTTTAAAAATTCTTATACTACATTAATAAGTATTCTCTATAGATAAATGAATTGAATATATTTTTAGAATAAATATTTAAATGATTCATGTTTTCATAAATATTATATGAAACCAAATTCATTAGTAACAATAATGTAGGTGTTTGTGAGCATCAAAACCAAAAATATATTATCAAAAATTTTGAATCCACACATTCCCATAATTCTCCTAATAATTTATGATAACAAAACCGATAAAAAATTACGTAAAATTTTTTAAAAAATATTTTATAACCATTAATAAAATCACAATTTTCTTTTATCAGTATAAAATAAATCAATTTCTCCCCCATTATATTTATATAATTATTTAAAAAAAAACATTATCCACTATTATAAGGATTAAAACTTCTCCAATATAAATTATTATATAATATTATCCTCACCCATTAAGATAAACATCTAAAAATCTAAACTATAAACTTCTACCCCTTTTGTGACTACAATAAATATAAGAATGAAGGGTAGTAATATTTACTCCCCCTAAATTAAAGCATAAAATTTAAAAGAAATGAGTATTAAAAATTATATAATGAATAAAATGAATATTTTATGAAAACTCCCCCTATGTCATAGAGTATAAAATATTCAATAAGTTAAAATATTTTAAATGAAATAAATTACTTTAAACTATTTTTTTCAGAAGTAACTTTTAAAACAAAATTGTATCTTCCATTAATAAAATAGTTTATGAGATTGTCAAAAATTATGTTCATTCTTACCTAATATTACTAAAAAATGTTTATTAATAAATTACATATTTACTCATAGAACTATCTTTACGAAACAATAATTTAAATAAATTTCACATAATACTGAATATTAGATATACAAAAAATATAAATAAATGGGTTATGAATGCATATATGGTTCTTCTAAATATTACAATCATTGAAATTTTTAAGTTAAATTAGCTAAAAATATTTACAGTTCTTCTAATATTCTTGTAACATCTTCTATTCTATGATTTGAAGAAGACAAACACATTTCTACCATGAATAGTTTCACCTTATCAAGATCTTGCTTTATAACAACTTATTTTCTGAGTAACCCTATCTTGAATTGAATTTCCACCATAAAATCTTAAAAATATAAATTTTAAATAAAAACACATTCACATTCGGATAATTCTTTTAAAATAAATAAAAAATCATTTTCAAAAAAGATTCATTTTTTAGTTCTTCATATGACTTTTTAGATGCATCTAACTCAGATTGAAACTTTACTTTTTCTTCATTTAATGTGATGACTTTGAAAAATTTCTTTTCATAAGTCATTATAGATATAGAAACTTCCAGTTCATAATGAATATGAACTTCCTTATTTCATTCAAAATTATTTTCAAAAAAAAAATCAATATATGAAATTGACTATTATTTTAACTGATCATAAGAATTACCTATTTTTCTTTTTTTGAGAAAGAATTTCTTATGAATATGAAGTAAATGACCCCTCTATATTTCTATGAGTGGTTTTCAAGAACCTTTAAACAAGATTTTTCAAAGAATATGGATGAATAACATGTTTTATGAAGAATTTTACATGTTTTTTTCTGATAGATTTTAGATGACAGTTAAAATTTTTTAGTAGAAAATTAAAGAATAATAATTACCAATTTTATCTTTTGAAAAGTACTGTTATATATGAAAGATATTTTAGTTTTGAAAAAAAATGAAATTTTAAAAATATAAAAAATTAAGGTATAAATGGATGAAAAATATATGTTCCTTTAAAAAATATATTTATTTCTGGATTAAAACAATATATAATGATATTTATGTTTTTTTTTTGAAAATTAATTATACTATAAAAATAGAATAAGACTTAATTTGAGGACTAAATAAGAGTATTTATCAAATTTAGAAGAGATATATCACTCTCCCTTTATAAAATTGTTAATGCATCAGAATCATATAAAAATGAAATACATCATGGATCAGTGCCTTTGGTATTGATGATTTTTTATGATGATCTATTTTAAAGTTGGTACCTCCTTTGGTAAATACTTTCATATCTCACTCAACTGACCACTTAAATATTTATCAATATAGGATAGTGTTGTAATTCCACAAAACATCAAGTAAAATAGATTTTTAGTACCCAAATAATTTTTGGAACTTCAGGGATAACAAATAAATTTTTACGTAATCAAAGATGATTATTTTTTGTTGGATATCCGCTATTTAGGTTAGAGATTTCTTTTGTGAAATAAAAAATTTTCACATCAGAAATACGAGGTTTTCTAAAATATTAGTCATTCAAATAGTTTCTATTAATAATGAAATAAAAAAATTAATATTAGATATATTTTATCTATTCTTACCAGGATAAAAATAATTATTTTATAGTATTTTTATTTCATTATTTCTTCCTATTCAAAAAAATTCTTCCTAATTTTTTTAAATATTTGATTTATATATTTTTCTCCTTGAATCAAAATACTAGAATCTTATTTTAAATTGTAAACCTCACCCATTAATTATTTTTATTTTAGTACCATACAAATCATAATATTTTTTGGAAGGATTTGATTTTAAATCAACAATATTTTTTATCAAATTCTATTTCCCTAATAGAATAATATCATATTATTTTCTATATTTTCTACAGTCTATATTTAAGGATTAATATTTATACTATAGAATATATAAATACATATTAAATTCTTTATTAGATATTATTTGAGAAAAACTTGAGAGTATGATTATTATTCATCTTAATTATGAGTCATAATACTTGACATATTCTTTTATGCTCAATTTCAGAATATGTAGAATATTCATAATGTGAATCAAAATAATTACTCTAGGTATCCTTTATTACATTCTTACCTTTTAACCTATAATAATATTTGAGTTGAGCATTGTGTAAAACAAAATTATCCTTTTACGACCCTTTTATAAAATTCATATTACTTATTTTCTCGAGTACCATTTATTTATGTTCTATACAGTTTTCAACTAATATAGAGATATCTAATAAGTATTTATCTAAATATGGATTACATGAATTAGATGATTCATCCATTTTAGTCTTGAGAGAAGTTTCTTAATTTTTTATATTATTTTCAGCTTCATCATGAATCTTAGCTACAAACATCACTAAATTCAAAATTAGTTCATTTAGTACCAATTCTTTGAGAGGTTGTGATTTTCGTATCGCTACATATATTCAATTCCACATAGAGGTTAGTACTTTGATTACTTTTAATGGTTAATCTCATTATGAAATTTCATCTTCTAAATAAAAAACATCATTGATATTGTTTTTCAATCATCTGTTCTTTTGAGAAATAGTATCTTCCTCATTTATTATAAAAGCTTCAAAATTTAATTTCAGAGTATTGTACCTTAGTTTCCTGATATTATCGGTTCCTTCATGAGTAACAACAATTTTCTACCACATCTCATATGTAGTAGGAAATCGATATACTCAATTGAACTCATCAGTTCCTAAACCACATAAAATAGAATTTATTTATTTTTAATTAACATCATATTATATTTATTGATCGTCATTACAATTTTATAAATCGTCATTAGGAATCTCATAATTTTTAATAACCTTTAAATAAATCCTTATTCCAAGTGTTTCGAATTAATAACCATGTGGGATTTATAGCATCCATAAATATTTCCATTAAAAGGAGGGGAATGGATCATCGATATACCATCTTTATAATTAGTCATTTCAAGATGTCTTTGTTAGAATATTTAACTCATATTTGTTATATCCAGTAAAAATTCCTGATTATTCATAAGAGAAAAAATAATGTAAGCATATCTATGAAACCAATTTTTAGGTCGAGATGGAGAAGAAGAAGATAAAGACACAATAGGGGAATTCATTTTTTTCAAAATCATTGATAGATTAAGAAAACCTCCATTATTATGTAGTGAACCAATCCTTATGTAAAATACGAGTGAGAAGAATATATAGAAAAAGGAAAAGAACACAATGATGTTTAGTGGTTCAAGGAACGATGATCACCTAGTCAACTCCCCCAACACTCACCTCCCAAAGGTTAGAGATTTTAACTAGAAGGACTTATTATCCAGATACCTCTAAACATAATTTGAGTACATGAAGTGGCCACCTTATACAGATTTTATAATACATTCTGGTTCTTTTACGGGGAACTATAAATCTAAATTTTAGTAAAAGATGATAACACATAATCACGACTGAGTACAAGAAGTAAAAACTAAAATAAATTAAAAGTGTTGGATTTTATGAAACAAAAAGATAAACATTACAACTATAGTAGAAACTCATAGATGTAATTTAGATATTCAATAACCCACAAAAGAAAATAGTTCTTCAACATTACACAATATTCCGTTAATAAAAAACAATGGATATACAAGAAATATATTTATACATGTATTTCTCTAAAGAGTATCATTTAAAAATGCTTCATCCATTTTTACAAAGAAGATATAACCAGAAAATCTAGTAGCAGTGACAGAAAAAACAATAAGTCAACCAAATTGATCAAGACATGTATATCTCTAAAGTGTATCTCTGAAAGAAACAAGAAAAGTTGTGTATTTAAATCATAATACTTCCTTTTATATCACCTATCTTGTATAATATATTAAAGAGGGTCTCAATATTTATAATATTGGATTAACCAATCTAGGTAAATCTTGATCCATAAATATATCACAAAAAATCAAGAATATTTTAATTCATAGTCATTCCAGAGAGTGATTACATCCGATAAGAATTGTAATGATTTACTATATTTAATAAAATCCTATAAAATTGTAATAATAATCTATTAAATAGGTCATAATATATCTTTGAATAGATATTTTATTCCATCAAAATAATTTCATAAATATCAGATAATATCAAAATTGAAAACTCCATCATTGAATAGTCAATTGTTGGGTTCCATCATGTGATTGAAAAAAAACCAGCATAGGTTGATCACAAAATTAGGTTTTTTCTACGATACATTTATTTCATTAAATGTAGGGATTTTCATAAATATATGGTTTAAGATCCATACTTTTACAACATCAAGGGGTATATGATCTATATACACTATTTCAAATATAGGGTTGTTGAACAATATTTTATTCTTATAAATATAGGGATAGAAAATTGTTTCTAGAATAAGATTATACACATCTATAATACTTCATCAAATATTCACCTTGGTATAGTGACTAGAACATACATTGAGAATAAATATTTCAATGAATATTTTTTTACTATAATTCACTTAAAACCCAATTCATTATTAACAAAAATGTGGGAATTTTTTGACATCAAAACCAAATCGATATTTTGGAAATTTTTGAATTAACTGGTGGGATTGAAAATTTTTTGATGTTTGTTTATATTTCTCCATAAATATTATATAAATATTAGTAATGGGTTTCAATTTAGCTTTAATTTAAGATGATTTTTAAGAGGAATTATACATTGAGAAAATCAATGGGCTCATGATTAGAAAAATGAAGGATATGTTTTTAGGAAAAAGAAGAATCTATATGAGTTAATGAAGTCCCCAATAGCATCATATTCCAAGTTAAACACTCTCTTTATGTTTCTAAAATTCAATAGGGGATGTTTATATAGGAATATGTACAGCAAAGAAGAAAAATATGAATCCTTAAATGTTATTTTATATATAGATTACATAAACTTTAGTGGGAAGAACGAATATGTTTTTGAGGGGAATTATTTGGAGGTGACTAAATTTTTTTACATGTTAATGCTTGGAGATATTATATAGTTCTTCGGTCCTAAAATTTCTCATAAGCTGGATCTTATATTTCTTTATCAATAAAAATATTCCTAGGAAAAATTAGAGAATATTCAATGAATGATATAAAGAAGGTTTATCTTCTAATTATAATGGGAACTATGATATCAAAGGATAGAGATGGAAAAAGAGTTGATTTATGAGAGTTTAAAAATTCTATTTATAGTCTTATATAATTGACTACTTTGGGACATGATTTAGTATATATTCTTACTTCATATACAAGCTTTCAATGGAAAAAATGAATAAAATCACGTCATTGAAAATAGGATCGTTAAAAACATAAATTACATTGGTAATTATGGTTTTAAATAACATATAAATTAAAGGTTCTATCTTAATTGATATTAAGACATTGACTGGGGTAGAAATGTTGATGATAAGATATCAACATTTGGTTCTTTCTAGGAGAAAGGTTTGTTTCATGAAAAAAATAAGTTTTTTTTATCCTGAATAAAGTCAAAGAGGACTATGATTGTAAATTTATGAGAGAAAACTAATTTCTTTGGATAAAAATATAATTGCAATATATAGGGTGGTTGTGATTTTTCCACTACTTATTGGATTTGATTATAAAATTTTCATCAATTTATGGATAAATAAAGTTAAATATTGTTGATCAAAATAAGTTGGTATAATGAAAAACTTTTTCAAATAGTTTAAGGATTATTGATTATTAAAATGAAGGAGAAAATAGTGGATTTGTTTACTAAGATATTTCCATGGGAATCATTCTAGATAATGGAGTTGATGATAGGACTGAAAAATGAAATTAATCAGTTCTGAGGTGTGGTGATTATCCCCCCTCTATTCTTCTCTTTAGATTTTATTCTCAAAGGGGGATTATAAAAAATAATTAAATTTCTTTTTACATCATGGGAAGAATATATTTAAGTTGCTTTTTTAAAATGGGATGTGTTGATTTTATTATGTGGGTTGGTGAAATATATAAGTTGTTCTAATGTTTTCAGTTGAGTATATGTGTAAGAATTTTGTGTTTGATAGATGCCAGAATTTTTTCAGAGAATTTGAATGAATGATAACTAAAATATGTAGAATATTTATGGAAGATAATGTGAGTTACCTCTAATGGATATAGTTTGAATTGTTATTCATAATCATTTTTCCATAGGCCAAGTGTGATCATTTTTCTATAGAATGGATGAATGATGATTCACATGTATGTAGAAATGGTGATATATGGTCATTGGTTGAAATAATCTAATTTTATAGAATCATATGGATGAAAAAAGTCTAAATGTGAGATTATTGAGACCATGAATAAGAAATGTTGTTTATACAAACATGGATGTGTTTTTTGAGATCATGAGTTGTTCATTTAATGAAGATTCCATAAAATAATGTTCTTTAAAACATGTCATTTTATTTAAATAAATAGAAATTATATATGGTTTAATGGATTTATATTGTATTTCATCTTGAGTTAGTTACTTATATAATTATTCAAATTCAATATTAGTTGATTTATGTTTTTTCAGTTTAGGTACTATTGATTCCAAATTTTGGAATTGACTAGAGGTTTCATAGAGGTGTTTTGAAGTTCATTGAAGTGAATGTGTTATCAATATGGTGTAACATATTACAAAACACACTTCATACTATTATATGATGAATATATATTGATTACATAATAAATAGTAATTTTGTTATGTTGGAATTTGAGAAAATATATCTGATTATGTCTTGGTACAGTGGAGAACATGTCATAGTGCATGTCAAATTGGAAAAACTTGTATGAATCTAAAGACAATAAATTTATCAATTAACAATATTTTAGAACCTCAAAAAGATATGCATTGTGATGACTTATAATTTTTTTATTTTCATCCTTGTAAAACAATGAAACACCTGAATGAAATATTTTTGAAAATAGCCAACTATTTACATTACTTAGGTGAAAAGTGTTATAATAAGTTAAAATCATATATATGTCCAAAAATATTATTTCTAATTATAGGTAGTCCAAGTGGATAAATATTTTTGATACTAATAATTTGAAAATTTTATATATGGATGAATTAATTAGAACATTAATGTAGTATGAGAGCAGACCAAAATAAGATTATGAAAATAGAAAAGGAAAATAGAGATGAATTTTCTTCTACATTAGGTAATCCTAATTCAAAATATTTTAAAACTTTTTCCAACAATTATAAATATATTTATTTTTAGAATAAATGTAATAATTTAGATCTATGTCATTTAGATGATATAAATAGTGAACATTCAAAAATTTCAAGAAGGGTGAATAATATTTTTAGAAAATAAAACTTTCTAAATGATAATTGGGAGTAATAGATAGAGAAGAAAGACAAGGATTCTTTGGATGTTATAAGATATGAATTGATGAAAGAAGGTCATATGAGACCAGAATTTCCTAAACTGTAGAAGTAAAATAAAAATAAAAAAATTATTCAAAAAAATAGAAATTGAGCATGATATTCTTAGATAAATATAGTTCTATTAAAGTAGAAACATATTCATATAAATCATTAGAATATAGTACAATATAAGGTTGAAAACAAATTTTATTCAAACATTATCATGAATGAAGTGTGTTTCATAGAAATGGATATGTAATAATCCCTATAAATTTAATAATTTATTAAAAATTTTCTTATAATACATAAGATGAATATTCAACTTTATCAATAGTTGAAAAAGATGATACATCATATGTTGAAAAAGTGGATTAATCATAAGATAATGAATTTTTTACAACTATATCTAAAATGAAGAGATACATTACTCTTAGAAATCATGAAAATTCTAAATTCAAAAATAATTAAGAGTAATATAAAGTAAATCCTATTAATTATAATAAAATAAATTGATAATTAACATTAAAAATATTTGAAAATTCAACTGAATCTGATTCTAAATCCAATTATTCTCATTAAAAATGTGTTGAACAAAAACATTTACAGGATTTTTATTGATCATAAATCCAATGAATATTATAAATGTTTGTCTGTACAAGTTAAATCTTATTTTTAAAATAAATATTTATATAATTTTTATTACATAAAATAAAATTTCAATAAAATATATTATAAAATAAGTCCCTTTAAATCTTCAAATCGAATAGGTTTTACTTCTGAAAAATGTTATTTTTAACCAAATAATTATTTAACTAACACATAATCAATTTCAAATTTATTTCAAAGGGGAAGACCTTGTAATAAAAATTGTTCGCTTAATGTATCTCAATATTTGGTTTTTAACAAATATTTTATTTGATAAGAAATTTCCATAGTAAAAACTAAAATGGTTTGACATATATGGGTTCCTGAAATTTTATTTTCTAACATAACAAGACTCAAACATTCTTGGGTACCGAGAACAGAATTTTACATATTATAGGAAAATAGTTTATGTACCATTAGAAGAAAAAATGGTACATTGATAGAGGATTCACTTGACATACGACAAGAGAATAGTTAATCTTATGAAATATCAATTAGATGAAACAGTGAAAGTTACATTTGGTGGTAATGAATATAGTGGAATCATCATGAATTTGTGTCATTTAATATAAGTCTGTGACCTTAAACCTTACTTAGTCATGAATTAAATGAATAATTCACATAGAGGATCTTTTCAGCTTTAGAGTTTTCAAGAATTAGGTCATAACTTTTACATCTCAAAAGATTACATAGTAGACACTTCTACTAAGTTTCCATAATATAATTAAAAAAAATCTTAAAAAGAAACATGTCTAGTTCCATGTTTTAGATATCATGTCTTTCCATGAACCCATCCTTGACCCTATTCATCTTCAAGTCTTGTGTAAAAAATTTCAAAAACATGGGATGGGAATAAAAAGCCCAGTAAAGGATACACAACGAAGGAAAACTATTAGTTTTTTCAAAACAATAGGCAAACCCTGAATACTTTACCAAAGTAATACTTTTCACCTTTTTGAAGTAATAAAAATTATTCATGGAATAAAAGACCATTACTTACCCTTTTGTAACCAAAAGATTACCATAAAACCCATATAAAGAATACATAATAGATAAAGGTAACTTGGGACATAAACATACTTAAATGGAATAACCATACGGTCAACTTCCACACAAACTTAATGGAATAGCCATACGGCCAACTTCCATACCCAATGCATTGGAGGTTATAACGTAACCACCCATCCCGGTATTCACGACACCACCCGTCATATGGTTTATCATGTAACCACTCGTAAAATGTCCAAGTACCATCATTACACATAAAATGTTGAAAATATAAACATTTTAATAAAAACATTTCATTTGCAATCACTATAAGTAAATCCAAGTTATTGAATTAATCAATCCATTTTCAAAAACCATTTAAAAGAGATTTTTGAATCAAAGTGTCCCATAACACTTTGAAGATTTTAATGGAATTATAAATTTAAAACATTAATGCCCATATAAATAAATACTAAAAACCATTTTGAAAACATGGACATTAAAGATAATGAGTTAGAATAATGAATCTTTAAAACATTTAAAACGATATTTTTGTTAAAGAGTTTTTAACAAAATGAGAGACACTTGAAAAAAAAAATTGCGCAATAACGTTTAATCCAAGCTTTATAATATCACGAGAATAAGGGGATTCATGATAAAATATGTCAAAGGACAGTATACACACCGTATAAGAGTAAATTGGTGCATAACAACAATGAAGTCTCAATGGAAATGTAAATTGAGATGAAATCCATTATAAAGATGGTATACTTAAATTAAGGATAAATCTATCACATAATTATGTGTGAGAAATATAAATACAACCAATATAAGTGGATATTAAGTGTGAAACATTCAGAGGTCATTCACACATAATCATGGAAAAACAAAACCAATGACATAGGTATTTAACTCAATGAAATGAGATTAGGTTATTATTTCCCATAAAAGTTCGTAAGAATTTATCAATGAGATGATTATGTGTAGAAATAGTATATCAACACAAAGGTTTGTGGAAGTTACAAAATAGATATTCCACACATAATCTTGGCATAATAAAATCAAGAAGTAGAGGTTTAACCCAAATAATTAAAAGTGGGTTAAGAAGTTCCCTTATAGAAATCCGACAGCCTAACGACATCAATTTAAAATTCAGAAAATGAGTTGATGAGAGAGAAAATGGTATCTCATCACTTGGACGTAAAATTTA
Source organism: Viscum album (assembly GCA_963277665.1). Classification (NCBI taxonomy): domain Eukaryota; kingdom Viridiplantae; phylum Streptophyta; class Magnoliopsida; order Santalales; family Viscaceae; genus Viscum; species Viscum album. Next base: position 1,250,429,388 of record OY728151.1, on the reverse strand, counting down.
CATAAATAAGGATATATAATAACATATCCCAACATAATAGTATGTGAATTAAAATACATAACAAAATAAGTCTTTTAAAAAGAGGAGGGTGAAAGGTCCCCTTACCGAGTTGGGTATCTTTCGAAACGTACACCCCATGGAAGAAGGGTCATACAATGATGATGAAAATACCCATAAATAAAATTATATTACACAAAGTGTATAATAATGGGAAGTACATACACCGCTCAAAGGAAATAGTGTCAAACGTAGCATAAATTTCATGGGAATAAAAGTGAGATGAAAAATCCCTTTCGAAAACTCGACAGCCTAACGGCGCCACTTAAAAAATCCAAAAATGGATTTATGAGATAAAATAGGGTCTCTAATAATATGAACATAAAACTTACAGTATGATGAATATAAAAAAACATCCCCAAACATAATAAATATGAGCTTAAAAGAAATGACATAAAAGAGAGTACTTAAAAAGAAAGAGAGAGGTTGGATCCCTTACCTCGTGTCCGACATGACTCGACCATTCTTTAATCTCCTGAATAATAAAATTTGGTCAATTTATAATATCTTAAGGACCTACTTTAAAGATTATTATTCAGTTCATATCACATATTATAATTTTATAATAATTGGTTAATAAAGTGAGTTCATATCAGACGTTTTTGTCAATGTTCGGTACATGAGTAAAAATTGAACTTGTTGGAAAAGAATTTTACATGTAGTTATAGGTAAATCATATCCAGAATAGTATTTATGTTTTAAATATCATATATATCCAGTATATATTCATTTTATACTATTCCATAGCATTTGGAAGAAAAATTAAAAGCACCGTTCATGAAGATGGTAGGCCGTACGTACGCATGAACGCTATTTTTATTTTTTGTCATATTAATGGAATTAAAAAAATGAGAGATATATATATTATAATTCCAGAATGATATCTATCATTTAGATATAATATATTAAATATATATCCATTATATATATGTACTTATAATAGTACATAACATTTGGAGATAAGAAATGAAATGTACCGTTCAAGGAGACGGTAAGCCGTACGTACGCTTGAACGCTACTTTCATTTCTTTTTTTGTATTAAATAGAGTGAAATAATAATTATATAAAGGTATATTATAATTCCAGTAGTATATCATATTTAATACCATTAATTCCATCCTTTATACGTCCCACATATGGCATTAACGAATCAAATCACTTTGAGGGGGCGGTAGTCCGCACTTCCTAAAATGAAGATATCGCGTTTACCCATAATGGAAACCATAAAGGTATGCCATAAATGAAAAATAAAGAAGCTTAAGGAAAACATAAACATATTATATATCATATATAAATATATTGAAATCTTAATGGCCACCTTTGAAGGTGTTAAAAGAATATTGAACAATCATCGTTTCGTGAGGCAGTAATTCTCCATCCACAGAAACAGTATGTTCTTTAACCATTAGACGAAGGTGTGTGAATTTTTAGCCCGAATACATATTATAAAAACATCCTAGAATATTTAAGATACTGTTTTTGTTACAAAAAAATTAATAAAAATTGTTTTGGGGTTTGGAGAATCTAAATAAGACAAAAGAACACAAGGGAGGACATTACCTTTAAATCGAGTAACTCTCTTTGATTTGAGCTCAATGGCTTCCTTGGAAAGGATTCTGCTCAAAGTGAGGCTTCAATGATGAAGAGAGGGATGTGGAGAGATGAAATGGGAAGGTTTTCGCCGATCCAAAGGCTTTAGAGGTGTGTGTGAGGTGGTAGAGGTGGGGGCCTTTTATAAGAGGAGAGTAGGGGCACTCTTGGAATGTTATAAAATATTACTTTATTATAAAATGTTTTTCGGATTTTAAAGGTCCCAAAAGGATATATTTCGAGTATAAGGTGATAAGGTTTTTAAATACACCCATCCAATAGGTTTGTGAAAAGTGTAAGACTTATATTTCACCCTATCTTCTCATTTTATTCAAATCGTTTATTTATGAGGTAATCACGACATCATCACGGTGTCATTAATAAATTAATTTATTTAATGTCTAAAATTTATAAAAAAAATATCATGATGTATGAAATCTTTTGAGATTTCTAATTAATATTTATAGTCAAAAATATGACTTGTATAAACCCATTTAAAAATTTCTTTAGTAAAACAACTCATGTTTGTGACATTTTTATTTAAACTTTAAATAAAAAGTTATTTATGTCATTTTCCTACCAAAGTGGCTCCATGGGTTCCCCAAGTTGACCCATGGATTGTCTTGGTCGGCCATGACACATTCAATGAGTGTAGGACATGTGTCTAGGTCATTTCATATTATTAAAACATTATTTTTACCTTAAATTACACCAATTACCTTTAATCGCTATTAATAAAACTTAAAAGTTACTATTCACCAAAAATTATTTTAATCTCATTGAACCACATTTTAATTCTTAATGACAACAATGAATGTAGGATTTTTGAAATTAAAATCACAGAGGTGGTAAAGTTTCATTTAAACGAAAAACCAGTTTCTTTAACTACCACTTGGTGGTTTCACTATTCATCTAAAATTGAAGTTTTTCAGAAAAATACCAAAAATTCCCCCTAAGCTATATTTGATATTTCGAATTCGAAAATGATATCTATTTTAAAAAATAAAAAACATATAAGTTACATTAATTAATTTAATAATTAATTCCCGCTATCAGAGCAAATAGCGTGTTTTTATGAAACAATAAGTATCAAAAGATTGACACCAGTTTAAGTCCAATTTCAAGGTGAAATTAATTTCAGCGACCACTATTGGATTAAATGGTAAAAATATATTCTAATTTCACTTTAAAACCCATTAAAAATATAATCTAATCATATAAATAAATTAGATTAAAAATAGTTTTTGAATTAAAATATAACATTTGTCACTATTCATTAAAAAATGAACATTATTGGAAAAATACAAAAAATTTAAAAAATGTAAATTTTGATGTCCCGATTCTAAAGAAGATTTTTATTTATTAAAATATAACACAAAAAATTGTCAAAAAGTGGATTTAAAAGAGGTTCGTCATCAAAAGGCAGTTAATCGACCTTTTAAAGAATATTAGAATGTTTACGCTTAAAATTGGATTCATTCGCATTTTTAATCCTCTAACATTTATTGGAAAAAGTAAAAATATTTGACAAACATATATAATCATTTTGTAGTTAGTTATGTTCATTCCCTCCATTACAACGGCTATTCATTAACTACAATTTAAAATAATATTATTTTATTGTTAGAGTGCAACGTAAGATTCCCAAAAAACACGTTGTTGCATATTGGGTACGCCATCGAGCATAGCGTCCCCTTTAAAGTTATATTAATATTTTATTCACAAATATGGATAAATGTGAAAATGTCATATTCTTTATTTACCTGGGGTGTTACATCCTTCCCCCCTTTGGGAATTGCGTCCTCGCAATTTTAAAATTGGGCTTGGAAACATCATTGAAAATACCACATCAGAACAAGAGTCAGTAAAACAATATCTTTAAAATAAAGAAAGATAAGTACAAAGGTCACCCGAGTTAACTCATTCTAGGATTCCATGTAGGAAATCATGGATATGGAGGAAAAAACAAAGGGTCATGTTCTGAGGGAGAGTGATAGTATACATGTCTAGGAGAAAGTTAACTATAAGAAAATCACAAAATTGTGATGGGTTAAACGGTATTTGATTCCCCAGTAGGAAAAGTTAACAGAAAACATTTTTGTTTTAAGTTACTCTTCATTGAGGAATTTATTCTTGAGCTTAACTAAATCATAATGAAATATACTTACTTGTCACGTAGACTTTCAACTTTTACAAGATTCCTTAATCAAACTCATGTTTTCTCCAAAAGATGAGTATTTAGGAAGACTTGTTCGCATTAAGAGTACTGTAATCAACTTCTTGAGAATCACCTAATCCACAAATTAGAACTATATATTTCCCATGTATTTAGACGAAATCCAAAACCAAAAATTGTTAGAACAAGATCCCAAAATGAATAATCCTTTATAAAAAAAATCTATTCTTAATCTCCAAAATTTGTCCAAAAAACCCAATGTTCAACGAAGACCATTAGATAAACAATTTGTCCATAAAATTCTCCAAAGTAAACAAAACTAAGATTGAATCCCAAATATTTGAAGGATTTAATGACATTGTCTTCCAAGGTACAAATTAACATTTCTCTCTAAATAATATCAGTTGCTCTTAAAGTCTCATATTGAAAAGTAATTAACCTAATCACACATCCTCCATGATAGGTTAATAATTTATATAGATAACCAAAAATAAACTTACTCTTGATTCCTAAAATCATCTAACAAAAAAGAATTAGTCAAACTAACCAGGGACTTCACGTTGTCCAGTGGTAGGCGATAAATACCAGTCTCACTTTGGTTGTGAGTTCGATTCCCACAGCTTTGTCCGACGCGACGGGTTGTCACACGGTCTGTGTGTCGTCCTTTTTCCAAAACTACATAATTCTTAAAACATTCCCCAAAATGAGATAAAATCTTCAAAAATGATCATAAAATATTTTAACCTCAAGTTTATCTCATGCCTTTCATTTTCCATCATAACATATAATAACACATAATTACCTCAAGAGTAAGGATCATATAAACCCTAATGGTTACCTTTATAATTATTACCTGAACTTCCACATCGATTGGTCATCTCGTACATGATGCATTACAGAACATACCAAGGTACAAGTGGTTGATCATGACTCATTGATAGTTGGTTTAGAACAACCACGAGTTTCCTCATTGAATCCCCCATTTCATCTAGTCTCTTAATCATAGAACCACCACAGTTTCCTTCAAACCTATTGTCACTTTGGTTCCTGCTAGATACATCCATTCACTAAAAACATAAATGTAAATGTAAGTATATCAAAAAAACCATCATGTACTAATGAGGAAGATAAACACTAAGATATACTTACTCATTCACTTTATCAAAACTAGGACTCTTTCTGAAATCCAAACCATTATGGTAATGTCACTTATTCTTAGAGAATACCCTAACCTCTAAAGTTATCTAAACCGACCTCTGATACCAACTATAAGGCCCCGACCTTAAACCTTACTTAATCATGAATTAAATGAATAATTCACATAGAGTATCTTTTCAGGTTTAGAGTTTTAGAGAATTAGTTCCTAACTATTACATCACAAAAGATTACATAGTAGACACTTCTACTAAGTTTCCATTAAATAATTAAAAAAACTCTTAAAAAGAAACATGTCTAGTTCCATGTTTTAGATAGCATGTCTTTCCTTGAACCCATCATTGACCCTATTAATCTTTAATTCCTGTGGAAAACATTTCAAAAACATGGGATGAGCATAAAAATCCCAGTAAAGGATACACAAAGAAGGAAAACTGTTAGTTTTTTCAAAATAATGGGTAAACCATGAATACTTTACAAAAGTAATATGTTTCACCTTTATGAAGTAGTAAAAACTATTCATGGAATAAAATACCATTACTTACCCTTTTGTAACCAAAATATTACAATAAAACCCATATAAAGAACACATAACATATAAAGGTAACTTGGGACATAAGCATACTTAAATGGAATAACCATACGGTCGACTTCCACACATACTTAATGGAATAGCCATACGGCCAACTTCCATACCCAATGCATTGGAGGTTATAACGTAACCACCCGTCCTGGTATTCAGGGCACCACCCGTCACATGGTTTATCATGTAACCACCCGTAAAATGTCCAAGTACCATCATTACACATAAAATATTGAAAATATAAAAATTTTAATAACAACATTTCATTTTCAATCACAATAAGTAATTCCAAGATATTGAATTAATAAATCCATTTTCAAAAACCATTTAAAAGGGATTTTTGAATCAAAGTGTCCCATACCACTTTGAAAATTTTAATGGAATTATAATTTTAAAACATTAATGTCCATATAAATAAATACTGAAAACCATTTTGAAAACATGGACATTAAAGATAATGATTTAGAATAATGAATCTTTAAAACATTTAAAATTATTTTTTTGTTAAAGAGTTTTTAACAAAATGAGAGACACTTGAATACAAATAATTGTGGAATAAAATTTAATATGAGCTTTATAATATAATGAGAATAAAGGGATTCATGATATAATATGTCAAAGGACAGTATACACACCGTATAAGAGTGAATTGGTGCATTACAACAATGAAGTCTCAATGGAAATGTAAATTGAGATGAAATCCATTATAAAGATGGTATCCTTAAATTAAGGATAAATCTATCACATAATTATGTGTGAGAAATACAAATACACCCAATATAAGTTGATATTATGTTTGAAACAATCAGAGGTCATTCACACATAATCATGGAAAAACAAAACCAATGACATTGGTATTTAACTCAATGAAATGAGATTGGGTTATTGTTTCCCATAAAAGTTCGTAAGAATTTATCAATGAGATGATTATGTGTAGAAATAGTATATCTACACAAAGGTTTGTGGAAATTACAAAATAGATACTCCACACATAATCTTGGAATAATAAAATCAAGATGTAGAGGTTTAACCAAAATAATTGAAAGTGGGTTAAGAAGTTCCCTTATAGAAATCCGACAGCCTAACGACATTAATTTAAAATTAAGAAAATGAGTTGATGAGAGAGAAAATGGTATATCATCACTTGGACATAAAATTTACATAAATAAGGATATATAAGAACAAATCCAAACATAATAGTATGTGAATTAAAAGACATAACAAAAGAAGTCTTTTAAAAAGAGGAGGGTGAAAGGTCCCCTTATCGAGTAGGGTAACTTTCAAAACGTACACCCCATAGAAGAAGGGTCATACAATGAAGATGAAAATACCCATAAATGAAATTGTATTACACAAAGAGTATAATAATGGGAATTACATAAACCACTCAAAGTAAATAGTGGCAAAAGTAGCATAAATGTCATGGGAATAAAAGTGAGATGGAAAATCCCTTACGAAAACTCGGCAGCCTAACGATGCCACTTAATACATCAAAAAATGGATTTATGAGATCAAATAGGGTCTCTAATAATATGAACATAGAAATTACAGTATGATTAATATATAATAACATCCCCAAGCATAAGAAAGATGAGCTTAAAAGAAATGACATAAATGAGAGTACTTAAAAATAAAGGGAGAGGTTGGATCCCTTACCTCGTGTCCGACATGACTCGATCGTTCTTTAATATCCTGAATAATAAAATTTGGTCAATTTATAATTTCCTAAGGACCTCCTTTAAATATTATTATTTAGTTCATATCACATATTATAATGTTATAATAATTGGTTAATAAAGTGAGTTCATATCAGACGTTTTTGTCGATGTTCGGTACATGAGTAAAAATTGAACTTGTTGGAAAAGAATTTTCCATGTAGTTATAGGTAAATCATATACAGAATAGTATTTATGTTTCAAATATCATATATATCCAGTATATATTCATTTTATACTATTCCATTGCATTTGGATGGAAAATTAAAAGCACTTTTCATGGAGACGGTAGTCCGTATGTACGCATGAACGACACTTTTATTTTTTGACATATTAATGGAATTAAAACAAAATGAGAGATATATATTATAATTCCAGAATTATATCTATCATTTAGATGTAATATTTTAAATATATATCCATTATATATATTTACTTATAATAGTACATAGCATTTGGAGATAAGAAATGAAATGTACCGTTCATGGAGACGGTAAGCCGTACGTACGCATGAACGCTACTTCCATTTCTTTTTTTTTGTATTCAATGGAATGAAATAATAATGATATAAATGTAAATTATAATTCCAGTAGTATATAATATGTAATACCATTAATTATATCCTTTATACATCGCACATATGGCATTAACGGATCAAATCAGTTTGAGGGGGCGGTAGTCCGCACTTCCTAAAATGAAGATATCATGTTTACCCATAATGGAAACCATAAAGCTATTCCATAAATGAAAAATACAGAAGCATAAGGAAAAAATAAACATATTAAATATCATATATAAATATAGTGACATCTTAATGTCCACCTTTTAAGGTGTTAAAAGAATATTGAACAATCATCATTTCGTGAGGCAGTAATTCACCATCCATAGAAACAGTATGTTCTTTAACCATTAGACGAAGGTGTGTGAAAGTGTAGCTCGAATAAATCTTATAAAAGTATCCTAGTATATTTAAGATACTTTTTTGTTACAAAAAAAAGTAATAAAAAGTGTTTTGGGGTTTGGAGAAGCAAAATAAGACAAAATAACACAAGGGAAGACATTACCTTTAAATCGGGTAACTCTCTTTGATTTGAGCTCAAAGGCTTCCTTGGAAAGGATTCTGCCCAAAGTGAGGCTTCAATGATGAATAGAGGTATGTGGAGAGATTAAATGGGCAGGGGTTGGCTGATCCAAGGCTTTAGAGGTGTGTGTAATGTGGTAGAGGTGGGGGCCTTTTATAAGAGGAGAGGAGGGGCACACTTGGAAAGTTATAAAATATTACTTTATTATAAAATGTTTTTCGGATTTAAAAGGTCCCAAAAGGATATATTTTGAGTATACGGTGATAAGGTTTCGAAATACACCCATCCAATAGGTTTTTGACAAGTGTAAGAATTATATTTCACCCTATCTACTCATTTTATTTAAATCTTTCATTTATGAGGTAATCACTACATCATCACGGTGTTATAAATAAATTAATTTATTTAATGTCTAAAAATTATAAAAAAAATATCATGATGTATGAAATCTTTTGATATTTCTAATTAATATTTTTAGTAAAAAATATGACTTGTATAAACCCATTTAAAAATTGTTTTAGTAAAACAACTCATGTTTGTGACATTTTTATTTTAACTTTAAATAAAAAGTTATTTATGTCATTTTCCTAGAAAAGTGGCTCCATGGGGTCCCCAAGTTGACCCATGGATTATCTTTTTCGGCCATGGCACATCCAATGATGGTAGGACATGTTTCTAGGTCATTTCATATTATTAAAACTTTATTTTTACCTTAAATTACACTAAATACCTTTAATCGCGATTAATAAAACTTAAAAGTTACAATTCACAAAAAAATTATTTTAGTCTCATTGAACCACATTTTACTTCTTAATTACAACCATGTATGTCGGATTATTGAAAATAAAATCACATAAGTGGAAAAGTTTCATTTAAATGAAAAATCAGTTTATTTAACTACAACTTAGTGGTTTCACTATTCATCTAAAATTGATGTTTTTCAGAAAAATACCAAAAAATTCCCCCTAAGATATATTTGATATTACGAATTAAAAAATGATTTATATTTTAAAAAATTTTAAACATATAAGTTACATTAATTAATTTAATAATTAATTCCTACTGTCAGAGCAAATAGAGTGTTTTTATGAAAAAATAAGTATCAAAATATTGACACTAGTTTATGTCCAATTTCGAGATGAAATTAATTCCAAAGACCACTATTGGATTAAATGGAAAAAATATATTCTAATTTCACTTTAAAACCAATTCAAAAGATAACTTAATCATATAGATAAATTATATTAAAAAGATTTTTTGAATTAAAATACAACATTTTTCACTATTCATTAAAAAATGAACTTTATCAGAAAAATACCAAAAATTTACAAAATGTAAATTTTGATGTCCCAATTCTAAAAAAGAATTTTATTTTTTCAAATATAACACATAAAATTGTCAAAAATTGGATTTAAAAGTGGTACGTCATCAAAAGGCGGTTAATCGACCTTTTAAGTAATATTAGAATGTTTACGCTTAAAATTGGATTCATTCGCATTTTTAATCCTCTAATATTTATTGTAAAAAGTAAAAATATTTGACAAACATATATAATCATTTTTTAGTTAGTTCTGTCCATTCCTGCCATTACAACGGCTAGGCGTTAACTACAATTTAAAATAATATTATTTTATTATTAGAGTGCAACGCAAGATTCCCAAGAAACTTGTTGTTACGTATTGGGTACGCCATCGAGCATAGCGTCCCCTTTAAAGTTATATTAATATTTTATTCACAAATATGGATAAATGTGAAAATTTAATATTCTTTATTTACCTGGGGTGTTACATTTAAAATCATTGAAAATATCTTATTTTAAATTTTTAGTATCTTTTTGGACTAAATATAATTCTTTCCAACATATGTTGTTGAGTAATTATTATTATAATATAAATTTAGGTTTACTCCAAAATTTTCATACAAAACTCTTTATGAGTTTTTGATGGGAAGAAATCCATAAAATTCTTACTATAGAATTTTTGTATGTAATCTGTTTAAGCTAAACTAAAAATATCATTTATATAAATTTGAATCTATTATTGATAAATAAATATTTATTGGTTATTAAACAAATAGTATGGTATACATAGTTTCTAATAAAATCACTAATATTATTGAGGAAATGATTCCAATATTTTTTTTAAAACTAGTCCTATTTTTTGACCAACTATTAGAATCCCATAATATCGATGATGTTTTTAAAATTTATTTTATTTCTTTACTATAAGATAATATCTAAATACAAATTCTAAATCCTCCAAAACTATGTAAACATATTTTCATTATATGGAAGAAACATTAATAGAAGTTTTATAAATAATAGATGAAGGTCATCATAAAACTTCTTCCAAAAAAAGTGGATCTTAATAAATCATCCTCATGATTACAATTTAAAAGTGATTTTATCCAAACAGTAAAAACTAGAAATTCCATGATAAATCATTGTGAAAATCAATATTTTCCTATAATATTACAAACCTAAAATAATAGACTGTTCTCTAGGTGATGTAAATTACATAAGGTCCATACAAGAATATCTCAATTAGTTTGAATATAACTATATTTATACTTTATTTGAGTGTCTTATAGATCTATTTAAAATAAGAGTAACTTTTTTTTTATAAATAATCGTGATTATAATGGAATCATTATTTGAAATAAATGTGTACTTATTCATAAAGATAATTTTCGATAATAAGTAATATAATATTTTGAAAAAATTTCACCATTATCTATATTAAAATGTATTAGAATATTATTTGCCTCTATACGACATGTGAATTTTAATTTATTTCGAATTGATGTGAATGGTTTTTTCTTTAATGGATATGTTCAAGAGGATGTTTATGTTAATTAACCTTATAGTTTTGAACAAAAAATATTTCTGAATAAAAAAATATAAACATACTAAATCACCTTATGTACTTAAAAAAGTACCAAGATCTTGTATAAATAGATTTATTGATCATTAATTAAAAATAACATTCCTAAAGAAGTGTTTTCGACTCTTTTCGAAAATAAAATTTTCAAAAACACCATTGTTATTCAAATTTTTATTGCTGATATATTTTTTTAAAATCATAAATATATTTCAGATATATTTTCTGAACTTATATAAAATGATTTTGAAATAAGCATGATGGGAGAACTCAAATTTTTACGAGGTTATTATGTTTATTAGAAACTAGAAGGAAATATTTTTACTCGACATATAAATATTTAATATTTAATCAAAAAAATTGGTTTTTACCCTGTATCGAAGATTATTACTCCTATAGACGATTCTATAAAACATTATCTTGATGAAATCAATAAATTTTTAGATCAAAAACATTATATAAGAATGATCATAAGATTATTGTATCATAATGAGAGTCTACCATAAATATTATTTTCAGTATTTTTATTTGTGAGATTTCATGAAAACCCAATAAAATATATTTTTCATGTCTTAAGAAACATTTTTTAGATGACTTTATTATTCATAGGTGATTGGATTATTCCATTCCCCTAGAAATGATTTTGTTTTAAAAATTTACTTAGATGTTTATATTGGAGCCTATAAATTAGATAGGAAATCTACTTCAGGAAAAATTCATTTCTTATGAATTGAATTAGTCTCTTTTTCCAATAAGAAATTATATTATATATCAATTTTAATTTCTAATATATAATATGTTGAATACAAAACCATTTTTTGCTCATGTTTTTTGAATGCAGCACACGCTCATAGATATTATATTTCATTTTACTCAAACTCAAATTATTTGGGATAATATGAGTTCTATTTTATTATCATGGAACTAATCACCTAATTCAGATGATAATAACCTAGATGCATGACACCATTTAATTAGATATCAATCTCCTAATAGAGATATATATCATTACTTTATCGAAATAGAAAATCTTCTTTATGATATTTTTTGGAAGCCTTTTATCTCTAACGGATTCAAATTTCTTAAATAGAATATGAGAGTGGTAATCATTATGTTTTATTAAATAAAAACATGGTTCATTTCGGACGATTCATTAAAAACCCTTCTAAATAAAAGGGAGATATTTCATATATTTTGATGAAATTTAAATTTATATTCTCTTCTATTTTTAAATTTTAAAAAATATCTAAATTTCAAAAAATTTAAAAATTTGAAAACATTTTTGAATTTCATAAATTTTATAAATTTCAAAAATCATTTGAAATTGAAAACATCTTTGAATTTCAAAAATATATCAAATATTAAAATTTCTCTAATTTTAATATCTATCTTACTTTTAAAATCAATTTTATTTTAATAATTATTTTATAATTTAATTTATATTTATTTAATACATTACTATTTTTAAAATATTTGTTTTATAATTACTTTTCTAAAAAAAAATTTAATTTTTTTTAATTTGTTTGTGAAGCATCCGTGAAAGAGTATTACTATCCATTAGATTTGGAAGATAACATTAATAATCTTTAATATCTTTACTGATATCTTTTACCATTTAATTTTAATTATTTTTTAACTTAAGGGGTGACATTTATTTTTTATTTAATTCAGTAAAATTTTGAAATAACTTATTTTATGGGAATATGGTTTTATTTTTCAGAGGGGTACCTTTATATTTTCTATTCATAGAAATTAGAAGATTATTTCTTAAGATAATCTATATGAAATATGTTTTAGCCTTTCATATTTTGAGCCAGAATTTTGAACCACAGTCACATAAAAGAAAATTCAATAGATGATATCAATCTTAAATTCCAAAATAAGGACTTCAACCTACATATTTTTAATTTAAACTATTTGTTTACCATAACATATCTACTAAAATATTTCTCATAGGATGTATCTCTATGATAAATATATAAAATGCATTCTTTCATTCTATAGTAAAAGTATTGGATGTAGCTAATGAAATTTCCCTAATTATTAGTGAAGAAGGTGGAGTTTGATGTCTGAAAATGAAAATTCACATATTTCATCAATTTGAGATTCTTGATAATATTTTTAATACTTGTGGAAACATTAATGTTCAGCCTGATCTCACATTATAATAAAATCTTACCAAATTGGAATGAAAAGTAAAAATGGAATTTATCTAAAAAAATTCCATTAACTCATCCATGAAAAAATTAATTTTCCTAATGATATAAAGAGAGGAATATATTTCAAAGGAATCATAAACATATGATCAAATATATTCTGGAGCTGAATTTATTTTCAAAATTTTATTTGTATTATTTTTCTTCTTCTTTAAGTATTTATTTTCCAAAATCACAAAGGGGGGTAAAATTAATAAAATATTTCCCTATTTTTAGGATGATTATTATTGTTTTAATGGTTTATAAATTTCTATCTAAATGATAAATTAAGAAAATTTTATACGATTACTAATTTTTTATATCAAATAGATGTTAATAATTTTTTTTCTTTTCTTCATTTAGTTCTTTATTCATATGGGGAATTTTTTAATTATATTTCAAAATGGTAAATATTTTTTTACATGTAATTATCATTCATATATAATAATTTATGTGATATTTTTGGGGAGTGTTATGTTTTTATAATGATTATGATCATTACTATTTCAAAAATATTTCTGAAAAATAAAGGGAAAAAATAAACATCATGGAGACCATATGGAGATTTATTTTTAAATTTAGTTACATCGTTCAAATTTTCTTACATGTTTTATAATTTCCATAAAGGTTAATATTTTGGTCATATTTTTAATTTAGTAATTTAATTATAACTTTATCTACAAAATCACAATAAAATTTATATAAAAAAGTTCTAACTCGTGTTTATTTTTATGTTCTTATGTTATTTCTCAATGAAAATACAATAAATGATTTATGAAATACTATAACACTAAATTGTTTATGAAAATATGATGATATTAAGTAAAAATGTCATATTACTTCCATTGGATTTATGATGAACTATAATGGTGCTGATATAACCCATTGGTAGATAAATGAACATGTTGAGCTATTATGTAAATAAAAAAGTTTCTACTAAATTTGTTACAACTAATCCTTAGTTTTTATGAATCCAACTAATGCAATTTGTTAAAAAATTACATATGAATAAATTTATAAATCAATTATCATACGTATAAAAATATAATCAATATATCAATATTTTTGAAAGATTTTCCTCATCTTGACGATTTTATTTTTTTGTGGTTGATGGTTCTTCTAACCAGTTTAATTTTTCATTACGAGTGTTTTTGTTAATAGTTACCATTGTGTGAGGTAATCATTTTAAATATATTATTTTTTAATTGTACTTGTTTTACTTCCAATCATGTTTGATTAAGGGTATCTGAGGAAAAAAAGATAAAAAAAATATGAAAATCTAATTGAGGTATTCCAAGGATAAGAAAATAGAGAATCATGACATCTAATTGATGGATTCAAATGATAAGGATATAGAAAATATAATATTATGATCGAGGAATTCTGGGGTTAGAAAAATATAAAATATGATCATCTGATTTGGGGATTGTTTGTATTGGAATACAGAGCTCTTGTACTTCAATTGTGAAGTCAAGCTATTACTAAAAGGTATAGTTGAGTGCCTCAAGGGATTTAATGAAATACCTTAGGATAGGTATAAAATCATGGATAAATTTTTATAATTGGAGATTTAAAGATACATTAAATCAGGTCTACATATATACCATTCACTTCATTAAAAAGTGATGTTTTAATATATATCCTTTCAATGAGAATTTGGTTGTCTATCCAATACAACGTTTTTAGTTTTTATACTTCAAATACATAATTTTTAGAATTCAATTTTCTATAATTTAGAATGTTTGGAGGTCTTAATTCATAATATGATTAAAATAATGATCATTTGATTCTGATTTTGAATTCTATATTTCAATATATTATATATTTTAGTCACTCAGATCATCAATATTCTTGAATTTTAGAAAATGGAATTCTTGAAAAATGAAACTGAAGATTAGAAACAAATAACATAAAAAAAATTAGTAAACCAAGAACTCCATTAAAATATATTTATTAAATACTCACTTTTTAACTATAGTTAAATGATTTTTTATAGTTCTAGTCTGAGTTATCCACTACATTCAACCAATCATATGGTAAACCAAATTTTATACCTATCAGAACATATGTCATCTTATCCTCAAAATCCCTCACCTATACATGTTTGTAATAAAAAACCTCACAATGGGTTTACATGATCTTTTTCCAAAACTACTCATTAAAAATCATACATTTCCAAGTTTTAATCATAAAACATGATTTTGTTCCATGTTCCAATCATTTTATTATAATTATTTATTCAAACATTAATAAAAATATTTAAAATATAAATTTCTAATTAAAATCATATATTTACATTATTAGCGTTTATATGATTATTCATAATTAAAATGATGATGTTGGTACAACATAATTATTGTTTGATATTCAATCGACCCAAACAAAATCATTTTATAATAATGAAATGAGTTGAAATTTAGAGTTATATAATAGTATTATTATTTTAAATGAAGGATTATTATTTTAAAATTAAATAAATATGGTGGAGAATATATATTTTTATATAGTTGATATTATAATGTAATTGAAAATGTGAAGGAAAATTTGATACTTATGTTGATGAATTCAAAATTTCTTGAAATCTGATCCTTTAGAAATGAGGATTTAAGCCTTCTAATTGTGACCAGAAGTAACCATATGCATAATAAGACTTTGGGAAATCAAATGTAAAATGATTAAAGAGGTAACTAAAGTAAAATATTAGATTGGGAGAGTATATGGGGGTCCTATTTGTAGGTGAGTTTTGTGTGGTTTTTTCAAACAAACTTATTTCTTAATAAATTTGATTATCATTTCAAAGAGGTAAGTTGGAAGAAGTGAAAAAAATAATTGATAAATGGTTATAAAATGCCAATAATCCCCTAATATACTCATTTAAAATAAGTTTTTATGATATTTTATGTCATTTCCTTTTTCAAAATCAATTTACCTCATTTTACATTTACTGTTGCAACTCAATTTTTTAACTAAGAAAATGATTTATATGCCTAAAATGAAATTAAACTTAATAAATCATTTGTATGTGACAGTTGTAAAATTAATATTAATTTTATTGAATTTAATATCTTATTCTAAAAAAATTAATGTAAAAACACATATCACATAAAAAAATATATTAAAAATATTATTTAAGAATTAAATGAAATTATTCTTATTCTATAAAAATTTATAATATTCAGATAAATATTATTTTATCTAATAATAATTATATTTCAAATAAATTAATTAAAATCATTCTTTATTAGGGAATAATTAGTTCGTTTAGATAAATAATACATTACATGGGAAAAAATATTTCTTTGAAAATATCTACTTTTAACATTGAATGGTATTTTATTATTTATAACCAATTAATAATTATTCCATGAATTATATATATATATCCGTAAATTTATCACTCTAAGAAATATAAATTTATCATTCAAGTAAAATTAAATAATATATTAAAAATAAAATTTTTAAAAAAATTGCATTTCATTGGCCATGAATAATTAAATTGTTATTCCATATTATTGCATAATTATTTTATGATGGTTTTTATTTAAGTTACTAATCATAGAGTTTTATCAATCCATTTTATTTACAATAATATTCAAAATAAATGAGTTTAAAAAAATTTATATTTTATACAAATAATTTATTTAAAATATAATACATATTATAATATTGGATATTAAATTTTTACTCTATTATATAATCATTTATTGTATTTCAAAGAAATTATTTATAATGAAAGTTTATATAGTTTTTTATCTAAAAAATAATATAGAAACTATATACAAATAATCTTAAATTTTAGTGATGTTTACATGTATTATACCCAATAATTATATAACCCTTAATAACAGTCATGTAATGACTATTTTACCTATTTTACATTGAATAAATTCATTTCATTATAACATCAGGAATAACACTTCTAATTTCTATATTTTATTTTTTATTTTATAAAATTATCTCTCATTTCATTATGTTTTTCTCCATTGTTGGTTTAATTTCACTAATAATGATTCTGAAGGTTGAAGATGATCATGGGGATTTTCTGTTTAAAAGGTAATTTTAGTTTCTATATATTATCCCATTTTTATTTATTGACGTTAAATGATGTAATCATATATGAAAGGTATAGTACATGTTATGAAATTCTTGGGGTTATTTTCTTTTTTTAATATTACAAAATTATTGAATGAAGTGTTTTTATTTTGATTAATGACATATATGATTTATTTTATAAATATGATTCATAAAAATAATTAATTAAGGGATATAAATGAATGATTAAATCGATAATATTTCATTCCCCATAAATGAATTATTTCCTCACAATTTTTGTATTTATTATATTGATCAGAATAGATGAGGGTATTCTTTACATAGTAATTACTCAAGATATAATTTTTTGATGATATATATACCTTATTATCTTCAATAAGACTAGGAAACTCAAAATTCCACTCATAATAGGAATATGTTTATATTTTCAATTTCCATAACCATTTATTTCAAAAATTCATCTATATTTTTAATTTAAATATTACTATTATTGCCTCCAAATCATTTATCGGATGTATTTCTCGTAGACTATAACATCACATGAGGAGTAATCCTCCACCATGTCATTTTACATGAGGACACATCCCAATACCTTCATTGATTAATCACTATATATCACAAAACCTTACTTACTATAAGGAATTTTGAGTATATTTGTAATGACCAACCTTCCCTTAAAATTCATGAAATATTGATCACATTTATCTTATCATAGGAAATTGACACCTTTCTGGGATAACTTCATAAAATTATATGATAATCATGATAAATTTTTTGTAATGAATCATTAGTATCAAGATAATCCAAACAAGATACATATATCTATTATACTGGTTCATATAGTTATTTCTTCAATTTACTAATATATTTAAAGGATCCACAAATATACCCTCATTTTTTATTACCTAAACCAATAATGATACTTTTTATAGCCATAATTCAATCATTATTGACTTTTCATCCAATTATTCCTTTATAAATGTATTTACCATAATCCTAAAGTAATTATCATGTTCATTATTTCTCTAGGAATATATGATAATTCCATCAATAAACACTACCAAACATTTTTCATGGTAATTTATAAAGGAAATTTTCACACCCATTAAAATAAATAGGGAATTTCTATGTTAAAATAAAATAACTATAAATGAAAAGGGTCCACATCTTATACAGAAGTTTTTCATAAGTGTATAATATAATTTCTAGTATTATTGATGAAATATATATCAGATCTCAATTGTTGAGAACTATTGATCCCCTAAATGTTGATCAAAAAAGTCATCAATAGGAGGTTGTGGATACTTATTCATTATTTGTATTTATTTTATTATAATAAATAAATAGATGCATTAATAAATATTTATTATTAAAAATAAAATTAATTCACCCCATGGTGATTCACTTTGGTCTATAAAACTATCTTCTAGGTTTCCTTGAATTTTCATCACAAATTATTTTAATTCTATCAGGGTAATTCATTAAGGGGTCTTTGATCTCAGTATTTCTCCATCTATGAGTTCTAGAGAAAACTCACCCTCTTGATCAGGGTGAGGACCAAAAAATATTTTAATATTATTATTAATTTATTTACTCACAATCATCGTATCCTCAAAAATTAGTTTCTCCCTAACCATTTGAGCTCAGTACCCCTCATGATTGGGTATTTAGACTTGTACAATGGAATTAATTTCCAATGGGAACTCATAATCTTCTTTTCACTAATAGATAGTCATGGGTTGGTTTGAGATATGAAGTATGATTTCATTATCGTAATAATTTATATGATCATATGTAGAGAGATCTAATACATGAACAAAATCACCTCAAATTCAACTAAAGAGATAATAACATGTTATACAAGTATAAAACGTAAAAAAATCAATCAATGTGGGATTATATACATGGGATGTAATCATAATAATAGTTATATTCCTGACCATGGATTCAATATCTAACTTTTGGGGTGTGACATGATCCCATTAGAAAAATTTCTAGATATAATGGATTGGGTAGAACTAGTATTAAATAAGATATATATAGTTATTTAGAAGATGATAAGTGTTCCTTACACCACATTATTTTCATGACCTACATTAGTAGTTTTGATTGTATAAGAAATCCATTTGTACCTTGGACTAGGAGGTTGCTAATGTTTATTGTCCTTATTAACCCTTGGATTGGTCCATAGTTGTATAGTGCCCAAATATATCACATTTTAAACATCAAATTGTTATTGGTACCTTTGGAAGAACATTATTGTCCTCCATTATATTAACCAAACTCTTTTTTTTCATTAGAATTAGGTTTCTTGATTCCATCCTTTACCAATGATAAAAAAATTTGCATGTCCTTTGAGATATTCCCTTGGGTGTCCCACATTCTTTTCATGGAGTAATTTTTATCTTATTTCCTCAATGGTCTTTATCACTAACACTTCTATGAAATTCTATTTTTCTCCTTCTTGGATTATTTTAAACTACTACAAGGTTTAGGTTGTAAAACATAACTCAAGATAGTTTTATAACCATAAATAATTATTTTGAACACTTGTAATATTTCTACCATTAGTATAATCATTTAATTTTCCATTTTACTCGTATTTAACTCCATTTCTACTAGTTCAATCCATTTACAAAAAAATGGAATTGTCAATATGAAGAAAAAATAATAATTGTAAGAAATATTTTCATAAGGGAAATAAATCATATGATTTTCTAAATTATAACAAATTCATTTCAGCCTATGATGTTTTAGGTTCATCTTACATCAATTTTTTCTCAATATACATTGCTTTAATTTCAGTTCTCTAATTATTTATAACTTATTCTATAAAAGTAACTAAACCCTACATTGATATCATGTATGATGACCCATAATTAACATATATACATTATACATTATTTTACATGAATATACATTAAATTTAACAATAAATAATACGCTATAACATATAGGTTTACTGACTTTTAAGATTAGATATATAAACTAATTATTTTACAACACTGGAACATTTCCCCATAATTTCACCACACTAGACCCATATCAAGAACTATCATATGTCCTAATCAACTTCATAACCTAGGTAATGGGTAAATAAGAATGGGGTCATCTCCGATACTAATTATGGGTAAATGTAATATATAATAATTGAATATCATAAGTGATCATAAGATAGTCATATGGGTATGAGAACTTAATTAGGGTGTATGAACATAAAAAATTAATAATATATCTAATAAAAATTACTATAATGTGTGATTCATTACAACGATACAAAGTTTTACTAATACAATTTCCCTTATTATAATTATTTCATATTGTATAAACACAGAGAAAACAAAATACAAGATTTTTAATTGAGGAATGAATGAAATAAGAAGTGCTTACAGAAGTTAAGGAACCTATATTAATGAAATAGTAACTTGGTCATTGTAATAGTAATGTGACCCTTATAAATATTAAACTACGCAATTTAAAAGTAATGTCACCAATAAAACTATAAATAAATTTTATCTATCCAATAAGTGACAATATGATTTAATTATATCATAGTATAAGTAAAAAAATTATTTTAAAAATTATTATTTACGTTTTCATAATTGTGAAAGTCTAAATATTTAATTACAATTTTATGACTAATTTTATAATTTCAAAGAAAATTTATTCATAAATTAATATTTTGTAGTATTATGGTTGTATGATAATTTTATGAGACCTTAGTTAAATTTTTAAAGGGATATAAAATCAGTTATAGTTATAAAGACTGTATTTTTCATGTAAAGTATATTTTTATTTAAATATAAAAGTTCTAATATTTAAAAAACATTTTCATAATACTAAGTTCATTTTTAATTCTACATGTAGAAAAATGTTTGTGGTGAATTTATGGTATTTTTTTGAAATACATGAATTTTTTGAATAATAACATATGGTAATTTACAGTATATATAATTATATATTAAATATAGTATTCATTGAGTCATGGCTGATGTAAGCACAATTAGACCGAACTCACATGATTTAAGTAATTTTTATGTGTCAATAATCTACAAATATTCATTTCTTGAGAAAACTAATAAACTAATGAATTCAGTAATTAAAAACCCCCTCTCCTTTGCTATACGTACCACCCCTCACCACCTCTTCTCCTCATACCAATTATGCCTTGATTCCTATATAAATTATTCAAAATACTTTTCCAAAACCTCTCCTACATGTCTAGGATCCTTTTTTCTTAACAAATGATAGAAACCAATCCCTTAAGGGGGTTTTGAAAAAGAAGGAATCAAGAAGTAAAACCCTCATCTATTTTCTTTCAAATTATTTTTCATGTTTCTTTCATTTCCTATCCACTCCTCACATTCCATTGTATAAAAGGAATGAAAAATAAATAATCTCATATAATATAACTTTATCACTTTTTTGGAATAATTCATTATCAAATCTCTTCTCCTTTATCTTTTATTTTATGAATGAAAACATTGTCCATGAGGTTCTGATATACAACCTTCATGGACAACATTCTTTCATCTTTCAATTCCATCTTCGAGGCTAGTCATGAAAACATTATTTTGGTTGAACTAGATTATAATAAATAGTTTATATCTTATTTAATGTTCTATAATTATTTTTTACAGATGATATTAAATTTTAAAATGAGATGAGTTCATTGTGATCAAAAAATGCTAAATTAATCAAAAATATTATCATTTAAAATTTATCTAATGAATCGACCTCACGTCTGAAAAAAGGATATTTTAATATTATATAAGATAACTAATAACATATATGTTTAGTTATAGGAAACTATCTTTAGTCTACATGATTTTCCACAATCCTAAACAAGTAAACCAGTCATGAAAAACTAGGAAACTATCCTTACTAAACGATTAAATTTAACCTCTTAACCCTTCCAAAAGGGACATAAATGAATATAGTTATATTATGAAAAATATAATACATGTATAAATTGTTTTGGGGTTATTAATTAATGAATTTAATTTGATTATATATGAAATAATATCAATTTAAGAACACCTTCGGAGTTAATTTAAGGGTTTCTACCCGAACCTCTATTATTCCTACGGGTTATTCTTTCTCTATTTTTACCCAAATTAAATTCTCTTTTCATGTTATTTAATTCTTATAAATTCCCTTTATATGTCCCAAAGTCATTTATCATGATATTTTCATCCTTCAATTTTGGGATATATAAGTTTTTAAAAGGTTCTATACTCAATTTTTTCCGATAAGAAAGATGATTTATGGGATGTTTCTGAATTCTTAACAATTTTCAAGTGTGCTCCATAATCTGTTCTAATCCATCATTAATTTTCAAAAATACCTCATTTTTTATAAAAAAAATAATTTTTTCAACTTTTTTTAATATAAAATATTATTCATTTTCCATTTTAAAGAATCATAAAAAATTTCCCTTCAACCACACAAAAATGTTTTGTTTCTAAAGTTTTTTAAACCCTATTTTCAGTTAAATTTGACATCTATTAACATTATATATTCATATATTCCATTATTAATGTATATTTATGAATTATTTTCTTTCTTTCACAGAAAAGTTTATGATACAGCGATTTATTATTCATTTAACAGGATTATGATACCCAATTCTTTCCATGGGTAACCATTATGTTTATATTTGAATATTTATTTATGATTCCTTGTGTGGAAATAATATTCATGAACCAGTTATGATGGGTTCACCCATGTAGTGATCAGATGCATTGGGTAAATTTATTCTCATGATATGTTATTTTCAATGGACTTGGTGGTTATCCTTGACTCATGATGCTCTATGTGAAACGATCCTTGACTTCTGCTCATCTATGTGAAATGAGCCTTAACTCATGATAAATTCATGATTTATGTTTCTTTAATATTACTATCAATTAGTGGTTTTATGACCCTATGTTATGATTACATATGTTTAATAATGTTCCATGACTTTTTATATCATTACATTATGCCTTCTAACCCATGTTCTAATATCTATTTTAATGTTTATTACCTTACTGGTATTTTTAACTCATCCCTTTATTTATGTAATCCCCTGGTTATCCAATATAGATATAAAGGCTCCTAGTATGTTAAGAGCACATAATGGATGATAAATAAATAATTTTTTATCTAGTCCCATGTTTTCAGTTTTATGTACCTAGTCTTCCGAGACACTAGATATTATGATCCTAAGATCATTATTTTATGATTAATTATGATTAAAATCAGGTAATGATGTGTGTAAAAGACTAGTGTCTCAATTTTTGATATTAGAGGAAATGCTTTCTATTTTTGTATAATAGTAATAGACAACATTATTAAGAACCATAAAGATAATACTATGTATAAAAAACATCCATAATGTTTTGTATGAATAGATTCAGTGTTTTATCATGCCAATACATCCATTATACATACTACAAGTGGACATAGTTTTTGGAAAGATGTTACTTGGATTGAAAACTCTAATATGGTGTTTCGGGCCTGAATTCGGGTAACCCAGTACATGACAATGAGTCTTACTAAGCATAAGGTTTGACAATCTTGAGGGATATACGTTGGTAAATTCATAAGATCATTACGAAACATTATTAAGGGAACAAAGAGAATTCCCATAAGAATATATTTTTCGAAAAAGATCATCGATAACCAAGATTTAATCCTGGAGAATTAATAGTTAGGATATACTTTTTCATTAAGTGTTTATCATTTTATGTTTAATTTTTACTTTTTAGGCTTATTATAAATGTATTGAAGCCCCTAATTGTACCATGTTTTTCTTAGTTAATGGTGGGAAATTAAATAAAACATGCCAACAATAAATGTTAAGGAATTTTAACAATTTTCCTAATGTTTTTCCAAATATGACGGAAATAGGTGCTCAAAACATCACAAATGTACTTTATCAAGTGGTTCAAGTTATGAATAATAACTTGAATTGTGTAGAATTCCCTCCTTTTCCTAAGATAGAGAAAGTTTCCATCAAATCATTTATCAGGAAAGGGTATCCCATTTTTAGAGGATCTTAATATCTCTTTGTCATAGAACAATGGATTAACTCCATTGATAAGATATTCTATATCCTCCAGTGCATAGAAGAAGAGAATGTTGTTCTCCCAGTTTGTCATTTTGATGGGGAATCAGATCACTGGTTGGAACTGATCAAGAACCCAAAGTCAAATGAGGAAATTGATTCCATGGAATGGGAAGATTTCAATAAAATATTTTTCAATAAATATTTTCAACAAACCCAGTATCTTAAGATGGAAAGAGAGTTACACAGATTTAAGTAGAAGGAAGATGAGTCTATCGGCGAGTATGATGAAAAATTTACAAGTCTTGAAATATACGCCCCTATATATGTTATGAATAGTGAAACCAAGCTAGATTGCTTCTTTATTGGACTATAGCTGAGTCTATGAAAATCATTGGCGATTCTTGTAATTGACAGTTATGAGGATATTGTATGTTATTCCTTCATGGTTCAAATGATGATAAGAGACTCTCGATGTTATCATAGTCCTAGGGATAGGAGGAAGAAAATGGAGTCTAATATGGGTGGATCAGCATATAAATCCCATGATGTAAGAAGTACCAAATATCCTTCATGTAAAAATTAGGAGATGAATAATTCTTGGCACTATCTAAAGGGAACCAGTAAATTATTCAAATGTAAAAGAATAGGGAATCTATCTATGAGCTTTTGAAGGGATATGAATAATCCAACTAACATGGACGAATAATGGAAGGTTTATATCAATGCTCAGCCAGTACTATAGTGCTTAAACAGTAAGGAACATGGTATTTTTATAAACTAATTCCCTAAGACCATGGTTTTCTGAGTAAATCAACAAAAACATCAATGAAACAGGGAATGGATTTGGCTACCACTATTACTGATGTGGAGCTATGAAACAATATGGTGATAGATACACTATTTATTAATTCAAGAATATTGAATTTTCTATTTGGTTCTGGTTATATGATTTCTTTCATATCATTCATGTTTAGAAGAACTATTGAAACCCCACCTCAAAATTTGGATATTGAATTATCTAGGATAATAGATGATGGGGAAATTTTTTATCCAAATTACCTAAATCCTCCCTAGTTAATGCTTGTGCAATGAACCTCCTAGTAAATCTTTTCATACATCACTCAGAGACTTATGATGATATATTTGGAATGGATTGGATATCCTTATACAAATCCAACATCAATTGTTAGGAAATTGGTATCACTTTTCACATCCAAAGTCATCTTAAAATTATTTACAAGTGAAAACATTTAGAACAATATCCTTCAGAATCATTATCTAAAATGTGGATATTACTACATTATGGTCTATAATTACTCTAAAAATTATTGAGGCAAATGAGATGATTTTGATCTAAAACATACCCATCGTGAAGGATTACACTGATGTATTTCCAAAATAATATCCTTGTATTACTAATTAATCTAGTGGTTGAGTTGTCAATTAAAATTATTATTCGATATCTAACTATATCAAGGAAACCATATAGAATGGACACCATTGAACTGGAAGAACCAAAGAAGTAGTTATAAGATAATCTAGACTAGAGTTTTATACACCCGAGTGCTTCACCATGTGGTGTGCTAGTACTCTATGTCAATAATACAGGTGGATCAATGAGACTATTAATTTATTATAAATATCTCAATAAAATAATTATAAATAACATGTATCCCCTACCACGGATATATTACATTTTCTATTATCTCTGTAGGGACAATTATTTCTTTAAGGTGCACCTTCTTTCGAGATATCACCAATTAAATGTGATGAAGGAAGATATTCCCATGACTACCTTTCGAATGAGGTATGGACACTAAGAGTTCATATTTTTTCCCATTGGGCTCGATAATTATCTATCAAATTTAATTAATTTAATGAAATGATTCTTTATAGATTACCTCAAAAAAATTGGTAATCATTATTGAAGATATTCTGACATGCTCCAAGGGTAAGGAGGAACGTGAGGAGCATTTGAATACTATGATAAAAACATTTTGAAGGGAGTAACTATATGCAAGGTATAGGAAATTTGAGTTTTATGTGGAGGAAGTATCATTCATGGGGCATGTTATCACCAAAGAATGAATATGTTTGGACCCTTTCAAGACAAAAGGAAATAGAAGAGTAGCCCAAGCCAGCATATGTGACAAAGATCCGCAACATTCTTGGTCAAGCTGGGTATTACTGATGATTTGTGATGAACATATAACGATTTTAAAACCAAATAACCAAGATGAAATGAATGGGTGTGGAGTTTTTTTGGACTCAATAATTTGAGGAATTCATAAAGGATCTCAAAAAAGTCTTATCACTATGCCATTACTCAAAATCTCGAAATGTGTAGAAATCATTGTTATGTACAATGATGGTTCAAATAAATTTTTAGGCTCTGTATTAATGAAAAACAGTAAAGTGAAAGCCTAAACGTCACGGTAGATGAAACTTGATGAGAAAAACTATCCTACCCATGATATGGAGTTGGAATATGTGATCTCTGCATTGTAAATATGGTAGCACTGTCTCTCTAGGGAGAAGTGTGAGATATATACTGATCACAGGAGTCACAAATATATATTCAAAAAAATGATCTTAACATTTTCCAGTGAAGATGATTAGTGCTTATCAACTATTAAAACTTATCAAAATACTACCATCTAGGTAAGGAATATAATTTCTTGGACATGCTAAGTAGAACAGATTTTGCATCTCTTTTGATGATAATAATTTAGAAGGATCCAATTTTCATAGACATGAAAATGATGGAAAATGGATTCATTAAGGGATTAAAATCATAAATACTTTCTCAAATTATTTCTCAACCATCCCTTGTGGAGAAAATAAAAAATTCCCAAGGAAATGATGTAGAAATTAAGAAAGGGGTGGATGTGATATGAAATGGGGAATCCTATGAGTTCAAGATAGATGAGGATAGAGTCGTAAAATTTGGTTCTGAAAATGTGTACCAAAAATACATATATAATGAAACAGATTCAGAATGAAAAACATATATTAACCATCTCTATTCACCGAGGGATCACAAAGATGTATCATGATCATTGAGAGAACTTTGGGTAGGTCAATTTGAAAAAGGTGTTTGATGAATATACATTAATGTGCCTGGTATGTCAAAAAGTAAAGGATTAAAGGTAAAAGTATACAGGGACGATGAAACCATAACCTATACTAACATGGAATTGGGAAAACATAACCATGAAAATTTTCATTGGAATTATTAAGACATACATTGGAATGAATACTGTATGGTTTATTTTGGATCATCATAAAAAGACAACTTAAATTTTACCAATTCGACAAGACTTATCACTAGATCAACTTTCACAAATATACATCAAAGAAGGGGTTCTGATGAATTGAGTACCACAATATATTGTAACATATGGAGATCTGAGATTTACCTTAAATTCATTGAAAAGTCTCAAACATGCTTTAAACACTGAGATGAACATCAGTATGGTCTATCATCCTAAAACTGATGGCCAATACGAGCAAACAATTCAGACACTAGAAGACATGTTGAGATCATGTTCTATGTACTTCAATGGAGCATTGTGCCTACATATTACACTAGTCTATTTCTCCTACAACAATAGTTTCCACTCGAGTATCCAATTGGATCCATATGAATCCCTTTATGGTAACAGATGTAGAACACCAGCATGCTGGGATGAGGTCAGCGAATGTAAGATACTAAGAAATGAAATGGTCAAATAAATAGTGGAGAAGGTGAAAACTATTCTGAATCACAACAAGGTATCCCAAATTAGAAAAAAACAACAATATAGACAATCATTGACGGGACCTAGAGTTTAAGGTTTGATACATTGTATTCCTACATATATCTCCACAGAAGAGGATCATAAGATTTAATATAAAAGGGAAGCTCTTTTCTAGGTACATTATCCCATTTGATATCCTTTATCATGTCATTTTTTTGGCCTATAGATGGGAACTTCCACCTACTATGCCTCAATTACAAGATTTATTCAACGTGTCCCTCTTAAGGAAGTACATATTTGATCCTTCACATGTACTCACTTCGGAGGTGGTACAGTTGAAGAATGATCTTTCTTATAAGGAAGAGATGGCGAAGATCTCGGATCGTAGAGTTAATGTTCTACACCACAATACCACTCACATGGTAAATGTACTTTGGCGGAACCATATGTATTAAAAGGCAACATGTGAAAAAAAAATATGTGATGAAATAAAAGTACCAACACCTATTTTCAACATAGAATGTAAAACCAAATTTCTAGGGAGGTGGAAGAATGTAATAACCGAAGTGTTATCTAAAGAAATTTTCTTCTTATGATTATTTCTTATGGTATAAACTTAAAGAAAACACAATACAAGATTTATAAATGATCAATTAATTAAATAAGAAGCGTTTCAAGAAGTTAAGTAACCTATACTGAGGATATAGTAACTTGACCACTGGAATAGTAATGTTACCCTTAGGAATAGTAAATTAGATAATTGAACTGTAACCTCACCAATGAATGTATACATAAATTTTTCCATCTTATAAGTGAATATATGATATAATTATATCATAGTATAAGTAAATATATATTTTAAAATTTATTAATTAAGTGTTGGTATTTTTGAAAGTCATAGGTATTTAATTACAATTTTTTAAATAATTTATTAATTTAAAAGGTAATTTATTTTCAAAAAAAGTATTCATAAATTAATATTTTGATTTTTTATAATTAGAAGATAATGTTATGATATATTTGTTAATATTTCAAGGTTATATAAAATCAGTTATTGTTTTAAAATCATTATTTTTTGAGAAAATTATGATTTTATATAAAAATTAAATTTCACATATTTAGAAAACTATTTTCATAAAATGGAATTCATTTTTTATTTACTCACATAAAAAATGGTTCTGGTTATTTTTTGGTATTTTTCGGAAATACATGAATTTTGTTAATAGTAAAATACAGTACTTTGCGATATATATACATTATATGTCAAATATAATATTCATTGAGTCATTGATTATGTAAGAATAATTTCATTGAAATAAAATGATATAATTAGTATTTTTAGTCGCAATAATCAAAACTATTTCTCATCATGAGGAAAATAATGCACTGATGAATTAAAAAATGGGAAAATACCCATCTCCTCCACTATAAATACCACCCCACACCACCTCTTCTCCTCACACTTATCAAGCATTGATTATTTTCTAAATTCTGCCCAATAATCTTCCCAAACCTATCCCCCTCGTCTAGGAGATTTTTGTCTTAGAAAAATACCAAAACCAATTCCCTATGGAGGTTCTCAAGAAGAAAGATTCAATAGGTAAAATCCTCTTCCGTTTTCTTTCAATTTCTTTTTCATGTTCCATTCTTTTCTTCTCTTATTATCACTTACCATTGTCCAAGTGGCATAAAAACTACAGAATATCATATATACTATAATTTTATCATGTTTATGGAATAATTCTACATAAAATCTCTTCTTCTCTATCATTTTCTATGAATGAAAACAATATTCGTGAGGTGTCGATATGCCACCTTCATGGACGATGTTCTCTTATCTTTCAGTTACATCTTCAAGGAAAGTCATGAAACCATTATTATAGATGAAATATATTATAATATATTTATTATATCTTAATTAATGTTATGGAATTATTTTTTACACTTGATATTAAATTATAAAAAAAGATTAGTTCATTGTGATAAAAAAAACAAAATTAATCCAAATGATTATCATTAATGATATATCAAATGACTCACCATAAAATCTAGATAAAAATTATATTTTAACAATAAAAGAGTTCATTAATAACATATAATTTTAGTTTTGAAAAAATATACTAATTCTACAGGACATTCCATGCACATATAAAAGTAAACTAATCATGAAACACAATGAAACTAATGCTCCTAAATGATTAAATTGAACATCTTAACCCCCAAAAGGGACATAAATGAACATAATTAAATTGTACCAAATAAAATAAATGTAAAAATAGTTCAAGAAATTTTAATTAATAAATCTAACTTGATTATCCAGTATAATAAAATCATGTAAATAATACCTTTTGACATAAGGTATGGGATTCTACCTGAACATATATTATTCCTTTGGGTTATTCATTCTATATTTTTACCCAAATGAAATTATATTTTATTGTAATTTAATTATTAGAAATTATTTTAATATATTCCCAACTATTGTATGAAGATCCATTATTCCTTATTTTTATGGATATACATGTTTTTTAATGATTACATACTGAATTCTTCTTAATATGCAAGTCGATTTAAGGGAACATACCAAAGTCATGCCCATTTTCAAGTGTGTTCCAAAATATATTTTTAAAACAATTTTTTTTAAAAAATCTATAATTTTATAATGAAAAACAAGAATGGTTCAATATGAGATTAATATAAGAAATTATTCCTTTTACATTTTAATGAATCTTGAAATTTTGATTGTAAACCATACAAAAAGTTTTATTTCTAAAGATTCTGAAACAATATTTTCACTTAAGTTTGCCATTTATTATAATGATATATTACTATATTAATCTATAAATTTCAATTTTATGATTAATTCATTTCCTTCATTTATATGATTATGATACACCCAATTATTATTATTTTGACATGATTATGATACCCAATTCATTCCATGGGTAACCCTTAGATTATGTGTGATTACTTATGTATGATTCCTTATATGGAAATAATATTCATGAACATGTTATGATGGATGAACCCCGAAATAACTCTAATCAATTAGGTAATATTTAGTCTCATTAGAGGTTATGTGCAACGATCTTGGTGGTTAGCCATGGCTCATGATCCCCTATGTGCAACAAGCCTCGACTCATGCTCCTCGATGTACAACGAGACTTAACTAATGAAAAATTAATATTTTATATTTCTTCCACATAATGATGAATTCATGATTTTATTATTCCATGTTATGATTCGTTTAGTTTAATATTGTTCTATTACTTTTTATATAATAATTTTTTTCCTTTTAACCAATGTGTTGTGTTTTATTTTAATGTATATTTAATTACATGGATTTTTGGATCATCTCCTTGTTTATGTAATTACTAGGTTATCCTATGTATATTTAAGGGATCAAAGGAAGTTAAGAGCACATAAAGGATGATAAATAAATAAATTTTTACCCAGTCCTATGTTCTTAGTTTTATGTATCAAGTCTTCCAAGACCCTAGACATTACAATCTTTGTCTTGTAATTTGACATTTAATTATTCTTATAATGATGTAATGATATGTGTAAAAGTATACGGTCACTATATTAATTGGATGACTATTTTTTATTAAAATAATAAATGTTTCATTTGATTGTTGAAACATATGTAAGTCATCATGAGTTATAAGATAATGATATAGGTACATTTCATAACATTAGAATGGGATATAAACATAAGCATATAAATAATGACGTATTTCAAGGTTAGAAACCAATACATTAATATAATACTGGTATAGGATAACCACATTCCAAAAATATATTAGACTTTTTGATAACTACTTGTTCTGCATAACCTTTTGTCCTTAAGAAAACCACATGTATCCCATATCCTTTTAGACTTGAGATAACCACTTGTTTCCCATAACCATTGGGACTTTATCTGAACACCCAATTTATATATCATTTTGGACTTAGGATAACCACTCAATTCCCATTACCTTTTGAACTTGGAATAGCCACTTATTTATTATAAACTTTTAAACTTGGTCTAACAAACCCAATCCCATAACATATTGGATTAAGGCTAAGAACCCATGTCTCATAACCTTTCGGACATTAGATATACAGTAGTGTACCATCCTAATATCATGAGATATAAAATTTTACCCCATACACTATAGGGATATATCATACCCACCTTTTACATATTGATAAACCGCATATATAAGACCATTTATAATCCTTTCACAGATTAATTAACCAATGGGAAAATAATTTTAATCATGAAAACATCAACAATATATTATCATAATCCATCTGAAAAATTAATTTAGATTGTATCATTATAGAATATCTATGATTAATTATAATAACATTAAAG
Organism: Viscum album; assembly: GCA_963277665.1. Classification (NCBI taxonomy): domain Eukaryota; kingdom Viridiplantae; phylum Streptophyta; class Magnoliopsida; order Santalales; family Viscaceae; genus Viscum; species Viscum album. Next base: position 1,250,396,746 of record OY728151.1, on the reverse strand, counting down.
TTTAATGACATATATTAAAAACCCATCATAATATTATTAGAAAATTGATTTTTTAAGAAGAGAAATCATTTATCATTGATATATTTTATTCTAAGAGAAAATAATTATAAAAAGTAAAATGTAAATTAATTTGTAAAACCATCAAAACATAGAAGAGGATTTTTTCTAACCATATAATGTGGGTGGGATGCATTATTTGGAGAAAATATAGAAAATGTTATATGAATCCTTTTATAATGGTACTCAAAGTAAATAGACAATAACCTATGTGGAAAGTGTTAATAAGTTATTCAATTTATTATTTAGTAAAAAATCATGTTTATTATATAATTACCCTTAATAAATAATTTATTTTTAGATAAGGACATCTATAAAACAATATAAAAAATATGTACATGCATGACAAAGACTCCTGACTAAACAAGATGTGATAATTTTAGCTCCATTTCTAAACATATTTTCAATTAGATTCTAAACCAATGGAAGGTTAAATTATAATAATACATTTAAAACCAATAAATATTTTTTAGATGAAATTATATGGGGTTTATAAATAAATATAATAGAATTTTTTCCAATGGATGTTTGAAATTAAAAAATTAGGAATTCTAAGTGAGATTATAAAATAAACTCTTATAGTATTGGTAAATTTTTATACCAAAAAACCCAATAATATAGAACCATATATATATTTTTAAATCCATTTAGTATCTCAAAATTACTATATAACATTTATGGGTTGTATATAAAAGGAACCAAAAAACTTCTTGAATATGAAACGTATCTCAATGAATGGACATTGAGATGAGATAAAAAATTACTTTTACTATAAACATCCACATAGATGCTCTAACCTTATGAATAATAAATATAACCATTTGAATAACTTATTTATGAAGATTATTTTAATATATTTTCTTTTATAAACTTCAATAATAATCATTTATTACATTCATGCTATTCAGTTATTGATTATTTTCATCATCAGATGTTGGAGATTTTGATTATCTCATACAAGTTTCATAATGGAGATGTCGATCCTCATAAATTGATAAACAATGTTTCATTATCTGATTAGTCAAGTTTTTATAATAATTTTTTCAACTTTTTTATTCCATACCATTTTTATATTGTGGAAGGTTAGAGTAAATTAAGAAATAAAGGATTCTATGATGACTTTATTTCATGTAATTTAATTATAACAATAAGTTACTTTATAATGTTCATTCATTATTCTATCACCATTACATAACCATATTAACAAAATAAATTTCCCTTTATCATTATGTATTACTATTATGAATGTGTTGATGCTTACTCATGATGAAAATAAACCCAGACAATAACATGGTATACTAAAGAAATCTATTAGTATTTAATGTTATAAAATATTTATATAAATTTAAAATATTTATAATGACATAAATAGACAATAATTATAGTGGATAATGATATTAAAATATATTATATATGGGGAATTAATTAAAAAATATAGCGGATAACAAGATATATACATTGATTAATTCACTATTTCTCAAACCCGGTTCCTTTAGAAATAAAGATGATGGCCTCTGTAAAATGGTTTAAGAATGATTTCAGATCGTAAAATGGGTAAGCATTAAAGAGATAAAATAAAAAATAAATATTTTTTTGTGAGGGGTTATGGAGAGGTCCATTTATCGGTGAGTTTTTAGTGTATTTCTTCCAAATACTCATTACATAATGTATAAGATTTCCATTAAAAAATCAAGAAAGGAAAAGTTAAAAAAAATATATAAGTGGTGAGGGGTTGTTTATCATCCCTTAATTAACCTAATTAAATATAATTTATTACGACATTTTTGGTCATTATCCATAGATAAACTCATTTACCAAATTCTAACCCTATTGTGGTAACTTAATTTTTTTAACATGGTAACTTATTTTTATGCCTAAATAAGAAATGTAACTTGATAAATGACTACACAATATTAAGTAAAAATATAAAATACATATAATTAGATTCAATTTCTAAACATGTTAAAATACTATTTTAATATGAGATCTTGTAACATTAAAAAAAATTAAGAAAATGGTATTTTATTACATTAAATGATTTATTTATTATCCATTTACAAGTAATAATATTTAGATTTATTTTAAATTATTATATATATATATATTATCCATTAAATTAATTAAAATCATCTTTTAGTAATGATTAATTTAATTTACTATGATAAATAATACATTTCACACATAAAACAATTGTTTAAAAAGTACCTCTTTTAACTTTAAATGATATTATTATTATATATAACCAATTAATAATCATTCCATGAATGTTAATTAATTTATATATTTATATAAACAATAAATTTAATTTAATTTTTTACTCCAAATTTTAGAAATTTGACTTTTAAATAAAAATATATAATATATAATATAACAATGTTTTAAAACGAATCATATTTAATTAGTCCAAATTAATTAAATTAGTAATTTTTTTGTTCCTTAAATATTTCATTGGTAACATATATTTACATTTATAGTAATTCATTTTTATCAATCCATTTTATTTTAATCATTATTCAAAACTAATAAATTTAATAAAATATCCTATTTTTTAGAAACAATTTCTTTAAAACAAAATGTATTTCAAAAATTGGATTGGTATATTTTTATTATTTTCCAGAACCATTTATTTTATTTTCAAGTAAAATTATAATTAAAATTTATATTTTTTAAATATCTAAATAAAATTTATGTATATAAGCATTATAATGATAACTATAATCTTCTGAGATGTTTTTATGTATTATAGCCAATAGTTATATACCCTTTAATAATAGTCATATAATTTCAATATTACCTCCATTTCATCCAATAAATTCATTCCATTCTAAATTCATAAATAAAATTTATAAAATAATATAGTCGTTATTTTGGATTTTATATAATGATTTCTGTTTTTATGGTGTTATTAGTAATTATAGGGTTAGTTTCACTAATAGTGATTCTCAAGGAGAATAATATTATATGAGATTTAATTTTTAAAAAATTATTATTTTTTCTATTTATTATCAAATTTTTATCTATATAATATTTAGGTTGTAATCATTATTTTTATGTTATAGTGATTGTATGAAATACATTCTATAAGGGATTTTGTTGTAATATTATATATGATTGAATAAATTGCCATTATATTGATTCCTATCTAATATGATTTATTTTCTTCTCATATGTTAATAAAACACGAAACTTAGATAAAAAATAAAACATAAATTTGGGATGTCACACATTTCCTCTATCTACTGAGTAAAGTACCCCCTCATATAGAAGCTCAGATGGGGTGTGGGTCCTCCCTTGGGTTCATTACTCCCTTGATAGGTTCTTATCCCTCATTGAGGTTTGGGTCTGTCATAGTAGTTTCAAATAGAAGATGTGGGTGTTTTGGTTACATAGAATAAATTCATGGGGTTTCCTCCTATTTCATTTTTAACTCAGTTTTGGTGAGTTGATCTCTCTCCTTTTTCATGGGTTCTCTACATCAATAAATTTCAAGGTTTTTCATGGGGGTCTTCCCACCTTGTTTCCTTTAGTTTTTTTATTTATAGGGTATTATAATTATTCCTTTCAGGTTTTCAAGGAATTTTATTCGTTATATTTATATTCACCCCTATATGGGCTTTTTGGCCACACATATCATGTTATATGTTGATAGAAAATAGTTTCTTAGTGATAATGGTGATCATGGTATTAGTGGATCTTATTGTTTCCTGTAAATAATAGAGGTAGGCTAAGTTCAGGTTTATAGATAGTTCATTAGTGGATCTATACACCTAAATAATTTACATTGTTTTTTCTATTGACTAGTTCGGTATTCATTTTTAAGATTATTCATTATTGTTTCTATACAAGTTACTCCATTGAGGTCTTAACATTTTTTCCTTGCATTATATATTACAACTATTATTATTTATCTATTTCTGTTTATTATGATCTTGGAGAAGGTGTTTTTTATTGGTTCAGTAGGATAAGGCCTCTCATCATGTGCAATTTTCATAATCAGTGCTAGTCACTAGCCTTTATCATGTTAGTGGAAATATTTTGGTGGAACTCTATGATTACCACCACCTAGGATATTTCTTAGTGGGTTGGGACAATTCATGTTAAACTAAAATTACTTTATATAGATCACGGTGTTATCCAATATTCCATAGTTTTTGAAGAGTTCTATAATTTGATAAATTTGATGATGGGGATTATTTTTTTAGCATAAAGCTTCAGAGACTCAAATTTATAGCCTTATAATATCATTTAGGAGTCACTAGAAGGAATGAATTGATTTAATGTGTTTAAATAAATTATAACAAGTTCAAGAAGAATTAGTTTGTTTTAATTGAAATTTGAAATTACAATTTTAAATAATAGGTTATTTCTTCTATTCTTGTGTAGAGAAAAAGAGAGAAGATAAAGAAGATTGGCAATGTTTCTATTATTAGACACAAATTTAATATAAGAAAAATAAATAGGAATAATAATTGGAGAATATGAGTAGGAGGAATCATAATACCGACAACATGGAAACATACATTGGTAAAAAAAATCTTAGGATCCTTCTAATTCATATCATTTATCATTATTTGTATAGGATCACATTAAAAAACAGGGTTGATACCATTTGTATCTTAATTTAAATGATAAAACCTACTCATTTTATCCAATATTATGAATCTAGTGGATTAATTAATCTTTGGTGATTCTTGATCAAGTTTATGATAAATCAATTCATTTTGAATCAAAAACATTTCAAAATTATATTATTCTTACTTTTTTGTTCATTAGTTTGAGTGTATATATTATATACTGATTGTGTTAACAAATATAATAGTTTTTTAAGGTTGTTTGAAGGAAAAACAAAAATGGATGTGAATTCACTAATTCACTCCCCCCCCACCCTAGTGAATTTCTAGTAATATGTTCAGTTTATTTTGACAATGTTGATTCTTGATATTTAGTTAAGGATTTTATGTGACACTTCACTTACCAATCTAATAATGTTAACTTTTTCACTGAAACACATTGTTCATCCTCACCAAACCTAGTGGAATAACCGATATAAACAAGTGAACCTCTAATGAAACAATTCATCCATGGGTTCACTAACATTGTTATTCAATTTTAGGGGAATGAATTATACTCTTAAAAATTAAAAACTATTGGGAGTGAACTCAATAAATAAGTGGGAAACCCATTAACATAATGTTTTAAAAAATTATATCTTTTTTTCTATCAGGATAAGTCGTCTGTCTAACTGATGGGGTTTGGTGGATTGTTATATGACAAAAAAGGAAGTAACCCATAATAAATCATAATTTATCATGAATAGAACCAATATTTGAATGAATAACATATTAATTAGAATAAAAATATATCATTTATGCTCTATTTCCAATGATCTATATGGATTTTTCATGATCGTATTCACCTATTAAAATCCTAATTATTCTCATGTCCACAAGTGGTACACCGACCATTACTATAGTCATTCATAATGAGGGGATCACAAAAAATAAATGGTGTATAAGTATATTCTCAATAAAGATGAATAATGAACACGAATAAAGTGAAAGAGAATCCTTTTACGATATAAAATTTCTTGTATACCCAATAGGGGGATCACATCCCTTTGTACATACTCCCTTAATTCAATTAAGGGAGTCGATAATCAGCTTCCAACTCTTAATAACCACCATATGTCACAATAATGTGTTCCTGTTAGGGATATGTAAACATTGAACATATTAATGATAGCTTCATTTGTGGGTATCCATAACTGAATAAACATTTTGATTAATATTTTATGAAACCCATGTCGAAGATGTTGTAGTGGATAAGAACTCAATATCACATATGACTAATCCATCAAACGTTACTATAGATACCAATCATATGCTGATAAAATAAATTTTATTCCCGTATTGTGGGTTATAACTCTAGGGGTAACATATAATATGATGTCCCAATTTTTGTACATACTCAATAATCTCTCACTTATAATAAAATCTGATTTTTAAATTATGAAAAAACATTAAAACTGTATAAATCCATATAAAAACCAGTGGATATGTTTATCATACTATTGTTATTATGGAATAAAAACATTTTCCAGAATTTTATCTTTATACTATGTTCTAACTACGAGAATCTGCAGACCATTGAATTATTTAAAAAAAATTAAATCCTGATTTCAGATATTTCAACAAAGAACGTCCTCTATAAATTTTTCAATGATACTCAGGATCTCAATCAAGAATATGAATGTCTAAATATAAAAATTTATTCAAGAAGATTTATGAAATAAATTTTATTAATACCTATATAGTCACATTATTTAAGAAATCAAGTTACCACAAGAAATAGAACGTGTAAATCTATTATAGGCTAACCCACACATTCATTATTGTCTGATAAAATACTAACTAATTCATCATATATATCACATGTCATTTTTCTAGATTATACGCACATCATATGACCCTAATCTATATAGATGAGTTTAGAACATGTTATTTAACTAATAATGTCCAATTATTTCCTCCTAATTCATTCAATGGAATTGATGTCTTTTTTTGTTATGCTTGTGGAAAAATCCAGTCATGGATGATATCCAATTCACGAAATGATCGACAACATACCAAAAATGTCCTTAATTATTCATAAATCAAGGATTTCATTAGAAATTTATCAAATTATGAAGGTTATCATGATTTGTATGTGTCCAAATTTTGGTAACTGTGATTCATAATAAACATGTATCCTCAAAATATCATGGATAATACAACATTAATTATAATATCCCATGGAAGGATAGTCCAAATAATAAGTGTCTGCTTATTATCACATTAGTATTTTTCAAAATTTCATATACAAATATTAATATCAGGTATCATATTATAATCCCCCTAATATTAACACATCATTAAAACCTATAATACATTGTGATAATTATTGAAGAGGGATAAGTCAATGTTTTACTTTGATGGAATATTATCATTCCACAGTTCAGGTGATATAAATTTAATCCCAAAAGAGTGGGTGAAAAATATAGATTTTCTTTTTTATAAAATCATGATACATTCTATAGTTATTACTAGAAATATATATGTATCTTATAACAAGAGATTAAACATTACACTGATGATTTTTTATGGTAATGGTTTCATCAATGTATTTTCTATATTCTCCATTGTATCCCCCAAATATATATTTACATCACCCTCTCAACAATCGATTGAATGAGATGGTATTTGTTGAGGATGTTTTTTGTCCTTTAGTATGATAGGGGTTACTTGTCCTAATAAATGGATACATTATTGTTGTTGTAAAGATAAATTATTCCCTTAATGCTAGGAACCACCCCATTTTTGATGATGAATTTATTAATCCAAATAGTTTCCTTCACATTATCTAATTCAGTGATATACTATTAATTTATTTTCCAGTCCTCTATAGTTATTTAATTGTAACTCTTCAAACTGATATATCCACCATTTAGGAAAAACAAAAAACTAAATTAATATCTCATGTCATCATTGTTGTGTTAGAAAATTACATCTCAATGGCCCCTTACACCTGGATCTTCCTCTCCTCTAAAGACGAAGAGCATATCCTTACTTATTCCTAGGTATTTGAGGATGCTCTATACTATAATACAGTTTCTCATACCTATATTGGATCAGTATATACATGTAATTATCAAAGCATAAGCAACATAATCTTGAGTATAAATCATGTCATGCATGATAGATCATATTCCTAACATATTATTACTTTTTCCATACTTTTAACTCTTTATAATGATCTTGAATCTCTATAGTATTTATTCCATGAAACAGTAGCAAAGAACCCTTTTGTGGTTTTCTATGATAATATCATTTATAACATTACTAATTTATTTCCAACTCAGCCTAGGAAACTACTTAAATCAACCTCTATAGATCTCCATACATTGTATTTGTACTACATTACCCATGTATTTCATCAAGAATTATTTTTTCAACCACATATTTATATACTATAATTTTGATAAATAATTTTCGATAAGTAGTATGTTATTTTCATACAATATTATAAGTACTAACACACTCCCCTTAATCTTATATGATTCAAAACTATCATATTTTTTTATTTTTAAAACAAAAAAATTGATTGCATCATGAAATAAAATATTCTAACTCTGAGAAGATAGATTCTATCCATAAATAGACCATGAAAACTTCAAAATATTATACAACTAATTTGCAACTTCAAAACCATTAGTATGTATCAAATACACATCATTGACTAAATTATAATTAAGGAAATTTCTTTTTCATCCATTAAATATATCTAATATTAAAAATTATTTTTTTGGAGGGAAATATTTAATGGAATTTATCATCGAAATTGGTGGTTTTTTAAGGTTAATTACATTTTTCTTTTATAACCCTTTCCCACAATTTGTTCTTTATAGGTGGATACTCTTCCATTGTGGTTAATTTTCAAGTAGAAAGCTCACATTCACCCTATCGGTATCATCCCTTCTGGTGCATTACCTAAGTTTCAAACATGATTGGTATACATGGAGTCCATTTTTTATTCATTTTATTTTAACCATTTTAGATAATTACAACTCTCAATTTCACCATTATAATTAAAAGGATCATCATTTATAAACATTAATTCATCATAATTTTTTATATAATCCCACATAATATCCTCTATCAATGAATACTACTACACAGTTGAGATTCTTATGTAATGAAAGTTTTTTCTTCCCCCAAAAACCATTTGGAACTACAAAAACATCCATATTAAAAAAAAATCTTGTTTTTGGTTTTGAACTTCTCTAAGTTAATATTCCCCCCACAGACTCAATGTAAAATGTTCTTATTATAATGAATCACCATGTCATGCCATAGACAATTTGTGTTCCTCGGGATTATAAAATTAATATATCAAAATTTCAATAGAATAAGAAATAAGTATTTCTCTCATTTCAGGTTGAGTATATTATAATCCAAATATTTTCTATAATATTCAAAATACCTAATACTTTTAAAACATATATAGGTAAATTTACTATCCAATATCTCATACAGTTTTATTATGACTACTTTATATGGAATAAATTATGTAGGAATACAACATTTTCAAGAGAATATCGTCAGAATGAAATAGGATGGTCACACAAAATCATCATCAATAGAACCATGTCTAATAGATGAATTTTAAACCTATAGAACACAAAATTCCAATATTATTTTCTAGATGTATTTTGTTCTAGAATAGTTCCACAATATCTCAAATTATCATTGAATTATTGGAACAAATATTCTATACCCTAATCTAATTGAAGAATCTGCATATTTCTTCCTAGTAGATCTTGTAATCTATTCTGAAACTCAATAAACCTTTAAAAAGTTTCATCATTATATATCATTACAAAAATATAACTATATTTAATAAAGTAATTTATAAATGGTTTGAGGTTCCTAAACCGATAACATTCTTGCTTATTCACTAGTATACACACATCACTATGTATTAGATATAACACTCCATTGTCCTTTTTATCTATTTGACTAAAAGGTGATTAGTTCATTTCTCTAAAAATGTGTATTAAATATTATAAAATAATTCATAATTGAATAAATCCAAAAATCAATCATAATGGATTATTTGGATTTATTTATCATTTATGTGTTCAATGTGACGATTCCAAAGGTGGGTGGTATTAGAATTATCATTGACCTTCTTATTCTGATTCTTATATAAACGAGTTTTTATATCTAAGATGTATAGAAAATTCACAATATTTCCAATTAAATAAAACATTTCATTCATATATATAGAAATATTATGTTTATTATTAAGGAATTTAGATATCATCATTTCTAAACCAAATAAAAAAATATAATTTTTATTTATAGTTGGAACACAATACTAGGTCCCAAATTCACAAACTAATCCATTAGGAAAACATTGATAATAAGTTCTTACATTGAATGAAAAAAATAATTCATTATTTCCAACACATTTATCACGTCACTATTGTCCAATTCTATTATATCTCAGAGTTTGTGTTTGTTAGTTCAAATGATTGATACACACCAAGTATCTAATACCCATGAATTGTAGTTGGAGAAATCAATCTATATAACATTCATAGTCATATGCTCATATTTCTTCTTCTTGATAACAACTCTCAACTATAGGTACCAATTTCTTATCTTTTTATACGTCCTAAATATAGGGGATATCAAAATGATAAACTTGAAAAATGCCACAATCTACAATACATACATTTTTATGGATTATACCACGTTGTTATATTCATCAAGTACTTTTAATGAGAGTGCACCCATTAAAATGATCAACCCATTTATCATTACTTTTAGTGATCCAAGATCCGTATTTCCCCATGACATATAATGGGTATTATAAAATAAGTTGTGTCTATATTTATTAGAAAACTATTATCAATCATATCATTAATTACTCTTGGATGGTTGAGTGGAACAATATTTAACCAAATCTGTAATTTAAATTCACTGCACTATATTCCTCTAGTATCCTAATAGTTATGGTTTACTATCTAAGTGTACCCCAAAGAAAATTCTTGATACAAGGAACAAAACAGTTAGGGTTACCTTACTACATTCTTTACTTACAAAATATAATTCATAATAACCTAACGGTTTGGTTCACCAAAAATATATTATTTAGGTCTTGACAACTTCCACTTCAAAATAAATCTCACACATACTATTCGAGGAGTTCAAATTCAATGTCTAACCAGTATAATACCCATCATATTAATATTTAATTCATAACCATTATATCATAAGAAATAATTATTATTTCATTATTTATTCCTTTACGAATGCACGCTCTTATGGATTTATTTTTTTAATTCATATTATAACTTCCAAATTAAGATGTTTACACCATGTTTATCTATAACTCTTTAAACAACCCATGGTTTGGGCTAATCACCCATAAATAGAATAAAAAAAGATTCACACATGTCCAAATGCATCTTATGCATAGGGTACCAGAATATTCCATATATTTTATAAAATTATGTCAAATTGATAATCCTTATATGATTAACCCTATATCCAGAAATATACAACCCTAACCTTTACAGAACAATTCATAAGCCTCCAAGATTGAATGAAAATTGGATGAATGTCCTTATACCTAGAGATACTTCACTCAACATAGAATCAAATTCATCATATAATTGACACCTAATGTGTATAAAGTTTATTAAATAACTAAATTCATGTCATTAGATTTAATTATAAATCGAGGTCAAGGTAGATAAAAGATAAATAGGATGGGTTCATACCTAACAGTAATGCATGGAATGAAGATTTTATAAGAATAAATTTATCTGATAAAATAAATCATACATAATGTTATAGTTTCATAAACATTTTATAAATATAAATATTAAAAAGAAATAGACAAATAAAGTTACATATGATTTATTTTCCAAACATGAGATATAAATATGAAAATTTCAACTTTTATTTATATTGGCCATGTTAAGATGAGAAATGGGGTATAGAGGGGGGGTGGATAGACCTTTTACACTATTAATGAAATTAATAAATCAGGGTATTCTTTCACATGTAGGTGTAATAAAATAAGAATAAATACCTGGAAAAGTGTAATTTAGTATTTTATAACACAATGCATTGGAAAATAAAATGTTATAAACAAAGGATTTTCATACTAGTTTGGATAAAATTATCAAAAATATACTCTTATCTACCCTCATATAATTTGGTGGAATGGTACTCAATGTAATAACATCACTTTTGAAAGGTGTTATGCCCATTTACAAAACCCTACCTTTTGATCAGATTGTGGCACAAACCAACCTATACATTACTTACTACTAACCATGTTGAAACAAAAGAAGTATGACTATTGTTTGATATTCAGCATCCAACGTAATGCACAATTTGTTTAGATTTTTTAACAAACACACGACATGATTTTGATTATGAATAGAATAAACAAACCATTACATAACAAATAAAAAATATAATGATTATGAAATTGAAACCCAAAAGAAGAATATCATAATGTAAAAAATTATGCTTCTTTGTGTATATTTTATCACTTCAGTAGAAAAGGATCAAATATTGAATCTCTATTTTTATCACAGTATGAATGAAATCTATGGTATAAATTTTTTCTCACTTTCACCTCTCCTTTAAAAATAATTACTTTCTCATGTGTTTTTTCTATTATTAAAATATCCTTTGGAATTTTTTTATTCTGTTCTCATGATCAAAAAACAATTAAAAATCCCCCTTTATTAACTCTATGATCTTCTTAATCATGTTGTCATTTCATGAGAACTAATTACATTTTTAAATGGTTATAAGTAATAACAAACATGAAATGATATAGTTACTTTTTATGGAAACATTTTTCAATGTATTTAAAATTATTCTCATTTTATTACTTAAATAAATATTTTATAAATCTCTTAAAAAATATCATTGGGGTATATATTTATTATAAAAATTAATAAAATGGATAAAATAAATCACTGCAACTTGATGTAAATAGAAATATTAAAATTTAAGCCAAATATATTATCGAAATTCTCATAAAATGATTATATTTTTACTTCATAATCATCAATGGTAGAATCATCATTAGAGTTTGTAAACATCATTTTATAATTTTTCATAAACATGGATTTCTTATAGGCATGATAAAATCATAAGAAAAAAAACATTATCTTGTCATATTTATGTGCATGAGAATCATATAATCATAAAAAATTTATAATCTTGAAATACCTATAATACTAAAATATTAGAAAAAATGAAAATCTCACAAGGTTCATTATTCCATATGCATGAAAATACATATAAAACATTTTGACATGAATTATATCTACATAAATAATACATTGTTCATTAAAATTTAAATCTTAGAACATATGACATTGAAATTTTAGTATGCCTTCCAAATCCACTATTTATAACCTTAAAAACTCATTTTACAGGAATTTTAAGATATCATATGACTTTAATAAATTTTATGTGAGTTTGTTTAGATTTTGTTTTAAAATATATACAAAATAAAAGACTCCAAAACATATAATAGTCATTTAACTCATAATGTTTTGATACACACACATAGAGTATGGGTCATAATATTTAGTAGAACTTTGAAAGGTTGAGATAAGGAAGTCATGAGGATCATACGTATAAGTCATGTCGTTACAAAAAAACATGTCATAAGTTTGAGATAATCTAATTGTAAAGTTGAGACAAACTTTTTATAAGGTTGATAAATTAAGTTAATTAAAAACTATGTAACTTGAAAATATTTTTATGAAAATATTATAAAAATAAGAATCATTAAATAATAAATTTAATGTGTTTTCAAATTCTATGAAAAATTATCATTATCCAAATTTAACATGTGATGTATTTCATAACAATTTGTGTCATATTTAATGTTGAAAACAAATGGAAAAACATCAATATTAAAATATTCCCATTACTCAAACATAATAACTCAGTAATAAAATTTTCAACCTTTTTATGTTTCAAAACCTAAAATGGTTTATAAAAATTCTATGTCTTTTGAAAATTTTTCAAAAAAATTTAAAAAAATAAAAATTTATTTAAAACACACACATAGAAATTTTCAAAATATTATATCATACTGAAATAAGTATAATAGTTGTAAACATAATTCATGATCATATAAAGATTAAAAAAATAAATAGCCAAAAAAACTCTAACTATTTTAGTCATTAAAACATTTAAGCTCTCCCATAACTGATTCATATATAACAAAAAAAATTATATTCCACAAATAAGATATCAATAATCTCTAAATTTATCTATATAGCAGATCTACTTGAATTAGATACCAGCAGTACAAATCTAAAATTATAGTAAATTAGAAATAATTTTTCATCATTATAAGATCAGATATTATTTTATTAAACTTCATAACATCAATTATTTTAGTAAATATATCTACAAGTTGGTTATCTGTCAGAAAATCTAAAACAATATCACCTTTATTGACATGGTCGCTTCTAAATTGAATTATAATATCACTATTTCTCCTCTAATGATTTATGGGATTTTAAGATATTTAAATATAATATGTATTTTCCTAATAAAGAATAATTTTATCAAAATAAACATTAAAATTAGATAATTTTTTTATCTAAATGCTTTGAACAAACAAATTAATATGAACAGTATACTTAGCCTTAATTGTGGATGAAGAAACCGATAATTACTTCTTATAAAACCATGAAATTATTATTTTACTGAGAAAAGACACATAATTAAGTCATATTTATAGTTAATAAAACAAAAATAAAAATCAAAAATAGGACAAGATAACAAGTCAAAATGGTTTTCATTGGTGTAAAATAAACTAGTTTTAATAGTTCTTTTAACATGTCTAATTATTCTTTTACAATTATTTAAATGAATTTATTTGTTATTATATTGTATCATAGAGTACGTATGAATACTCAAAATAATATTGGTCCAAGATATTGTAAAATAATTATCCTTTTAATCATTCATCTAAACAGTTTAATATCTCAGTCTTTATTGACTCATCAAAATACAATTTATAATTAGTACTCATCGGTGTTTCATAAATTTAATTTAATAAATATTAAATATTTCAACATTCTATTTAGAATATTTATATTAATTTAAAAAATATTCTATATTTTCTTAATATAATTATAAGATTTCATAATATTTTTGGTTCTTTCATTAAACTCATATCAAATTAAAAAATTATTATCTTATAAAATTCAATAATAAGAAAATCATTCGTAGAACAAAACAAAATACCATAAAAATATATTTCCATAATTGAAATATAATTTTAAACATTCCTAAAAAAATTTGAATCAAAATTCCAATTTTAAAATCATTATTCAAAAAAATAATGATAGTCTATCATACCAAGCTCTTGGATATTTATTTATACTATACAAAGTCTTTGATATTTTAAAAATGTGATTTGAAAGATTTTCATGGTCAAATCTAGTGGGATGATAAACATAACACTCTTTAGAAACTAATCCATAAAAAATAAAATTTTAATATTTGTTTAAAACTATTAAAGACCATGAAAATAAGAAAAATAAAATATATTTCTAATAGATTTTATCATATAAAATAGTGGAAAAGTTCTAAATCAGAACGTTCATCTTAATAATAGCTTGAGGAGTCTAAATTTTATCAATACTTCTAGATTCATAAATTTTATTCCAAAAAATACTCTTAAATGCTATATTCTAATTTGATGTTTTAGGTAGAACCAGATGAATGCAAAGGTTTATGCCCAAGTTTTCTTTTTCTGATTATAGATGATTAATCGGTGATTTAAACAAAGTTGAACACTATTATCAATAGATTTGAATCAATGAAAAATATAAGGGATAAAACATTAAAAAAAAAGTGCTGGTCCATAACATATTATTTATAAATAATATAAGAAAATAATGAACTACCTTGTGTGAAATTGTATCATTGTTGATCGATCTGACAATGGATCTACATCGTAACATCATTTAATTGTATGAATCAATGTTAAATTCACTCTACAAGTTATCCACATGTGTTCCACAAATCACGAAACTTATCCTTAGTAATATAAGGGTGCTAGAATAAACGATCTGAATGCTTGTATCTTTCCCTTTTTATCACCTGGATATTTACTTCCAAAGGATTCTCCTTGACCTCTCTAGACTTGAGAGTGGATTGTGGAGGAAGATCGCTCTCCATTAATGGGAGAACTCTTGGAGAGGGATCTCTCTAGGGCATGAAAGGATCATCTCCGGTTATCATTTTGAACAACACAAATGGAATTATCTCTCTTGAACAACAATATTATTAGGATTATGTAACGTTGGGGATAAACATAAATTATTGCAAAAGATCGCTTTTTTATTTATTTAATCCCTAAGAAATCCCATGTAAAAAATAATAATAATGTCACTATTATTTATTGAAATTTTCTAAATTTGTAAATTTAATTTTAATATTATTTAATCAAATAATATTCAATATATATTATTTCTCACCAGACCTATAAAATCAGTCTATCATTCCTCTACAATATTTATCGGGCCTTGAATATTGACTATTTATTTAATCAATACACATGACTAAATTATTCACCAATAAATAAATAAATATTATATTCACTAAAGATAAAATAGTTATTTTTTAAATATTCCTCTCACATAATATTCTATTATTTAATTAGTGAAGAAATATATCTGATCAAGAAAACATGAAATTTTTTAAACCACGTGAAGTAATAATATTTATTGAACATGAAAAATAATAAATAATATTATATTATTTAACTGAGATTCTGGATACTCTTTGTGTTTGACCCTCTATGACTCTTTCTAAATGGTTTTTGGTAAAGCATCCTAGAGTCCATGTTTAGCATCTAGAAACACACCGAGGAACCCATATAGAAAAAAGTAATGGTGAAATGAAATTATGCCTCATACAAATTCTCACTGTGTAATATAATCACATTATCATCATATCTCAAATCAAGAAGGTTGCATGTTGGTACAATCACCCTATATTCTCGTTCTCTCTTTTATTGAATTTTCAGAAATTGAACTTGCCTATAGAACACCATGGCCATGGATTTATTTAGGTTATATCATTTACATCAAAGGGACTGACATATCAACTTCCATTAAATAATAGAAGATAAAAATATTTTCTCGCATTATTCCTTAATGCAATATTATTGGTGTTGCACCCAACATATCCTACGTCACCACAAACACATGTCATCAAAATTTTATTCAATACATCAAAGAATGAAACTTATAATAATCAGTAATAATAATAAACTCTAAGGATAATTACACACATACAGAGATAGGGAAATCCAATGACACTTATAAATTTGGATTTACAATTGGTGTGTCTCATTCTCATAATATCCTACACTAGATATTAATAAGAGAATACACTATGAGAATTTTCCTCAAATTCATATGAGACTCCACCATTGGTAGCTTGCATCATTTTTGTCCCTCATAAGATATCAACCGAGTAAAGAACATATATTTAGGAATAAAATCATGGAAATTCTTTTCATGAACCGACATAGATTTCCAACTGACCAGACACTCGACCTGGTCCATGACATGACTCAAGAGAGTATTCCTAATAACCATGGGCTGGAAACTAATTACTGATTATCAATATTTCACTAATAGTGAATTATTTCAATAAAAGTGGCAACCGTACAAAATTCACAAAATAATAAAACATCCCATAATCATTAATAACAACCAAGGGTACAAATCGATCACAAGTTAATAATTTTACAACCTGAAATAGAAATATCAAAATACCAATATAGGGAATGGAACCTACTATACAACCCCTCATCCATTCAACAAGACGGAAAGCCACTCAAGACACCTCCACCAACATATGAATGAGGGAACACTATAAATTGGATCATACATCCCCACTAAAGAACATATTTTCTTTACCCAGGTCAAACATAATAAGGTCTACAAACACCCAGTGGTGTATCTAGGGTGTGGTCCTACTCCCAATAGGATTACACCGAGAAGAGATTTCATACCCTAATATTATTTGACAAGTTAACATGCATGATTTCAAAGGAAATGGGGTTAGAATCATTATTTTAAAAAAAATTAAGGGAAATTTTTTACAAACCCTGAATGGAAATTAAAATGAAATAAAGTTCTAAAGTATGCAGAAGGTAAGAATAATATCACAAGATCACCATGTGAAATACCTAATGGCTCTAGAACTAGTGAGACCCTAAGAACCTAATACCTCATTGTAACATATTATAAAGACATTACCCACAGTTTCCTCCTTAATGATCCACTAGAGTGGAATGCATCCCAATTTCTCGTGGTCTCTAATAATCGTTATAGTTTTGTTAGCGTGGTTGTGTCAGTTCTACTAGAAGGAATCAGGCTGCCACCACACTGATCTGACTAGATTACTAGTCCTAGTCTGCCCACATAGATACCTAGGATTCCCTTTATGATCAAATTCTATTTCACGTGTCTCTAACACCACCTCTTACTCATTAACACAATCTACAATAACAAATAAACACAAATGACACCTCGTTCAAAAAAACATTTCCAACATTCCAAACATTCAATCCATACATCCATTTTTCATAACAAAACCATTTATAAAACACTTTACACACACATGGGGTCCAAATTTTATGTACCTAAGGAAAACAACCATTTTCATTTATAAAATCATTATTATCCATATGCACACCAAAATCTGTTTAAAATATAATTCTCACCACACACAAAATCCATAGAACACAAATAATAATCATAGAAATCATAACAAAAGCATCTAATAATTCTAAACCATGGAACAACCAACCTTTACCTTGGATACCTCTGGATTCTGGTGGGAAAAAAACCTCACCATAAGAGGACTCTATAAAGGGAAGATCGAACCAAAAATCCAGGATTAAACCCAATGAACCATGGTTAAAATCATTTAGGGAAACCCAACCAATGTAGAAGGAAGAACCCTAAATGAAGGAATGAAAAACTCAATAAGAATGAATAAACTAGTAATGGAGACACTTACATTACTATTCTTGAAGATCCAATGTAAAATCCACTAAAAATTTGAAGTTATATGAGGCTAAGATAGAGGGGGTTACTTGGGATACAAATCCCAAAAGGGGGAGAAATGGTTGGAATTTGGGTTAAATCTGTACTGCCTCGGATTTTTCCATGTATTATTTTAATATTATATGAGATTTAATTCGAGACCAGTCTCTGAGACGGCGTGCAGTTCTAAGGCCCAGTGAGCCCGGAACAAATGTTTGAATTTAATTTAATAATTAAATTACACGTGCGTGCGGTCTTCCTGAAAAAGTGGAATAACTCCCGAACAGATGCTCGGATCAGAAATCTGAGGGCACCGTTGCGTTCCGAACAACGATTTGACCTAAGGCGAGGCCTAACATCGGCCGGCGCAGGTCGGTGGTGAAATATGGTTTTTCGACGCAGCAATAATAAAATATTTTATTAAAATATTTTATTTAAACCTTGTTACGTCAAATATCTCTTATCTTTTAAATAGATATTACGCACGGGATTAGGGTTACAATCCCCATAACCCTAATTTTCCCTTGGAGGCTCTGGGAAAGATTTTGAGGAAACCCCCAACACAGCTGCGATATTCTTGATGGATTTCATCGGCGACGATGACGTATCAACCAGATCTTCACCAACAAACACCGGGATCCAGGTAGGATGTCATTGTGATTTTATTCTTCCCTATTTTTGATTTCTATGACGAACGCAGACTAATCCACGAACAGATTATCCCACAGATCGATCGTTCTTGTGGGATGAAATTTTGCGGGGATTTTTGGGATTTGATTCTTGTTATTGTTTGGTTTCATTCAACCTTCTAATGGTGACGGACCCAGATCGACACGAACATCGATTGAGGTTCGTCCCTCTCGATTTGTGTGTGTCTCTTCCCCAAATTTATCGCGTTCTTCGTGAGTGTTCTTCATGTTCTTCTCGGGATGAGGAACAACGGATTGTTGCACACCCGTTGTGCAATGCAACGGTCCAAAATTGAAGATTTGGCATTGGTGCCACAATACGGAGGTGCGGCTGCGGTGGCGACGGACGGATCGAAGCGGATTGGAAGAAATCGTTCTTCAAACGATTTCCACACAGGTGGATGGAATCGGATTTTGCAGCCAATTGAAGGCCCTAAACCCATGGATTCTGCATCAAGATGACGAGGCGATCTAGCATCTTGCGTTTCGCGGAAAACCGATTACTGAATCGAAGTCTGTAGGATCAGCCGAGGCGCGCGGAGGAAGACGGCGTTTCCGGAAAAATCCTGACTACACGCCGTGTAGTATGGGCTACATGGCGTGTGTTCATCGGCGAATGACCTAGCGTGTACACTGGGAGTACACAGACACGAGAAGGGTACACGGCCAAGGACACGCTGGGTATACCCCTCCCCGGCCAGACCTAGCTAGATACACGGGATACCCCGTGTACTGGTACACGGGCAGTCGACACGGACGCGGGCAGAGACCGTGTACAGGAACATGGCCAGCGTACACGGAGCGAGCCTAGGTGCTCGGACATGGCATGTGATTCTTCTACATGCCCTGTAGTTTCCTTCTATCTGAAAAGCCAAATTACATGGGCCGGTTACACGGGCAGTACCGAGGGTCAAGGAACACGGTGTATACTTTTCTACACGCCGTGTAGTTTGGTTTTTCACGGCTTGAACGAACGACACAGTTCGTCTACATGGGCAGTACCCAGGGTCAAGGAACATGGCGTGTAACCATAATACATGTCGTGTAAACTTTTTCATCATGGCTTGAGCCACTTTTTTCCGTGACTTGGACTAACCTTCTTTGGGTTCGTACCCTTAACCTTTCTCCTAAAGGATTCCGGTATCATTTCCTAATATAAAAGAGTATGATCCCTTCATCCAGACTTCCTAAATAGAGTTGTTGGAATCCCATTTGTGAGACTTAGAGTTGTATCCTCTATTCATTCCTGATACCCTAGGTAGTGTTCTTGGTATCGACGTGACCTACCTTACCCGGGTGCCAATCCTCTGCCTAGATGATTAGCTCAGACTAAGATGTCGTAAAAACCCCATGACTTGGTTGTGATCCTCACCTGAGCATAATGATCTCGAGGTACTCGTGGAGTGTGTTCTCCCTGAATTAGTACTTTTTATCTCTCTCTTCAGACCTAGGAGTGTGTTATCCCGGTTGTATGCTTAGTGGAATCATCAAGTTGGATCTTAGTGGTGGTTTCGCGATGGTCGTCTGTGTATGAGTATATCTGGATAATCATGATATATGTTCCATAGACATATACTTTGTGGACCTGACTGTACCTTTATTTGTGGTATTATCCTTGTTTTTATATCCTTTGTGGTTTTCGGGGTGTCCTACTGGGTATTGTTTTACTCACCCATGCACGGGCTTTGCCCGCACGTGTCATGTCTTGTGCAGACGAGAAAGCCTTTGACAGGATTCTAGGCAAACCAGGACTGGACGGTGCTCAGTTAGATCATTCAGGCCGAGGTGTGTTCCTTCGGCGACGGGTTGCAGTCCCAGTACCTTTATCTACAGGTTGGACTTTGTGGCAGACTTTCTTTTGGTGGGCTTGTACTTTTGGCCCAGGGTTTTACATTACTGTACTTTATTTCCCTATCATACTCTGTTGGTTGGGTTTTTAGTGTATGCATGTTTTTCCATCTTTAGTAGTTTTTACTTTTCAGCTTTGTGGGCTTGGAGATGTGTGTGCGTGTGTATAGGTTTATAGGAAATGCCTCCCATGTTAGTAGAATGCCTACTCGGTTCTAGTCACCATCCCCTGGCCTATTGGAGGCGGGCGTGGGGAGTTGCGTCTTGGGCCCCACCGGGATGGGTCGTGACAGAGTAGTATCAAAGGAGGCCAGTTCTACCATAGGATCGAGAGTCTGTGAGTTGGTTTGGGGCAACAGTGTTAAGTGTTTCGAGTTCGGCTCTCAGGCCAGGGACCCATGTGTTGGTGCGGTGGCCGACGTATCCATACACCAGGACTCTGATAACTTGCTTTTCCACTCAGAACATGAAAACACTAGTCGCATGGGGAAAAATATTGGTACATTCATCATATAGGAATGGGTTGTGGTTTCCATGTCCTTATTGAGTTATCTATCCAAATATACTCACTAACTGTGACACATCTTGTTTCTTAAACATGATGCCTCCTCGACATGTACCCGCTAGGATCCAGCACCTCAATTAAGAGGATGACCCCCTCAGTGATGAAGCTTTGATACATGGACTAGATCCCCCAGTTCTACAACCAGGTGGCGTGCCAGTTATTCCACCACCTATGGGGCAGTGTTTAGTACCTGCTGTACCAGTGGAGGAGGAGCACAGGATGAGCGCAATCCACGAGTTTCAGAGACAGAGAACCCTCAGGTTTTGAGGTGAGCCTGGCCCTCAGGTAGCAGAGAACTGGCTTGAGGCAGTGACAAGATTCTTCCGTTTGGTCAGGACACCAGTAAACTAGATGGTGATCCAAGGAGCAATCCTTCTTCAAGGCTCAGGAGGATGATGGTGGAGTTTATTTTTCCAGACTCATGACGAGGCGACACTTGCATGGTCGGAGTTTGAGCGTCTCTTCAGAGAAGAGTTTTCACCGGTTACCCTGGGATCAGTACGGATACAGGAGCTTCTTCATCTCCAACAGGGAACCATGACGGTGGCTGACTATTCATCAAGGTTTACCGACCTCTCACAGTACTCGATGAATATGGTAAGAGATCAGTACTTTAGAGATCAAAATTTTGAGCAGGGCTTGCGTAGAGATATCCGAGATAGTATCATCCCTATGAGTATTCATACTTATGATTGGGTGATCAAGCATTCTTTGGTGGTTGAGAGCTTCCTGGAGGAGCAGGGACAACCAACAGTTGTCCGTAGTGGGCGAGCTGGAGTAGAGACCTCAGCGGCAGGGAGCCGACGTCAGGGACCCAGGCATGGGAGACGTTTCCAGAGGAGATCCCAGGATAGGGTATCAGTCGTACAGGGTTCACAGGGCGCATCCAGCTAGCCTCGAGAGAGGCGATGTTACTCATGTGACAGAAGGGGACATCTCGCTCGTGATTGTCTAACCCGTCGTACTACGGACATGGGAGTAGTGGATGGACCATCGAGGTAGAGGAAACCTGTGGAGTAGGCAGATCCTCGAGGTGGCAGACATGGAAGAGGAGCTGGGGGAGCAGCTGGAGGTGCTCGATGTTTCGACCCTTTACCACCACCACCCCTAGGAGGTCCACCCCAGGCTCAAGGAGCTGGTGGATAGAGGCAGGGACAGCTGCAGGCGGCAGAGGCTTATGACCTAGGTACTCCCAGAATGATTAGAGGTACAATCTGTGTCTTTTCTACTTTGGATACCGTATTGATAGACACATGTTCTTGTCATTCCTTTCTGGTTGCTTATCTTGTTCGAGACCTTCAGATTCCAGTTTAGCCGTTGACTCGACCCTTATGCTTAGAAACACTGATTGGAGAAGATTCAGAGATCACACACCTTTTCAGGCAGTGTGACCTAACCCTTGGAGGAGAGAGTTTCAGTTGGAACCTCTTGGTGGTAGCATCGAGGCCTTACAATTTCATTCTTGGAATGGATTGGCTATCCATAGTTCATTCCCAGATTTATTGTTTTAGGCGAATGGTGTGGTGTGTCCACAGTGATGGGACGAGGTTCTCTTTTGTCGGTGAAAGAGAGATCCAGGAAGCGTAGAATGGACTCGTGCAAAGGAGGGCACAACCGATTTCACATGAGTTGGCTAGCCTAGCCCTTGGTGTGGTAGATGTTACAAGATTCCAGTTTCCAGCTGTGGTGACTGAGTACGAGGACGTCTTTCCAGAGGATGTCCCCGAGCTACCTCCCTGTTGGGAGATAGATTTCTGCATTGAGTTGCAACCCGGGACGACCCCGATATCCGCATCAGCTTATCGGATGGCTCTTGCAGAGCTTTATGAGGTGAGGATGCAGCTGGAAGACTTGTAGAAGAAGGGCTTTGTGAGACCTAGTGTTTCACCCTGCGCGGCCCCAGTGCTGTTTCCCAAGAAGGCGGACGGGAGCTTGAGGCTGTGTGTGGATTACCGGCGCTTAAATCAGGTGATTGTGAAGAACTGGTATCCACTACCGATGATCAATGACCTCTTATACTAGTTGAGAGGGGCACGATGGTTCTCGAAGGATGATCTACGATCAGGATATCACCAGTTGCGAGTACGGGAGGAGGATATACCAAATACGGCTTTCAGATGTCGCTAGGGTCACTATGAGTAATTGGTGATGCCCTTCGGCATGACGAACGCCATGGAAGTGTTCATCGGACTCATGAACCGGATCATTCATCCATATCTAAACTAGTTGGTAGTGGTCTTCATTGATGATATCCTTGTGTACTCTGCGTCCGAGGAGGAGCACGCGAGACACCTAAGGATGGTTCTGGACACACTCTGAGAGCACCAGTTATATGTGAAACACTCAAAGTGTTTGTTCTGGTTATAGGAGGTCCACTTTATGGGGCACGTTATCTCAACGGATGGTGTAGCAGTGGACCCAGCAAAGGTGGGGGCAATGCAAGCATGGGAACCACCCCGGAGCGTGACGGAGGTGCGGAGTTTCCTTGGGTCGGAAGGCTACTATCGGAGATTCATCCATGATTTCTCCAGGATTGCAGCACCCATGACATCTTTGACCCAAAAGGGACAACCTTTCGTGTAGACCGAGAGGTACCAACAGGCTTTCCAATGGTTGAGACAGAGTCTAATGAGTGCCCCGATCTTCAGATTACCGGAGGAGGGTGTCGAGTACGTAGTGTTATACGACGCATCACGAACCGGGCATGGTTGTGTCCTGATGAAGACGCAAGCAGTGATTGCATATGGCTCATGTCAGTTCAGACCACACGAGAAGAACTACGCAACCCATGATCTCGAGTTGGAAGCAGTAGTATTCGGATTGAAGATTTGGCGGCACTACCTGATGGGCGAGCGGTTTACCGTCTACTCTGATCACAGGAGTCTCAGATATATCTTCTCTTAGAAGGATCTGAATTTGAGATATAGGAAATGGCTTGAGTTCCTCCTGGATTATGACTTTGAGATCGTTTATACTCCTGGGAGGGGAACGTGGTGTTAGATGCTCTCAGTAAGAAATTTAGTTCGCAGTTACTGGATGAGGCGACAAGTCAGTTGGCCTCCTTGCAGTTGTCCTTCGTGGATGGAGATAAGGGAGATTACCTTCAATTGATGGTTGTTATCCCTCCACTCTTATAGAGAGTCAAGGAAGCACAACGCGGGGATGATAGCTGTGAGTCTCTATGTGCTCAGATATCCCCAGGTGATGCTGCTGATGGATATTCAGATGGTGGAGAGCACGTTTTCCTTTTCAGAGGGTGCACGGTAGTACCAGTGACATTGTGGGAGGAGGTTATGACGGAGTTCCATACACCCCCTTTGGTGGTTCATCCATGCATTGAAAAGATGTACCAGGACCTCCAACTTCAGTTCCGGTGGACAG
The DNA here is from genome assembly GCA_963277665.1 of Viscum album. Classification (NCBI taxonomy): domain Eukaryota; kingdom Viridiplantae; phylum Streptophyta; class Magnoliopsida; order Santalales; family Viscaceae; genus Viscum; species Viscum album. The sequence goes on along the minus strand of OY728151.1, from coordinate 1,250,371,539 downwards.
GAATGAAGAAGAGTGTGGCAGAGTTTGTTTCTTAGTGCCTTACATGTCACCATGTAAAGGCTGAGCACCAGGTTCCAGCAGGTTTGACTCAGCCCCTTGAGGTTCCAGAGTAGAAGTGGGATGGGATATCTATGGACATAGTGATAGGTTTACCATGTACGTCTAGGGGGAACGATGCCATCTGGATGATCGTTGATCGACTCACCAAGTCGGCCCACTTCCTAGCCATATGGGAGCAGAGTTCAGTAGAGATATTGAGATGCCTCTACGTGCAGGAGATAGTTCAAATTCATGGAGTACTATCCACGATCATCTCAGATCGTGATTCTTGTTTCACATCCTAGTTGTGGAAGGGATTTCAGGATACTTTTGGGACTCATTTACGCTTGAGCACAGTGTTTCATCCCCAGACTAATGGTCAGACAGAGCGGACCATCCAGGTCCTGGAGGATATGCTACGAGCTTGAATACTTGACTTCGGTCGTAGCTGGGAGGATCACCTACCACTGGTGTAATTTCCTTATAACAATATTTATCTTTCCACTATTGGTATGGAACCATTCGAGGCTCTATACAGGCGACCTTGCATGTCGCCACTTTGCTGGACTGACCTGGGAGAGTCAGCACTCATGGGCCCAGAGATGTTGAGAGCTACTACAGAAAAGGTGCAGGTCATCCAGGAGCGGATGAAGACTTCACAGAGTCGGCAAAAGACTTATGCTGACCGGAGATGGAGGCCCTTGGAGTTCGAGGAAGGATACCATGTGTTCCTTTGGGTCTCACCTTGACGGGGATTGCGGAGATTTGGCCGAGGCGGCAAGCTATCTCCGAGGTTCTTTGGCCCTTTTCAGATTCTGAGTAGAGTTTGTGAGGTGGGGTATCTCTTGGCTCTACCTCCTCAGATGGACCGGGTACACAACGTCTTCCATGTTTCGCAGCTACGGAGGTATGTGCATGATCCATCGCACGTCATCGACTGGGGCGAGCTGGACATCGACGATGGAGCGACCTTTGCTGAGTACCCAGTGGAGATCGAGGATTGGCAGGAAAAGAACCTTTGTGGATGAGCTTTTCCCTTGATGCATGTCCGGTGGCAGCACGGGAATCTCCAAGAGAGCATGTAGGAGTGGGACACTCATATTCACGTGTAGTACCCACATCTTTTTCAGTAGCCCTTGTTTTGACTTTTTGGGTATGTAAAAGCCCTAAGGTGGGTGTGATGTAATATCCCAGATTTTTTCATGTATTATTTTAATATTATATGAGAATTAATTTCAGACCAGGCTCTAAGACAGCGTGCAGTTCCGAGGCCCAGTGAACCTGGAAAAAATGTTTAAATTTAATTTAATAATTAAATTACGTGTGCGTGCGGTCTTCCTGAAAAAGTGGAATAACTCTTGAATGGGTGCTCGGATCATAAATCTGAGGGCACCGTTGTGTTCAGAATAGCGATTTTACCAATGTTGAGGCCAAACATCGGCCGGTGCAGGTCGGTGGTGAAATCTGGTTTTTGGACGCAATAGTAATAAAATATTTTATTAAAATATTTTATTTAAACCTTGTTACATCAAATATCTCTTATCTTTTAAATAGAGATTACCCAGGGGATCAGGGTTACAGTCTCCATAACCCTGATTTTCCCCTGGAGGCTCTGGGAAAGCTCTAGAGGAAACCCCCAACGCGGCTGTGACATTCTTGATGGATTTCGTCGGTGAAAATGACGCGGCGATCAGATCTTCACCAACGAATGCCGGGATCCAGGTAGGATGTCATTGTGATTTTATTCTTCCCCGTTTTTGATATCTATGATGAACGCGGACTAATCCACGAACAAATTAGCCCGTGGATCGATCATTCTTGCAGGATTGGCTTTTGTGGGGATTTTGGGGATTTGATTCTTGTTATTGTTAGGTTTCGTTCAACCTTCAAACGGTGACAAACCAAGATCGACACGAACATCGATCAAGGTTCGTCCCTCTCGATTTGTGTGTGTCTCATACCAAATTTATCGCATTCTTCATGAGTGTTTTTCTCATTTTCACGGGACGAGGAGAAACGGATCGTTGCGCACCCTTTGTGTGATGCAACGGTCCCAAATTGAAGATCTGGCATTGGTACGACCCTACGGAGGTGCGGTTGTGGTGGCGACGGACGGATCAAAGCGGATTGGAAAAATTTGTTCTTCAAACGACTTCCACACGGGTGACCGGAATCGGATTTTGGAGCCGATTGAAGGCCCCAAACCCATGGATTCAACATCACAATGACGAGGCAATCCAGAATATTGAGTTTCGTGGAAAACAGATGGCTGAATCAAAGTCCAGAGGATCAGCCGAGGCGCACGGAGGAAGACGGTGTTTCTGGAAAAATCCCCACTACACGCTGTGTAGTATGGGCTACACGACATGTGTTTGTCGGCGAATGACCTGGCATGTACTCTGGGAGTACACGGACATGGGAAGGGTAAACGGCCAAGGACACACCGTTTATACCCCTCCCCGTCCAGACCTGGACAGATACACGGGATACCCCGTATACTAGTACACGAGCAGTCGACATGGACACGGGTAGAGACCGTGTATGGGCACATGGCCAGCGTACACAGAGCGAGCCCAGGTGCTCGGACACGGTATGTGATTATTCTACACATCGTGTAGTTAATTTCTATCCAACAAGACAAATGACACGGGCCGGTTACACGGGCAGGACCTGGGGTCAAGGAACACAGCGTGTACTTTTCTACGCACCGTGTAGTTTGGTTTTATATGGCTTGAACGAACGACATGGGATGTCTACATGGGAAGTACCCAGGGTCAAGGAACACGGCGTGTAACCATAAAACACACCGTGTAACCTTTTTCTTCATGGCTTGAGACACTTGTCTTCCGTGACTTGGACTGGCCTTTTTAGGGTCCGTACCCTTAGCCTTTCTCCTGAAGGTTTCTGGTATCATTTCCTAATATACAGGAGTATGGTCCCTTCAGAAGGACTTCCTGAATATAGTTGTTGGAATCCCCTCTGTGAGACTTAGAGCCAGATCCTCTATTCATTCCTAATACCCTAGGTACGGTTCTTGGTATCGACGTGACCTACCTTACCTGGGCGCCGATCCTCTGCCTAGTGGATTAGCTCAGACTGAGTTGTCAGAATCACCACATGACTTGGTTGTGATCCTCACCTAAGAATCATGTTCTCAAGGTAGTCATGGAGTGTGTTCTCTCGGAACATGTACTTTGTATCTCTCTCTTCAGACCTAGGAGTGTGTTCTCCTGGTTGTATGCTTAGTGGAATCTTCAAACTGGATCTTAGTGGTGGTTTCACGATGGTCGTCTGTGTATGAGTATATCTAGATATTCTTGATATATGTTCCGTAGACATATACTGTGTGGAGCTGAATGTAACTTTCATTATGGTATTTTCCTTGTTTTTATTTACTTTTTAGTTTTCGGGGTGTCCTACTGGGTATTGTTATACTCACTCCTACACGGGATTTTCCTGCACGTGTCGTGTCTTGTGCAGACGAGTGAGCCTTTGACAGGATTCTAGGAGGACCAGGACCAGACGGTGCTTAGTGAGATCATTCAGGCTAAGGTGTGTTCCTTCGGTGACAGATTGCAATCCGAGTACCTTTTTCTACAGGTTGGACTTTGTTGCAGACATTCTTTTGGTGGGCTTGTACTTTTGGCCCAGGGTTTTACTTTACTATACTTTATTTCCCTATCATACTCTGTTGGTTGGGTTTTTAGTGTATGCATGTTTTTCCAACATTAGTAGTTTTTACTTTTCAGCTTTGTGGTCTTGTAGATGTGTGTGTGTGTGTGTATAGGTTTATAGGCAATGCCTCCCATGTTAGTAGCATGCCTACTCGGTGCTAGTTATCAGCCCCTGGCCTATTGGAGGCGGGATTGGGGAGTTGCGGCTTGGTCCCCACTGGGACGGGTCATGAAAAATCCTCAAAGGGTAGAAAGATAAAATAATCAAATTTAATGAATTGTATTTTCTATAAGGTTAACCCACAAGGGTTTCCAAATTTTTTGGTGACCATATGACACCTATGTCCTTAATGAAAATAGGTAGCTTAGTTTTTGTGGTAAGTCCCACCCCCATATACTAGACCATGAAAACTAGATAGAACCTCTAGTATGTGCACATGGTTATAATTATGATCTTTTGGTAGGCTGTGTGGATTGGATAGTGACACTATTCATGTTGATTGTTCTCTCCTGTGCTGATGCATGATTTCTACTAACTATGAGCCAACCATGTTCTACCTGCTATTGGGTCCAAATATATCATTTTTGACTAAAAACTCCCAGTAAAGCTACCTAACCAAGGGAAGATGAAAATAATAATAATAACAACTCAAATTAAAAACCCATATCAAAAAATTCTCCCAATAATAAAAAATATGTACCCTTAGAAAAATCAACTCAAAGACTGATTATAGAACAAAAACAGGTACAAATCCTCCACCCCATATTTTAACTTTCATGTCTCATGTTTTTTATTCCCATACTTCCAATGAACCAGAACCAATTGTATAGTAATCCCATAATGAACATAATCATGGGAATCAAAAATCCATACTGTCCACTAAAACACTTAATAAAATATTCCAACACCATCTCTTCCAAGTTCGACAAATGTGACAGATCCATATTGTACTTTTACAACTAACATACATGGAACATGTCATTAATTGAAATCAACTAGGAGGGAAAATCAAACCAGTATGCCACCTTACCATATCTCTTTATAATCTCAAAAGAATTTAAATAACTTGGAGTTAGATTCCATTTCATTCCAAGATGATGATGACCCAAAATAGGAGCCACATTAAAAAACACATAATCATCAACTAAGAATTACATGGCTCGACATCGCTGATTGACATAATTCTTACTGTGGAACTATAATGTCAAAAACCACTACGTGATCCACTTATCTTTATCATATGTCTCCTACACAAAACTCAGCCCCAAAAATGAGGTCTCACCCGCCTCAACCCAACATAATGGAGATTGAAATGGCCAACCAAATAGGTCCTCAACAAGAGTTACTGTTATTAAGGATTGACAACTGTTATTATAGTAAAACCTGAGAAACCCTAAATGGTTATCCCAAAAACCTCCCAAATCCAACACACATGGTTAAATCATGTATTCCAAAACATTATTTTCTCATTTCATCTAACCAACTGTTTGAGGAAGGTATTCTATGTTAAACATGATCTGGGATCCCATTGCCTTTTGAAGGCCTTCCCAAAACCAAGTGTTAAAACAGGTTTACCTATCTGATACAATTGTTGTTGGAACACCATGAAGCCTCTCTATCTCTAAATATACAATTGACCCAATTTTTCCAATTAGACTGAATCCTTGATCCGAATGAAATGGTATGATTTAGTCATACCATCAATCACAACCTGAATCACATTCCTTACTTGGGGTATATGAGGTCGACCGATAATAAAATTCATGGAGGCCTCATCCCACTTTCACGTATGAATGGGTAATGGATGGATTAAACCATAGAGCTTTTAGTGTTCATCTTTAACCTTCTCAAATACAGAACACTTAGATATGAAGGAATCTTTATCTTTTCATAAGGACGGCCAATAAAAATGATGGCACGCATCATAAAACATCCTGGTGGTATTGGGTTGAATATCCCACTGAGACTAGTGGTTATCCTCCATAACCTCTTTCCATAGCGACAATGAAACCACCACATGAACCATAAAGCATGAAGCCACATTTTAGGACAAAGGCCACTCACTAGGAACCTCCTCACCATTTAAGAACTTCTAGACTACTATCACAACTAATCACCAGGATGATCCTACTTAATCAAATACAAAAGGGAGGGTTTCAACTGAACACTAGAAAATTCAAAACCTCCAATGTGCTCCTTAGCCTCCAGATGCATCTGGGAAAACATTCTCATCATGGTCAATTCATCATTGGACTCTTTCACTACCTTCACCGGTATTTTCCTACTCAAGGAATATTTTACCACATTACCTTTTCCAGTGGTGTACATGATATCGATATCGAAACCCTAAATGAAATCAACCTCTAGACACTATATTATAATAATATCCTTATTGGAACAAATATATCCCAAACTATTAGGATATGGGTATACTAAAAACTTCTCCCTGGAGAGTTAATGACATCATGTCATCAAGGAATGCATCACTGATGCTAACTCCAAGTGAGGGGTTGGGGAATTATTTTCATGTGGTTAGAGTTGGAGAGAACCATACACTACCACATTCTCATAGTACATCATCACACACCCCAGACTCGTACCTAAGGAAACAAATTAGGCCATGTACCCCTTCCCATATTCTATCATGATCAAAAAAGGTATTTCGGTCGACCATCACTTAAGCTCCACTAAAGGCTTTTGACATTCTAGGTTCCACTCAAACATCACACACTTCATGGTGAGCATCCTCATGGTTGAATAATGTTTAGCGAAATCAAAATTAAACAACCTTTAACACCCTTACAGGCCCAAAAATCATTGAATTTTAGAAAAATTCTCTAGTTACTCTCATGAAATCATTGCACTAATCATTACACGGTCAACCCAAACCCACAGTTTTGAGATCACATGACCCAAAAATATCACCTCCTAGATCTAGAAGGTGAACTTGTAATTATTATATTATATGAAATGGTCTCAATGATTTTACATGTTTATCCTAATGTACCACCCATGTTCTTATTTTATCCTAGAGTAGAACAGAATGTTTCCCACATATACCATAATGAAAGAATGAATGAACTAATGGAAAATATTTTTCATGAGCCCCATAATGATTTTGGGGGCATTATTCCACATGAATGGAATTACCAAATACTCAAAATGGTCAACCCACTTTTAAAATATTACATAGTACCATCATCCTCTCTGACCCTAGCTTGTTGATAATCAAAACGCAAGTCGATCTTGGAAAAACACATATCCCACTTAAGCTGATCAAAAAATTCATCATTGTGGGGAAAGGGGTATTTTTTTAGATCATTCCCTTATTTAGATTATGGTAATCTATAAATAACTTGAGATATCCATCACCCTTCATAAAAAATACTAGGGATTCCCAAGATGAGACACTCTGCTGAATTAATCCTTTAGATTCCAAATAGAACTAGTTGTATCATTAATTCCCTCTACTCAATGGGAGGACATATAGTAAGAGGGATGTGATATATTATTTTTCCCCACACCAAATCCATGGTGAAGTCTACATCCCACTCTAGATTCATACATGAAAAATAATCAAGAAATACCTCTAGGTACTCATCCACTGCCGGGGGTAGTCCACCCTCAAAGCATCAATCATCATCCTCCATAATGAGCAATGAGATCTTGAAAATAAGACCACAAAATTCTAGATCATCTATCATCTTCTTCCAGTATGAGAAATGGGATATAGAGAATAAGACTACCCCATTCCATAAGTGGGGGTCCAAAAAATCTTGATTGAGTATCCCATTCACCATAAAAACATGAGAGCTTCCATGAGATTCCATGAATCTAATTCTCTACTAATAACAATCGAAGTGTTTCTGGAAATGCATCATTAAATCCATAATGAGGATCATATCAAAGATATCCATCACCAAAAAATGAAATCATATTCTAGCTTAACTCCTAACATGGTGTGTTCACAATACATACACCAGAAAACCCTAATATTTATTCTTATACAGTGGTTTCACCATGCCCATCACATAGAGAATAATCTCAGTTGGAAACTTCAACACAACTATAAGAAGGGTACATATAAATGAAATAGAGGCACAAATATCAAAATGTACCAAAACCATGGATGATGCATTAGGAATCATACATTGAACTATATCATGTCCTACATCTAATTCCAATGGTGATCAGCCCACAACATTATGATTCTTCAATTATAACTGAGCCTTAGGATTAGCAATGAACTTCATCTCTATTTAAACTAACTCTCACCAGAAGAAGATCCACTTCTAAACCCGAACCATAGAACTATGAACCCACAATCCTGTAAATCTATGATAGGGCTGAAATTCCCCTATAGGATCTAGAATCTGTACCACCCTAATATAGATGTGCAACTATATAATATCACAATAAGTTACCCATGGTTCCACACTAATGAAATTGACTAGGAGGATGCAAACACGTCAACTACATATTCCCTACCTCTTCACAATGATGGCATAGAACTAATCCCACATCTTAATCCTTAGAATAAAATGGTTGGTAGGTAAGGCATGAGCTATTTTCTCTCTTCTTTTCTTTCTCATCCTGCTTCCTCTTCTTCTCAGACGAACATCCACTTCCCTACCCCCTGTGGAAGTCACTAAAAAACCCTGACATTCCACTTTAATCAAACTCAACCATTAATGAATGTTCAACCACATAATCATAGATCTAAAAAAATAATTTAGGGGATTGGGATTAGATATCTGGCTACAACCTGATCTAAAAATGTTGAGTCTTCAGCCACTCTTTAATGAAAACCTCTAGTGTGAACTGAACAATTTCAGTGAAACGGTGGGTGCATCCCATCATGGTCTGATCCCCATCTAGGAGATCCCAAAATTCCCAAGTCTTGGAGAAGGCCAAGATCTCAGGTAAATACTACTCATGATACATAAACATGAAGACCTTCCCACCCATGTTCTTCCCAGACTTAACCTATGAGTCCCACAACCTTTGACTGTGACCATCCAATAAGAACAAAGCGAACTTTTCCATGACAATATCAGGAATGTCATGGAACAAAAACAACCTCTAGATCTTCTCGATCCACTCCAATGCCTCTTAGGGATCAGTGGTATCCATGAAGTAAGAAAGATTTTTCTTGAGGAACTCCCAAGACATGCCCTTTTCTAGACCTGGTTCTATTTCCCTACTCTGAGTAGGACCAAGTCATGCTCCCTAACCCAAATCATGGATAGGCTGAACCACTAATTCCACTATTCTATCATCAATCAATGAGGGAGAACACTCTATAGGCTCTTCCCATTGTTTCACAGAAATTCTCTAGGTATGTATCTTTCTACATCAATTGAAAAACACAAGAAAAAACATCATCTCACCATTCTAAAAAAATCAGCAACTTAAACTTTCAAACATCTTTATAAATCTATATCAAATACAAAACAAGAAGAATCACAGGTATAACCACATCACCCAAATTGGTCTCCATGCATAGTATGTATCCAATACGTCTCAACTAGTGGAGTAGTAAAACTAATCTTCAACATCCCATGGAGACTCATTATAAGGCCCCAGCCTTAAACCTTACTTAATATTGAATTAAATGAGTAATTCACATTGAGGATCATTTCAGGTTTAGAGTTTTAGAGAATTAGGACATAACTATTACATCTCAAAAGATTACAAAGTAGTCACTTCTACTAAATTTCCATAAAATAAAAAATCTTAAAAAGAAACATGTCTAGTTCCATGTTTTAGGTAGCATGACTTTCCCTTGATCCCATCCTTGACCCTATTCCACGCTATGTCCTGTGAAAAACATTTCAAAAACATGGGATGAGCATAGAAAGCTCAGTAAGGGATACACAAAGAATGAAAACTGTTAGTTTTTCAAAACAACAAGTAAACCATGTATACTTTATCAAAGTAATAATTTTCACCTTTTCTAAGTAGTAAAAACTCTTCGCTGAATAAAATTTCATTACCTACCCATCTTTAACCAAAAGATTACCATAAAACCCATATATAGATCACATAACATATAAAGGTAACTTGGGACATAAACATACATAAGTGGAATAACCATAAGGTCGACTTCCACACATATAACATAATGGAATAGCCATTCGGGAAACTTCCATACATACTTAATGGAATAGCCATACGGCCGACTTCCATACCCAATGCATTGGAGGTTATAACGTAACCACCCGTCCTGGTATTCACGGCACCACCCGTCATACGGTTCATCACGTAACCACCCGTAAAATGTCCATGTACCATTATAAAAACATAAGACATAAAAAAAATATAATGGAAAGAAAACATTACCACACTTTGATCACAATGTATCACTCAAATATATTGACATAACAATTCCATTATCAAAACAATTTTTATTACCAAAATACATAAAAGAGTATATGGAATTTATTTCATTTTAAAAACATCACGGCTTGTTGAGGATGCCAAAGACCAAATAATACTCGTGGCGGAAGAAAAGGTCATTGTCAACACGTACGTTAAAAGAAACATTCCTTTTTATCGTTTAGTAAAACGCTTCGTAGAAAAAGATTCATTTTGTATAAAAGTAAAATTTAAAGGGGTTTATACACCGTATGAAATATAGTTGTGTATAAAACTAAATATTCCCCAATGAAAGTAGATTGAGACGAAGTCCCTTACAAAGACAATTTTTTAAATAAAATTGATCTATTATGTGTATTCACTATAAGTACACATAAGAAAAGTAAAAATATAGGATAGGACATTATAATATCATGACATAATTTGAAATTATGAGATTAACCCAAAGAATAGAAATTGGGTTAAGAAGTTCCCTTACTGACTTGGGTATCTTTCGAAACATACACCCCATGAAAGAAGGTCAATACATCATTGATTTAAATACTCATAAACGAAAGTATATTACACAAAGAGTAGAATAATGGGAAGTACATACACCACTCAAAGGAATTGTGGCATATGTAGAATAAATCTCACAGGAATAAAAGTGAGATAAAAAATCCCTTACGAAAACTCGGCAGCCTAACGGCGCCACATAAAGTTACAAAAAATGGATTGATGAGATCAAATAGGGTCTCTCATCATATTAAAATAATGTTTACAGAAAGAGGAATATAAAATAACATCCCAATAACAAGAAATATGATCTTTATAAGGAATGACATAAAAGAGTGTACTTAAAAAGAAAGAGAGGAGTAAGATCCCTTACCTCGGGTCCGACTTGACTCGATCGTTCTTTAACGTCTTGAATAATAAACTCGAGTTAATTTCTATTTGCTTAAGAAACTTTTTCAAGTTCATTATTCCTTTTATATCACTTATTTCCATTTTATAAACATTATTTAATCATTTAAGTTAATAATGTTTGTTTTTTCGATATTTGGTTCTTAAGTCGAAAGTGAACTTCTTACAATTACATGTTGTCCGTGTGGTCAAAGGTTCATTATATCCAGAATGATATTCATGATTTGGATATCATATATATCATATATATCCAGAATATACATGTATTTATAATATTACATAATTATTTAGAGGTAAGAAATGAAATGCACCGTTCATGGAGACGGTAAGCCGTACGTACGCATGAACGCTACTTTCATTTCTTTTGCATATTAATGGAATTAAAACTAAATGAGAGGTATGTATATTTTAATTACAGAATTATATTCACCATTTATATGTAACATACATTATATATATCCATTATAAATACGTACTTATAATAGTACATTACATTTGGGGATAAGAAATGAAATACACCGTTCATGGAGACAGTAAGACGTACGTACGCATGAACGCTACTTTCATTTCTATCTCATACTTTAATGGAATGAAATAATAATTATATAGAGGTATATTATAATTCCAGTATAACATCATATATAATAACATTAAATCCATCCTTTATACATCCCACGTATGGCATTAACGAATCACATCACTTTGAGGGGGTGGTAGTCCGCACTTCCTTAAATGAAGATATCGCGTTTACCCATAATGGAAACCATAAAAGTGTTCCCAAAATGAAAAATAAATAATATTAAGTAAAACATAAACATATTATATATCGTATATAAATATATTGTCATCTTAATGGCCACCTTTGAAGGTGTTAAAATAATTTTGAACTATCATCATTTCGGGAGGCCGAAATTCGCCATCCACGGAAACAGTATGTTCTTTAACCATTAGACGTAGTTGTGTGCAATTGTAGCTCGAATAATTCTTATAAAAACATCCCAGTATATTTATGATACTGTAGTTGTTTCAAAATAAATGAATAAAAAGATTTTAGGGGGTTGGAGAAGAAAAATAAAACAAAAGGACTCAAGTGAAGACATTACCTTAAAATCGGGTAACTCCCTTTGGTTTGAGCTCAAAAGCTTCCTTGAGAAGAATTCGGCCCAAAGTGAGGCTTCAAAGAGTAATATAGGGAAGTGGAGAGACAAAATGGGCAGGGTTTGGCCAATACAAAGGCTTTGGGAGTGTGGGTAAGGAGGTAGAGGTGGGGGCCTTTTATAAGAGGAGAGGAGGGACACTCTTGGAAAGTAAAGAAAAATCACTTTATATTAAAATGATATTCGGATTTAAGAGGTCCAACATTGATATAATTCTAGTTTAAGGTGATAAGGGTTCCAAAGACACTCATACAATAGGTTTTGGACATGTTTAGGTCTTATATATTACATTATCCTTCCATTTTATTTGAATCGTTAAATAATGAGGTCATCGCTGCATCATCATGATGTCATAAATAATTTAATTTATTTAATGTCTAAAAATTATAAAAAAAATAATATGATGTAGGAAATAGTTTTATATTTCCAATTAATATTTGTAGTCAAACCTCAGATTTGTATAACCCCATGTAAAAATTGATTTAGTAAAACAACTCATGTTTGTGACATTTTTATTTTAACTTTAAATAAAAATATATTAATGTCATTTTCAAACCAAAGTGGCTTCATGGGGTCCCCAAGTTGACCCATGGATTGTCTTGGTCGGAAATGACACATCCAATGAGGGTAGTACATGTGTGAAGTTCATTTCATATTATTAAAACATTATTTTTACCTTAAACTACACTAATTACCTCTAATCGCGATTAAGAACTTAAAAGTTACTATTCACCAAAAAATTATTTTAATATCATTGAACCACATTTTACTTCTTAATGACAACCATGTTTGTCGGATTTTTGAAATTCAAAACACATAAGTGGTAAAATTTCATTTAAATGAAAAATCTGTTTTTATAAGTACCACTTAGTTGTTACACTATTCATCAAAATTGATGTTTTTCAGAAAAATCCCAAAAATTCACCCTAATCTATATTTGATATTCTGAATTCAAAAATGAAGTCTATTTTACAAAATTCAAAACCTATAAGTCATATTAATTAATTTAATAATTAATTCCCTCTGTCATAGCAAATAGCTTGTTTTTATGAAACAATAAGTAACAAAAAATTGACACTAGTTTAAGTCTGATTTCAAAGTGAAATTAATCCCAATGACCACTATTGGATTTAATGGTAAAAATATATTCTAATTTCACTTTAAAACAAATTCAAAAGCTAATCTAATCATATAAATAAATTAGATTAAAAAGAGGTTTTGAATTAAAATACAACATTTTAGACTATTCATTAAAAAATAAACTTTATCGGAAAGATACCAAAAATTTACACAAAGTAAATTTTGTTGTCCCGATTCTAAATAAGAGTTTTATTTGGTAAAATATGATGTATAAGAGTGAACAAAACTATATTTAATGACAGTTCTCCATCAAAAGGCGATAAGTGAACCTTTAGTGAAAACTAGGGCATATACGCCTAAAATTGAATTCATTCCGTATTTTAAGCCTTTATCTTTTATTGGATAAATGTAAAAACATTTAACAAAATATATAATCATATTTTAGTTATTTCTATACATTCCCTCCAATACAATGGCTACATGTTAACTACCATTTAAAATAATATTATTTTATTCTTAGAGTGCAACGTAAGATTCCCAAGAAACCCGTTGTTGCGTGTTGGGTACGCCATCGAGCATAGCATCCCCTTTAAAGTCATATTAATATTTTATTCACAAATATGGATAAATATGAAAATGTCATATTCTTTATTTACCTGAGGTGTTACATCCTTCCCCCCTTTTGGGAATTGCGTCCTCGCAATTTTTAAAATTGAGCTTGGAAACATCCTTGAAAGTCCCAAATCGGAACAAAAGTTGGTAAAACAATCACTTTAAAATAAAGAAAGATAAGTTCAGAGGTCACCCAAGTTAACCCATAATAGGATTCCTTGTAAGAAAACATGGACATGGAAGAAAAAGCAAAGGGTCATGTTCTTGAGGGAGAGTGATAGTAAACATGTCTAGGAGAAAGTTAACCATAAGAAAATCACAAAATTGTGATGGGTTAAACGGTATTCGATTCCCCAGTAGGAAAAGATAATAGAAAACATTTTTGTTTTAAGTTAATTTTTATTGAGGAATTTATTCATAAGGAAACATAATCACTTATCATGTTGACTTTCAAATTTTATTAGATTCCTTACACAAACTCATACTTTCTCCAAAAGACGAGTATTTAGGAAGACTTGTTCATATTAAGAGTACTATAATCAATTTCTAGAGAATCGCCTAATCCACAAAAGAGAACTATTTACTTCCCATGTCTTTAGACTCTAACCAAAACCAAAAAAAAAGGTTAGTACAATATCAGATAATCCAGAAAAGGATAACCCTTTATAAAAAGAAAATCTATTCTTAATCTCCAAAATTTTTCCAACAAAACCCAAAGTTCAACGAGGACCATTCGATAATCAATTTGTCCATAAAATTCTTCAAAGTAAACCAATCTAATATTGAAACCCAAATTTTTGAAAGATTTAGTCACATAGTCTTCCAAGTTAAATCGTAACATTTATCTCCAAACAACATCAGTTTCTCCTAAAGTCTCGTATTGAAAATTAATTAACCTAATCACATATCCTCCATGATAGGTTAATAATTTTCATAAATAACCCAAAATCAACTTACTCTTAATTAATAAAATCATCTAACTAAAAAGAATCAGTCAAACTAACTAGGGACTTCAGGTAGTCTAGTAGTAGGCTATAAATACCAGTTGCACTTTGGTTGTGGGTTCGATTCCCACAGCTTTGTCCTACACGACGGGTTGTCACACGATCTGCGTGTTGTCCTTTTTCCAGAACTATATAATTCTAAAATCATTCACCAAAAAGAGATAAAATCATCAAAAATAACCATAACATAATTTAACCTCAATTTTAACTCATGCCTTTCACTTGAATCATAACATATAGTAACCCATAATTACCTCAAAAGTAAGGATCATATAAACCCAAATGGTTCTTTATAACTATGTCCACAAAATAAATTATAAATATTCCTTGAATTAAATTTTCATATATTAAACATCAGGGTTACACATAATATAAAAAGTCTTCTAATGTAACCCCATCATCAAAAGAGACTTAATACTCTTAAGAATTTCACCATAACTCTTGAAGCCCTTATATGTTGACATCTTACTCATTCAACATTCTTCATGATCCATTAACCATTCCTTTCCAACTTATTCTGAAATACTTCTTTCCTACAAACAAAATCATGAATCATATCCTAAGATTCCAAAATAGGAAAACAATAGTCATGAAATAATCTATTCCTTTGATTGGTCATTGTCAGTTTCTTCATCCTCAATCGGAATGGCATTAGGTATTGGTAAATGAATATTTGTATGATCTTTGTGATCCCATTTCCGAAACTTCTTCATAGGACATGTGTTTGCATAATGACCATGCACACCACATTTAAAACCTTCAACTGATCCCTCAGAAATAACTTCTTTCCATTTCCTCGAGTCAACTAGATGCTTCCTTTTTCCATGGCAGGTTCTTGCCTTATGACCTTCATTTCCACATCTGTTGCATATTTCTGTCCCTATGAAACATTTTCCTAGGTGTTTCTTTCCACATCTTTGACACATAGGTTTTTGAACACACTTACCTTTATGATTATTACCTGTAGTTCCGTAGGGATTTGTTTCTCGCATATATGATTCCTTATATAAATCACCAAGGTTTAGGTGGTCAATCATGACTCCAGATAGTTGGTTGAGGATAAACACAAGAGTTCTCAATGCAGCTCCCATATCATTCAGCTGCTCGCTCAGAAAACTATCACAGTTTCCTTCACATCCACTGTTACTTTGGTGCCTGCTAGATCCATCCATTTACTGAAACCAAAAAGGGGCAGTGTGAGTATAAAAACAAAACCATCATGTACTAATGAGGAAGATATTCTTACTCATTTACATTATCTAAAAACTATGACTCTTTCTGAAATCCTAACCATTGTGGTAATGTCACTTATGCTTAAAGAATACCCTAACCTCTAAAGTTATCTAAACCGGCCTTTGATACCAACTATAAGGCCCCAGCCTCAAACCTTACTTAATATTGAATTAAATGAGTAATTCACATTGAGGATATTTTCAGATTTAGAGTTTTAGAGAATTAGGAAATAACTATTACATCTCAAAAGATTACAAAGTAGTCGCTTCTACTAAATTTCCATAAAATAAAAACTCTTAAAAAGAAACATGTCTAGTTCCATGTTTTAGGTAGCATGACTTTCCCTTGATCCCATCCTTGACCCTATTCCATGCTAAGTCCTGTGAAAAACATTTCAAAAACTTGGGATGAGCATAAAAATCTCAGTAAGGGATACACAAAGAATAAAAACTGTTCGTTTTTCAAAACAACAAGTAAACCATGTATACTTTATCAAAGTAATAATTTTCACCTTTTCGAAGTAGTGAAAACTCTTCGCTGAATTACTTACCCTTCTGTATCCAAAAGATTACCATAAAACCCATATATAGATCACGTAACATATAAAGGTAACTTGGGACATAAACATACTTAAGTGGAATAACCATAAGGTCGACATCCACACATATCACTTTATGAAATATACATTCGGCCAACTTCCATACATACTTAATGGAATATCCATAAGCCTGACTTCCATACCCAATGCATTGGAGGTTATAACGTAACCACCCGTCCTGTTATTCACGGCACCACCCGTCATATGGTTCATCACGTAACCACCCGTCAAATATCTAAGTACCATTATAGAAACAGAAGACATAAAACAAATATAATGGAAAGAAAACATTTCCACACTTTGATCACAACATATCACTCAAATATATTGACATAACAAATCCATTATAAAAATCATTTTCAATACCAAAATACATAAAAGATTATATGGTATTTATTTCATTTTAAAAACATCACGACTTGTTGAGGAAGCCAAAGACCAAATAATACTCGTGGCTGCGGAAAAGGTCGTTGTCACCGCATACGTTAAAAGAAACATTCCTTTTTGTCATTTAGTAAAATTCTTCATAGAAAAAGATTCCTTTTGTATAAAAGTAAAAGTCAAAGGGGTTTATACACCGTATAAAAGATAGTTGTGTATAAAACTAAATATGCCTCAATGAAAGGAGATTGAGACGAAGTCCCTTACAAAGATAATTTTTTAAATAAAATAGATCTGTTATGTGTATTCTCTATAAGTACACATAATGAAAGTAAAAATACAGGATAGGAAATAATAATATCATGAAATGATTTGAAAGTATGAGATTAACCCAAAGAATGGAAATTGGGTTAAGAAGTTCCCTTACCGACTTGGGTATCTTTCGAAACATACACCCCATGAAAGAAGGTCAATACATCATTGATGTAAATACTCATAAACAAAAGTATATTACACAAAGATTAGAATAATGGGAAGTACATACAACACTCAAAGGAAATTGTGGCAGATGTAGAATAAATCTCACGAGAATAAAAGTGAGATGAAAAATCCCTTACGAAAACTCGGCAGCCTAACGGCGCCACATAAACTTACAAAAAATGGATTGATGAGATCAAATAGGGTCTCTCATCATATTAAAGTAATGTTTAAAGAAAGAGGAATATAAAAGAACATCCCAATAACAAGAAAGATGAGCTTTAGAAGGAATGACATAAAAGAGTGTACTTAAAAAGAAAGAGAGGAGTAAGATCCCTTACCTCGGGTCCGACTTGACTCGATCGTTCTTTAACGTCTTGAATAATAAACTTGAGTTAATTTATATTTGCTTAAGAACCTTTTTCAAGTTCATTATTCCTTTTATATCACTTATTTACATTTTATAAACATTATGTAATCATTTAAGTTAATAATGATTGTTTTGTTGATATTTGGTTCTTAAGTCGAAAGTGAACTTCTTACAATTACATGTTGTCTGTGTGGTCAAGGGTTCATTATATCCAAGATGATATTCAAGATTTGGATATCATATATATCATATATATCAAGCATATACAGGTATTTATAATATTACATAATCATTTATAGGTAAGAAATTAAATGCACCGTTCATGGAGACGGTAAGTCATACGTACGCATGAACGCTACTTTCATTTCTTTGTCATATTAATGGAATTAAAACTAAATGAGAGATATGTATATTTTAATTCCAGAATTATATTCATCATATATATGTAACATATATTATATATATCCATTATAAATACATACTTATAATAGTGTATTACATTTGGGGATAAGAAATGAAATGCACCGTTCATGGAGACGGTAAGTCGTACGTACGCATGAACGCTACTTTCATTTCTATATCATACTTTAATGGAAAGAAATAATAATGATATAGAGGTATATTATAATTCCAGTATAACATCATATATAATATCATTAAATCCATCCTTTATACGTCCCATGTATGGCATTAACGAATCACATCACTTTGAGGGGGCGGTAGTCTGCACTTCCTTAAATGAAGATATCGTGTTTACCCATAATGGAAACCATAAAGGTGTTCCCAAAATGAAAAATAAAGATTCTTAAGGAAAACATAAACATATTATATATCATATATAAATGTAGTGTCATCTTAATTTCCACCTTTGAAGGTGTTAAAATAATTTTGAACAATCATCGTTTCGGGAGGCCGAAATTCGCCATCCACGGAAACAGTATGTTATTTAACCATTAGACATAGTTGTGTGCAATTGTAGCTCTAATAATTCTTATAAAAACATCCTAGTATATTTATGATACTGTATTTGTTGGAAAATAAATGAATAAAAAGAGTTTAGGGGGTTGGAGAAGCAAAATAAAACAAAAGGACTCAAGTGAAGACATTACTTTAAAATTGGGTAACTCCCTTTGGTTTGAGTTCAAAAGATTCCTTGGGAAGACTTCGGCCCAAAGTGAGGCTTCAAGGAGTAATAGAGGGAAGTGGAGAGACAAAATGGGCAGGGGTTGGCCGAGCCAAAGGCTTTGGGAGTGTGGGTAAGGAGTTATAGGTGGGGGCCTTTTATAAGAGGAGAGGAGGGGCACTCTTGGAAAGTAAAGAAAAGTCACTTTATTTTAAAACGATATTCGTATTTAA
Source organism: Viscum album (assembly GCA_963277665.1). Taxonomy (NCBI): domain Eukaryota; kingdom Viridiplantae; phylum Streptophyta; class Magnoliopsida; order Santalales; family Viscaceae; genus Viscum; species Viscum album. The sequence continues at coordinate 1,250,352,276 of OY728151.1, read as the reverse complement.
GAGGTCCCAAATTTATATAATTCTAGGATAAGGTGATAAGGGTTCTAAATCCACTAATCCAATAGTTTTTGGACATGTTTAGGTCTTAGATATTACATTATCTTTCCATTTTATTTAAATCGTTAAATAATGAGGTCATCGCTGCATCATCATGATGTCATAAATAATTTAATTTATCTAATGTCTAAAAATTATAAGAAAAATACTATGAAGTATTAAATCTTTTTATATTTCCAATGAATATTTATAGTCAAAATTAGGCTTTGTATTACCCCATGTAAAAACTGTTTTAGTAAAACAACTCATGTTTCTGACATTTTTATTTTAACTTTAAATAAAAAGATATTAATGTCATTTTCCAACCAAAGTGGCTTCATGGGGTCCCCAAGTTGACCCATGGATTTTCTTGGTCGGACATGACACATTAAATTAGGTTAGTACATGTTTCAAGTTCATTTAATATTATTAAAACATTATTTTTACCTTAAACTACACTAATTACCTCTTATCGCGATTAAGAACTTAAAAGTTACTATTCACCAAAACATTATTTTCATCTCATTGAACCACATTTTACTTCTTAATGACAACCATGTATGTCGGATTTTTGAAATTAAAAATAGAGAAGTGGTAAATTTTCATTTAAACAAAAAATCAGTTTTTATAAGTACCACTTAGTTGTTTCACTATTCATCAAAAATTGATGTTTTTCAGAAAAATCCCAAAAATTCACCCTAAGCTATATTTGATATTCCGATTTCAAAAATGAAGTCTATTTTACAAAATTCAAAACATATAAGTCATATTAATTAATTTAATAATTAATTCCCGCTGTCAGAGCAAATAGCGTGTTTTTATGAAACAATAAGTATCAAAAAATTGACACTAGTTTAAGTCTGATTTCAAAGTGAAATTAATTCCAACGACCACTATTGGATTTATTGGTAAAAATATATTCTAATTTCACTTTAAAACCAATTCAAAAGATAATCTAATCATATAAATAAATTAGATTAAAAAGAGGTTTTGAATTAAAATACAACATTTTACACTATTCATTAAAAAATGAACTTTATCGGAAAGATACAAAAATTTACACAAAGTAAATTTTGATGTCCCGATTCTAAAGAAGAGTTCTATTTGGTCCAATATGATGTATAAGAGTGAAAAAAACTATATTTAATGACGGTTCTCCATCAAAAGGCGATAAGTGAACCTTTAGTGAAAACTAGGGCATATACGCCTAAAATTGAATTCTTTCCGTATTTTAAGAATTTATCTTTTATTGGATAAATGTAAAAACATTTAAAAACATATATAATAATATTTTAGTTATTTCTATCCATTCCCGCCAATACAACGGCTACATGTTAACTACCATTTAAAATAATATTATTTTATTCTTAGAGTGCAACGTAAGATTCCCAAGAAACTCGTTGTTGCGTGTTGGGTACGCCATCGAGCATAGCGTCCCCTTTAAAGTAATATTAATATTTTATTCACAAATATTGATAAATATGAAAATGTCATATTCTTTATTTACCTGGGGTGTTACACTCATGGTCTGTTAAGAGGTGTATTATAAAAACACCCCACTCACAACCAGAACCTCAAGCCCCGAAAGACTAGCTTCTATCTATCAAGACTCTCCCAAATAACATGAATCACATAGTGGTTAAAAATTCCATGATTCTAGTTCATCATGAACTTGACTGCATTTCAATCTATCATGACACCTGACCTAGATCATGATATAGCCCAAATGGAATTCATGATCCCCAAGAAATGGAAACCAATGCATATGTATCAATACTTCACTTTTTGGGAATCATTTCAGCCATGGTGACAACCATAATGAATTAAAAATAATAATAAATCAAATAATGAATAACAAAAAATAAGTGAATACATATATCACATGATACAAATTATAGGACATGAATTAGAAAAACCAAAATACAAAAATTTGGAGGGGACACAACTACACAACCCAACCTTCATGCAAAAATGGGGAAACGCCTCAAGCCACCTCTACCAATACTTGTAATAAGGAACACTAGAAACAACATCAACCATAACTACCACAGAACATCCTTCCTAATCCTAAGTCAAACATAACAAGGTCTACATACACCCAAGGTTGTATGTAGTGTTCGATCCAATGCCTAGTAAGATGCCACCCAGAAGAAATTCCAATCCCTAACATTATAAGATAGATTATCACTGATGTTTTCAATGGAAAAAGGTTGGAATTTTTTTTATAAAACATTTTAAGGGTTTTTTTAAGAAACTAGTACTTTGAAATTAATATGGAAAAAATTTCTAACATATGCCGACGGTAAGTACGATATCACATGAGAACAATGGGATAACCTTAAAGGCTCTAGCACTAATGGAACCCCAGAAACCTCATTCCTTAGTAAAACATTGTATAGTAACCATAACCAATATAATCCTTATGCATGATCCAATATATGATAAGGAAACCCATGGTATAGTGGCATCCAATAATCATCATATTTTAGTTATTGTTGCAGCATCAATCTTACTACAAGGAAACGAGCCTCAACCCCACCAATATGATTGGCGTACTGGTCATAGTCCTCCCACCTAGATTTCTAGGATTCCATGTGTTCACAGATTATATTTCATATGTTACATACACCACCTCCTACACATTCAAATAATACACAATAAGAAATACACACAAAAGCCACAACATTCTAAATACCATTTCCAACATTGAGAAAATAGAATCCAAACATCCAATTTATATTGGAAACCCATATTCAAAACCCCAGACACACACGTGTGTCTCATTTGAGACACCCAAGGAAAACAACGGTTTTCTTTAATAAAATTATATTTCATCCATGGGTTCACCAAAATCCATTGAAAACATAATTCTCACCAATTATATAATCCATATAACACATTTAAAAATAAAATAAAGTAATCCAATATAAAATAATTTCCATAAATCATGTAATCACCTACCTAAAGCTTGTAAACTTCTCTAAACTAGTGGGAAACCACATCCACACCACAAGAGGACCATATAATGGGAGGATCAAACCAAAAAAGTCCAAGATTAAACCCAATTTACCATTGTTAAATCGATTTTAGGGAATCCCACCCACTAAATAAAGAATAACCCAATAATTAGGAAAGAAAAAAAATCACGAATAAAGAAGAAACCAGGAATGGATGGATTAATTTATGATTTTGGGAGATCCATGTTCAATTCCACTAAATATTTTCTGTTCAAGGAGGACAAGAGGGATGTGAGGAATTATCTAGGGATGTAAATCCTGAATGGGTGACGAAATGGGGTGATGTGGGGTTAAATCCGATAAAGGTATAAAAGTAAAATAATAATTTGTACTAACCTAGATAGGTCTCATAGTTAATCCACATGGTCTTCCAAATCATGATGTAACCTTGTAGAAACATCATCCCTAAGGAAAATAGGTTTCATAGTTTACGGGGTGAAGTGAAACACCTGTGTGCTTGAACATTCTCCCCCTACAGATCCTCTGGTTTGGGGGCATGATTTGTTACACACCCGTGTGGATGGTTGTGTGGCCTAGGCTGTTCCACCATCTAGGACACTTGGTATCTCCAAGGAAATGGCACGAATTTTTCTAATCATGCACCCATCGTGCACCACTTACTATCAGGTCCAAAAATTACATTTTCCCCCAGAATCCCTTTCGAAATCTAAGGAACCAATATAAGACAAAAATATAAAATCAAAAACCTCAAAATAAAAACATGGGTGTCAAAATCCTAGTCTCTCAACATAGCATAAAATAGATAAGACCTTTCTATGAAACAACTACTTTTAAGAAAGTTTCACATATTATTTCTAACATAAAAATAATCATGATTTGATAATTATTTTATTAATATTTGAAACTATGAATGTATGTTATAATAAGGTCCATATAATTTTTTTCTAGGTCACCATCTCCAAGAGACTCCAACTTTCACTATAGACAACTAGTAATAATGTTTAGCCCACTAGCTCTCACAGAATACAAATACATTTTCTAATATATGAATTTACTAAATAGGTCCACCACGTTTTATTCTGTGGGAACCATACTTACTATTACCTCACCCCTTCAATAAAAATCACTCAAGAGTTGACATCTCCGGAGTATATGCATAATCTTGATGTGTGAACAAGGCTCTTTTTCAAGATCCATCACTATAATATTGTCATAATACAATATGATAGGGCCTTTATATATAGGTACCACATCAAGCTCCTAGTAAAAGTTTTATATCCAAAAAAATTCCTTAAATGCATTAGAATCCTCTATATACTTGGTATTTTCTATCAAATTTGTGAAAAATAGATGCTTTGAACACTTCCAACTAATAGATCCTCTATTGAGATAGAAAAAATATCATTACTGTGACTTTAGATCATTAAAATCTATTTAATAACTAGAATCAATATAACCTCTAATGACCAGTTCCTCATCTACTCCATACCCTAGGAACACATCCTTATTTATTCTTAGATACTTGATGATATCCTGAATAGAAGACCGATATTTTTCTCCTGGATCTTCTTGATATCTTCCAACCCTTCATAATGAGTAGGAAATAGCAAGTCTTGTACATAACATGGAAGTCAACATTGATATTATCCCTGATTAATATGGGATATTAATCATTTACACATTATCTTATTTTATATATGGACACATGTTATTAAAATGATGTATACCATGTGACACTAGAACATATCATCTCTTATATTTTTTCATAATAAATATCTTCATTTTATGGTCAATGTATGTACTTTGATTTGGTTCCAAAATCCTCTTGAATATATCATTATTGATCTTGATCCCTAGAATATAGACTACATCACCTATGTCCTTCATGGAGAAACACATGTAAAACTAGTCCTTAACATATTGTAAGACTATAATTTCATTTCCAACAAAGAATATTCCATCAACATATACTATTTGGATAACAAATTCTTTCCTAAAAAACCTTTAATAAACACATAGATCACATTAATTCTTTATGAAACCATGTTCTTTAATAGATTCATCAAATCTATGGTCCATTACCTAGATGCTTTTAACATTCCATAACTAGATCTCTATTACTTGGAAATATTTTTGGTATCACCTGGAGTCACAAAACCCTTCTAGTTTTTTCATATAGACAGATTTATGATAGTTCCCATTAAGGAAATAAATTTTTATTTCAATCATCCCAATTTATTTTTTATGTTAAGGTACTATAAAAATTTGAATTTTAATGGATTTATACAAGGAAAATCGTGAAACGGTTTCATCATAGTAAATTCCTTAATACTATTTAAACCCTTTATCCACTAGAATTTCTTTATATCTATTTAAATTACCTTCCATGTTTAGTTGTATCTTGAATACCCCTTGTAACCCTAAGGGATTTACATCAACTGGTGCATCAACTAGAACCCAAACATGTGTCTCATGCGTAAAATTACTTTTAGAATTCATGGATTCTTTTCATCTTCCATCATCTGTTCTCTTTAGTGCCTCTTTATAGAAGATATGTTTATCATTGTCAAACAATTAATATTAACAATTTTTAGTGACTAGAAAACATATTAATTATATTTTCTTACCTCTCTTGTGCTCCTATACAGTACTAGTGTTCCGGGAACTAATTATTCTATGGGGACCTATTGAATCTATTTATCTACAAACACTTATATATCTTGAGAATCAACTTCAATTAAGTAAATATTTCTCCCAATATCAATTTTAAGTATTTTTTCCCACTCAAGATTATATCCTTGTATAGTGATAATAACTTTGTTGTTTGAGGGGTTGTATATGTTGTATCTATTTTTTCCTTAGGATATCCTATAAAGATACACCTTTTCCCCAGGGTGTATGTTTATTTCCTAATAAGGACATAACAAACTCCTCACAACCCCATAAATCTGTATGCAACAAAAATGGGTTTCTTTCCACTCTATATCTTGAGAATAATTTCATTTTCCTCTTTTTCTAGTATTTGTTTTACGGCATATTCTAGAGTTTTTAATGCATATCCCAAAAAGTATAATAGGATATTTTCATGGTTCATCATTGACCTTACCTTGTATAACAATTTATGGTTCCTCATTTCACTATGACTATTCTATTATGTTGTGTATGGTGGGGGAGTAGTGATATAATACCAAACTCCCATAAAAAGTTGATAAACTCTTGGTTAATATATTCACAACCTTGATCCAATCAAATATTTTTATCCAATTTCCATGTTTATTCTATACTTAATTCATTAATTATTTTAATTTCATAAGGGACTCGTACTTATACCACATCAAGTAGACATAGACATATCTACTCAAGCCATCAGTAAATGTTCTGAATTAAGAACACCCACTAATAGCTTACACTGGAAATGGTTCACATGCATCATTATGTACCAATACTTGAATATATGTGGCTCTTTAATGCTTTCCAACAAATGGTGGTTTGTTCAATATCCCTTGAAAATAAGAATGACATATTTCAAGTGTTTTTATCTCAGAAGATCTCAAATATCTCTTTTGACAGTTCTTCTTCAAATGCATCTCATTTACAAGAAAAAGATAATGATTCCATAGTTGGGTTTCATATGTGTCACATGAACATCATTCATTTTATATTTACAACACTTGGTTTATGAAATTTAATACATAAATACCTATATTTAAAAGTTCCATACCAAAACATATGTTGTCTTTAAAGAAGAAACTAATTTTATTTTTTATATGGAAAATAAATCCATCTGCATCTTGAAATGATTCATAAATTATGTTCTTATTAACCATTGGAACATAAGAAAAATATTTTAAAATTAATATCTTCCTTATTGGAAATTAAAGGTGGTAGTCACCAATTGTAAGGAGGCCAACAATATACCATAGGAAAATCAAAAATCCACCTCCCCTCTAGAAATAATTAAGAATATACTAGTTTCCTATTTTGGGATAATTATTTGAGAAACCCATGATAAATATTAAACCAATATTATAGATATTAAAATATTACATTGATTAATGAATGGAAAATCAGATTTTCCTTGCTTCTATGTGTAGTTCCTCTTCTAGTGGACTTGTTTTGGAAATTTAAAACATATTTCCTCCCTTCCCATTCCCTATATCTAGACCTTCCTATTCATAAACGGATAGTTATTTGGTGTTTTAGACTTTTTATGAGTCTTGCGCCCCTTATAGTTTTACTTCCTTTTCTTATTCACCATAAGGATTGTTTGTTTATCATGCCCCAGGTCCTTATCAACATGAAGAATAAGAATATGATGTTCCAAAGGAAACTTCCCATAGATTTTCATATTATAATTAATAATGAAATTGTAGAAGTTCTTGGGTAGTGAAGAAATTATGAGGTATATTCACAACTCATATATGAATTTAATCCATATTATGTCCAACTATTCAATTTGGCTAATAAGCCTGACTACATGAGGCCGAACTAGCCTTGACTCTCCATTTATTGTTATAAAAATATAATTAGATACCTCATATTTCTCGTATCTCTCTTACTCTTATTAGATATCCTGATGTTGAGACCTCATGATATAAGCACCCATGTCCTCATGTTTCTTCAAAAGAACATTGGTCATGGATGATAGAATAAAACAATGAAAATCTATTGCATCATTTACATGTTTCTCATTGATAGATTACTCTTCCTCACTATCCTCATTACCTTCCATGTTATAAATAGATTCTTCCAGAACATATTATTTTATTTTATGGAAAAGGATAAAAAGTAAGTGCTTTTCCACTCTTATAATTTTTTTCTGGTGAGAATTTTATCATTATATAAGATACCGACCATTTATGGAGATGTCCAGAGTTTATTTTTAGGCTTTATTTTACCTTATTTTGAGTATATCTTGTTTGAGATTTTTCTAAGCATATTTGTGTGAAAATTGGATGTTTTTTGAAGGAATAGGGGAAGTGCACGGTTGGCACATGGTTTTCCCAAATTGTGTGCCCAACCTAGAAACCTATACAAACCCAAATATAAGAGATTCTTAGGGAAAAAGAATGGTTTTTCAAAATTTGCACCATATTAGGGGTAACTGTGTGAAAACCCTAGGTGATGCACATGGTTAAGGAACGCAATTAGGTGGAAAATGGGTTCCATGTATAGGAAACCATGTGTGTAGGATTATAAACCCCATAAAATTAGATTCAAACTACCCAACCCATGGGAATTCACCCAATATCAATACTAACTCTGAAAAAACGTTTTGTCTCATTTATGGGGTCTCTTATATAGATTACAAGGCCTTTCCCTTCCATTCTTGACGATTTGAAGCCTATATTGGGGATCTTTACCTCTACTGGTAAGAGAATATAATCCCATGTGGGTTCCTTCCCCATCCTAGAATACTCTCATAATATATAGGGATGTTTTCTTCTAATTTTGGATATATAACTTGGTTTTTTTATCTAATTAATTTTATCATAGATTTATGTTTTGATTTTGGTCTCATTCTTTTTAATTATTCCTCTTTAATATGGGATTTCCTTTGGTGAGTGTTCGTTGTCCATTTAGAGGTAGGTGGCCTAAAATCAATTTGATATTGTCTTGAATTCCAATTGTGTGTATGCATTGTGACATTTCTATTGTCCCATTAGGTAATTAAGTAATGAATTTAATAAATTAGTGGACTGATTGGTTTAGGTAAATACTTAATTGTATTAATTAATTCATGAATAAATGAATGGGATGTGTGATTGTGAAATTGGTGTAATTTGATTAATTGATTTTTCAATTAATTAATGGATTGCCCAGATTATGGAATTGGATTAATTAATAGGTTAATTAATTAATGCAATGTCATTATTTTGTAATTGAATTATTTAATTAGTGAATTAATTAATTGATTGTGTTATTGGTCAATTAATATATTTAGGAATTATTTGAAAAATGGAAATATTATATGTTTTGATTAAATTTCATTATTATGAAATTTTGATTCATGTGAAATTGTAATATATGTTATTGTGTGATAAATTTTTGTGGGGTATGAACTTCTCCCTTAAAATATTATAGGGATAAATGAGTGTGGGACATGAAATACTACTTCAAAATATGACATTTTTTATTGATGAATTAATGAGTTTTGGCTGATGGATTGTTTCTTCAATTATCCATGGGGTCCTTGGCATGGTGATCTATGACTAGAATGATAGTACTGGACAATGTTTCCAATAATCCATAACATGAATTAAAATTAAATGGATAATGAAATCCCATGTGTAAAAAAGAATTATGAATTAAATATTTGATATGGTTTGGACTCCAGAATGGGATGAAGCAGGTCTTGAGGGTTTGGGTGTCCTTGGTAACATGAGGGTTTATGAGTTCAAATAAAGAATAAATTAATATATTTAGATTTTTACACTATTTCTAGTATTTTATTCTTTATAAAAATCGATACATTGTTATTTACTAGATATTGTATAAGACATCATTGGTGGTGTCCTACTGAGTTCTACTCACACCCTACTTGGGCTTCTTTATTGTTACATGAATAGATTTCATATTTATAGGATAGGATAATGGAAAGGGCCCTATGTTAGATGGATGAGTTGGGATAGAGTAGGGATGAGGGAACTGGACGTGATCCAGGACTCGCATGGGAGTTGTTAGTTTCATTATTATCATTTTTTGGTTTCTCATACTGATAATTGATGTGTATTTTGGCATAACATGTCTATTGTTTGGTTTTCAATATTTTATTTACTATTTCGGTAATTAAGTGATAATGGTGTGGTTTGGTTATTGATTATAGCTTTTGGATATTGTTTGTTTATTCCCACCATTGTGCTATTTTGAAAAAGATGGAATAATCTCCCCATGATTGATATTAGAATCTCACTATTAGTCAACATCATCTGGTGTATGGGGAGGCAAGCCTGAGGTCATGTAACTGACTAGATCAGTGTGCTGGTGTCTAGCATCTAGGTCATGATTTTACAAAGTGGTTTCATAGGTGGTTTCTTTTTTTTCATTTTTCTTACTATTTGGTAAAGGTAGACAAGAGAATAGGATGAGTTGGGCCTTGGTTATAAGCTCATTCATGGGAGTATCTAACCCATGTATGGGGGTAAAATCCAAGTACCTTGGGTGGGATTATTGTTATTGATGTGTGATTTTATAGTAGGATGCTAATTCACCTTGAGTAATTCACATGTTGTGTGATGTGATCATTATATCATAGATTTTTTGATATTTGACTTGTGGCCTAGTATTTCAAGAGAGTTTATTATTCATGCATCATTCTAGGAACTCAATATTATTATCATCACATGTATCGTTTTGGGAATGCATGAAAATTAGTGTTTTGGTATGTTACTGAAAATTTAAATTTTTCCCTTGCTGGTGTATTTGTATTAAAAATTATACATAATGTTGAATTGATTTTTTTAAATTGGTTACAATTGTGTAAAATGGGTGTATAATTTTAAACGTGAATACTGAGAGTGTGTTTACCATTGATAACCATGAACTAGATGTATGATGTGTAATGGTAGTGATAATTACTTGGTTTTGACAATGCAGAGGATAAAGGGTGAATGACTTGATGTGGATTTGTGTGAATCCCTCTTATTAAATTTATTAATGTTTTATTATGTGTACTAAGACATGTGTTTTTCATTTTATGTAGATTATTCCATGATGAATCTTGTTTGGGAGATGACTGGAGGTTATGGTTGGGAATGATCTTCTAGTTGTGGAACCTAAGGCACTGATATTTTTGAGTGAGGGATAAGGGGATAAGTTCCATGAGAATTTTACTCACTTCATGCAACTCATAGAAATATACCTAAGGCGGGTTGTGAAAATCATGTCTGATCTTGCATGGGAGTTCCAATTATAGAACCCTCTGAAATTCATCACAGATGGGGGACTAGAAGTATCTGATTTTGGGATCGAATCTATCCATATGAAACATGAAAACAAGGAGAATACCTCTGAGAAGATAGTTAAAATTGTATAATTACATGTTATGTGGTAAATAAAAGAAATGGTGGGACATCCAGATTCAGGATGGACCTCTAGATTCTATGGAGTGGATGGAATTTTGTGAGATTTTCTTAGAGAATTTTTATCAAGAGACTCTCAAGCGGGAGAGAGAAGGTGAGTTTTTTATGTTGAGATAAGGGAGTATGTCTGTTATAGATTATGCTAGTCACTTTAATGATTTGAAATGATTTGTTCTGGCACTTTCGAGAGATGAGGATACTCTAGAGAATAGGTTTCAAGATGGGATTAAATGTGAAATTAAGTCCTAGGTGAATATATTCAGGATAAATATGTTTTTAGACATGGTAAATCATGATATAATTTTTTTAGGGAAACCTAAAGAATGATTCTGGTGGGGGAAAAGTTATTTCTACTAGACGGTTATGAGGTATGACTTCTGAGAGAAATAAATATTGTCATGAAAATGTTTTCAAGAATAGTAGAAATTAGAGTAGCCTGGGGGAATGATCTATCAAACCGGACCGTTCCTGAATGATCTATCACCAGTTTGGTTGGTTGAGAAACTTCTATAGATAACAGAACCAACCAATAGTGGAGTAATAAGTATTTGGTAGGATGGTTCACCTTTAGAGGTTATTAAAGAACCCCTTGTATATGGGTTGTGATGAAGCATCTAGGAAGAACTATAGTATTTGAAGGGGATCTTCTACAACATAAAAGTCTAGAAGGAATAGTTCTACTATCCATGGTGGTTCTGGAAGCGGACATGGTACTTCTAGGAATGAGTTCTTGTATCATTATAGTGGGGGATGTTCAGGGTAAGAATACCTCATCACAGTGAAGAGGGTCATGACTAATGCATACAATTCTTTCTACACTAGTGGATAGTGAGGCTATAATGTCGATAGTTAGAGTTACTATTCTTGTAGTGTCTATTCTAACTAGTTGTTTATTTGATACTGGTGCCTATATTTATTTTATAACTTCACAACATGTGAATTATTTGAGCCTCATGGTGGAGTTTGTGTGTGGGGTTATGATTAATTATTTTCCTTTGGGAGTATGATCGAGAAACATTTATTTCGTCAAGGGGTGTTCTCTGGAGGTTGGGGAGTATTTTTTTCTATGTGATCATTACATCCTAGATATGTCAGGCATTAGCATAATTTTCGGTATGGAAATATTAGTATCATGTCAATCCCTCGTATATTGTTACCATAGTAGGATGAATTTTACATCACTATAGGGTGGAAAATATTCTCAATGTGAAGAGTGTCCTATTCATGTAGAACAGGGAGGGTGAATTCATCTACAACTAGGGGATATCACCACCTTTGTTATTAGTTTGGTGCTGGATGAAAAAGGTGTAGAGCATCAGGTTTTTTCACCCATAGTGGATAGTTTCTAGGATTTCATTCCTAGGGAATTCATAGGTTTTCTACATGAGAGAGATGTTGAATTTTCTATTGAGCTCATATCCAGAGGTAGAAAAATTTATATGCCACCATATATGATGGAACCAAGATAGATTCATTATCTTAAGAGTTAACTAGAAAAGATTTAGGATAAGGTATTTATTCATCTGAGTACACCCCCTTAGGGTTCCCTAGATTTTTTTTGAAAAAACAACTAACAGGACTTTGTTTTTTGTGTGGACTACTGGAAGTTGAACTGAAGGACTATGAGGGACTAATACTCTTATCTGCTTATCGATGATATATTTGATCATTTTATGGGATATTGTGTTTTCCCTTTGATTGACATGAGATCAGGTTATAATTAGTTGAGATTTTGACCATATAATATGTCAAGGACTGCATTTAGATTTAGGTATGTCCTTTATGGGTTTGTCGTGATACTGTTTGGGTGAATAACTCACCTAAAATGTTAATGGCCATGATGGTCAGAATATTCTACCTATACATTGATAAATTTTGCTGTACCCTATGACACACAACAATCATTCCCAAATTATTGACATCATCTAGAGTACATTGAGATAATGTCATCTATACTCCAAGGTATCTATGTTTCGATTTTTGATTGATCAACTACACTTCATGGGTTACATAATCTCCGAGGAAGGTGTGTATGCGGACCCAATGAAGGACAATGAAGTTTTTTATTAGGAGAATCCTATGAATTTTTTCAATATTTGTAGCTTCATGGGGTTAAAAATATATTATTAGAGAGTCATCTAAGACATTTCATGATTTTAAGAACCACTTTATGGATTTAACAATAAGGGAGTAATGTTTTAATTATTTGAAGCATGTGTTAAAGGGTTCTAGAAGGTAAATATGTTCTTGAAGATTACACAAATATTTATACTACCTGATTCAAGTGAGTAGTAAATGGTGTTTTGTGATTATTCATGGATAGTTCTTAGAGTAGTTTTGATGAAAGGAGATTGGGTTGTGGTGTATGTGTCATGGAAATTTAGGCCACATGAACAGAATGAATTAACTCGCATTAGATGAAGTCAGTTATGCTTTGAATTTTTAGTGGAATTATCAATTGAGTGAAAATTTTACCATGTATACTAATGAAAATATCTTAAATTACATCTTTTCACAATGAGATTTTAATCTCTAATAGTTAAGGTGTGTTGAGTATATGAATTCATTCGATTTTGAGATAGCATATATTCTTGATAAGGGAAACATAATTAAAGATGTTGTGAATAGGAAATCTACGACTTAGGATATTTAGGAGTCTAATTTAGAGTGGAATATGATGACATTATTGTGTGAGAAGCCAATTTTAGTTCAAGGGAGCTTAGAGAAGATGACTCTCATATCAGTGTCAATAGATTCAATACTCATTTGAGAGATCAAGGGTATTTAATTTTAGGATCCGTAATGTTTTCCCTTGATGGAAATCCTTGAAGATGGGGAGACACCATCATATTGGCCCATATATGATGGTGAGATCATTTATGTTAGGAATAATGTTTTGTTCCTATGAGTTTTTGAGTGGGGCCGATGCATGAATTTCAGGGCTCAAATTGGGCAGTGCATCTCGGTGTGACCGAAACATACCATGACCTGCAATGATAATTTTGGTAGTCGGGAATGAAGAAAGAGACATTAGGGTTCAAGACACAATTCCACACCAATTAACATGTGGTGGATAAGAATCAATGACATAGTGGTTTACTAGAGCTGTTTCACATTCCATAATGGAAGTGGAATATCGTTAATGTAGATTTCGTAGTGGCTCTCTAGATGATACCTTGGATTAATGATGTATTTTGGTGATTGGGGATAGTTTAAAAAAGGTTCAGTAATTCTTATCGGTATAAGAGACTTTATCAATGTATTAGTTAGGATAAATGTACGTTTGAGTGATATTTTGTCTACAAAGTGTACCATAGATTATTTTTTTAGACCTTGATCCATTTTTTACATTGGGATTCTGGAAGGCCTTGAAATATGTTCTTGGTAAAAGGGTTTTAATGAGTATTTCTTTCTACCTATAGACAGATGGGGAGTAAAGACGTATTATACTAGTGCTTGAGGATATGTGGTGGGAATGTGTACTAAGCTTCCTATGGTCTGATGAGAAGAACCAAGAACTTTTGGAGTTATATTATAACAAAAATTATATAAAAACTATTTAGGTGGAACCATATGAGGCTCTTTATGGAATGTCAAATAGGTCACCTCTATAGTGGATGGAGGATGGGGGGTTAGAGCTGTTTAAACAGAATCTCATGTATGAGACCTCAGAACAAGCTCAGAAAATTTGTAAAAGGATGGATACATATTAGAGTAGGTATAAATCATGTTTTGATAGAAGTCGATGGCCCCTTTAGTTTATAAAGGGTGATCATTTGTTCCTTTGGGTATTTCTAGATTAGGAAACAACATGATATGGAGAGATATATATTGATTCCAAGGTTTGTTGGACCGTTTGAGGTTGTAGAGAAAATTGGGATGCTAGAATACCAATTGTATCTTCTGATGAGTTACAGTTCAATGCATGATATTTTCTATGTTCCACAACTTCGGTTGTGTCAGCTTGACCATTCTAATGAGATTAATATAGATGATGTAGATATTGAGATCGATGCATCCTTTGAGGAGTATCTGATACATGTGTGGGATAATAGTGAGAATGTATTGTAGGGAAATGTCGTGCTAATAGTTCAAATATTGCGGTATAATGGGAATTTTCATGATGAAATTTAGGAGATAGAAGCTGATATGAGGGTTATGTGGCCCGATACTTTTTCCTTGGATTATTAGAGATGTTATGGAGTAATGCATGAGGATAGGATATTTTAAGGTGGGGAGATTATAAGATCCTATCCTTTTTAGAAGATTTGATGATATTTTTTCTGTTATTCTATTTCCATGTTTTGAGTATATCATGGTTGTGTTTTTTCATGGGTGGATTTGGGTGAAAATTGGATTTTTTGGAAGTGCATGGTTGGCGTAGGGTTATCCCAAACCATGTGCTCATCCCATAAAAACGTATAAACACAAATAGATGAGATTCATAAGGATGGTGAAATTTTTTTAAAACATTGTTCCCTCTTAGGAATAACCGTGCGACAACCCTAGATGAGGTACACAATTTGGCTGCACAGTTAGGGGGGAACCGTGCACCCCCTATAGGAAATAGTTCATGTTGAATTTTAAACCCCTGGAAATTAGATTAAAAATAATGAAACCCATATATTTCACCTAAAACCAAACCTAACTCATAAATCAACGTTTTATATCATTTTTTAGAGGCTTCTGGATAGATTCTAATGCCATCTGACATATTTTCATAATGATGTGAAGCCTGTATTGAAGATATGTACCTCTCCCGGTAAGAGAATATCACCCCGTGTGGTTTTTTACCCCTCTCCAGTCTTTTTCTAATCCTTTGTAGGGATTTTTCCACTATTTTATGGATCTAGATCAATTTTGTGGTAGATCAAATTCGATTGATATTGGATCTAGATTTTGATCTAGATCTCGTTCTCCGTCATTGTTCCACTTCAACAGGGGATTTTCGTTGGAGGTCGTTCATCATAATTTTTTAAGTGGGTGGTCTTAATTCAATTTCTCGTAGTCATGAGTTCCAATTTCATGTATGCATTGGGATATTTCAATGGTAATGTTTGGAAATTAAATATATTATTGAATAAATTGATAGATTTATTAATTTTTGGAAACTTGGAATTGGATCCACTAATTGATGAATTAATTAATGGGATGTGTGATTGTATAATTGGGGGAACTGGATAAAATAATTTATGAATTGATTAATGGATTTTTGTGATAGTTGAATTGGATTAATTATTTTGTTAATTAATTAATGGAATTTTATGATTTTTGAATTGAATTAATTAATTGGTGAATAAATTAATAGATTGTGTGATTGGTTAATTAATGTTTTTATGAATTATTTTACAATTGAAAATATGAGATGGTTGAATTAAATTTTATTTTTACAAAATTTTGATAAATGTGACATTGTGATATATGTGATTGTGTTATAAATGGGTGTGAGACATGGACTACTGCTTCAAAATCCCATAGTAATAAATAAGTGTGCAACACTAACTGATTATTCAAAGGCCTAATTATGTGGTTGACTGATAAATGAGTTGTGGGTCACTAAATTCTACTTCAAATACCGACAGGGTCCTAGGTATGGTGATTTAGGCCCAAAATGTGGGAATTTCACTATGGTTAAAATTATCAGTAATATAAATTGAAATGAAATGGATAATGAAATCCCATCTGTAATGATGAATTGTGAATTGAATATATGATGTGGTTCAAACTCTTACATAGGTTGAATGAGGTATTGAGGGTTCAGTTTCCCTAAGGAACCTAGGGGTTATGTGGTTAAATAAAGAATAAATGAATATAAGTAAACTATTTACATTATTTCTAGTATTTTATTCTTTATAAAATTGCATAAACTATTATTTACTGTATATTTTTTTACACCTTGAATGGTTACATACAGAGTTCTACACACACCCTACATAGGCTACCTAATTAGTACCTGAATAGACATCATGTTTGAATGATAATATAAGGATTGGGGCCTACATTAGATGGATGATTTTTAATGGGTTAGGGATGAAGGAACCATAAATTATTTGGGACCCTATTGGGAGTTTTTAGTGGCTTTATTTATTTTGTGGTTTTAATATTGATAATTGACCCATATTTTGGCATGACATATCTACTATTAGGTTTCAGATATTGTATTTCCTTTTTTGGACATTATGCGATATTGGTGTGGGTTTTTTATTTATTTTACCTATATAATATTGTTTATTTATTTCCACTGTTGTGATACTTTGAAAATGTGGGTATAGCCTCCCCGTGATTGATATTAGACCCTCACTACTAGTTGGTAGCATATGGTGTACAGGGAGGCACGCTTGAGGTCATGTAACTGATCGACTCGAGGCATTGGTTTGTGGCACCCAGTTCAGGATGTTATACATTGTCATATATGGATTGTATTGATATATTTGAATTCATTTCTATTTATTTTAAAATAAATAATATGTGAATATATTTAGTAGTTTATCTAATAAAATATAGATAAGTAAATAAATATTATTTTTATTAATCTCCTACTATTTTATCAAAACCCACCAGACCATACCATTGGCCTCAAAATATCCTATTTCAAGGAAATTATAGTTTTAAAGATCCATATTCTATTATCATTACCCCATTTTGGGTTTTCAAGAAATTTTAAGGGTTTTCAGTAGGCATTCTTAATTCCAACGTCATTTACTCCTAGATCATTGATATGTTGAGTGGACTCCCCAATCCTAAAATCCTTAAATTTCATTTTCCTCAACCTTATCCACCCATTCACACCAAAATACTAATTTATAAGTCAACCCCTAATGTAAAAATAGATATGTAAACCTTATACATCATGTTATAATTCCCTAATAATTGAAATCACCTCATATTTTCTTGGTTAAGCCCCCTGAAATATGGTTTGATTTTTACTAAAGTTGTAGAAGTAAATACAAGCATAATATTTATAATTGATATATTTAATCCTTTATGGAAAATTTTAAAATTATTATCTAAATCCAATTATTTTTTATATTAAATTGATTTACATAATTCATTAAAAATTTCATAGATTATATTTATTCCCATGATGATTTATTTTATTTTTATCTTGCATGCTTATTAATTTTATTAATTCATGAGATCCCAGGAAAAAAAATCCATAATGAAATAACCATGAAACGTGATAAAAATAATAATAAGTGGCATGATTATGATATTTTATAATGGTCGTTGTATCTTTCAGATGATAAACTAACAATTGAACTGGGGGAAAATACCATGAACCAATTGTGGTTCGTACTACAACTTTCAACTTTTCCACCTATGTATCTCTCTTAGATTGGTTTCATCTTGGATCAAAATCAGCACTACATCCACTAGCATGTGAGATCCATCCATTACATATAATTTTACTCACAAGCAGGTAAGAAGAAGGGGTTTATAAAAAACAAACCATTGGTGAGTAGTCCCTTACATAATAAAAGGGGATACAGAACGTCTTCCAACAATTTAATTTAATAATAAATTTAATGAAAACAATCACATGTGATGGTTTGTTCTAGGCTTGTAATCATAAACATGCATGAAATGAATTACACATTTATTAAAATTATCATTCAATTATAATAGTTCTTATTTCAAATAAATTATAATAAAATCAACTAATTATCTACTAAAATTAACCTATTGTTTTATCTTTTTTCTCATCTAAATTTCCTTGAGTTTCTCATCCATCAAAATATTAAACATTTTTTGAAAACAAATATGTACAAAAAAATGTTCCTTCGAGGAAACATTTTGGGTACCCATATGAACTATCCAACAGCCATTATAATTATATATTTTTTACTCTTTCGACATGTGTCATACATGACTTTTCATGTACATTCATGAAATCTACAACCAATTTCATGATTACACGAATAACATTATTTTTCCATCATGTATTGTGCTTATATGTAAACAGAGTAACAACTATAATATGAATCATACATGATATGAAGAATGAAACCGACATAATAATTAATTGGAAGGTCCCTCTATTTCCTCTCAATGTATCGGTTGGTCTCGTGAGATAAACCATCTTGGGTATTTGGTCTTGGCCTTAGTGATTTGTGTAATATGTTTTAGCATGATGCCTTGGTTGTATGTTTATGATTTTTGGACATACGAATTACCTCATTATGAGAGTGGTTATTTATTTCCATGTGATTATTTTATTAGTTGGAATATTTATGGACATGATACAAGATTATGTGATTATTTATATGGAATTATTTTATCATCATTTATTCCTACCATATAATTAATCATGTTCAATATATTGGATAAATGGAATTTGTTTTTAGTTACATACCTTTTTATATTGTTTATTCCTTATTTATTCATGATAGATTTAATATTCTCATACCCTTACTGAGCATTATATCTCACCACTGTATTATGTTTCCATTCATCATGATATTAGGAAATGTTTTTTAATTGTTATATAGTAATATACAAAAAAGAATAATGGTGTTCTCAAAGAAAATACTAAATTTTATATGATGTTTTCAATTTTAATTTATGACTCAAGTACGTGACTAGTTTTATAAGACTACAAAACTATTTTCTTTTAGGATTTGATCTCTTATATGTAGTGCCTATGTATGTAATAAATTAACCATAGGCTCTATGCTACTTGTTTTGGGACTTTATATTTGGTACCGGAGGGTGTTTAGTAGAAACATTGGAACTGAATTTAGGAAAACATAGATTAATGAATGAAGCCCTATGAAATACGTTAGAAATATTCCTAAAAAATTGACATATAATTTAAAGATTAGTAAGGCATAAATTTTCAATTTACGTTAAGAGTTTCACTAGTTTTCAGTATGGAAATTATATTTCATAATGTTGTGATCAAATATATTGTATTGCATTGTTTATAAATATTACATAGTGCAAGTAATGGAAAACATATTAATTCACATGATCCCTATAATGATTTCCCACCTAACAATGTCAAGGGAGATGTAGCTGGATATGTGGCAAACGTAGAACAAATTATAACTATTTTGGGGATGGTGATTTATGTTGTGACCAATAACCTGGCATGTATGGATCAATTGGTAGATCCAAAATGAAGTATAACAATGTTAAACTTCTTCATGTGTTATAAACCACTATCATTTAATGGGACTAAATAACTATTTCTTGAAAATAAATGTATAAGTTCCTAGATATGAGATTTCATGATTTTGGAAGTAATGAAAGGGATAATGTTATCATGAAATTTTATCGTCTATTTGGTCTTGAAGATAAATTGTTCTCAATTATTCACAATAGTAAGGATCAGGAGGAAATAGAAAGAATGGAATAGAATTATTTTTATGTCCTCCTCTTGGAAAAAAATATCCTCACAAGAAGTGAGTGTATATAGAGAGACAATTCATGAGTCTAAGATAAAGGGAATATGAGAATGTATCTCAGTATGAAGAAAAAAAATACAAAGATATAAAGGCATGATATCGACTATTTACAAAATACAAAGAATAATATTTACCATTTTTTAGGTGTGATAAAGAAAACACTTCAAATGGAACTAGTTTCACAAGACTTCTAATCATATTAGTATATAGTATCATGTGCTATCCAAAAAGAGAAAGAATAATCCTAGTCATATGTAATTAAGGGTGAGTAAGAGAAGAAAATGATAGTAGAACAAAAATGGATAAGGGTAAGAGGGGAAATGATGGCTTTCCCATATGTGATAATTGTGGAATGAAGCGTTGTGGTATTTTGTTGAAGGGAATGAGTGTCTTTTAGAACTCTTGATAGAAAGGCCATCAGTATTGTGAGTGAAATCATATGAAAGAATCTTATAATGTTTAGTTTTTCAACTATAAGAATATGGGGAACTATGAAAATGAATTCCCCCAGAATAAAGAGAATATACCATATAATAATAGGGATCAAGATAAATCTAATACAATTAGTACAACCGATGTATAATTTTTTAGGTTCTAGTGTAATTGGATTCAAGAATTATGATAAAGTACTTTACTAATGATATTTTGGTTATAAGAATAATTAACTGTATAAGGGTTGTTCTAAATTAGTTTTATATAAGGTTTTAAATGAATTTGTTCAACTGTACTAATAACTGTTAAATGTTATGTTTTGCTAAAGGGATATTTTTAGATAATTCATGAAGAGGGAAAAGTTGATCCTTAATATGTTCCTTATATTGAGTTAATGATGTTTATTTGTAAGGAAGATAATATTTAAACTAATGAATTTAATGGGATAGTATTTATAACCCTGAAAATGATTATTGGTTTGATGAAAAAGTAATTTTGGATGGAGTTCATAAAATTTTTGGGCATATGGAATAAAATTTATAATCTAGGATTTTATTAATTTTTTGAAATAGTTATGTTTTTATTAAGAGAATATGTGATCTGGGTATTCAAATGTTATGTATGTGACACACTGGGATGCTTTTTGTTTTTTGAGAATAAATATTTGATCAAATATTTCATATTTTTGGGTTTTTAATTTTACCAGATATATTTAGGAAGAGTCTTAAGGTTAACTTCATACGTAATATATTAAGATAATTTCAGGATATTATTTTTTGAGGTTAATGTATGATAACATGTGAAAACCATTTTTGTTTTGGTAAAAAATTAGAGGCTGAAGGAATGACTTAAAAATCAAGTGATTCATTAAAAAAACATCTGGTATGAAAAAAAATCATCTTCCTCCAATGGCCTGAAGGCCGTCATTTTCTATTGATTTTTATAATCCGCCTTTCAAGGGGTGAGGTGGAACCCTTACAAGGCCCGTAGAAGTATGTATTACATGGACCGTTGGCCTTTGAGGAATTCATTTCATGTAGGCTTCAAACATTACATACAACCCAGACTAACTACTTGGCACTGCTCCTCCTCAGTATCTTCATCGTGAAATCAGTTATCCTCCATTGCATGGTTATTCGGCTAGGCATTCTTGTGAATGCATAGGATTGTCCCAATGGAAGGTGTCATACACTCTCATTATTGCAATACATTTTTCTTCTGCTATGGTGAAAGCTTGTTTCTTATCCTCCTTGTAGAGCTTGTTTCTTGTAGGTTGTCTATTTTGCATCTGCACTTAAGGGGGCCCGAAGGCCTTGAGGTGGCCCGAAGGCCTTACTAACCAGAAGGCCTGGGTATCACGAAGGCCATAAAGGACTCAGGTACAAAATCGGTGTCCTGAAGGCCCAAACAGGGGCATATTCCTGGCTACTATAGTGCCAAAGAGTGCCTCCTACAGTTCCCACTAAATTACCTACTACAGTACTGCACATTTCCCGCTACAGTACCTGCTGTAGTACTGCTACAGTAACCCGGAAATTTGGCCTCCGCCTAGATTTGATCCATGGTCGCTTGAATATCCATTTAATAGTGTAAAAGATGTCGTGGAAATTGATCAAATAACAACCAAAGTATCTTTTTTTCATTAATATACATAATCTTCATATAAGTATATCTTTGGGCATAAAAAAGATTATTTTAAAAACAATTTTTCATTGAGATTTATGAATTTATAATCAATGTAATGTAAGCCAATTCTACAAATAGAACATTAAAAAATGGTTTCCATATTTTTAATCATTGTGTCCAAATTTCTAAAACAGTTCCCATTTATTTTTATACATTATGGATAGTGACTTGACTGATTTTTTTACCATGGGAAAAGATAAATTGAGGAATTAAGGTAAAAATTAAAATTATAAGGACTAAATATTTACCCTAAAACATTTCTAAATATTATTTTCTGATTATATCCCCTAAATAATCATATGAACATAGAATATATTTCATTTTGTTGTCACTTGAGCATGATTTGGCCCTTAATATTATTTTATATATTGAAAAGTCAAAATATCATTTTATTAATTTTATTATAATTACATTTTTTACATATATATAAATAGATTATATGTTTTGTTGTAAATATTAGTCATAGTTTTAATTTATAATTA
Organism: Viscum album; assembly: GCA_963277665.1. Taxonomy (NCBI): domain Eukaryota; kingdom Viridiplantae; phylum Streptophyta; class Magnoliopsida; order Santalales; family Viscaceae; genus Viscum; species Viscum album. The sequence continues at coordinate 1,250,329,174 of OY728151.1, read as the reverse complement.
ATTATTAGTTAAAAATATAATTGTCTTAAATCCTTATACAATACTGACATAGTTCTCATGCAAGGAGTAAAAAATCAATAAATTGATTTTGAAAAGTCTAAAAATATTTTTATTTGTGTGAAGTTTTTTTGTTAAATGAATTTTTAGATATAAATAAAATATTATATTGGTATTGATGCATTTTATTCCAATTTCATTTTTTCGTGTAGTTTTAATAATAAAATTGAATGTATATTTCCATATTTGAAATTAATGATATTTTGTAATAAATAATGTTTTATTAAATAATTAATAATTCTTAAAAAAAATCTTAGATTAGGAAAAATGAATGATAAATCGATTTAAATACCAACCATGGTCATATTATTGGTCTTTTTTTATTTCATAGTAACATTATTGACCCTTAAAGTGTAGAATACTTTAAAATTATAGTAATTTTCAAAAACTCTAATGAAGGGTTAAAAAATATAATATCTGTAAAATTATGATCCATAATTTTCAAAAAACATAGATGAGATTATTTCAACTCGTTCTCATTTTATATTCAAATATTTTCAAATCTAAGACATTTGGACATCAAAATTAATTTATATTAATTTAATATTTTAAGATATTCTAAAAGTGCCCCTCGCCTCAATTATAAAATGATACATCTCCTTTCTATCTCTTAAACCATTTTGATCCATATAACTAAACAATACCCTAAAATTACCTTATATACACTCTTAGACACATTCCGGAGGTTCTTTTATTACCAAAATACCAAATCTATGGTCTTATAGAGGTTATCTAATATAGTACTTTCAAAGAAGAGGTAATCACCTTAGTCAATAACATTATTTTTACTTATTATTTATCCTTTTTATAAATCTATTATATTTATCATATAACAAAAATTAGTTATCCTAAATATTTATAAATATTATTATCATTATGAAACCATCTTTACCCACCATCTTTCCCATCAAATTGGATGTGAAATTATCACTAATGTTTATGTACATCTTATTGTCCTCAAATAGTGATACCATTAATTTCTATGAACCATATTTTAGGGATGGGGATTATGATGGGTTTTATATTTATATATTATATTTATGAGATTATTATTATTATTTCATGATAATATCATATCAACGGTATTGCATTTCAAACTGTTGGGAGATGATCGTGTGTATGTGTGGACTACCACTTCCCAAAAATGATGTGGTTTGTTTTTTCATTTATATTTTAATTTGTTGGAAATGATGATTGGTTTTATGAATATATATAATATATATGATACAATAATGATTCTATAAATGTGAATAGTTATTTTTCTTTCTTTTTTACCATCCATTAAAATGTGAAAACAGTGTTCATGTGTAAGTAGTGCATACTATCTCCATGAACATTATAATTCCTTTTTCTATCTATCAATTTTATGAATTACTATAAATTCAAGTTTACTGAATATAGATTATATTTATATCATTATTAAGAAAATTATATCACAAAAACCAAATCAATTATTTAATTCAAAAACTATAGAACCAAAACATACATGAAAAATAGAGCAATTGCTACCCGAAAGAGTGATTTGAAAAAAGAATTAATAATAAATTTGTGATAAAGTATTATAAGTAATTCATATATTTTATTATTTAATGGAATGATCTTGGAATATATTTATTATAAATATATATTTCATATATAGTATTTTTTGTCACATGTGAATGAAATTGAACACATGTTAAGAGTTTCTCGTATCACATTTACTTCCACGAGACCTAATCCATAGTCACCACTAGTATATTTAGTTTGTTGTATATACTATACCATTTCTTATGTTATATCATGAATCTATTTTTATTCAAGGACTTTAAAGTTTCATTTGAAATTATTTTTTAATATGGTTTATGATTCAAAACTTACCAAAGTGGTGAGGGTTTAATTCACAATCAAGTCATTATTCGGGATTATTTATGTTGAATCCCCCCTAGGAAAAATTGTTTTAATTTTATTTCATAAATTAAATAAATCATGTTAATCTATGTTCTTTCATGGAATTTTCATGTAATTTTACCATTTTATTCTCTTTAGTATATAAAATGATTGGGAATTTGTTTTAAGAAAACCTGACTTCATTTCCCTCTTCGGACAGAAATCATTTTTCATCCATAACAATTTTTAATAAGAATATTTTCTAGAATATTTAAAAAATTGAAAAATAACTTATTAATTTCATTTTAACCACATTTAACTTTTAAAGAAAAATATGGTAATCATCTTTCATTTTTTGAACATGGTGATTTATGACCATTTTATAATAGTATGAATGGGATGATTTTTTTAAACTTATACGACATGAAAAAAAAATTATACCACCAAAAACATCCTTTTATTTGAATCTTAATTTACCTGATTACTTTTTATTATGAAATAAAATATTTTCTCTATTATTTGGAACAGTATTAGGTTTTGAATAAGTGATTATAATGTGAAAATAGTAATTTTCTCAAAAAAAATTCAAAGAACCTTTTTAAATTATTTATTTATATATCTAAATAATTTATTGCTTCTAATGCTCAGAATATACTATAATGATAACATCCACCTTATTTCTCAAGATTTTTATGAATAGTATTACTAGGGATGTACTGTTTTGATACAATTTTTCATATTACTCAGGATAGTTTTTATTATGTTTATTAATTGGGGAATGTATTAACATTGTGTATCATAGATTGAAATTCAAATTTTAATATTGATTATGGTTCACCAATTTCATATAAGGAATTAATTGGACTTAGTATGTGATGAGTAGGGATTTCTATTTCCCCTAGATGCATCGGTAGGCCTCATAAGGCAAACTACATTGGGTATTTGGATGAGGCCTTTCCAATTTTTGTAAGATGTATTGGCTTGAGGCCACGATGATATTTTTATGATATTTGGCATTATGAATTCCCTAATTAAGATATTATTTATTAATTTCAATTTAATTATTCAATTAGTTATAATATCCATCAATAAGTTTCAAATTCATGTGATTATTTATATTTCATTATATTATCACCATTTATTCCTACAATGTTATTCATCATGTTTCAGTGATTGATTAAATGGACATTGTTTTAGTTACTTACATTTCTATGTTAATTATTCCTTATTTATTCATGGTATCACCTATTGTATCCAAACCCTTATAGAGGATTAGAGAACTCTCCATTCTTATGTTTCTTTTCCCCATGATGTTAGCAAGTGTGTTATGATTCATGTGTAGGGATATTCTAAAGGGAATAATGTTGTTCTCGGTGAAAATACTATGTTTTATTTTATGTTTTAAATTGTAATATGAGATACAAGTATGTATTTCATTTTCCAAGACTATTAAACAATTTTTCCCTTTTGGATACAATCACTTGTATATAGATTCAATGTAATAAAGTGACCACATACATTGTGATATTAGTATTGGTGTCTTTATAGTAATACCTAAAAATGTGTTTTTTTATTCAATATCTTTGATGAATATTTTATAATATGTGTTATGATAAATTCGATTTAGACTAAGAGTACCCAAGGTAGAGAATTTAGGTTGTCTATTGCATATTAAAGAAGGAGAAAGATATCCTTTTATCGTTTAGTATTTTTGATGTTCCTAATGGATTCCTCATTAGGGGGTCTGGGTATAATTTTTTTATGATACACCAGATTGGTCTCAGGATTTGGGATCATTTGTGAATAGCCTATTCTGGGTTCCTCTTGCTTGTATTGTATACATGTGAGTCACAAGATTATATATGATAAGTGAAATGGTTTTGTGTCTGATTCATGGTTGGAAATACCCTCTTAATGGTGGACTAGAGTCTTAATTTGTGATATGTGTGGGATAGGTCATCCAGGTATATATATTGTGTTTCTGGGAATGTTACACCCATTGATTGGATTGATATCCTTTATAACGGTTATTTGAGATGAAACCCAAGTGAGGGTTGTGGGAATTATCTTAACAACTTGGCATTAGGTATCCAAATGTATTAGTGAAATTTATCTTAAGGTGGTTCTTGGTTAGTGAGATCTAGTAGTGACATATGAATTGAAAGGGGATTTGGACATGACCTATTGACAATATGGTCATGTAAGGACTATAATCCATGGTGTCATTGTAGTGTGACAATTGTAGGTAAGTATTGATGAATAGAGACTAGGTTGGGTAAAAACAGATTGAGCATGGTATGTGATGAATGATGTAAAAATGGGTATTGTACCCTACCCTAAATGGGAGGGAAGTGGTCTGTACATAATAATGGGACCACACCGCGAATGAGAGGGTATTTTTCATGATCTGGTTTGGGGTTCCACCCTGAGTGAGAGGGTTTTGGTAATCTTATGGTATGGGACCCTACTCTGAGTTAGAGGGTAGTTTTTAGGATCATGATGATTTTCCTAATTTTAATTAAGAGTGTTATGCAATTAACTACCTTATGTTATTGGGTATTCGTCCAAGATATGGATGTTACCCCTCAACCTAAGTGAGAGGGTGTTTTCATGGACCACACTGAGTAAGATGGTACTGGTCTAGTATGTGGTTTGATATGTGACCATACCGTGAGTGAGATAGTAGAAATACATATCTAGATGTGATGCCTCACCCTAAGTGAAACAGTTATTGAATTGACCATAAAAAATGAGAGTCAATTGGTCCCATATGTTGTTGTGAGACCCTACCCTTAGTGAGAGGGTAGAGTTTGATATATTGTATAATATGGAAAAGGTTCAGTATGCACCCTAACCTAAGTGAGAGGGTAGTGTTCAAAGGAATGGTATGAAAACCTACCATAAATTCTTAGGTATGGGTTGAGATCATGGAATGGGTTATCTTTTCATTTTATGTTGTTTATTTTTGGGAGGTTCGAATGTCATGGAGTCATAGTTAGCACATGTGGATCTTACATGAAAGATTGTATGTTTTTTATTATTATTTTCATTACTCATTTGAAAAAATATATATGATGGAATGTATTAGAATCACTTGGTGATACCACAGTGATATGTACTTCTCATACACTATAAGAGATCCCCAGTGCATCAAAACCATATGTTTAACATTTCGTTCATAGGTTGTACATGGGATTAATTTAGAGTACCTCGGTAATATTGGGAGATGTGTTTTAGGTGAGGCTTACTGTTATAGTATATCCTCCGTGTAATTCTTCTATAAATTATTGTTTTTGTGATTAGTTAAGAGGGAAATATATAAGTATATATGATTTTATAACTTTTATTTATATTTTTTCTAACACGGTGTATATTTATTCCCAATATGGTTTTCTTTAAATATAATTCCATATATAATATTCTTATTATCTATTGTGAGTTATATATTAATATTTATTTAGTAATTACTGGTTATGATATCAATGAAATAGTCTCCCCAATGTTTTTTCATGGACCACTATGCTATTCGGATTCCTCATTCATAAGGGGAGGCACAAATGAGTTCATGTGGAAACCCAGCTAGGGTTCTTTCCAGTGATCTTAGTTAGGGTGTTAAAAAGTGGTATCATAGAGTCTTTGATTTGTTTTACTATATGGATACATGTAAATTTAAGATTAAAATGTGTCGAATCTTTTTATGGACATTAGGATTGTGAGCTAGGGACACCATCCTGGTGTTTTTTTAGTTTATCAGGGTTATAAACTTGTAGTTCTTGGTTTTCATTATTAAAGTTAGGATATTTATTCAAGTATGATGTATTTATTTGATAAGTTATTTGGTGTTTTTTATCATTAACCATGGTTAATGGATTTTGGTATACTGGAATTGAGGATTCACATGACATTCTTCTTCTTCTGTGTGGTATATTTTGATAATGATAAGGGTTTTGATTATTTAAAGTATCTATAAATACATGTATAGTGTTCTCCAATATAACATGTTGGTGACATTGTACTCAACTAATCCATACTGTATTCTGATGAAAGTCCATGTGGATATTAGTGTGAGGTATTCTCTGATGATGTCTATATAGTCCCTAAGTGAAAGGGATGTATAGAAACACTTGTGAAGGACTCCAAAACACCCTGAGAGGGGTGGGGTGAATAAGGGTGTAAATTTTTTTTAAGTGAAAGATCGTGTTCCCATGTTGTAAGGAACTTCTAAAAACTACCAGTTGGAATTTTATAGTAATAAAAAATTCACATACGATGATACAACACAACAGATTAACTTGGTTCACCACTACGGGATAGTCCAAGGATCATACACTTATAGTGTTTTGATCAAACCTAATTCCACTAATCTTCACTACATGTGGAATATAGAAGTTCAGAAATAGTAACCTTATGCCAAGAACACTGCCTTTACAATATTTTAGGCATTCTACACTACCTCCCTCAGAATAATTCCATCGACTCCCCCTAGATGACTACTTTGGGTGAATTCTAACATTGTTTAATAACTTTAAGGTCACATCATTAGATTGGAATTTATTTATTCCCCCTATGTATCATGGGACTCTACTTGAGCCATAGTCCTAAAATGATGCACTTGATAACACTAATCAAATAGACCAGATATTCAAAACCTACTATAAGTGCAACTCAAGAACTTCTGTGAAACTTTGGGGATTGTCACACATAATGAATTTCACACAACCCTTACCTTTTGTACATCACACCATGAGTTTACCTTGGTATTGATAGACATAATGAAAACTCTCCATGAATGATCTAATAGAAAAAACACTTCTATGCTCAACTCTTTCATGCGGTAGAAGTATCAGATCTTCTTTGGAAAAAACTACTTAAAATATAGGGGGTGTCCCCATATTTATAAACTTCGATATACCTGTAAAAAATTTCATTATGTGCCTTCCCCCTTTCATAGATGATTTATTTTGATGATTTATTTTATGCATAAGATCCTTTGATGAAATTTTAAATTTTACGTGTAGCTCATTCCTTTCCCATATTTTGACATACTTATATCGAAACTCCACTTACACAAAACTAATGATTTTGCTGTATTTGGAACACAACTATCTTTCATGCCTTTGTCTTTATAGGAAAACCATCCTATCATGAAAAACATCTTTAATACAGATCCATATCATGTCTGTGATTCCTTCATTTTCTATGTTTTAATTAGACGATCATGAAACGTAACATACATGGAACATTTAGATTCACATTCAAACTTTTATGAAACTTATTTTGAAAACAATAACTTTCAAAACCCTCCAAATTTTGGACCAAAAAAATTATAAAGCACTGGAAAACAATACCACAATCAACAATTAATCCCTATACATCGAAAAACACTTCTCTTGAAAATTCTTTTATCAACAACATGTCGATTCGAAAAAAACACAAAATAAATTCAGTGTCCAGCTTCTAGATGTAAAAGGAGGTGGTTCCAACAGTCTCCCTCATTGTGATTTTTTGTAATATAATTGATAAATTCAATAAAGATCCATCATTGAACGAAAACATGAAATTAAAGAGACAAATTATCCAAAACCCTATGTCTACTTGATAAAATCATAGTATATAAAATAAGACAGGATGCAAGAATTGGGTTCTCATGTTTTGGAATGCTTAAATATGTCTAGGCTAGGATATGAGAAATAATAACTATTTCTTCATATAATTAATTGGGATCTCATGTTTTAGAATGCTTAAAGATCCCTATGATAAGATCTAAGAAATATGAATTGTTCCCTGATGAAACCTAGTTCTCATTCTATTACAGAGGAATTGTATGAGTTTCCAAAACCATTAAACTAGAAAACCATAAAAAAATAAATTTCTATATTCTCCCATTATTTAATGACTCAAAGAACCTATATTTGTACTTTTAGAGCTCAAAACACATGCCCCCAAGACTGTGTATTTCCCATAAACATATATCACTTCCACAAATAGATTACAACTGCTATCAAAAATGGGTAGAGGGGACCACTCATAACCTCCTCATGCACTGGGAGGTAGCTAAATGCCGCCACTAAATGTATGTTTCTCAAACACATGTGTTGAAAATGGCTTAGTCAAAATTTCATCTACATGGTCATTAGTTATAATATACTCTATTTTAATCTAAAAATGTTCAATTTTTTCCTTGATGATGTGATATCTGGTCTCAATATGTTCTTTATGATACTACCAAATTGGTTACTTCATAAGATTGACCATGCTCTTATTATCACTTTAAATCAACATCAACTATTTCCCCTCATCACCAATATTAGTCAGTTGTTTCTCCATCCACAATAGTTCACTGCTTGATTTCATCTTAGATAAATATTCTACTTCAGTCGTATTATGAGATGTTCTTTCATTTTTCTTACTAAACTATTCCAAACATTTTTTTCCAATAAAGAATTATCCACCACTTTTGAACATCTTATCCACCACATATTTGGACCAGCCTAAATCAAAAAATATTATAATTCATTATCTCTTCATGAAATAAAGTATAAGAACAAATTTTTTTGTAACATTGAATATACCTCATGATTCTTTTATGTACTTCCAAATGATCTACCTTTGGATTACATTAACAATATACTACTAATAATGTGTAAAAGATAAGATCTAGTCATGTTACATTCAATTATAATAAGCTTACCATGATCCTCTTGTACTGGTTGAGATCCACAGATGTCCCATCATTGTGCATTACAAGTTTTGTCCCAAGTACAATTAGAGTCGACATTGGTTTTGAGTTTTGTATGTTGAATTTTTCAGAAGAACTCTTGAAAATTGTTTTTGAGAAATTATGGTGTAATACTTCTTCTGAATCACCTAAATCACCAAAACGTTTGTGACTCCACCAATCTTGGACATTTCAAATTCTAATTTTAGGGGATTTTATAATTATTTCATTGATCCCAACATGCTTTGAAAAAAATAAAATCAGCCGTATTCAAAAGCACCATAAATTGATATTTATGATAATTCTTCACATACATATTATGGTCGAAACCTCCTCTCTTAAATTAGATCTTTTTTAGATAAAAATAGAGTCGATAATACAATACTCTTAGTTCCCACTTTAGACCATAAAGAGAATTATTTAATATGAAAACCATAATCTCATCATTAATAATAAAAAATTATGATAGATGTTCAATATACACTTCTTCTTAAAGATATTATTTTATGAATTAGATTTTGAAATCCATATGTTAAAATTTGCACTATATTTAAATTTCCATAGCATGGAAAATCCAGATTGACTCTAGTATATCCACTATAGATTTGATTTTCATCATAAACACCTTTAATCATGCATATACATTACACACTAAACACATCTTATTTATAATCACATTTCCATGATAATAAAAAAAATTAAATATACATTTTTTTCTAATCATATTTTGATTTTAGGGAATCATAAGAATATACCATGTGTAGTTCTTGTCAATAATATCCAATAATTGATTCATGGCCCTAACCCATGATTTATTCATCAATGCTTCTTCAAATGATGACGGTTCCATAATTTACATAAAGGTAAAATGTTCTTAATTTCCCATTCTCCGCGTCTATGTGGGTGTAGTCTAATCTACGATGATTTTGGATTGATAAATTTATACTCTTCTATTTCTCCTATGAGTTTTGGATGATATTTATTCATCCATGGTTTCTACTTATGGTTCTTCTTCTGAATCATCATTGTCTTGGGTGCCCTAATTTTTTTCAGTCCATCCACTATTATTACATTTCAATCTATCCCATGTCCACATTCGTCTTCATCTTCTATCATATCAACATATAATATACTCTGGTTATTTATGGTATTATCTTCAATGGTATTGATATCACTTCATTAAATAATTCATCCAAGATGATTTTTGAAAAAAAATTGTAGGGATTACTCTTCAGTGAATATCAATGGAATATACCCTCATATGCATCATCACCATGCTTTCCTTGAATTCCATGTTTGTATTATATGAATCATTTAATTCCAAATAAAAAATAATAATATAGGGAGGGATTCATTAAATACCATAACTCATATAGTTTCTTGGTCTCTCCCCTAAAAATATCCATTCGATTTGGAGTGTACAATGCTTCTTGAACAACCTATTTTCAGTTATGTTGAGAGATACAAATCTCAATCAGCATTTCTCTATCCATATTTTCATCCTATTGATTTATGAATTCAAAAAATTCTTTGTGCTTTGGGGTTCTCACTATATCCACATCATGATTTATTTCATATTTTTCAAGTAATTTTTAAAATCAATTGATTTGTATGATTCTCTATTTTTAGGAAATATAACATTGATTTTGTGGTCAATATCATTCTCATCAATTTGATGATAACTTTTCATGAAATCAATCACATGTTATTTCCTATGTATAATAATTATACAAGGAAATATTCTATAATAATCAATTAAAATAATGAAGTAACTCTCTCAATAATTGCTAGCTACATTTGATGTACCACATATGTCTGTGTTGAAACAATAAATCATATTTGATGCCATTTTATTCATTTTCTGATATGAACTTCCAACAATATTTCCTTGAATGAAAGAATCATTTGTGTTTTCTCATTAAAGATTCAGATTGGGAATATAGATTATTATCTATGACTTTGATATCTTATCCATGCTCTTTTGGTTAATTTCACCCAACCTCTAGTGCCACAAGTTGTTTTCTTCTTTAACTATCATGTAATAAATATTTTCTTTATTATCATCTTGCTATAAATTTTCATTTGTTTTTCATCCCTTCATGAAATAATTTCCTATCATTCCTTTGATAATTCCCCAATTTTGATTAAATTTCACTATTATTCCTGAATCATAGAGGTTACTCACAATCAAGATATTATGACACAATCCATCCACATAGAGAACATCATTTTTCCTATGTTCATCGTTTTCCAGTTCTATACTTCCACCACCTTTGATCTATAAAGAAACAGCTTTTCCAAACCACATTATTCCATTAACACTTTTTTATCATTATTCAAAAAATATTCATTTTTCACCATGTGGGATGAGCATATGCTGCCAAAATCTAGGTGTTACTTTTCATTATATATTTGAGAGCTATTTCTGCAAGGTTGGATTTCTTGATTTTTTTTCCCTTCCCTAAGATAATTGATTGTGTAGGGGAAAAAGAAATCATTTATGATATATTTTAAATATGAATGGGTTCATCATACTCATTCTATTCTTCAAGAGAATAATACCTATTTTCTTGAGAAACATCACCAATATGGTGTGTATTCAGTTTTCTCTTTGTTTTGTAGGTAATGTTCTCATATTTCCTCTACCGACAATGAATAGCTTTATGGACATAGTTAGAACAGTGAAAATAATATCCATAGAAACTACTTTTCAATATTATTAAGGATATAGTCTCATTATTCTTTATTGAATTTCAAGTGATTCCCTATTACAATAGCATTTTTCCTCTTAACAATACAACAAGGAACTGCCTAGAAAGCCACAAAATTGAAATTTTATAAGAGGAAATTTCTTCTCACTTCCATTCCTCCTCATTTCCCCTAATTTTGTAAAAAAAATTATAGTTGATTTTATTTAAATAGTTAAGGTTAATTTTCATCTCACTTTTATATTTGATGTGATGCTTTCGTTTTTAATAAATATTTTTCCATTGTGATATTTCCAACTATATGCTTCCATTTACCTTGACTCATCTTGTTTCAAACATTGGTGTTTCATTATCATATCCAATTCTAAATTTCACATGCATGTGGGTATTTTATCATTAAATGCCTCTTATACTTCTTTATAACCACATTTTGCTCTTTATAACAGCTATACAATTGAGAATATTCAAATCAATAACTACCTCATTGTTTCATGTTATTTTTATTCAATTTCCATTATCCTCCATAGAGAAACAACTTTTTCTTGAAGTCCCTCAACTGTCACGGACTTCTCCTCCAGTATAAATGTAAGTTAATTAATAAATTTTTTCTACTCTTCATTCATGATCTTATGTTCCAGAACGTCTTAAATGTTTTCTAGAGTGGTTAAATGTTCTTATCCCCCTTCTTCTAGTAGATAAATTTATACATCATGCTAATTAACATACTCTAATGACACTTCCAAAAAAAGTCTCATCTTGACCTTTAATTTTCTCTGATCGTCAATCCTTTCAAGCACACCCATAATTTCCATCTTGAGATAAAAAATGACAAAAATAGATTATCTTTGTCTTTTGATGGCTCTACCTTTTCAACTATAGCCGTCATGGATTATTGGGTTTCATATTAAAGCTCTAGTTCTTCATCATGGAAAAACTTATTTTCATCTTGTTCTTCTTTATAGATAGATCTCTTTCTATGTAATTTATTTCCTCATTTGATGTCTCACTTTAACAGGAATACTTTTCTGATGCTTATTCATGTTTCTAGCTTCACATTCTTCATCATTGAACTTCTTTGAGGATTGAGAGGTAATGTGATCAACTCTACCACATCAAAAATATGCCTCATGAGGAATTCATTCAAATCTCTATTTTCATCTCTTAATTTTTTTGGAAAATGTAAAATATTTTTTTATTCCACATTATCTTCAACAAAACAATCTTGGGAAACCACACGTTTTTTTAATGGATTTTAATGACATTTACATTATTATTTTATTTTTTTGAATCTTTTTGTTTTTATATAATTTAATAATACACCAAACTTATTAAAATATCATCACGTGAATTTTTAGAAAGATACATTTCCTAAAGGGCTAAAACCATTGGATTGTGAAGTCATGGAAGACTTCATAAGATTTTATTCACAATGAAGATTTCATTAATTTGATAACATTTTCCTAGAATTTATCAAACAGAATTAGTAATTTGATTAAGAATGGTATCTAAATTTTCATCAATGTTTATTTTACGATCATTGAACATAGTATGCCAAAAATATAGTTTTGTCTCCATCAGTTTGTTTTCATATTCCTGAATATTTTTTGGTTTTTCCAACATAGATTGGGATGATGTATAGCTAATAACATTTAGATAGATTAGATAAAATCGAATTGTGGTAATGGAATAATATACATTGGATTTTGTATCAAATGTTTTCCTATCTATTTCAGTCATAGAAAGTCATGTTGCATCAGTTACTTGAATTCCTTATGTAGTGGAAAAAAGAACATCAATTCCAAGGGATCCTCCATGACATCTCATCCTTTACCCCCAAATATGAATGTTTTCTAAATAAAACTGGGGGACAGCCATGAAATTTACTAAATAATCCATGAACAAATAGAATATATATTTAACTCCAACAACTTGTATGCTCGGATACCACTTATTAGACCCCAGAACTCTTTGAGAGTGGAGGGGTGAATAAGGAAGTCAATTTTTTCTTTTAAAGGGATTGATCATATTCCCAAATTGGTTGAAACATTTTAAATATGTCTAATTTAATCATGAAGTACTCAATCATTCAAAAGAAAAGAGACAACACAACACTTTTACTTTATTCCCCACTAAGGTTTAGTCCAGGGACCATCCACTGATAGTGTGTCAGTCATACCTAAATCCACTAATCTTCACTAATTATGAAATAAGGATGTTTAGACATAATTAATCTATTCTAGGAACACATAAATTAAAATATTTTAGGGATATCACAGTGCCTCCCTTAGAACACTTATATTGACTCCCCCTAGCTCACTAATCTGGGTGAAGCCTTACAAAATTTAATAACATGATGGATTCCTTAGTAGATTGGAATATATTCCTTTGAACCTATATATCATGAGACTAAAAATTCACTATATTCATTAATTGGTGAACTTGAATGAATTAATCCAACAAATACGATATTAAAAACCTTCTAGAGACACAACATAAGAACTTGCACACAACAGCTGAACATTGGAGAAACTTTTGGTATTGTCATGCAAGATGAATTTCAGACAACCCTTCTCTTTTTTTCAAACACAACATGCATTTTACAGGGTCTTGATAATCATATGGAAAAATGTTTCGAAAAAATTAAATATGTGAAACTAATACAAACATAAATAATTCACATGGAAGAAGTATCAGATATTCATTGGAAAAATTTACTTCGAATGTAGTGAGTGGCCTCATATTTATAGACTTGTATGACCCTACACGGAAGTTCATTTTGTGCCTTCCCCCATGCTCACAAGCCTGATTTTGATGTCATATTTGGCACATAAGATCCTCTCATTCAATTTTTTATTTTTCATGAAACTCATTCATTTTCTTTATTTTTTGGTGATGATTAAAAAACTCCACTTGCACACAACTAATTTTGACATCATATTTGGAGAATAAGAGTCTTTTGTGCCTACTTATTTGCATTAAAGTATTCCTATCATGCAAGAAATCATTCATAAGAAAAACAAATATTGCGTATGATTCTTTCCTTTTTCATATTTTGAAGATAAGATCTGGAAACTTCACTTGTGTTCAACATTTAGATTCACCTTCAAACATGCATGAAACATCCATTGAAAAAAGTTATCATCCTCTAAATTTTGGGACCAAAAATTTGGAAAACACTAGAAAACAATTCCTCCTTAAACACTAAATCTATCTACATTTTAAAAACACTTTTCATGCAAACTACTTTATCATTCATGTGTTTATTGACAAAAAACATAAAGTAGATTTCATTTTCATTTTCCAGCTATAAAAGGATTTGGTTTCAACACCATGGTTGGTGGTTTTATGAATTAGATACCTTGGTTATGGTTTGATATAGGTGATGTATTCCTAGGATATGGTTCATGGTAGAAAGATATTTACTTGAGGAGATGGATCCTCTTGGGAGGGTAGGAACAAAGGCATCTAAGATTAAATGGTATTTTGAAATTTAAATAACATGATGTTATTTTTTACCATGGTTGTGTATAGATGTAGGGATTAGTTTTATTCCTATACTTGTTAGTTTTGGTAATAGTTTTCAATGGGATGGTGAGAGATGGTTATAGATTGTTAGTATAGAATTCGTAGAGCATGGTTTTGTTGATTTTTTGTCTAGAAATTACACCCTATTGGCAGTGGTAATGCATGGGCCTTGGCATTAGTGAGATTAAATTTTTTAATTGGAAATAAAATCCCCAATACTGGTTTTGAGTTAATGCATGGGACTCTATAATTACGAGGCCTGTCGATTCAGTGTGTGAGCCTATGATGGGTGATTTTCAACTCATGGGAGAATGAGTAGGGATGTGTGACCAGTTAATGTGGAACTGTATACCTAGTTGGAATGCGTTGAAAATAAGATGTAAGGTGGTAAGAAACCAATTAGAGTGGTTCTTTAGGAATCTCACACATTCCTTTTAAAAGGGAGGGTGATTTTTTTATAATCTATTATTGAAGGTTTCTATATGTGTGGGATTATTCAAGATGGTTGCATGTTGTTCTTGTTTTTTTATAGATTTTTAGGGTGTTTGATGCACATGTTCATTTGGAATTTTCTATATTTTAGGGGAACCAATGTAACGTAGTGGTGACTGTCTGGTGGTGAGTTCACTTATTCCTGAATTTTTTATAGGAGAGCAATAAATCCTGGGAAGGGTTTGGTAATAATCATACATAGAGTGTGATCATGAATGATTTATGGATTGTTTTGTTTCATTTAGGTGTCAAAAATCAATGAAATCATTGACATTCCAATAACCATTTTTAAACAAGGTTTTGATGAGAATCGATGGAACTTACAATGTAGTAAGAGGTGTAATTAGTGTGCATACAAATTGAAGTAACATGGTTGATCCAAGCATGGTCTTGGACTATCGTTTCCAGGGAAGTGATGAGTGTGTCTTGGAAATAAAAACACACACATTATATTGGAACTCTTCTAGGTTGATTCTTGAGGATATGTTTAAGTGAAACCATATGGTGGGGAGAACAATATTGGTCATTGGAAGGTGTTACCCGCATCATAGGTGCATTTTGGTGAATTTCAATTATTAGATATCGGGTAAGATCTATTGAGTGGTGATAAATTTTTCTATATGGTTCTTAGTTATGATTGGGTGGGTCACAATTGTTCATTTAATTCAATAATGTAAGGATAATTGTACTTAAAGATCTATAATTTTGGTCCAATGCGGAGAAAATGAGTATAATCATATGATGGGAATCATTAAATAATCTATGGGTATATAACCCTCATGTTGGAAGGGATATAGATGCAGTGAAATCCATTGGTAGATGGTAAATATGGTACTAGGATATTGGTGTTCTGGTAGAACCTATTTTATTTTTATTCTTGGTTAATACTATATTTGGTATTATAATGTAGTGTTAGATAGAGACTATGTTTTTTCAGTGGACACATGAAAAAATTTGTAGGGATTCAAGATTCATTTTGATTAGTTTTGTGTCAATGTTTATAGAGAGAGTGAAATGGAGGATTTGGTTGTTTGAGAAACCAACCATGAAATTACAAAGTGTTGGATTTTCACTTTGTTGTGGTAATTGTAAAATTTCTTTATTCCTCTAAGGGTTAATGAATCATGATTGAGTGATGTGATGGAGTATTATTGGGTGAGGATGGTTGCTTTTAGGGAATAACAACTTATGGAGTATTGGAACTTTTTTTATATATGATTTCATACGGTCAGTTGGGAACCACAATAGGTATAATGTTTTGAATGGGGTTTTATGTTTTGAGGATCAGACCATGTATTTTAATAAAAAAACTACTGCATCCATATTTTTTTCTCAGATGGTGGAAAGACATCTAATTCAGTTTGGAATGGGTAATGATGATAGGTATCATATTCCAATAGATGGACATGAATTTAGGTGATGTTCCTGAGTGCTACTCAGGGATGAAAACTATTTTGGATGGATTTTCTAATGACACACATTATTAGGTGTTGTAAATTTAGTGGGAATTTGAATTTTTTGTCTCAAAGAATGTTTTTTTAGAATTGGGACTCTGATTGGGATTCCAAGAGTTAAACCATATTTAAGAGGTGTTATTGGATTTGTCTAGGGGACCAGGATATGTCTTGAGTAATTAATAGAGAATCAATGTAGTGTTATGGTTTCCTATAGTATAAATCTACTATAAGAGATAGATCACTCCCAAACCAGGGGTGTTGTGGTGTGGAAGTGTTGTGTACAATTAAATTTTTAATAGTGGGATGTTTTTTCTGCATGAAGAAATGGGACCATGACGTAAACCCTTTTCATAATAATAAATTCTGAGAGTTTGGAATAAAACATGTTGTAACCTAGGGTTTTCACCAGAAAGGCTGATGATGATTGATAAATCATTTTATAGAAGGAGTGGTTGTTCAATAATGGTTTATTGGGGGATAAGGAGGACATAAAAATTGGTGGGTTGTGTTCTATGTGTGTCTCAAAAGATAAGTGTCATGTCATATCCCAAGGGATGTTCCATCGTGGGTTCTCTATATATAGGGGAATCAATATCTATTAGGGGAATTCTAGCCTCCTAGATCCATGGGCCACTGCATAATAAATATTCAGTGTAGGAATTTCACTATGACCTAGTGGGTCACACTATAGCTAATCCATATATGAGAGTAGATTCTCCATTACCCCCTTTGGTTATGTTGAAATTAGAATTTTTTCTAGTTTCTGAGAATTATGGTAGATCAACCTTTTCTAGGTCATCCCCTCTCATGATTACGAAGGGAAACGAGTCTCAAGACGGGTTATTTGACTAGATCCTCCCCTTTTTCTTCCTAAATTGAATTCCCCTTTATGTGGGTTTATTTTTTTAGTATTCCTACGGAATCCTGCCTTTTTATTCCATTAAATTTTCATTACATGGAACAAAATGCAGGATCTTTTAAAATTTTATTTCTTTGAAATTATGAAAATAAAAAAACATAAAAAATCTTATATTCCTTGTGAAATGGTTCTTCATGGGTTCAAACTAAGTTACATTTACTACATCACATGTCCTAGGGACATATATAAAAGGAAATGGGTGATCATGAGCCCGGTAATGGAATTAGAAAGGGATACATTTAGCAACTAATCAGGAGGAATATCAATATGAACATGATTTATAACAATATAAAATGGTAAATATAAAATGAAGAATAAAATAATAAAATACATGAATCATAACATGTAAATATGTCCACAAAATTTAAATGATAAATTATTATTCATATCACCAAGGTTTTATAAATGAAAAATACCAATGTTAATAACCAAGGTTTCATAAAACATGTCATCTCTATAGATTAAATTATTTACCCAATTCTTTGGATTGCTATCAGGTTAAACCCTTTGTATGAATTAATTAATGTAAGCCACATATATCATAATAAATCATTCCATTAATAACTTATGGTAAATAAAGAGCAATTTTCTTATCCAAATCATGGTGTACAAAAGTAATTAAATAAATAATCATTACATCATTCTTAACCCACAATAAGGGAATGTGTTTTTCATATATTTAAATACTGGAATGAATAAATATTTTTTATATCTATTAGAATAACTATTGATAATGAAGTGGTATGAGTATTCACAAAAGAAAAAATAAATTTCTCTAGTAAAATATTGAAGTTTGATAAATAAATTCAACAACAAGAAATGTATAAAACATGGAGTTAGAGATGGGTAAAATTATATATAATGAAGGTATCCATTTTAGAAAATAATTTGGAAGCAATTTAATGATCAAAATGGAATGAAAATATATTAACATAACATTTAGAGGCAATTTACAAAAAAAATATTAAATTGAAGATAAGGCAAGGGAAATTCCATTACCTAGAAGAGTTACTCTAAAATCATTGGGATTGGAACCTTGTGGCATTGATTAAACCTTAAGGGGGGTATTGGTGATCAAACCTGATCAGAAATTCATAGAGGTTTAATTTTTATTGATGGTGAATGGTGGAATAAGAGGGTATTTTTAGAAAAAGAGGATGAATTGCTTACTAATTTTCAAATACAGGACTTCAAAACTTCGGTTGTATGGAATGAATAACCATTGGCTTACACATGATTTTTTTATGGTTTTGTAAATTTGAATCAAAATTTTTGATATTTTAATTCATTAGAACTAAACAACATTTTTAATACATCTTTACTACTGGAAATGTTAATTTTTCATAAAGTAAAGTTTTTAAAAACAAAATTTACATTTTCGACCTTGAGAAGTCACATATTGGTTGGGAAATTGATTAAAATATATTAAAATAAACAATAATAATAAAATATAATATAATTTTGTCATGGTTTTTTCAATTATTTATTATATAATTATGAAAAATTGATAATTCATAAAACATATCAAAAACCCAAATCTGAATTTTTACAATTCGGTGAAAAATAAGGTATTTTAGAATAATATAAAAAATTAACCCTAACCTAAATTTAAAAAACTAATTTAAAATAAAATATATATTTTACAAATATATTTTTCTAATCAAGAAAATTTTAATTTTTTATTTGAAACCATTTATTTATTGAAAATAAAAACAATTCCATAATCAAATTTATGACACTCATAAATTTTTTTAAGAAATAATAAAATTATTTTATAATTTATATTTAAAAAAAATTCAAATAATATTTTAAATTTTATTCAGAATACCATAGTGTATTAAAAACTAAATATATTTTCTAAAAAATAATTAGGTTTTATTTGTTCCCAAAATTAAATTTATCAAATTCATATTAAATAAATTTATATTTTATTAAGAAAAAATATTCTAGAAATTGAATTTAATGGAACAAAAGTTTTAATAATAAAAATTAAATTACACTTACAGAAACTAATTCCTAGACATGTAACCCTTTATTACACCAATGTTCAACCTATAGGTAAGGTTTGTGGTGGTGGTAGTTCAATGGGGTGGCTCCATTAACATTGATCGAGAGGTAATCTCTACAAACATGAATTTCTCATGTAGGTTTTTTGCTTCAATATTCACTAGTTGAATATCATCTTAGGATTGGTCAATGATGATCCCTAGTGACAGTACCTCCCTCCCATGTTTTGATAAATCAGCTTCAAATGGAATGACTATAGTAGTGGAGGCCACAGTTTCTTCTTTCTGCATTAAATATCATTTGTCATTACTACTTATAAACACTAATTATGATAGTAAAATTGTTACCTATGGTTATAGTCTCCAACAGTACAATAGAAAAGTTGTCATATTGTCCAATGGTTGTATTTTACCAATGTCTATATTACTGATCAAATGGTCACATTTATCCCTTTAAATTTCACTTCATTATGTTACTCAAAATTCACCACAATTCCTCTAAATTTTATATTTTCTTTTTCCAAAATTATGATTGGTTTACTAATGTTTTTTTAAAATTTATATAGTTTTATCCATGGGGAAAATGATTATATAAAATTAGGGTTATCAATGATTTTCCATTTTACATTTTTAATTTTATATTTTTTTGTCCAATTTTAATGTTTGTTATTTTAATTGACTTTGTAGATGACTAATGTAATGATATTTATTAAAGAGATTTGTTTTTTTGTCCAAATATATTTTTTAAATTTATATTATTATAAAACATAACACACATTTTCTCCAAAAAAATATCGTTTATTAATTATGGGTGGTTACATTCTTTCCCCCTTTATCAATGTCATCTCGAAATTTTATCTCATATTATAAGTTGAAAATAGGTTACGGTGCATTTGTATCAATTTTTCACCTAGTTATTATGAAGTCCTGATCCGGGAACCACATACCAATTCCCCATGTCGGTAGATTATGTGACCCCCCCCCCCCGTATGCCAAAGGGTTACGACTAGAAGTGGGGGTCTAATATATTTATTATGTAGATACTATACCCTCTTTATCAAAGTAGAAAAATAACAGAAGTAAATAAAAAATATCCAAAAAATAATTGACAGTAACCAAAAAATACCATAACCATAAATTCCAACATCATATGATGATTTCAAAATAGGAAAACAATATCCCAAACCAAAGCAGTATATATGTCATGTCATATATGTGTCAAGTTTCAAATGAAACCCCAAAAAAAAGACATGATAAAATATACCATGGGGGTACCAACACCATGTTTAGTTCGCTCATTTATGATCCACACCAATTCATCCATCTAACATATGGATCTCTCACTTATCATGTCCTACAACATGAAGTCTATTCAGGTATTGATCATGCATCCAGTGTAGGGTGTGAGTACAACCCAGTAGACCACCAACATTGGAGTCTAAAACAATATCCATTCTATAATAGATTATGAAATTTTATAAATAATAATTAGAAAAATATAATTTAAATGGGTTTCACATTAAATTATTCATTAATTAACCACATAAAACCACATGTTCATAATGAAACTAAGATCAGCAATACGTTATTTGGCACATTCCAGAGTTTGAAAAATCTTAAAGGGAAGTCACATTTCATTCTATCATGGGTTTCCATTTATCCTTAAATTCAAAATTAAATTCATATAATGGGTTCCTAGAGTAGCAGTCTAGCACCCTATGGGTAGTTGGAGTAGCAGTCCTTATCCCACAACTCAATGATCACTTGAAATACATATATATATATATATATATATATATATATATATATATATATATTGGGTACCTAGAGTGGCTTTCTGGAATACCATAGACATTTGGAGCATAAATAAATGTCCCACAACTCAGTCATAAGGATCTCATTTCATGGTTCTACATTTTCAATCCAATTATCAACCCATTTCCATAATTCAATAATCATCCAATTTCATAAATTCAAATATAAACCAAATTCATAATTATTATCATAATTCAATCATATTTCCACACCCATTGGATCACCCCCAATTTCATAATATCATTAACCAATCAAATACATAATCAAATTATACAATAATTTCATTATCATATGTTGGATCAATTCTATAATCACATCAGAAATAAAATTAATTAATACAATTTAGAATTAATTTTCCCATTGTGTAAAATGCAATTGAACAAATAAATATTGGTATTTATAATCGAAACTATGGGATTTGACAATCATACCACCTACCTAAAGGTTTTTTATGGACGTTATCCAATTTTATATCCAAAACATGAAGAAAAAAATCAAAAATCACAATGGCGTGGAAGATGAATGACCAAAAAATAGGATCAATATCTAAATGATTAAGATCCATAAAAATCTAGATATAAATCTATGTTCAATGGAAGAAATCATCCTTCCTAGGGATGATTGAATGATGGGACATATAAAGTAAACCTACCGACAAGGGATTACCACCCATAAGATACACATATCCTTCAATTGGAACGTTGATTTTCAAAGATATGGGTTTTAAGAGCCTTGGAATAATTTCAATAGCCTCCAAAATGTAATGAAAAATGTTTTGGTTGAGTGAGGTTGAATAGGTTTTAAAACATGGGGGTTTGGGAATTTTTAAAAAAACTGGGGGAATTAAATGATTTTTTATGGTTTCTAGGGTATTGGCAGACAATTCACTACACCGTGTGCCTTAAATGTACGCCTCTACTTAGTGGGGGAGTAGTCTCTCGTAAGTGGTTCATGGATTGACAAAACATGATCCAACCTTGAAAATACCCACTATTTTGGGGTGAATGGTTTAAATAGGGTAGCCACACTATTTGGAAGAACCTTGTTCCAACCATGCACTACCTCCCATGCCTACAAAATGTGGCTCAACATTTTCTATGGAAAACCACACAGGTTTCCCTTACCATGAGCCTACCATGTAGTACCCCTTGCGCATTCAAATTAAATTATTTTCCCCTAAAATGGAACTGATCAAAAACCTAACCATGGTCTAATGAAAGAAGGTAAAATAGTTCCTGAATACAAGCATGAGCCATCTCCAAAGAGGTTAGGATCTTACAATATCCCCAACTAATTAGAGCTCATCCTCAAGATATAATCCCATGAATCTATATGATTATGAGGTAAAACTGTTGGTCCAATTGAGCTCACATATATTCTTCCCTCTCCAATGTTTCCTCCAAAACATGAATATGTTTCCACAATACACAAACTATTAGCTCGGTCTTTCCCCGAAATATTTTACCATGGTGATCCATTACATGAAACCAATTCTTCTCAAATGATACATTATACTCTTGCTGAAAATTATCAAGATAGGTCACATTAGAAGGATTAGGGTGATACTCCTGAATCTATAACACATGGAAAAAATCATGCATAAAACTAAGCATTTGTGGAAGATCCAATCAATACACCAACATCCTAATTCTCCCACAAAATCTCAAGAACTCTAAATAGATCGAGTGAGAACTTTCCATGCCTCTAAATCCAATAGTGATCTAATCTAGGAGACACATGAAGAAATAAATAATCACCCACTCTAAACTCAATGGGTAGATGATGTCAACCAGCATACAAATTCTTCCTAATATGAGCCATAGCCATGGGTTTCCAAATCAAATAGACTTTCTTCAATGTCTCCTACTTGTGGCTTAGTGTCATTAGGTTAGACTAATATTCCTCCATCCAATATAGAGGTTATTTTCATGGCCTACTATAACGTTTCGCATATGGTGCCACCTGAATATTCTCCTAAACTGTTTTATAGGTGAAATCAATGGGCTCTAATTGATTCTCCCAAGACCCAGTGTAATCGAGAATGCATGCCTAGTGCATATCTTCTAGAACCGGAGTAGTATGTTCTGATACACTTCAATATGAAGGTGGAAATCCATGCATATAAATACCTAGGTACCCAAAAAATTCTGAAATCTATTCCATAAGATTAAAGTAAATCATGTGGTATGGTATCAAATTATGCCCTATGGAACCTCGTCAAGATAAAACATCTCTCAACCTTACATAACCCAACTGATCTGCTATGAGAGTCTCCTGGATAGGTAATAAATGTTCTACATTATTCTATCATTCCACAATTAACAATGGTGTGTCATTATTGTTCAGGCTCCTCATAATACCCACCACAAATATTATAGTAACACCATCCCACTTCCATTATGAAATTAGAAAAGAAAATAAAAACCCACCATGTTACTGATACTCAGCATTCACCATTTGGAAGGTGATTTATTATGGACTTAAATGATACTAATATGATGGTCATCTAATCATGTCCCACCTGAACCACCATATGCATATCATCCAGTGAAGTCATCATCTTCCACTCAGAACTGGACTCTAGAATTAGCTAAGTATGTGTTTTCTTAATAAAAGGGTTAGCCAATCAGTTTCCCTTTCTAGAAATATATGCTAGCTCTATATCTAAAGATTTAATATACTCAACCCACAACTAGTTCCATAGATTCAAATATTATTGTTAAAAGATGTATTTTAAACTCATGTAATCAGTATACATAGTAAAATTTTCACCCAATAGATAATGGCACCAACATTTTAAGGCATAAACAACTTAAGCTAACTCAAGATCATTTATTGTGTAGATGTTTTCATGTGGCCTCAGTTATGGTGAACCATACATGATAAATAGACCCCCAACCCTACATCAACAATTCTCTATGTCTATTCCCAGATTCATTATAGAACACGATATACTCCTCACTCGGCATAGTTAGGATCAAAATTGGTGTAGTAGTCAAATGCTTCATCAGCTCTTGGAAATCATTCTCACATGCCCCAAACCATTAATACTTAATTCCATTATAGGATAAGACATAATGTAGTACCTAAAAATGGGAAAATTCAATACCCACTGACCCATGGAATCTACAGATATCAAAAACATTTTTTGGCTACTCCAAAGATACCCATGCGTGCACCTTCTCTAGGTCAACGAATAGACTTTCCTCAAAGATGATGTGACCCAATAAATTTACCCTATATAACTAGAATTTAAACATAAATATATTTTTGTATAGTCAATTATCTATCATTTTACTCATAATGATTTGAAATTTTTGGGCATGATCTTCATGGTTCATATATTACACCAAGCTATCATTAAAAAAACAACCACAAACTAATCTAGGTACGCATGGAAGATTCAGTTCATCAAGTCCATATAGATAGTTCGTGTGTTCATCATCACGAATGGCATCATGACAAACTCATATTGGTCATACCTACTTATAAATTTTTTTATTGAATGTAAATAGGTATACCTTTCAAATAATGATACCCTGATATCAATTCAATCTCAGATAAATAGCAAGCTCCTCTCGATTGGTTAAAGAAATTATCAATACGGCGAAGAGTATACTGGTTCCTCACTATAATCCGGTTCAACATCTTGTAATAAAAACATAAATGTAATTTCTCATCACCCCCTTAATAAACAAAGCTCTAAAACCCTATGGTGACATACTAATAAGGATAAATCCCTTTTTCCTTAAATCTTCTAGTTGAGTCGTATGATCCTAGAGCTCTGTTGGTTGTAGGTTTGAATAGAAACTAGTTTGGATATAGTCAGGAGATCAATAGTAAACTCAAAATTCCTCTTATGTAAAGTAACTATGGATTCCATAGGAAACATTTTCTGAAACGAGTCTACAATTAGTGGAAGGACAACATGTTTCACATCCCCATCATCCTACAAAAGTCTGGAAACCTGGGTGATGAGATCCCCTAGTTGTTGATGTACTTTCGCTTCATGGCCTACAAAGATATACCACTATCCAAAATGAAAATAACCATTACCATCATGATATTTAATGTTAAATATTCTACAGTAACAATAAATGTGGGATCATCATGCTACAAAATTATCCACACCCAAAAGTATGTCAAAACCTAACCTATCATGTATGCAAAGATCCCAACAAAAATGATACACACCAACTTCGACAGAAAAAACCCTTACATAAATAGATGTCCCTTTACCGGAACCCCAATAGTGTGTCAATCATCATAACCCCACTCACAAAACCCACCATCAAACACAATCCTTTCAAAATTTATGCATATATAAAATAATGAGAGGTTTCTATCTTAAATAAGTCACTAGAATGTAAATAATAAATAAGAATAGTACCAATGAATGTCGATGGTCGAACTTCAATATCCACCAA
Source organism: Viscum album (assembly GCA_963277665.1). Classification (NCBI taxonomy): domain Eukaryota; kingdom Viridiplantae; phylum Streptophyta; class Magnoliopsida; order Santalales; family Viscaceae; genus Viscum; species Viscum album. The sequence continues at coordinate 1,250,303,184 of OY728151.1, read as the reverse complement.
TATTAGATGAACTATATGTAATTATCATACCCTTCTTCTCTATGTTGCATTCCGAGTCCTCTACGTCGCACCACTATTCAAATAAGGTTTCTCTTTCCTTGATGTTCCATGTCCTCTACCTCAAAATCCATGGCTAAAAGAACCCCATCTGCTCATATGATATCGAGTGAATGACCCCCTTGCAGTACTCCAACTCAACCTGGTTCCTCCATCACAACCCATTAGTTAAGGGTTTTGGAAATACATATTCAAGTGACCAATCCTACCTAAAGATCAGAATTCCACATGTTTCTTAGGACACTGTCTATGAATGTGGCCAGACCTGCCACACTGATGTAAGTATATTCAATTACTGATATGAGTAATTGATCCTTATCCTTGGACACTCTATTTACTATATACCAAGTTTACTTTTTTATAGATATGCTTCCTACTCTCTTAATGCATACCTCCTGGTCATCCAATAGACACCACTTTTATTTCACAGGAAGAATCCTTATGTTTCCCCACAGAAATAAGTGTCTGATTCACCACCTAATAGAAATTCTTTATAAAAAAGATTCTAAACTATGATTTATTATCACATTTAATCCCATCATGAAAGTCCTTATTCATTTTTTCCTCATTATCATCCAACACTAGAACAATGTGCTAAAAATAGTTGAAGTGAACTGAATGGTGCATCATGGACATACTCCCATGGGTTAACTAAATAAACCAATCTAACCCTTGTATACTGTGAATCTCAGGGTATAAATAATCCAGGAACTTCTCTAGAAATTATTTCAAATTCAAATTATACACAAGATCATCATGAATCTAAATATCTAAATATCTTTTCAATATATTGTGTAACATATAAGAAACTAACTTAAGTCTCCTCTTATTAGAAGTTTATAAATGTTCAAGGATATTCTAGATGGACTCAAAACAAAAATTATCTACCTAAGGTCCACCCTCTTCAATAAATGATGGAGGAAGATTCAAATAAAACCCCAATTTCAAGTCATCTATATTTTCAAAAACTCATACTAGGAATACTTCCATCAACTTTATAAAGTGACAAACTTTCTCATGGAATTACCCTCCATCTACTTTAACATGTACTATTAGAGCCTCAGCTTCCGCTCCTAGAAGATTATTTATAGCTATATACTTCCATACTCTAATCAACAAGTATTATCATGGAAGAATATATCTAAAATTCCAAACATACTTCATAGGACACATAACACTTCATTATCACATTTACATGATACTTACTTACATAAACCTATAACAAGTCATCTCTTGTACCCCACCACGTGGTAAAAAATGATGAACTATCACTACCCTCAACCATATATCGTTTGGGTCATTGATAACATAAGATAAACACTTATTTATTTATAATTTTCTTATAATACACCAATTTATCCATTTCAATTTACCAAATTTATAATAATTTACCATTTTCAATTTCATATTAGGCACATTTTCATCATAAATTACTCTAAAAATGAAAAGAATTCCAGTTTAACAACTCACCCATAACCTTGTTCTATGTGAATGCCTAAAATAATGAATGTTAAAATAAATATTGAGTGCCTAGAATGATTCATGATTACAAAACTCTCATTCTAAACTATTCCATGAATAAAACTTCACAAAAATAAAATCACACGACATGTGCATCACTCGAGGTGAAATATCATTCAATTGTAAGAACAAACATCAAGAACATCAATCCAATCCTATGTAATTGGGTTTACCCCCATAAATGTGATAGATACTAACATGCATGAGATCATGACCAAGGCCTGAGTCATCCTAGTTTCATGTATACCATTCGACATATGAAATGAAAATAAAACATCCTTTCATACAACTTTGTAATGTATAAACCTGGGTGCCACATACCAGTGCCCCGATAAGGTAGGTTATATGACCACAAGCACCCCCTACCCCCTTAGGATAGTGTCTAAAAACTAGTATTCATGGTATAATATATATATCTTGGGGATAATATACTCCCTTCATTGTAACAGCACAATAATGGATATAAATAACCAATAAAAAACAATAATATACAACAACCAGAATAATACCACAACCATAAATACCAATATCATATGATGACCCAATAAAAAAAAATATCCAAAACCAAAATAGTTGATATTTAATTCTTTATATGTGTCTTGAATTAAATGGAAACCCAAAATAATGACATATAGACAACCCCCAAATAGGTCTGAACACCGTGTTCGGTTCCGTCATGCACATTTCATCCTAACTCATCCATCTAACGTATGGTGTGATTATAAATTATTTGGACACCACCAATAGCATCTAAAAGAATATCCAGTCTATAACTAATTAGGAATTTGTATAAATAATAATGTTCAAAAGATAAACTAAACTATTTTAACATTAAATTACTCTTTAATTAATTACATGAAACCAGGGGATCATGATGACACTCAAACCATCAACATCTACTTTGTCCTATGTTGGTGACTAAACCATCAAAAAAGGGATATCACATTTCATTACATAATAGATTCCAATGGATCATTAAATTACAATTTATATTCATACAATAGGGTCCTAGAGTAGTATTTTGGATCCCCATGGGTATTTGGAGCAGTAGTCCATGTTCCATAACTCAGTGATAACATGAAATTATATATATATATATATATATATATATATTGGGGGAATTGAAGGGGAATTCTGGGACCCCATGGGTATTTTGAGAAAGAATCTATGTCCAAAAACTCAGTCATAATTATCAGATTTCATGGTTCCACATTCATAGCCTTATTATCATCCCACTTCCATAATTAAATAATCAACTAATATTATAAAATAAAATATCAAAAAATATTATCATAATCAAGGTTTCCATCATATCGATATACACCTTGAATCCCCACCAATTTCATAAACTTATTAATCAATCAATTACATATTCTCATTATTCACCAATCTCAATATCACATGTTGGACAAATTGCATAATCACATCAGAAATCAAATTCATTATATCAATTTAGAATGTAATGGACCAAAGTGGAAATTGAAATTACACAATTACATACACACCATTATAAGATAGAAAATGTTATTTGACAATTAGACCACCTATCTCAAGGTCTTTTATGGTTTTTTCCAAACTAAAATCCTCAAATTGAAGTGGAACAATCAAATCACAATAGTGTGGAAGATCTAGGACCAACACCTAAGATCATGATCTAAATGATTAATATCAATAAAAACCTATATATAAATCCATAAAAAAAGTAAATCATCCTTAAAAATGATGAGATAACGATGGGAGAGATAAAGGAAGCCAAATGATATGGAATTACATATTGGAAGATGATCTAATCATTCAATCGGATTTTTGATTTTCCAAGAAAACCACTCAAGGAGCCCTGGAATCCTCCCAGGAGCCTCCTAAATCAATAAAAAATGTAATAGGATGAGTGGGGTTGAATGGGGGTTAAAACCATGGGGTTATAGATTTTAAAAAAAAAATATTATGTGAATTGAATCCCAAGTGCAGGGTTTTTTGTGTTTGGGTGAATTGTTTTTCAAACCGTGTGCCTTAACCGTACACCTATACTTAGGGGGTACTTGGTTTCTTATGAGTGGGGAATATTTTTAAAATGTATGAACCAACCATTAAAACCACCACTATTTATGGATTAATTTTTTGGAAAGGTTGGTTGCACGGTCTGGAAATACCCTGCGCCAACTGTGCACTACCTCCTCTTCCTCCAAAAAGAGGTGTACAGTTTCCTGGGAAAACTGTATGAATTTCTCTAACCATTGGAAAAACAGTCACAGTACCTTTTATTTCAAATTACTCAAAGATAATACAAAAAAACCCCCAATAATAAACCAACCATGTTATGAAAAAAATAAGGTAAAATAGTACTTAAAAACAAGCATGAGGCGCTCCAAAAAGGTCAAGATCTTACAGTTCCCATGTCGCCTCTTCATACTTGTGGTTCACCAACAACACTTTAAAAAAGCTGAGTTGTCTTGTTGCATATAACATTGTCTCTATGGTCCAAGATCTCCACTAGTTACTCGTAATAAGATAGGTCTTGATCTAATTGTACCACATCTAGATTCAAAACATGTGATGGATCATGTATATAGTTCCATAAGAGAGATTCATGGAATACACCATGAACTTGAGCCATATTTGGTGGGACTTCTAACGGATATTTCCATACTCCTATGATATTAAGGATTTATACGGGGAAAATGTACCTAGTACTAAGCTTACATTTAATTCCAAATCACATAAATCTATTCTATGGTTATACCTGAAGGAAAACGGTGTCTCTAACATCAAACTACAAGTCCCTTTAAAGGATTTCAGGATAGCTCTTCTATCAACTCTAGTAATATTTTATATGTTGTTGGATGGAATGAAACATTTATTTCATCCCTTTGAAAATATTGTTCCCAAGTTGATTTCTCTATTCATCTTCATCCCAATAAGTAGGATGACTACATCGCTTCCCATTTAGATCTTCATAGGGTTCCATTTCAATACTCGAGTGAAATTTGTTGTTCTATTGAAGCTCAGTTAATAGTAAGTGTTGATCCCATCAACCATTTAATTCCATTAAGTATCTTCTCATAATTTCAAAAAGTTTCTCAATATTCCTTTCAGATTATCCATTAGTTTTGGGGTGGTAGGGTGCACAAAATTTCATTTCAGTATTCCATGCACGTTGAAGACTTCCAAGAATTTTGATGTGAGCCTTGAAACATGATTATAAACAATTTAATGTGGTTCCCCATCCATAATAACAACTTTATTTATGTATATTATGTCATATTACTCAAAATATAAGTTTTCATAAATATAAATGAATGGGAAGTCTTGGTGAGTTGATCCACTATAACCCATATAACATTGTTTCCTTTGGATGTTCTTGGGAGACCACTAAAAAGATCATGGTGATATTGTACCACGTCCATTATGATATGGGTAAGTGTTTCAATACCCATTTAAGAAGATGTCACTCTCGCTTACCTAATTAATACAACAAGAACCTTGAAGTGTAATTAGTAGTATCCCTTTTCATCTTATCTAACCAATAATGATAAAATATGTCCCTATATGATTTTTTTTCTATTGGGATATATAGAGAATATAGATATATGAGCTTCATTAATTAGCTTACTGTTATTCTCTAGGATAGATGGGCCACATATCCTTGTTTGAAATTTCATCACATCTTCTTGATCAATATTGGACCCATGAAACGTCCCCTTCTTAACACCCTAATTAATTTTTTATCAAATGATTTTCTCTTTGAGATCTCTTGATATTCTTATGTAATTATGGTTGAGGAATAATTTTTTATAAAATTGATGATGTCCATCCCCTTCTGATTCCCATGTATAACTGTACTAGATTATTGACCAATGTACCTCCTTGAATCCTCATCACTTCAATCACAACATGTTCTTTCCTATGTAATTCATTAATGACTTTTCATTATCACCCAGATTGATAATTTCTTGAATGGTAATAGTATTTACAAAGATCTGTCCATCTCCTTGGTCTCATGTCCAACTAATTTTTAATCAATATATACTTCAAATTCTGTTGTTCTATGTATATATAAATTTTCTCTCCATATAGAAAGTGTATCCATATATACCATGAAAAAAATACTACAGCTAACTCCAGGTCTCATGTGGGATAATGTTTCTCATGATGCATTAACTATTAATGTGCATAAACGATCACCATCTAATTTTTCATGAGGATTCCACAAACACAATTCAAAGATACATTTCTGTATATAAGAAATACTTATCTTATATAGGGTAGAGTTAGTATATGTGATTTAACAAATCTCATCTTCGGTTCTTAGAAACATTCTTTACACTCATTTGTTTAGATAAACATAGCGCCTTTTTGAGTTAAATAGGATAATGGATTAGAAATTCCTAAAAAAATCACAAACATAATATTATATCATACATAACAAAGGAAACTATGAATCTCAATTGGAAATGTAGGATCAGACTACTCCTCTACAAAATTTCCATTGGCATGGCCAAATAATATTCCATCATTGGTTATAATTTTCCCCAAGAATACTTGTTATTGTTACCGTAATTCACATTTTATGAAATTTTCTAATTGTTTATGCTTCCTAGGAATATTAAATATAATCCTCAGATGATCCTCACATAGATCATTAATTTTGGAATATATTATAATTTCATCAATAAAAACTACCAAAAATTTATCAACGCAGTCCTTAAAGACTCTATTAATAAAATTCATAAATATGCGAGGATCCCATGTCATGATAAAGGGAGTCACAATGAAGTATTAATGACCATATATTGTTTGGAAGGAAACATTTGGAATATATTATTTATTCACCCCCAATTGATGATACCCAAATTGAATGTCATGCTTTGAGAAGAATTGAGACCCACTAATTTTTTAAAATAAGTCATAAATTCTTGGGAGCGGGTACTTCTTCTTCAATGTAATCCCATTAAGTTTACTATAATCAATTCATAGATGCATTGATCCATATTTATTCTTTAAAAAGTGAATATGTGACTCCCAAGGAGATACACTTGGTTAGATAAATCCCTTCTCCAAATGATATTGAACTTATTTATTAATTATTCTAATTCCAAATTTTACATTCCATACAGGGACTTCAAATATCATCCATAGAAATCTAGGTTTATGGAAAATGAAAAACCACTGCCTTACCTATGTTTTTTTTATCATGGTTTCCGAATTTTTTGTTGCATTTTATGTTCTTTTAATCAATTAGAATTCAAAACAAATTTTTAATACTTATTTTGTCATGGAAATGTAAACTTTCCACCCTATAATGTTTTTAAAAAATATTTTCCATTTCAAACATTGTAATGTAATTTATTGGTTTTGAAATTGATTAAAATATATTAAAATAATTAATATTAATAAAATAACATATTTTGCGTTTTTTATTGGGTTTAGTAATTTATTAAATCATTAGGAAATAAATATCAAGCCATAAAACATACTGAAAAAAATGTATTTTTTCTTTTTACTGGAAAATAAATTATTTTAGAAACATATAAAAAATATAACCCAATGTAATTTTTTGTGATTATTTATGTTAAAATATTTATATTATTAGGTAAAATTCCTTAATATGATAATTTTATCATTTAAATATAAAACATATATTTATTGAAAAATAATATTTTTTAAGGAACAATCAAATTTATGACACTTATAAAAACATCCTAGGATATTATAAAACTATTTTATAATTTATATTTAAATAAGATTGTTTTCAAAGACTATTTAAAATATTATTTAGAGTACCATAATTTATTATAAATTTATATATCGTTTTTAAAAATGCAATTATGTTTTATTATTATCAAAACAATAATTTATCAAATTGGTCTCAATTAATCATATATTTTATTAAGAGAATCTATCCTATGAATGGAATTGATTGAAAACCCATTTTATTAATAAAAATTAAGTAACCCTTTAATAATGTTAGACCTAGAAATGTAACCCCTTATTACACATTTTTACTCTCTGAGGATAAGGTGTGTGATGATGGCTGATTCATGGTGTGGCTATAATAACTTTGATTGAGTGGTAATATCCACTAACATGAGCTTCTATTATAGGTGATATCATTAAATCTTAAGCTATTGAATCCCTTCTTGGTCTTGTTCAAGGGTGAACCCTAGTGATGCTACCACCAAACCATGTTTAGAAAAATGGGCTACAAACCACAAGTATCAAATTGGCGAGGTCATCATTTTTCCTTTTTATATTAATTATCGTTTATTAGTAGTACTTATAAACACTAATTCCAATTGTAAAATTATTACCAATGGGTATATTTCCCAATAGTGAAATAGAAAAATGGTTTTATTGAACAATAATCATATTACTATTCCAATTGTCACATTTCTCCCAATAAGTATCTCTTCGTTATTTTACACAAAAATATCAAAAATTATTCATATGGATATATTATAAAATTCTATGATTTTGATTGGTTTAAAATTATTTTATTTCAATTATATAGTTTTTTTCTTTGGTGAAATGATTCTATCATATTTTGTTGATCCATATTTTCCCATTTTATCATTTGTATTTTATATTTTTTCTCCCATTGTAATGTATTTCATTTAAATTGGTTTTTATACCTGAAAAATGTAACGACATGTATTAATGATATAAGGTTTTATTGGTTCCTTTATATTTTGTATATGTAAAATATTACATAATATAACACACATTTTCTTAGGAAATAAATATCATGTAAAAAACTAAGGTTATTAAAATTTCCAAAGTTTTTTAGAGTTATTTTGTAATGCCCCGACCCTAGTTACCTAGAGTTGGTGCATAATTACATAACATTGGCATGATCACGAGAAAGATCATGTCTCGAAAGACCGATTAGTTTAGTAGCCTTAAAATAACTAGATACATTAATAAAGTTTACATTACATCATAAAATGAAAACTAAAACAATATAGTCTCCATAGTCCACACTCTTATCCCCTCATACTATCCCTATAGGTCATTCATAAATAACTTTTTCACGTCCTGGGAAAAATAAAACTTAGCAAAGGGGTGAGCTCAAATTCCCAGTAATGATAACAATATAGCGGAAACTTTCATAAATAAGAATAAACATTTAAGGCAATGTATAACTAAAACAAAAGCCTTTTAAACTTGAACTTCAACATAGTATGGAAAAAATAAAATGAAATAATTCCATTTACTTATTCACATGGATATTCTACTAATCGAATAATCACATGCAATATCAATAACTACTTTCATAATGATGGAATACATAATGCTAGACTATCAGAACCACATAGCCAAGGCCTCGTGCCAAGACTACAAATAATATTTTGTCAAGGACTTGTGTCAAGACACTAGTTTGTCTCATGAGACCTACCGATGCATTTAGGAGCTATAGCGGGCTCCACCTGTAACATATTAAGTCCAATGCATTCCTCATATGAACAGGTTTAAACATAACATAAACATTCGTATTATAACTAGTATAAAAAAAGTCAATACTTTCTCCACAAACCATGAATGGTATAAAAATAACACATCCATAGTCAAACAAATCACAAAATCTTCAATACAATATAGAAGTTTTGTTTCATAATAAATCAACTTCAAATAAGATTAAAGACCATCAAAGGATGTAGACATAGATGAAATCAAAACTATTTGAGAGAAATATCCCTTTTTGAAATCATTTAAAAGTCACATAATTATAAAATAAAACATGTACTATGAAAATTTTCTTATAAGCTTTTAAGGGAATCTTTGAAGAATTTATAACGGTGTAAAATATCCACAAACTCCGTATAAGTTAAAAAAAGACATTCTTACCTTAATTTTTTCGAAAAGGTTAAACAGGACTTTGGTTGGAAAACGACAGAAAAATTCCTTTATAAACCACTTATAAAAAGTCAAACAAGGGTATAAATGAATTTAACCCATATTCTGTAAAATAATAAGAATGTTTTGAAATACATTTTTAAGAAACATTGATGTGGATGATAAAGAGGTCCCAGTGGATATTTACGTATAAACAACCTCGAATAATGAAGAGATTGTGAAATAACCCTTACCGTGTACTTTTCCTTTGTTTGGGGTAGGTTAACATCCTGTATAATGGTGAAATAATTGTTATTAAATTATACAAGAATCATATACATTAATATGATATCATATATGATCTTTTAACATTTCTTTGTTAATGATATTTTAGAATTATCGTCAACTTACTCATTTTCTTTTATATGTTTTGTTATGTACGCCGTGTTTGTTATGGATAGGTTGTATCTTATTCATATACATAATGATATTAAGTCCTTAGAAATTATTATTAATCTTCAAATGAGAATGAGACTTGAATCGATACGATGGAGAATGAATCTCATCGAGTTCGTGGAGACGGTAGTCCGTACGTACGCACGAGCAAAAATATCATTCTTTGGATATTAAAATAATATTTAATTGGATGGTATATCATATATACAAAATCATTATAATGTTATATTTATTATTTACATTAATTACACATCATTATTATACCCATCCAAAAAATAATGTTTTGAATAATAATTACACCACGACGTGGAGATGGTAAGACGTACGTACGCACGTATGGTGACATGTCATTCAAAGTATGGATAGAATACTGAAATATGATTGTACCATGTTTATAATAACATAAAAGTATATATAATATATTGGAGTTATTATTTTATAATGGTAATAACAAAGAAATATGTAGTTGAAGAAGAAAGGAACTTGAAAGAGGGTGGTGAAAACATTTCCTCTTCTTCGGGTTCTTCCTTTTGATATGATCAAAAGGGATCCTTAAGATGGCTTTCTGATCAAAATAAGGAATCTAAGTTTAAGTGAGGGATGTTTAGAGAGTATTTGGGTAGGGTTAGGCCGAACCCAAAGGTTTTGAAGGTGTGAATTAATGAGAAGGGTTAGTACCCTTTTATAAGAGGGGTGAGGGGCACCTTTGGAAAGCTAGAAATATTATTTTATAATAAATTCATATTCGTTTTGTAATGGCTCCAAAGTTTATTATTTAAAGGTTAAGGTGGGGATTTTTATAAAACCACTCAACCAATAAGATTTAGATAGGTTTGGGTTACTATATTAACCTTATCTTTAAGTATTAACTCTTAGTTAATTAGTTTAACTTTTACAATGTCTCATTGTATTTTTATATTATATGGTTAATAAACATACTATATACATCCAAACGACCCCCAAGTGGTTCATTAATGATAAAAATATCATGATATAAGTCAATTTTCCGAATGTTAGATTTTTATGAATTTAATATCAATTAATAATATAATATTTTTTAAAAAAACTCTTTTAGGTCAATGTTGACACTATTCAATAAATGATTTTTTTAAAAATCATAACAGAATGATTAATTCTAAAAACCATAATTAAATCCATCCTAACATGTCATATTATCCTATAAAATTATTTTAATTTATACAATGTCTAAAATTAAATTTATTTGGGTATTTATAATATCAATTATTCTATTTTTTCATCAATTAGGTAATTATTGCATTACCATTGTGTCATAAATAAATTAACTTATATAATTTCTAAAAATTATAAATAAAATATCATTATGTATTAAATCTCTTTAGCTTTATAGTTAATATTTATAGTCTAAAATCCAACATATATAACCCTATGTAAAAATTGTTTCTCTAAAAGATACATGCTTTTGTCATTTTTGTATTTATTTTAACTTAATTAAAATAAAGTGTCCCTGTCACCTACAAGTGGCTCCATGGGGTCCAAACATTGACCCAAAAATGCCCATGGTCATAAATGTATCCACAAATATTGTTATTACACGTTTTAGGGTAATTTAGTATTATTATAATATTATTTTTTAACCCTTATTTACAGGATTTACCCTTTTAACCATGGTAAATAAAATATTTATTGAATTAATTATTCAAAATGTATAAAAATACAAGTTACCTATTTACACAATTTGGACATCCTGATTAAAAATATGGAATCCATTTTTTCTAATTCAAAACACAGAAGTGACAGAAATTAATTTAAAATTAATTCCCGCTGTCAAAACAAAAAGCGTGTTTTTAAGATATAATAACTATCAAAAGATTGATACTTGTTTATGTCCGGTTTAATTGTGAAATTATATCCAATGACCAAAATTTTATTAAATGGTAAAAATATATTCTAATTATACTTTAAAACCACTCAAATTCATAATTTATTACTATTAATTATTTTGATTAAAAAAGTTGTTTTTAATTAAAAATTAGTAATTTTCACTATTCATCAAAATATTAAAGTTATCCGAAAAGTACCAAAATCTCACCTTAGGCTAAATTTGATACTCCGAATCCAAAAATGAAGTCCATTTTGAGAGATAAAATTTCTAAAATTTCAAAATGTAGGTATTACTATTCATAACGGCTAGTTTGATTGGTTGTGGAGTGTGTTAGAACTCGATGTTGCGTATAACACACGCTATTGCATTATTCAAAGAGAAACGTACCGTAGAAGCTTGTGGTGATACATTCTCCCCTCATTAAAATGATTTCATCCTCTAAATTTCTAGAATACTACCTCATGAACAGACTCGGGTGGTTCTTCATCATAAGTTCCTCGGGTTCGCGTGTTGCCTCTTCCATCTTAGGGTTTCTCCACAAGACTTTTACCAGACGAGTCATCCGGTTTCCCAGTACTTGTTCTCTCGTATCAAGAATATTGATGGGCTCTTCGCAATAAGACAGATTGGGTTCCAGTTCTCATTCCTCATAGGTGAGTACATGCATTGGGTCAGGCATGTATTTACTCAACAGAGATATGTGGAACACATCGTGAACTTTGGAGAGACTTGGAGGCATTGCCAATCAGTAAGCTACATCCCCAATTCGTTCTAGAATTTTGAAAGGTCCGATGTACTTGGGACTCAATTTACCTTTCTTAACAAAATGTATGACTCCCTTCCATGGATATACCTTCAAGAAAACATGATCACCGACTTGAAATTCCAAATCCTTCCTTCGATTATCAGCATAGCTCTTCTGCCTACTTTGAGCTTCTTTGATATGGTTTTGGATCACCTTCACCTTTTCCATTGTTTCCTCCACCAGTTCTGGGCCTACAAGTTTTCTTTCACCAACGTCATCCCAACAGGTTGGTGTGCGACATCTCTTTCCATATAATGCTTCATATGGTGACATATGAATACTCAAATGGAAGCTATTGTTATAAGAAAATTCTACAAGAGGTAAATATTGATCCAACATACCCTGGAAGTCAAGTGAGCAGGATCTCAACATGTCTTCTAAGGTTAGAATAGTTCGTTCTGATTGTCCATCTGTTTGAGGGTGGTAGGCAGTGCTCAAATGAAGTTCAGTATCCAAGGCTTTCTGAAGATTTTTCCAGAATCTTGATGTAAAACTGGGATCACGATCAGAAACAATCGATATGGGTACTCCATGAAGTCTCACAACTTAATCAATATATTCTCTTAATAGACGTTCCAGTGGTAGATCTTCTCTTATAGCAAGAAAATGTGCTGACTTTGTAATAAGATCAATAATAACCCATATTTCATCGTTCCTTCTAAGAGTCTTTGGTAGTCCCATGACAAAGTCCATCGTTATATTATCCCATTTCCACTCAGGTATGGGAAGAGGTTGCAAAACTCCACCAGGCTATTTCCTTCCAGCTTTCACTTGTTGACAAACCATACATCTTGACACAAAATCAGCAATCTCCCTCTTCATGTTATCCCACCAAAAATGTTCCTTCAAATATCTATACATTTTGGTGCTCCCAGGGTGTATAGAGAAATTGGAACTATGAGCATCATCAAGCAATTCCCTTTTTAGATCAGGTATATCCAGAACACAAAGACTCTTCCCGAATTTCAAAATTCTTTCTTCATACACAAAGTCTCTCAATCTCCCATCACTCACAGCTTTAATCTTCTTTTGAAATTCTTCATCATTGGTCTAAGAACTATTAATCCTTTCTAGTAAAGATAGTTTGGAAACCATTTGAAATAGAATTGATGTTTCCCCTTCCTTGGTTATTCCCATGTCCATTTTCAGTAGATCCATGAAAATTGGATCCCTTTCTATTCTCATATTGTTCAAAACTCCATGATCTTTTCTGCTCAAAGCATCTAAAACCATGTTTGCTTTCCCCGGGTGGTACTGTATCGTACAATCATAATCCTTGAGTAATTAAAGCCATCTACTTTGCCTCATGTTGAGTTATTTCTGTGAGAAAATATAATTCAAACTCTTATAATCAGTATAAATCTCATATTCTTCACCATAGAGGTAGTTCCTCCATCTCTTCAAAGCAAAGATCACAACTACTAACTCGAGATAATGTGTAGGATAGTTTTGTTCATGAATTTTCAACTATCGTGATGCATAAGCAATAACCCTATCATTCTGCATAAGGACACAACCAAGTCCTTTCTTCGATGCATCATTATAAATAACGAACCCATCATTCCCTGATGGTAGAGTCAATATAGGAGCATTGACTAATCTTCTCTTCTGTTCTTCAAAACATTCTTCACACTCTTTTGTCCAAACAAATTTAACCCCTTTACATGTGAGTTTTGTTAATGGGTTATCCAACCGGGAAAAATTCTGCACGAAACATCGATAATAACCTGCTAAACCAATAAAACTACGTACCTCAGTTATACTCGTCAGTGAAGGCCATTTTTGGATTGCCTTGGTCTTAGAAGGATCAACTGAAATTCCATACTTAGATACAATATGGCCAAGAAAAGAAATCTCTTGATGCCAGAATTCACACTTGCTAAACATCCCATATAATTCATGTCTTCTAAGAGTCTTTAATATAATGCGCAAGTGATTTTCATGATCTTTGTAGATTTTGGATTATACCAAGATATCATCAATAAATACCACTACAAAGTCATCAAGATATTCCTTGAAAACTCTGTTCATTGAATCCATAAAAATAGAGGGTGCATTAGTCAATCCATAAGTCATTACTATAAACTCGTAATGCCTTTACCTTGTTCGAAATGATGTCTTCGGAATGTCTTCCTTCTTCACACACAATTGATGGTATCTAGATCGAAGGTCAATCTTTGAAAATAATTGACCTCCATACAGTTGGTCAAATAAATCATCAATGCGAGGTAGGGGATACATGTTCTTTATTGTTGTAGCATTGATCTCCCTGTAGTCGATACATAACGTCATAGATCCATATTTCTTTTTAACAAAAAGAATAGGGGCTCCCCATGGAGAAACACTAGGGAAAATAAATCGCTTATCACTCAATTCCTCTAGTTGTTTTTTTAGTTAAACTAATTATACAGTGGTCATTCTATTAGGGGGCTTCGATATAGGCCTTGATCCAGGAATTAAATCAATGGAAAACTCAACTTCTCGTTCTGGAGGATGTCCAGGTAAATCTTCCGGAAACACATCTACATATTCTTTCACAAAAGGTGCATCTTATATTTGAACATTCCTTTCCCCACCCATAGTCATTTCATTCTCTTCCTCCCCAATAATTGAATTTATTTGAGCTAATGGGGGTGGATCTATATAAGAATTAGGTGGCGACGATTCCTCTCTAAAGATAAGGTGTTCCTTATCATCATCATAAAGAATTGTAACCTCTTTCTTCTTACAATAAATCTTCACATCATGGTCTGAAAACCAATCCATACCGAGGATTATATAAAATTCAATCATAGGCATGAAAATGAGATCAGTAGATAATGAACATTTATGTTCCTTAATGGGGACTGATTCACAAAACTTTATTGCAATAATACTTCCCTTGGGAGTTTTAACTGACAACTCCCTTGTTAAATCAAATTGGAAATATCTGATTTTCTTAGAAAACTGGTAAGATATGAAACAATGCGATGATCCGGAATCAAATAATGCATTTGCTAAACTTAAGGAAACCACATATTTACCTACCACCACGTCTTTTGGAGCTTCTACCTCAGTAGTAGTGATATCATAAGCTTTGCCTTGGTCCCTTGGACTTTTCGGAGGTAAGTTCTCATGGCGCTTAGTAAATTCATTTGCATAATGTCCCATCTCCCTGCAATTGTAGCATTGGAAATCGGTAGCTTCATTCCTCCCCTTGCAATCACGAGCTTGGTGTCCTTTTTCACCACACTTGTAACAGACTCACGTTCCATTTAAGCAAGTACTAGGGTGTTTATTCCCTCATTTACTGCAGGATGGATATTCAACTTTTCCCTTGTTCCCTTTATTTTCATTCCCAAAATGATCAGAAAATATCTTCTTCTCTTTCTTTTCTTTAAAGTCATATGACTTAGAGAATTCTTTCTCTGTCTTGATAGCACATGAGACAATGTCTTCGTATTACGAGAAGGATTGTGAGACTAATGCTCGACGGAGAAATGGTTTTAACCTATCAAAGAAATGTTCAATATTACTTCTTGGGTAATGTATATAATCTCCAGCATTCCTTGTTAACCTTGTAAAGTTAGCCACATACTTTGCGACATTCTCGTCCTCCTTTTGTCTCACACTCAAAAATTGTCTTTCCATATCTGCTCGATGGTCAAGAGGAAAGTATTTCTCTAAAAACAGCTCTTTGAACTCCCTCAATTCCATATTTGATAATTCATCATCTTCCTTCGTGTTTTGAATCAATGACCACCATTGATCAGCATCTCTAGTGAGGCGGTAAACTGCCATGATAACTTTTTCACTTTCACTACTCCCGAAAGCCTGAAATATTATCTCTAGGGAATTATCCATTTCTCAGCTACTAAGGGATTTGTACTCCCATTTAACATTGGTGGTTGTTGCCTCATGAAGCGATCTAACATTGATCCTCCACGCTGTGGATCTGGGTTCTCCATACGGGTAACGTTATTATTCATAACCTGAGTGAGTTGTCCCAGTATGGTGATTAGCTGATTGGCACCAGTTGCATCACTAGATCCACTATAAATATCTTTAGCAGGAGGGAAATCCCTACATGGAGTGCGTGCATTGATACATTTTCCATTTCTTCCACTAGGTTCCATTTCTAAACAATGTCATAAACTAGATCAATTTATGAATCAAAATACATAATTCCATACTTATAAAACACTTAACATAAATTGAACAATTTTTGGATATAATCCATAATCATAAAAATGTTTTCTTTGAGGATTTATATACTCATAAACCCTTCATAATGATTTGTAAAGAAAATGAGAGTTATCCTAAGAATATCAACCGGGGGTGTCGTAACCAAGAGTGCAGCAAGGCCCGTTGTCGTGCACCAGTTCTCGTTCGAGTCTAGCTCAAAGCGGTGTTTTCAGTTTTTACCCCTAGGTACATCTGTGCCAAAGCCAGCTCTACCTTCTTGTATCCAAACATGGATTTATTTCTCGTAAAACTAACAAATTCTCTACAATACCAAAATTCTAGGAAGTTCTTCTACACTAATCCTCAAAGTTCATCTTAGGTCTACGTGCTCTAATAAGAGTTTATCTAAAAATAGCTTCCAAGGTATGTACTAAACATCCTATGATACCAACTGTAATGCCCTAACCCTAGAAACCCAGAGTCAGTGCATTATTACATAACATTGGTATGATCACAAGAAATATCAAGTCTCGAAAGACCGATTATTTTAGTAGCCATGGAATAACTAGATACCTTAATAAAGTTTACATTACATCATAAAATGAAAAATACAAAAATATAGTCTCCATAGTCCACACTCTTATCCCCTCATACTATCCCTGTAGCTTATTCATAAATTACTTCTTCACATCCTGGGAAAAATAAAACATAGGAAAGGGGTGAGCTCAAATTCCCAGTAAGGATAACAATATAGCCGAAACTTTCATAAATAAGAATAAACATTTAAGGCAATGTATAACTAAAACATAAGCCTTTTAAAATTGAACATCAAAATAGTATGGAAAAAATAAAATGAAATAATTCCATTTACTTATTCAAATGGATATTATACTAACCAAATAATCACATGAAATATCGATATCCACTTTCATAATGCCAGACTATCATAACCACATAGCCAAGGCCTTGTGCCAAGACTAAAAATAAGATTTTTTCAAGGCCTTGTGCCAAGACACTATTTTGTCTCATGAGACCAACCGATGCATCGAGGAGATATAGCGGGCTCCACCCGTCACATATTAAGTCCAATGCATTCCTCATATGAACATGTTTAAACATAACATAAACATTCGTATTAAAACTAGCATACGAAATGTAAATACTTTCTCCATAAACCGTGAATGGTATAAAAATAAAACATCCACAGTCAAACAAATCACAAAATCTTCAATACAATTTGGAAGTTTTGTATCATAATAAATCAACTTCAAATAAGCTTAAAATCCATCAAAGGATGTTGATATAGATAAAATAAAAACAATTTAAGAGAAATATCCATTTTTTGAAATCATTTAAAAGTCACATAATTATAAAATAAAACATTTACATTGAAAATTTTCATATAATCCTATAAGGGAATCTTTGAAGATTTTATAACGCCAGAAAATATCTGCATACATCGTATAAGTTAAAAAAAAGACGTTCTTACCTTAATTTTGTCGAAAACGTTAAAAAGGACCTTGTTTGGAAAACGACAGAAATATTCCTTTATAAACCACATATAAAAAGTCAAACAAGTGTATAAATGAATTTAACCCATATTCTGTAAAATTTTAAGAATGTTTTGATTTTTTTTAAGAAACATGGATGTGGGTGATAAAGAGGTCCCAGTGGATATTTACGTATAAACAACCTCGAATAATGAAGAGATTGTGAAATAACCCTTACCTTGTACTTTTCCTTTGTTGGGGGTAGGTTAACCTCCTGTATAATAGTAAAATAATTGTTATTAAATTATACAAGAATCATATACATTAATATGATAGCATATATGATCTTTTAATAATTCTTTGTTAATAATATTTTAGAATTATCGTCGTTTCTGGTGTTAACTTACTCATTTTCATTTATATGTTTTGTTATGTAAGCCATGTTTGTTATGGATAGGTTTTATCTTATTCATATCCAGGATGATATTAAGTCCTTAAAAATTATTATTAATCTTAAAATGAGAATTATACTTGAATGGATACGATGGAGAGTGAATCTAATCGTGTTCGTGGAGACGGTAGTCCGTACGTACGCACGAGCGACAATATCATTCTTTTGATACTAAAATAATATTTAATTGGATGGTATAACATATATACAGAATCATTTTCATGTTATATTTATTATTTACATGAATTAAACATCATTATTATACCCATCCAAATAATAATGTTTGAAATAACCATTACACCACGACGTGGAGACGGTAAGTCGTACGTACGCACGTATGGTGACATGTCATTCAAAGGATGGATAGAATTATGAAATATGGTTGTACCATGTTTATAATAACATCAATTTATATATAATATAATGGAGTTAATATTTTAGAATGGTAATAACAATGAAAGAAGAATTTTAAGAAGAAAGGAACTTGAAAGAGGGTGGTGAAAACATTACCTCTTCTTCAGGTTCTTCCTTTTGATTTGATCAAAAGGGATCCTTAGGTTTGCTTTAAGATCAATCTAAGGACTCTAGATTGAAGTGAGGGAAGTTTAGAGAGTATTTGGGCTGGTTTGTGCCGATCCAAAAGGATTTTAAGGTGTGAATTAATGAGAAGGGGTAGTGCCCTTTTATAAGAGGGGTGAGGGGCACCTTTGGAATAGCTAGAAATATTATTTTATAATAAATTCATATTCGGTTTCTAATTTCTCAAAAGTTTATTATTTAAAGGTTAAGGTGGGTATTGGTCGAAAAACACTCAACCAAGAGGATTTATGCAGGTTTGGGTAACTATATTAACCTTATATTTAATTATTAACTCTTAGTTAATTAGTTTCACATTTACAATGCCTCTTTGTATTTTTATATTATATGGTTAATAAACTTACTATATACATCCATAAGACCCCCAAGTGGTCCATTAATGATACACATATCATTATATAAGACTCTTGGCCAAACCTTAAATTTTTAGGAATTTAATATCAATTAATAATATAATATTTTTTTTAAAAACTCTTTTATTTCAATTTTGACACTATTCAAAAATTGATTTTTTAGAACTTATAACAGAATGATAACATAGAAAAAAGATAATTGACTCAATAAAAACATATCATATTATCCTATAAAATTATTGGTATTTATAAAAAGTCTCAAATTACATTTATTTCGGTATTTATAATATCAATTATTCTAATTTTTCATTAATTAGGTAATTACTACATCACCATTGTGTCATAAATAAATTAAATTATATAATGTATAAAAATTATAAATAAACTTTAATTATGTAGGAAATCGTTTTAGCTTTCTAATTAATATTTATAGTCTAAAATCCAACATATATAACCCTATGTAAAAATTGTTTCTCTAAAAGATATATTCTTATGTCATTTTTGTATTTATTTTCACTTAATTGAAATAAAGTGTCTCTATCACCTACAAGTGGCTCCATGGGGTCCCAAAATCGACCCAAATATTACCATAGTCGTACATGTATCCACCAATAAGTTTAGGACAAGTTTTAGGGTAATTTATTATTAATATAATATTATTTTTAACCATTATTTACAGGATTTAACCTTTAACCATGGTAAATAAAATATTTACCGAAGTAATTATTCAAAATGTATAAAAATAAAAGTTACCTATTTAAAAAATTTGGACATCCTGATTCCAAATATGGAATCCAATTTTTCAAATTCAAAACACAGAAGTGGCAGAAATTAATTTAAAATTAATTCCCACTGTCAAAACAAAAAGCGTGTTTTTAAGATATAATAACTATCAAAAGATTGATACTTGTTTATGTCCTGTTTAATTTTGAAATTATTTCCAATGAACAAAATTGTATTAAATGGTAAAAATATATTCTAAATATACTTTAAAACCACTCAAATTCATAATTTATCACTATTAATTATTTTGATTAAAAAAGTTGTTTTTAATTAATATTTAGTAATTTTCACTATTCATCGAAATATTAAAGTTATCCAAAAAGTACCAAAATTTCACCTTAGGCTAAATTCGATACTCAGAATCCGAAAATAAAGTCCATTTTGAGAGATAAAATTTCTAAAATTTTAAAAAGTATGTATTAATATTCATAATGGCTAGTTTGATTGGTTGTGGTGTGTGTTAGAACTCGATGTTGCGTACAACACATGCTATTGCATTATTCAAAGAGAAACGTACTGTAGAAGCTTGGGGTGCTACATATTTTACCTTCCTTCTTCATAATTTCTTATTTCTCCTTAGTTTTCAATTGTATTTTATGTTTAGATCTTGGGTTTGAGTGATGATTCCACCTGAGCATAATGGAATCATCCCAAGAGATTGGGATTTTGTATATTGTGGATGGACGATATCCCAGGATTGTTAACACACATTTCCTCTCATCATTTGGTTTGATTTACAACTCAATTTATTTTTATAGGGGGTTTTTCTAAGTTATCCTACAATTAGAGACCGATTTATTACAAAATGATGGGGATTTTGTTCATAGGTGTGATAGAACCATGGCACAAGTGTTTGTTGAGCCATTTATCAAGGTTTCATACCTAAGAGGTGGAATAGTGAGTATTTTATGATTATTCATCATTGTAATAAATTTTAAATTAATTATAAATATTTAATAATTAAATGTATAGATGTTGTCGGCTGAGATATGAGCTCAGAATAATGGTGGATCTTGGTCTGAGGTACAAGATGATTGGAACCATATATTAAGGGGGTAACTCTATGAAATAAGTATGTGTTACTTATAATATTTAATCATATACTTACATATTTATGATTTTTCATGACTTCATGAGAATATGTGTTTGGTTAAATTAGGTAAAGATTATGAGCACCCTTTCTATATAACTTTGGTATCCATGTTCCTCCTATAAATGAAATAAGTGAGCCTTTCATTATTTATTATTTTGGATGTACCTGAAGACTTCCTACCAAGTGGGTGGGTATCAATTCAGGTTATGATAGACTTGTGTTATGTATTTTTGTTAATGATTTGTTTTGAATAGCGTAGGTTGGATTCCTTAGACTAGTATCAAAATAATGAGACTCCTAAGTATAGGGCTAATGGGTGAGAAGTTTGAAGGTCTCATTCATGGTTTAGAACAGCGTCTCTATGATTGATTGGATTCATAGTGCATGTTATGAACAATATAAGTCCTTTGGGGATAAAGGTGGTATTTTGGGAATGTTCTTCTAGGTGATGGGAATCAAATCTAATTCATGGGTGATGTGAGATAGAAACCATGTGAGGGGTGCGGAAATTTCCTTCATTAATTTGAAATGGTTTTTCAAGGGACACGTTGATAGTTAGACTAAGATGGTCCTTGGTTAACAGGGTCACTTTTTGATTGAAAGTTGATTTAGACATGACATCTTGAATCAAGGGTCGGGTATATCCTACAAAACATGGGGTTAATATAGAGTTATAAGTGTGGGATGGTATTGATGATTACAGGAAAAATTGGATCAAAGTAACCTAGAGTGAGACAATAGAGTTTAGATGGAATACTAATTATTTTAGAGTGTCCAGATACCACCGGTGATTCTAGTTTGGATAGATTATCTAGTGAGGCTAGGTTCATGATGAGTTATTCCCTAAGGGTATGGGATATGTCATTTGTTACTAGTGTCGGGTTTAAATCTTGGTATGTGATGGATGATTTGGACGTGGTTATGGGACCCTACCATGAGTGAGTGCGTAGTAAAAAGATGTTCTCATGGGACCCAACATTGAGTATGAGGGTAGTGGTTAAAATCTATTTTAGGGATCCACCCTATTTGATAGGTTGGTGGTCATGTTTTCATATGGGACTCTACATTGTGTTAAAGGGTAGTGGTTAGGATCTTGATCTTTGGCCTTAACCTTAGTGATTGGGGGTAAACATGTAATCCCAGGAGTGATAGGTTATTGGCCATGGATATAGATATTAGGTATCACATTGAGTGATAGGGTGTTAGCATAGACTTCCTTGAGTGAGAGGGTTTTTGTTTAGGATGTGGTTCAATATGGGACCCTACCCTAAGTAAGAGGATTGTAGTTAGGATCTTGATTCGAGACCTCACCCTGAGTGAGAGGTTATTGGTCTAGGAAATAGTCTTGGGAGCCAACATTGATTAGGATGGTAGAGGATGAGATGTGGTATGATGTGGATGAAGTTCGGTATAGACCCTTCTCTAAGTGAGAGGGTTGTGGTCAATGAATAGTATGACACCCTACCATGAATATTTTGTTATGGGTTAGGATTGAAGAATTATTTGACGTTTTAATCTAGTTTTGGTCGATCCAAGTAAGGTGACGTGTCGTGGTTTTAGGGTATGTTCACAATGATCGTACATGCAGGAATATATGTCATGTTTTCTAATTAATTACTTTACACTGAAATAAACATATCTATAAAGGTATATATTATGTGACAAGGTGAGAACATACTAATATGGTTTTCTCATATCCTTCCTGGGTACCCATATACATGTGTAGAATTTATGTATGAATTTCAGGTCATAGGATTTATAGTTGATAGGGTTAGAGCTGCACAATTGTATTAGGACATATGATTGAGGTTATTATTGATGTTTTAATAGTTCCACCATGTATATTTCTTGTTTTTTTATTTGATCATATTATGGGGTGATTAGGATGAATGATTGCATGACCTTAATTTACATTCGTCATTGAAGGGTGTATTTTTTATTCTGGATATGTTTTTCTTTGGTTGTAATTCTAAATTGTGTACTAGGATTATTTTTCATGGATGATATCGGGTTATTTATTTGTTATTGATGATTTTAAAATTTATTTAATAGTCTACCCAATGTATTATTCAGGCCATCACTTCTAGTTTTATGCCACATTTGTATAGGGATGTTTGCATGAGGTTATGTGGTATCCTGGTTGGGGTGTAGTCTCGGTGATATTAGATGGGGTGTTACATCATCAAATAGTTAACTACCTCTCACCACCACCATTGACCAATCCTAAGGTCACTGAACTATACCCTTTATCCTACATATGTCTTGGTCCAACCTCACCATAGAGAAAAATAAAGAGATCGTATCCAAAGGTACCTATAACAACTATGTTTTTATTTTATAATATTATTTTTATATGTTGTGAAGAATGCATAGATTTATTTATTTTAAATGATCATCATGAGGGGGATATTTTTTTGTTTAAATATTATAATGATTTATTTCCTATATATATTTTAAAATTATGTGGAGTTAGATATATATTTTTTTGCAAATATTGATTCATATTATTTTATTAGAATTTTTCTATGGGAGTTAGGAAAAAATGAAATTAAAAGAATGTTCTCTCAATGGTTGAATACAATGCAAGGATTGAAAGAGTTCAATAAATGATTGGTTTTCTATGCACATATAATATTATATTAAAGAGAAATCTAGAAGTAATTAATTATGAACTCATTCAGAATGATGAAATAGGAGATCATATAATTAAGATAGAAATGAATTATTGATTCATTTTATGAGTTAGTTATGCATGGGAGTATTTGATAGAAATAATTTTATTTTTTAATTTCTCAATCAATATTATAATTGGGGTAGATTTGTTTTGTTAAGGAATAATTATTTATGGATGATTTGTTGTGATTTATAATGACTGTTTTTTGAGATGAAAATGTGGATATTGAATTTATTATGGTTTATTAAAATAACTAGAGGGCTGTTTGAAAAAATTAATTGACATAGTCCACCTTGTCAATTTTAAAAATAGAGAATATAGTTTTGGTGGAGGGTAGTGTGATGGAATTGAATTATGATGAGATATGAAAAATTATCTATATTAATGAGGAATTTTCATGTGGTTGATTAATTATTGAGGGAGATTATTTACCCCATTATTATTGGAGTTATATGTGGTGGTTTTATTAGGGTAATAGAGGGAATTTTTTCCTAGTATAGGTAATGTCACATGCCTATCATATATTTCTATTCCTTGAGCTCTCTCTAATAATCTATGGTGGTGGATATTTTCATAAATGCTGATTACGGTTTGAGATTTGGTCAAATTGTCAAGGTATGAAGAAATGAATCATTTGACATATTTAGTATGATTCATTTATAGTGGTTGAAAATGTGTTAATTTCTAAGAACATATTTTTGTCGTTAGGTTTTTAGGCATTAAATTAATGGTTTAATACTTTTGTAACAGAATTATTCCAAAGGGAATGGGGGTCATGCCACTTAAAAAAATTATTAAGTATTTATCTTTTTTCACCATAAAATAATGTTTCACATGGGTGGGCATGTCAGGTTTCATGGGGTTTCATTCGAGTCACTATTTTTTCTATGCATCAATCTCTTAAGTTACACAAGGGGGTAATCCAAAATGGTTTATGTAATCACAACTTCGTATACGGGTATTTCTAATTGCACATATGTGTTGTTCTAAAAATACACATGTCATGATAATATTATATAAAAAGATTATTAATTTAGTTAGGTTATAAACATTTATTTTTTTGGAAATTTGTGGACTGAGATTATTGATTCATCATTCTATGATCATTGGATTAAGAATTTTTAGAATTTCAATAAAGTTTATCTAGTTATGTGTCTTAGATATATTATTATCTTGGGCCAGTTTTAATGTAATATAATGATAATTTTTAGATAATGATTATTTATGAATGGTTTATGTAATGACCCTAATAAATATACTCAAATGGCACCTAAAACTATTCACCATAGCTTCTTCAGCGCACTTCCAAATCTCAATGGGTTGGTGTAAACAATAAGGGATGATATGAATATTTATGTGTGATTTGGAATCCCTCCTTGAAGCTAAAATAGATCATTTAAGGACCTTAAAAGAAAACTAACAAGACCTTTTCAGGAAAACGAAAAAATTGAAAAATAGAAACCTATCATCCATCGGAGTAAAATTGTATTCCAGGGATACATGTGGTATCTGAAAAATAATATTTGAAGGAATAAAAATTAAAATCCAAATGCATAAAAACATAATAAAAAAACATATGTATTAACCATAAGATATGAATTTCCACTATTAATGAACATATATGAGAACCAAGTGAAATAAACAAAAACTAAAGGGTGTATAGAGAAGTCCCGTATAAAAACCCTATGAGTAGGAATTTGATTTTTTTTTACAATATAAGAGGATGAATATATATAGAATATGTCTTATTGTACATTTTGGAAAATAAATTTTTGATATAGAGGATGTGTTGAAAATATTTGTTGAAGAATATATCTGTGTGTGTGGAAGATGGGACTAAGTTTTTTTTGAAAATAAATGTTTTTTTAAGGTTCATGTTGTAGTTTTTTTCCACAAAATGTTTATTTTTAATGATTAGAATATATTTAAATGGACATAACTATCCTTTTATGGTTCCAACTTCATAGAAAAAATCATTTTTCAATTCATTTCCACTTGGTATAAATAGTTAAACTAACTAGTGGAATATAACTAGATGTTGTGTACTTTAATTTAGTGAGTCGACGAAGGATAAAAGAGGACAATCGATACTATAGTTCAAATATAGAGTCCATAATAGTGTTATTATTTCCTTTTTAAGAGAAAAACGTATTTTAGTGATTTGGTTATGTCATGGTCGAAGGTTCTTAATGAATGGAGAAGACCCAGTTATTTTTTATAATTCATACACTAATAGTAAATGCATTAAATATAACATAGATGGATTTAAATCCTTGATTCAAGAATATTTAAAAAGACTTATATTGATTTATTAGTGGTTTAAGTGAGAATAAATTAAATTTTGAAAAGAGAGATAAATGGTACATGAAGTAGTTCCATGCATATAGAGAAATGTTATTTATAGAGACTCTATATTCTATGGGAAGATGATGGAGTTTTCTCCAAGAAGTTTCCAAATTAATTTATGAAAATTATTTCATTGAAATGAATGATTAAAAGTTATCCAAGAAATATGAGGCAAGATGTGTGAGAGATTTTTATTTAATATATGGATAGAGAAATGTTTCATGAGATATTTTGATTTGTATAAATGTATAAACAGTAAAAAAGGAGGGGAGCTATTGAAAATATTTTAATATCCATGTGTAGATGAAATACAAGAGAATATAAATATTTCATTCTTTGAAGAAATATATATATCTATGAAACAGAACCAGTAGCTACATGAAGATTAAAAATCTAGGAATAGGATAAAGATTTTATTCAGTATACTAAGGTGAATATGGAGTTATAGATTTATTCTAAAAGTAAAATATTTTCCACTACATTCAAATTAGTTGTTATTTTTTATGGGATCAGTTCACAGGTAATCTATTAATGTGAATCTGGGAGTTCAAATGCTTTATCCATATCACTCACAGCAAAAAAAAGTAATTGTGGTTATTATAAATACATTTCCTTAAACTATTTTATATCTACAATTCTATAATTTATTGCTGTTCTACCCTAAAATTGTGCGTGAAGAAGAATTAGGGAAGTGAGACATTGGAGTGGAAGGAACTTTCCCTAAAAACTCCTATAATGAAGTGAATAGTAAAACAGAGTTACCACAACCATTGTATCAACCAAATATTAGTGATCCTAGTAAATTCGTGTGCATAATCACATCATTGGTAGTCTACTCCATGGATTAGCCATGTTTTGTTGAACCAAGTAAAAAAAATTGTGTTTTGGAATGAAATACATTATTATATATTTTTCTACAAATCGGTGAGGTGGAGAGAATCTAAAGTATGTAGATTATTCAAAAAGAGTTCCTAACCATATTGGAGGAATATAAATAAAGCCAAATTAGTTTAAAGGTTTAAATTTTTCCACACCGTAACCCCCGCCCCCCCTCAATGTAACCTATGGGAATATTCACATCCATTGTTTTTGAATGATTGTTCAACCACAAAAATTTTTAGAGTAAGTGTGAAAATAAATTAAATGATAAAGATACAATTTTTTAATGGTTTTAAATTCCAAATCATGAAATAGATTCCTTGGAATACAAGAAATATTCTCTTAGATTTCCTCAACATGTTTTACAAAAATTTATTGTTCTATTAGGATGACATTGAGTTATCTTTGAAATAGATCAAAAAAATGGAATAGTTATTTAGTGTAAAATATATAATCCAACCAAAGGAGGATCATCTTAAGTAATAAATAAATAGAAATTAAATATCACCAATAGAATGATCACTCCAACTATGGTAAGAAATTTTAAATCCTTTGGTATGTCTGATGATAACCCTGGATTAGTGATATTTTTGTAACATAAAATTTAGGCACACATAGAGTGGAAAATATGATTTCATTATAATAATGTACAGGAAAAAACATCAGGTTTCTAATCATGGATATTATAAATCAATTTCCAAGATAGAGATCAATCCCTGCTAGAATAGGTGGATTAATGGGGAGTCATGCATGAATAATATATTCATGTTTAATGGATTTATCCTTGGGAAACAAGAGGCTAAAAAGGGAGGAGGTATTCCTGATGTTTGACATATATAAAATGGTACCTAAAATGAAAGAATAAATAAACATTCATGATGATTTCCCTAGGAAATTATAATGAATATGAACATGTGGAAGGAATTTAAGGACGAAACCATTCAATAAAATATTCTTCTTGAATAAAGAATACAATCTGGAATGTATATTTCATTTAGCATGAAAAATATATCTACAAAACTAATGAATAAGAATAAAGAAGTAAATGGGATTAATGATAAAATTAATAAATTCAATGAATGAAAAAAATCCCCTCTTAAAGAAGCCTTAGTGTGTACAAAAAAAGTAATCTAGATACGAAATCAAGATTAAAAAGGGAATTCCATATTTGCAGTTTGGAAGAAAATGTTTGTTCCATGAAAAATATAGAATAACATATAAATAAAAAAGAAATCATAGAAATTCTATTATTTTGGAAGACTTGGTTACATTGCAATATCATAATTCAAACCCTAAAGGCCTGTATATGGAATAAATCCTATTATTCCAATAAATCAATCAATAAAATACCACATGATGTAAAATTATAATGTTATATGTTTAATTTGTGATAATAATTAAAATATTTCATGGTATTATAAAAGTAATAAAGGGATAAAAGTTACATTTACATCCTCCACTCCTGTAATACACAAGAAGAGAGTTTATCCTAGAAAGAAGTCTTTTGTACTTCATAATAGGTTCATTATTTTAAAGAAAAAACATGGAGATCAAAAAAGGGTGAATCAAACACAAAAATATGGTTACATTAAACATCCCTACTCAAAATAAAGAAAATAATAATTGAAGAAGAAGAATTTAGTTTCTCTTGTTGTGTGGAAAATCGATGAACATGTATAGAATAATCTATTAAGAATGGAGAAATATGATATGGAACATGAGGATATCAAGGAAGAGGAATGACTAAGTCATCTTAAAAAATACACTCTAAATTAAGAGTTATAGATAGGTGTAATTTCACTTCAATAGAAAAGGATTCTAGAAAAAATATCCAATAATGTTATAAATAAAGGGATACTTTAACAAGTGGAATCTATTCCACAATTATATAAAATACCATTCCATGAAATAAAAAATATTACACTCACCAAATAAGAAATGGGTGTAAGTGGTTTTAGAAATATATGATCCATTGGAAAAGGGGTGAATAATCTAGCTAACAAATATATTTCCAAAGAATATGTTCTTAAAGATGTTATGAAATTATATTTCCTAGATTTGAAAGGGGGAAAATTAAATATAGAAGATTAGCAGTCCGTCTGATATGATCAACCATATTCTTCATCATGAGGAAATATGGCGTACCCCTCTCTCTAAATAATATAAATGATTCTAAATTTTTTTAAGTGGTGAAAACAAATTGGGGTGAAAAAAATCCTTGGGGGTACATGTGCTCAAAAGTGAATGAAATTTAGTTGAAATATGCATTTGTTGATGATGGAAAATGCATGAAATTGGAAGAGATATAGGTACCAATCATCAAAATTGATATATATCATAAAAAATAGTATAATGATAAATATGATGTGTAATAAGTGATATCATTCCATGGAGTTAGTGTAATTATAGTACCAAAGAATCGGATGGATTGACAACATATGCATGGATAAACATCATGACAATTTATATGTGTTTTCTAACAAATTGTATTAGCATTAGAATTGGTTACCAAGAAAAAACATCTATTTATATTTTTATTACTAGTATTCATGTAATTGAATATTAATATAAGTTATTATTACATCATTATTTTTCTTCTATGTGACATAGTATGTAATAAATTTCAAATAGTATATGTATCACTTAAATGTAATAATAGTTCCACAATATGATGAAAATATAGAAGTTATAATATACTATACCTAAATATAAGTTCTATAGTTGGGTGATATCATTTTACAGGAAAAAATGATTTAGGCTATCATGAGTTGAGACTAATAGGACATTAAGAAACTTTCTCATGGTGTATTCCCTTAGTAATATTGGATATAGGAGATTGTGATAACCT
The DNA here is from genome assembly GCA_963277665.1 of Viscum album. NCBI lineage: Eukaryota > Viridiplantae > Streptophyta > Magnoliopsida > Santalales > Viscaceae > Viscum > Viscum album. The sequence continues at coordinate 1,250,272,973 of OY728151.1, read as the reverse complement.
AATCCGCCAATAGAAAATCCATATGGGTGTGTGTGTGTGTGTCATCGGATATTCCTATTTTTTAATGTGTGTACTGATCATTAAGAATTAATATTATTATTACTACATGTTATGATTCATGTAATTTGATATATTAATGAAAACTATGATGATATATGCTCGCAATGAAGTAAGATTTGTTGGGTGCATCATGACTGACATTGTGTTAATGAATAAAGAAATAAAGGATTTATCCCTTATATTATTTAATAAAAATTAACATCTCATCCCCTTTGAGGGGAATTTAAATTCAATTTTATATCTAAATCCACGAAAATGTTTTTAGCAAGTTTATTTCTGGAAATTCAAATAAAGGGATATCGAATATATAGTTTGAGGACACCATGATGCTACCTGCTTAATTAGGGATATCAAGATAAAGTGATTATATTACATGGTAAATGTAGGAGGTTTTTTTTCATTGTTACATTATTTTATTTCTATATGGGATATTTGTCATGTTGAAATATTTTAACCAAGGAATTTAGGTAGTATAGCATAATGCCACTAAGAAATGGGATAGAGAGTCATAAACTAAGTGAATTTGGAACCTTATTTAAATTCCATAGGAATTCAATATTTTGGTAAAATATTATTTTTATACATGTTTTATCAAATATTCATTATTTTATTGCAAATATTCAATCACTAGTTATTTGAGAGAATATTTATGTCACTACAATATTAAATAAATACTGATTAACCATGTAATTATTTATTTAATTACATGAATATATAATATTTATTTTTTATTAAGAACTTAACAAAATGATTATTTATTTTGTTATGTTTATATTTAATAAATATATATCCACTCATTTGGTGAATATAATAATTATATATTTGTTGGAAAATAATTCGATAAAATTTATTTAATTTAATAAATACAAATTAATCAAGGCTTGATAAATATTATAGAGGGTTGGAAGATTAGGGTTAATGGGCCAATGAGAAATTTCATATTAAATATTATTTAAATAAATATTAATGTATTGACTCAAGAAAAATAATATTTATTTTATCCATTAGTTTAGTAAATTTAAAGTAATTACTAACAAAACTATTATTATTTCGATGTGGGGTTCGAGAGGGATTAAGAACATAATAAAATACCTTAAAAATTATTACTTTATATCCCTAGTATTATTTTAACACAATTATGAAATTTTTCATATAACAACCCATTCTTTACATACATTGTTATTAATTTAGAATTGAAGCATACTTATTAAAAAATATAACAAAACCATGGTAGGACCCTCTAGGTATAATGTCATTAGAAACTGGGAAACATAAACAAATGGTTCATAAATCATCTACATTGTCTCCAGCTTATTTCATCATATCTAGAGTACCTTTTTTCATATCCTACTTAACAACCTTATTCCTTACCCGAGGATAATAAAACACACAAAATGGTGAGCTCAAATGCTCATTAAGGGTAAACAAAAGAAATATCAATCATATAATATTCATAAGAACATAACATTTTGAAAATCTCAACCTGCAAAAGAGATCATAATATCATATCATGGGATAAATCATAGTAGTGAAATGTAATCCCAATAATCATAACATAAAAGATGAAATTTTTTGGAATACACACATAATCATAGAAAATAATTTCATTTTAGTCAAGACTCAATGCCAAGAATATCATAGCGAGCAAAGTCCATTATAGAACCGAGTTCACTCCTCGTTCCAATCCTGTATCCCTTAACCGGATTAACTTTCCATTCCATCCATTTCTATCTCATGAGATATAAATCTTACCCAATGCATTTGAGGGAGATATAGGTCCCACCCATATCATAATTAAACTATTCTTATGTATGCCACAAAATCATAAATCATACATCATAGCATAACCCGTGTAATAAAAATGGGATTCTTAAACATCGTGACATCATAAAACAATTCATATAAGATAAAGGACTTCATAAAAATAATTCCATCACAAAATAATAAAATAAATGTAATAATATGGATAGAAACAGTATCCTGTATTATCTTTGATGGAAAATAATTTTAATTAAACACTTGAACTCCATTCTTGAGGAAAATATCCTTTTTACTTCAAAAACATTTTTCCTTTATTAACATGTCATAAAATTTTAAACTAAAAGAAGTTAATTAAAAATAAACTTGAGAATTTGTAAAATAAGATTCATGGAAAAAAATTTCTATGGAAATCATAAAAAACCATTCATACCGTAGAAGTTAAAAAAGCATTCTTCTCGTACTTTGGCCGAAAAAGTAAAAAAGTATCTCGTACTGAAAATGACAACAGATTCCTTTCATATCTTTTACTAAAAATTCACCAATAGTTAAAATTGGATTTGAAAAATTTTAGTAGGATAGAAATAATATTACATATTGAGGAAACATGGATGTGGATGATAAATATTCCCTAGTAAATTCTAAAGTATAAACAATCTCGGATAAAATGAGATTGCATGATTTTCTCTTAGCTTAGGTCTGATATGCTTCATACGTATCCGAACCTCTTGTATAATGATTTAAATAATGTCATTGACTTATTACAGAATCATAATAATCATTATGATATCATACATGTTCATATTCTTATCTTCTTATTAGTAATATTTCATTGCTACTTGTTATTCGGGTGTTCATTGCTTTATGTTCTTATGCATGTCTTGTGGAATAAATTCTTATTCATATTTTTCGGTTATAGATAACTTATTTAAAGATTGGTATTAGTGTAATATTTATTATATTTATTCATTCAATTCATTTATATAATCATTATTCAATGAAGATCATGTAGAACGAGTCACATCACATCGTGGAGACGGTAGGTCGTACGTACGCACGAGCGATGATATCATTCCCATAACTATTGAATGGTATTGGAGTGGAAGATGGAATGTCTCAAAATTAGTATCATGGTATAATAATCATATATAGTTATTCATTACACCATTATACCCATCCATGTATGGTGGTGGTGGAAAACAGATTACACCATAGCGTGGAGACGGTATTCCGTACGTACGCACGCGTGGTGATTTCATTTTCCATAGGATGGATAGAAGGTTAAATAGGGTTGTTTCATATTTATAATAACATATCAGTATATGAGTGATACGGATGTTATTAATTTATGATGAAACAAATAAATAATAAGAAGTATAAGAACAAATAAAATGAAAAGAATCGGTAAAGGATATTACCTCTTCTTTGACGCGCCTCTTCTTAACCTCTTATTAAGGCACTAAATTCGGTCTTTGAAGAAGACCAGGACATCTAGTATGGTTCTAGGGAAGTGGAGAAGATAAATTTTCTGGGTTCGGCCGAGTTTGAAGGCTCAAAGTGGTGTGAGGGGGAGAGAGAGGAGGTGCCATTTTACAAGGGAGGAGAGGGGCACCTTTGGAATTATAAGAAATATTAATTTATAATAAATTCCATACCCACTAAAAAACCTTAAAAAATAACTCAAATCAGAATATTATATGATATAGGGTTGTAATAGAATCAACCAATAAAATTTAGACATTTTTTGAAATTATTTTAAACCTTATCAAATTGATTTATCCTTATTTAATCTATTTAATTTTATTTGTGGTAATAATATTCTAAATTTTTAATTGATATAAATCATTACTTATGTGCTGTGAATTATCCATAATTAGATACCTTATGATATTTTAGACCATATAAAATAAAATTTATAAATTTTAAATATTTTTATGATTTTTAAATAATTTTATAATATGTTATTATTATAAAATAACAATATTGTAAATTTTGACACTATTCATTTATTTGAATTTAAATAAAATCTAAATAGAGGATATATTCAAAATAAAAGCTTTAATAGATTTATAACATGTAATATTAATCTAAAAAATTAGTTTATAACATTAAATTGATCATATAATATTTATTTTAATATTTTTTAAAACCATTTATTTGATATTTCAGTCAATAAAATAATTTCAACATAACTATTCTGCCACCTTTAATGATAATTATTTAATCCTTAAAAATTCTAAATAAATTCACATGATTTAGATATTTTTATTTTATTTCTAGAGACTATTCATTTTCTATGTTTCATGAATTTTACCACTAAATTAAAATTATTATACATATAAGATTTAAGAGAGTGACATGTTGTCACTTTCTTTGGTTTTAATAATAATTAAATTATGTTAATGGTAAAAAGTCCAAAAAATGAATTTATTCCGACCCTTAGGTGATAAGGATCGACTTTTATTCATCCAATAGAATTTTGGTAGGTGTTAGGGTAATGTCATAATCTTATATTTACCCTTAATTACCCGATTTACCTTTAACTGTAGTAAATAAAAATTACCGTAGTTGCTATTCATAATATCAAAAAACTAAAAGTAACCTATTAAAATAATTTGGACCGACTAAATCCAAATATGGAATCCATTTTTTGAAATTCAAAAGATAGAAGTTTCAGTAATTAATTTAAAATTAATCTCGTTCTTAAGAAAACGGGTTTTAAAACTTAAAACATTACCAAAGATTGAAATGTTTTTACCTATTAATTCAATGTAAAATTAATTGTAATGACATAAATTATATTAAATGGTAAAAATATATTCTATTTATAATTTAAACCATTCAATATTATAATTTAACCATAAAAATTATTGTGATGAAAAACGTTGTTTTTAATTAAAATATAGCGTGTTTTTACTATTCATTAAAATATTGAAGTTATCTGAATAGTATGAAAATTTTATCCAAAGTAAATTTTTATATTCTAATTCCAAAAAAGAATTTTATTTTGTAAATTTGAACTTATAAACATGTTAAAAACAAGATTTAAAGTGGTTTCACCATCAAAAGGCGGAAAAACTGCATTTTTTAAAAAATACTTATTTTACCCGAAAAAATTATTTTGTTCACATAAAATGTTTTAGAAAATGTGTAAGATGAATAATAATGTTTTAAAATTCAAAATGTAGTTAATAATATTCATAACAACTAGTCCATAATTATATGATAACAATATATCATTGTTTAGTGAAACTCGATATTGCGTACAACACACATTATCAAGAAAGGTTTCTCTTGCGTATAACGCAAGCCAAGCTAGTGTTGTGTGTAGTGAAAGATTCCTTTGATGTTGCGTATAACATAAAAAAAAGTTCTCATAAAATATCAGGGAGTTACATTCTACCCCCCTTAAAATTAATTTCGCCCTCAAAATTCGTCACTTCGTAAAAAACAGATGAGGATACCTCTCCCTCATATTATCCTCAAGCTCCCATGTACCTTCTTCTAATTGGTGGTTCCTCCATGAAACTTTCACCGAGTGAGTGGTCCTGTTCCGTAGAACTTTTTCACTATAATCCAGAATCTCTATCGTATGTTCTTCATAAGAAAGATCTTGCTCAAGCGGTACAACTTTTGAGCTTAGTACATGTGAATGATCTGGTATGTACTTTCTCAGGAGAGATACATGGAACACATCGTGAACTTGAGAGAGATTCAGTGGAAGCGCCAATCTTTAAGCTACCTTCCCAACATGATCCAGTATTTCAAAAGGACCAATATACCTAGGGCTCAAATTTCCCTTCTTTCCAAATCTCATTACTCTCTTCTAAGGAGATATTCGTAAGAACACTTTATCACCCACTTCAAACTCTAGGTCTTTTCTACGGTTTTTGGCATAACTTTTTTGTCGACTCTGAGCTACTCTTATGTGTTGTTGAATAGATCTGACCTTTTCTATCATCTCATCAACAAAATCAGATCCTAATATCTTTCTTTCCCTAACTTCATACAAGTAACTTGGAGTTATGCATTTCTTTCCATAGAGAGCTTTATAAGGAGCCATCTGAATACTTCAGTTAAAGATATTATTATAAGAAAATTACACTAAACGAAGGTGTTGATCCCAACCACCTTTGAAATCCATAGAACAATCTCTCAACATGTCTTATAGAGTTTAAATTGTCCTCTCATACTGACCGTCTGTCTGAGGATGATAAGCAGTGGAGAAACTCAACTCTGTATCCAGAGTATGCTGAAGACTTTGCCCAAACATTGAGGTAAACCTTGGATCCTGATTAGATATAATGGAAAGTGGTACTCCATGCAATCTTACCACTTCCTTCACATATATCATGGCAAGCTGATCAAGATAGAAATCTTCTCTATTAGAAATGAAGTGTGCCAACATCGTAATATGATCAACTATAACCCAGATAGCATTGTTGCCATTGGATGTTTTAGGAAGTCCCGTGACAAAGTCCATGGTGATGTTTTCCCATTTCCATTCTGGTATGGGTAATGGTTGTAACATCCCATTATACTTATGCCTCTCAGCTTTAACTTGCGGACAAACCAAGCATCAAGAGACATATTCAGAAACATCTCGTTTCATGCCATCCCACCAGAAGTACTCTTTCAGGTCCCTATAAATCTTCGTGCTTCCAGGAAGAATAGAGAATGAAGAACTATGAGCCTCATCCAGCAGCTCCTTCTTTAATTCTGGGATGGGTGGAACACAAAACCGATTCCTAAACCTTATTATCCCATAAAAATCAAGGTTGAATTTAGGAACATTTCTCACCTTCTTTTTTAACTCTACATCTTCATTTTGTGCCTCTTTAATCCTCACATGAATAGATGGTTGAACATTCATTTGAGAAAGATAAGATTTTTCCCATTCTATATAATTCCAAGATCCATCCTTTGTAAATCCATAAATATTGGATCTTTTGTGATCCTCAACATGGATAAGCTAGCATGGTCTTGTCGACTTAATCCATCCGCCACCTTGTTTGCTTTCCCAGGGTGATAATGAATTGAGAAGTCATAATCCTTAATCAACTCCAACCATCTTTTTTGGCGAATATTCATCTCCTTTTGTGTGGAAATATAATTTGATCTTTTGTGATCAGTATAAATATCACACCTTTCACCATAAAGGTAATGCCTCTAAATCATTAATGCAAATATTACCGCAGCTAAATCCAAATCAGGATTTGGGTAATTTTTCTCATGGATTTTCAACTATCGTGAGGCATAAGATATTAACATATCATTTTTCATGAGAACACACCCCAATCCCTTCTTGGATGCATCACTATAGATCACAATCCTTTCTCCACTACAAGGAAGTGTGAGCACATGTGCACTGGATAACCTTCATTTTAACTCCTTGAAATTTTCTTCACACTCCTCCATCCAAATGAACTTAACTCCTTTTCAAGTCAACCTGGTGAGTGTATTAGATAAACTTCAAAAATCTTTCACAAAACGTTGATAATATCTAGCCAAGCCAAGAAATCATTGGATCTCAGTTACTATTTTTTGTCTCAACCATCTTTCGATAACCTCTATTTTTTCTGGATCCACACATATCCCATCTTTTGATATTTTGTGACCCAAAAATGAATCTTTTTTAAGCCAAAATTCACACTTGGTAAATTTGTCATAAATCTTATCCTTTCTTAGAGTCTTTAATACAATTCTAAATTGATCTTCATGTCAATCCTTGTACTTTGAATAGACAAGAATATAGTCTATAAATACTACCACAAACTGATCAAGATAGTCTCTAAAGACTCTATTCATTAGATCCATGAAGATAGCAGGGGCATTAGCAAGACCAAATGGCATCACTATAAATTCATAGTGTCCATACCTTGTACGGAAAGTCTTCTTTGGTATATCCTCCCTTTTGACACTTAATTTATGATACAATGAACAAAGATCAATCTTGGAAAAGTATTGAGCTTTGCGTAGTTGATCAAATATTTCATCAATGCATGGGAGAGGGTATTTGTTCTTGATAGTGATCTTGTTAAGTTATCGATAATCAATGTAGAGTCTCATTGATCCATCTTTCTTCTTAACAAACAGAACAAGTGCTCCCCAAGGTTATGCACTAGGGTGTAGGAATCCCTTATCAATATTCTCTTGGAGTTGCTTTTTCAATTCCTGTAACTCAATTGGGGCCACTTTATAAGGTGTCTTTGAAATAGGCATAGCACCCAGTATGAGTTCTATTGAAAACTCAACTTCATGATTTGGTGGAAGACCTGGAAATTCCTTCAGAATGACATCATCAAACTCTTGTACAATGGGTGTATTCTTAATCGTGAGTTTCTCGCCAACCATTTGAGATAAATAACCTTCATTTTGTGGAATCTAGACCGATAATATGGAAGAAATTTCAAATAGAAGGTCATGTTCATCCTTGCATCGATAGAAGATAATAGAATGATCTGGAATATGAAATGTTGCTTCCCTTTTTTGGAAATTGATATGAGCTCCATATAAAGAAAGCCAATCCATGCCATGAATCACATCAAATTCCACTATAGGAAGGATCACAATATTTGCAGGATGCACTTTCCCACCAACTTCAATCGGAGAATAATTGTAAACTTTTTATGCGACCATTGTGCCATTAGAAGCTGTCACAACTAACTAAACATCTAATTGTTGATGTAATACGACAATACCCTAAGAAAATTCTTCATAAATAAAAGAGTGGGTGGATCCAGAATCAAATAAAACATTTTCTACTTTAGAGTGTATGGTAAGTGTACCTTTCACCACTTCATTATCTTACTCCACATCGCCGATAGTAATTGCATGTGAATTTCCTTTGACTTTGTCCATAAAAGTTTGTTGACATCGATCATCATAAAAAACCCTTGGATTTGGGCATTGATTTTCATAATGACCCATCTCCTTGCACTTGAAACATTGAAGTTTTGGAGGTGCATTCTGTGTATCCCTTTCTTAGTTTTCATCATTAGACATCTTCTTCCCATTATTGACATTCAATTGCACGATGACCTTCTTTTCCACAATTAAAACATTTTCATGTCCCTTTAAGACAATTCCATCCATGTTTCTTTCAAAAATTTGAGCATAAAGGAAAACTCATCTTCTTTTCAGTGTGCTCTTTAGATTTTCCGTTGAATTCCATTTTCCTCTTCTTATCAAACCCATATGATTGATGGGTTACTCCAATCTCTATCTTAACCTTGAGAGCACATTGAACAATTTCCTCGTAGCTATTGAAGTCCCTTATGGATAACACCCTTAGAGGACTTGGTTTTGATCCACTAAATAATCGATCGAGCTTACTCTCAGGTTGGATAATAATTCCAGAAGAATACCTTTCAAGTCTTGTAAAATTTGCTTCGTAGGTACCAACCAATTCATCATCCTTTTGCTTCAGTTCAAGAAAATCCTTCTCCATATTTTTTCTAGGAATATGAGGGAAGTACTTATTGAAAAATAAGCCCTTGAACTCATCCCATTCCATGGACTCAATTTCATCCCTTTTCCTCGTATTCTTGATAATATTACACCATTGATCAGCTTCACCTTCCAAACGATACACTGATAAGATGAGTTCATCATGTTCAGAAAATTGTAGAACTGAATATTTCTTTTCAGTGGTACTGATCCATTGTTCAGCAACTAATGGATCAGAAGACCCGTTGAATGAAGGTGGACGCTGCCTCATTAAGGATTCAACAAAATGTTGCTCCTTCCTTTGCTCATTTGGAAGTCCTGCATGATTCATATCTTGAGAAAGTTGTGTGAGCATGGCTACAAAATTGTGCATTCCATCTTCCATAACGTTTGGTTGCTCTGGCGGACAATCATTGCATTTTCCATCGCATTCATCATTAACATGGTTCCTTCGGGTTCCATGCATTGACTAAAACAAAGAAGCATAGTGTGGGAAACACTAATTACAATATGAAAACCACACAAACAGTAATAAAATTTCACACTATAGGTCTTATCATAGGTTTTTCATGGCCATTTATAAATCACTGACATTATGTTCTATGCTTAGACATATCCTTAGAGTTCTTACTAAGGATTTCACATTCTTGTTTCCAATGTCTGACTATACCTTTCCTCTTATACCAACTATAATGACCCATACTTTACATACATTGTTATTACTTCAAAATTGAAGCATACTTATTACAACATATAACCAAACCATGATAGGACCGTATAGGTATAGTGTCATTAGAAACTAGGAAACATAAACAACTGGTTCATAAATCATCTACATTGTCTCCCACTTATTTCATCATATCTAGAGTCCCTTTTTGACATATTCTACTTAATACCCATATTCCTGACCTGGGGAAAAGAAAACATACAAAAGGTTGATCTCCAATGCTCAGTAAGGGTAATCAAAATAAATATCAATCATATCATATTCATAAAAACATAAAATTTTGAAAATATTAACCTGCAAAAGAGATCATAATATCATAACATGGGATAAATCATAGTAGTGAAATTTAATCCCAATAATCATAACATAAAACATGAAACTTTTTGGCATACACACATAATCATAGAAAATCATTTCATTTTAGTCAAGACTCATTTCCAAGACTATCATAGTGGACAAAGTCCATTACTGAACTGAGTTCACTCCTCGTTCTAGTCTTGTATCACTGAATCTGATTAACTTGCCATTCCAGCCATGTATATCTCATGAGATATAAATCTTTACCCAATGCATTGGAGGGATATATAGGTCCCACCCATCTCATAATGAAACCATTCTTATGTTTTCCACAAAATCATAAATCATACATCACAGCATAACCCATGTAATAAAAATGGGATTCTTAATCATCGTGGCATCATAAAACAATTCATATAAGATAAAGAACTTTATAAAAATAATTCCATCACAACATAATCAAATCAATGTAATAATAGGGATAGAAATAGAACAATATATTATCTTATATGGAAAATAATTTTGATAAAACACTTGAACTCTATTTTTGAGGAAAATATCCTTTCTACTTCAAAAACATTTTTCCTTTCTTAACATGTCATAACATTTTAAACTAAAATAATTTAATTAAAAATAAACATGAAAATTTTTAAAGGAAGAATCATGGGAATAATTTTCTATGGAAATCATAAAAATCCATTCTTTCCATATAAGTTAAAAAAAACATTCTTCTCGTACTTTGGCCAAAAAAGTCAAAAAGTATCTCATACTAAAAATGGAAAAAGATTCCTCTAATATCTTTTACTAAACACCCACCAATAGGTAAAATTGAATTTAAACAATTGTAATAGGATATAAATAATATTATATATTGATGAAACATGCATGTGGATGATAAATATTCCCCTGTAAATTCTAAAGTATAAACAATCTCGGATAAAAAAGGACATTGTGAGATTTTCCCTTACCTTAGGTATGATATGCTTCGTACGTATCTGAACCTCCTGTATAATGATTTAAATAATGTCATTGACTTATTAAAGAATCATATTCATTGTTATTATATCATACATGGTCATATTCTTATCTTCTTATTAGTAATATTTCACTGCTACTTGTTATTCGGGTGATCATTGCTTTATGTTCTTATGCATGTCTTGTGGAATAAATTCTTATTCCTATTCATAGGTTATAGATACCTTATTTACAGAATGTTATTAGTGTAATATATATCATATTTATTCATTCAACTCATTTATATAATCATTATTCAATTAATATCATGTAGAACGAGTCGCATCACATCGTGGAGACGGTAGGCCGTACATACGCATGACCGATGATATCGTTTCCATAACTATTGAATGGTATTGGAGTGGAAGATGGAATTTCTCAGAATTAGTATCATGTTATTATAATCATATATATTTATTCTTTACACCATTATACCCATCCATGTAAGGTTGTGGTGGAAAACAGATTACACCACTACGTGGAGACGGTATTCCGTATGTACGCACGTGTGGAGATTTCATTTTCCGTAGGAAGGATATGTCACGACCCGTCCTCGGGGCCCGTGCCGTGACTACCCCAAGCCCGCCTTCCATAGGCCAAGGGCTGGCGACTAGCACCAAGGCGTAAATCCTGGTAAAAAGGGAAGGAATTTCCTTTGTAAAGTAAACAAGCACCACATTGTAAGCAAGCGGAAAAGTAAACACTAAGTAAAAACAGAGTACAACTGTAAGTGTGGAAAAGTAAGTGGGCCAGTATACAAACCCAAACTGAAAGTAAAGTACAACTCTTAAGGGAAAACAGCAACTAAAAAGTAAAAGTTGTTACGCCGAGCTGTCCGCTGGAAATCCCACCTGATTGGTGGGTACAGATAGCTCCACTGCTCCTCGGGTCCCGCCGTCCGCTCCGAGTATGTTTCGCCCAGTGGTCCACCTCCAGGTATCGTCCTGCTCCGCGAGCCTCCACCACGAACAACGTTGTCCGTCGTCTGCAACCAACACAACGTAGTGTGGGTGTAACCCGTGCAGGGGTGAGTATAAGCTACTCTGTAGGGACCCTGAGACCCCCGATGGTCTCCCAAAATCCACAAAGGATAAACCACAAAGGAAAGATACAATCATGAAGTAACAACCGACACTGCTTAGGTATATGCCCATACATATACCTAAGTCATCAATTCTAGTATGCCCCAACCTCCGAACCCAAGTACAACCCAGTCCACATAGAAAAGTATACGTATTCCACACAGGAATGCAAAACGTAATCCACACAGGATAGCACAACACAATCCACACAGGAAAGCAAACAGGTTTCAGCTCACACAGGTAATACTTCTTCGAAGACGATAGAGATGATCACTGATCCATCTAAGTCGTCGGACCCACAAAGGATTGATAGGTACTAACCCCCGCAAAGACCCACACAGGATCGGTAGGAAACTAACCCCCGCAAAGACTCACACAGGATCGGACCCACACAGGATCTGTAGGCGCTCGCTCGCACAGAACCGCTGAACGCTGACCCACACAGGATCAGACCCACACAAGATCGGTAGCACTGATCCACATAGGATCGCTGAGTGTTGTAGTCATCGTCGTCGAATCCACTGAGGATCTCTGCACAGTCTTCGTTGCAGTCACAGTAGCAGTCGCAGCCAGCTCTAGGGTTCCCGCACACAGCAAGATCGTTCGGGAGGGTCCGCTCCACGAGCCGAGAGGCTGATACATCAACTGACACATAGTCCAGAGTTGATGTATCCAAAAGTTCCTTATCGTCAACAGGAACTCAACGTCACAGACGGCGCGTCAATCGGACGCCCGGTCTGAGAGTTATTGGCTTTTTCGTCCCAGGGGCCCGGTTGGTTTTTAAGGAAAAACCAACCCGACCGTACTCCACCTGCGTCCAAACCTCGGGCGGAGTATGCCAAAAGATTCGTCTCACTAAGAGGAAACCAACAAAGTCGACGGCACATCAATCGGATGTCCGTAGCTCAAGATATCAGTGTTTCCGCTTCGAGGGCCCGGTTGGTTTTGTGTACAAACCAACCCGGCCGAACACAAAGTATTCAAAAACCTCGAGTGAGATGTTTCGAAACGACCGACTCGTTCTAAGGATCATGTCGCCGCTGACGGCGCGTCGATCGGAGGTCCGTAGCCCGAGTTATGGGCAATTGAACCCAATCAGTCCGAAAACGGGGGTTTCGGGCCCGGACCGACCCGGCACGAGACCCCCTGGTCGGCCCGAACCGGGCGACCCGCCCCGGTCCAGGTCGGCCCGGTGGGGCGCGGCCCGGCCTGGCAGACCATCCAGGCGCCGGTTCGGCTGGGCACATCGCGCCCATCGCGCTGCCAGCTCGGCCTTCACCCGAGCTGTTGGAAAAAGGGGGGCGCCTGCCCCCCTTCAGTAACCGCGCCCCCCCCCCCCCCCCATTTATGGGGGGCCGTTTGAAGCTGGCCGGGGGAATTTAATTCCCCCGACTCCTCCCCTTTCTGGCCGGCCCGACCTGGCCAGCCAACTGCCTCTCAACGGGACCGGTGGTGGCCGGTCCCCTTCCAGTTCCGACACCGGCGGCCCTATCCGGCCGCAAGTCACCTTGCTCCGCTGCGGCTCAGAACCGGCCGTGGCCCTTGTCGTCCAGCGCGGTGCGACGGCACCACGCCCCTCCTCCGCGTCCCCGCTCCGACCGCGGAGCCTTCGATTTTATTCGACGTGGCGCGACGGCGTCGCGTTCTTAATCTTCTTTCCACGGCGCGGCGCGATGGCGCCGCGCATTTCCTTCCGCATGAATTTCGCATGGTGCAACGACACCACCCTCTCCCGTACCAACCACAAAGGAACGAACATGAAAATTAAGGAGGAGGGTCGGTTGTGTTTGTGCGGTCCGACCCCCTCACATTATTCGATAAAAAATGGTTTAAATCCACAAAGTTCATCAATTTGGTATTCACGAACAAATAAAATAAATAAAAACCCTACCTCGGTTCAGGAACGGTGTTCGTCAACGAGCCGTGGAAGACGAGCATCGTGGAGGTCAGGCGTCGCGGGAAAAGAATGTCGACGTCGCGAAGCGAGGATTCGAAGTCGTTGACGACGATTTCGTCGTGGAAAACCGTCGCGGAAGAGACGACGTGGAAGAAGAACGTCGCGTCGCGGATACGGCGTCGCGGAAGAACCGTGTTCTTCGGCGGAGAAGTTCTTCATTGAAGAATGGTGTTCTTCGCGTTCTTCGTCGAGGTTGAAGAAGAAGAGGACTCCACGCTTCCCAATCCTCTCAAGGTTGCAAAATTCTAACAAAAATAAAATAAGACTTGGTCTTACTTTATTAACACAACCCAACCATTTTAATTTCAAGAGTTTGAAATTAAGTAACTCACTTTATTAATTATAACAAGTTGTCAAAAATTAATTAAAGTGAGTTAATGGGGAGTTAGGAAAGTGAGGGGTTAAGAGGGGTTAGGGAGTTTAAGGAATTTGAAAAGGTGGGGGGTTCGTGTGGGCCCCACCCTTTCAAATATCCACACATGGGAAGTTGGGTGGATGTGGGCCCACCACCAACTTCCCATGGGAGAAGTTAACCACATTACATTAATTAAAATTGATTCAATAATTTTATTTACTTTTTTAATTAAACCCCAAAAATTAACTTCTTCTCCCGCACAAACGCAACTATAGTAAAGGTTCCCTTAAGCGATTACCAGCGTTGCGAGTTCATCGGTGCCCTCGGATTTCAATTCCTAGAACCAGTTCAAAAGATAGGAAAACCCGCTCGTTCGTTCATTGAACGTACCCAAGCCAAACTTCGGAAATTGATTTCGGGCACTCCAGGCATCAGAATCAAGTGCTGTCAGAAACCACTTTCTTGTAAAAGCCCAAAGAAAATTAAGAAAAAATTACCTTTAATTTTACAGGTCATTACATTACTCCCACCTCAGGGCTTTACATCCCCGTAAAGATACATCAAAACTAGGGAAACAAATGACGGTACTGAGCACGCATCTGAGCCTCCCTCTCCCAAGTTCTCTCCTGGAGGTTCTCGTGCTGCCATCTGATGCTCACTAGAGGAATCGACCGTCCACGTAGGACCCGCTCCTGTCAATCCTCGATCTCCACCGGGACCTTTGTAAAAGTCGCCCCATCATCAATGTCAAGCTCCCCATGGTCAATGATGTCTGTCGGGTTGTGCACGTATCTCCTCAGCTGAGATACGTGGAAGACATCGTTCACCCGGTGCAACTGAGGTGGTAGGTCCAGATTATAAGCCACCTCTCCAATCCTGCAGAGGACCTAGAATGGTCCGATGAAGCGCGGAGATAACTTTTCTCCCCGGCCAAATATTCGTAATCCACGTCGAGGTGAGACACGCAAGAAGACGTGGTCACCATCCTCGAACTCTAGTGTCCTCCGCCTCCTGTTAGCGTATGACTTCTGCCAGCTCTGAGCTGTCCTCATCCGCTCCTGGATGACCTGGACCTTCTCTGTCGTGGCCTGGACCATCTCTAGTCCCACAATTTCTGACTCCCGGGGGTCTGCCTAGCACAAAGGAGATCTGCAAGGTCGGTCGTACAACACCTCGTACGGTGCCATCCCTATGGTGTAGTGGTAGCTATTGTTGTATGCAAACTCCACCAAGGTTAGGTGGTCCACCCAGCTACGACCAAAGTTGAGGACACATGCGCGGAGCATGTCCTCAAGAGTCTGAATGGTCCTCTCCGTCTGACCATCCGTCTGAGGGTGAAAGGCGGTGCTCAAACGTAGCTGCGTCTTGAATGCCTCATGCAACCCCTTCCAAAGCCGGGAAGTAAAGTGAGATTCTCGATCGGAGACGATAGATGATGGCACACCGTGAAGCCGAACAATCTTCTGAGCTTAAAGTCATCCCAAGATCTCCACTGAGCCCTGCTCTCTGATGGGTAAGAAGTGAGCCGACGTGGTGAGTCGGTCGACAATTACCCAGATGGAGTCGTGACCTCTGGAAGTGCGTGGAAGTCCAGTCACGAAGTCCATAGATATCACGTCCCACTTCCACTCCGGGACCTCCAAGGGCTGTACCAAGCCTGCTGGTACCTGATGCTCTGCCTTCACCTGCTGGCAGGTGAGGCATCGAGAAACAAACTCTGCCACAACCTTCTTCATGCCTGGCCACCAGTGCTGTCGTCTGAGATCCTGGTACATCTTCACCACTCCAGGACGTACCACTAAAGGAGAAGTGTGAAACTCTCTCAGCACCTCCTCTCGTAAAGCGACTGGTACCAAGGTACGTCCTCTGAAAAGGATGTTGTGCTCTGCTCCAAAGGAGAAATCATCAGGTGCCTATCCTGAGGATATCTGTGCACGCCGCGTCTCACAGTCAGCGTCCCCACGTTGTGCCTCTCTGACTCGCTGTAGTAGTGGAGGAGTGACTGTGAGAGACTGAAGGAAGGCTGCTCCATCTCTATCCACAAAGGATATCGGCAAAGCGGCTAGCTGATCTGTCGCCTCCTCAAGTAGGTGAATGCCCTTCCTCCTGTTGAGGGCATCGGCTACCACGTTCCCCTTCCCAGGAGTATAGACTATCTCAAAGTCATAGTCCTGGAGAAACTCAAGCCATCGCTGCTGTCTCAAGTTTAGGTCCTTCTACGAGAAGATGTACCTGAGACTCTGATGGTCAGAAAAGACTGTAAAGCGCTCGCCCATCAGATAGTGTCACCACGTCTTCAGGGTGAAGACCACTACTGCTAACTCCAGGTAATGGGTAGCGTAGTTCTTCTCATGCGGCCTCAACTGACGTGATCCATAGGCAATCACTGCTCGCTCCTGCATCAGAACACATCTACGTCCAGTCCCTGATGCATCGCAGTAGACTACGTACCCTACTCCATTCTCAGGGAACCTCAAGATAGGTGCGCTGGTCAATCTCTGTCTCAGCTCCTGGAAGCTCTGCGGACATCTGTCTGACCACACGAAGGGTTTCCCCTTCTTCATCAAAGCTGATAGTGGTGCCGCAACTCTGGAGAAGTCTGGCACAAATCTCCGGTAGTATCCACCTAGACCCAAGAAACTCTGCACCTCCGTCACGCTCCTGGGTGGATCCCAAGCTAGCACTGCCTCGATTTTCACAGGATCCACTGAAACTCCCACCTTAGAGAAGACGTCTCCCAAGAAGTGGACCTCACATATCCAGAACTGGCACTTCGGGGGCTTACCATAAAGCCGGTGCTCTCGGAGTGTGTCTAGTACAACCCGTAAGTGGTAGGCGTGCTCCTCCTCCATCGTCGAGTAAATCAAAATGTCATCGATGAAGACCATGACAAATCGATCGAGGTATGGCTGAAAGATCCTGTTCATGAGGGCCATGAACACTGTTGGAGCATTGGTTACGCCGAATGGCATAACCAAGAACTCATAGTGGCCATACCGACACCTGAAGGCTGTCTTCTGCACGTCCTCATCTCGAACTCTGAGCTGGTGATAGGCTGACCTGAGGTCTATCTTCTAGAACCACTGTGCTCCCTTGAGCTGATCATAGAGGTCATCAATCCTCGGTAGCGGATACTTGTTCCTCACTGTCACCTGGTTCAGGCGACGATAGTCAACACAATGTCGCAAGCTCCCGTCCGCCTTCTTGGCGAACAATATCAGGGAAGCCCAGGGTGAAACGCTGGGTCGGATGAACCCCTTGCCCTACAAGTCCTCCAACTGTACCCGTAGCTCTCGAAGCTCAGCGGGGGCCATCCGATATGCTGGAGTCGATATCGGGGCTGTCTCGGGGTACAGGTCAATATAAAAGTCTACCTCTATGTGAGGAGGTAACCCTGGAACGTCATCGGGAAAAACGTACGCAAACTGATCCACCATTGCAGGAAAACCAGGACTCCGCACGTCAACTACTCCTAGGATGAGGCTAGCCAACTGATGAGTAACGGGTTGTCCTCTCCTTCGCGGAAGTCCATCCTGTGCTGCAAAGGCACCCTTCTCGTCGGTGAAGGTGAACCTGCTCCCGTCGGTGCGTATACATCGCACCTTGCGCCTAAAATAGTCAATCTGTGCATGGACCGTAGATAACCAATCCATTCCCAACATGAAGTCGTAAGGCCTCGACGCTGCTACAAGAAGATCCCAGCCGAAGCTCTCGCCTCCTAGAGTAAGCTCACACTGCCAGGACCAGTGCTTAATCGTCGAGTCTGCTCCTGTAGGAGTCTCTATCCGTAAGGATCGAGCCAACGGCTCTGTCAGAATCTCTAACCTCCGAACAAGGGTAGCGGCTATGAAAGAGTGACTCGCTCCTGTGTCTATAAGTACTGCAACAAGGGTGGAATAGACAAAGATAGTAACTCGAATCATATCGGGTGCATCGTGGTCGTAGGCCTCTACTGCCTAGAGCTGTGCCTGCCTCTGCCCGCCAGCTCCCTCTAGTCGGGGTGGACCTCCTAGTGGTGGTGGTGGTAGATCCTCAGAGCGTCGCCCACCACCTGCTGCTCGGCCAACTCCTCTGCCTCGTCCACCTGCTCCCTGCGGATGGCAACGGTCGACCCTCTACCTCTGCCTCGGTGGTCCCTCAACCTTCTGCTTCTCCTCGGCACGGTGAGTCGGGCAATCACGAGCCATGTGGCCCTGCCCGCCGCATGAGTAGCACTACCTGCCTCTCGAAAGACTAGCTTAGTGCTGTGTGCCCCGCACTGCTGAGACAGTGTCCTGAGGTCGTCTGCCTGAGGGTCTGGTCTGCCTGGACCCATGAGTCATCCATCGACTGCCTTCTGCAGAAGACTCTGCTACGTGCCGCCCCGCGGTGGGTCTCGGTGCTGGTGTAGACTCAGCAAGAAAGCTCTCGATCAAAAGGGCCCGCTCCAGTACTCCTGTCTGAGTCGGAATGCTGAGGGATATTAGCGATGCCCTGGTATCGTGTCTCAATCCCTGCTCAAAGGTTCGGGCCCTGAAGAATGGGTCTCGTACCATGTCAGTCGAGTAGCGCGAGAGATCGGTAAATCTGGCCGAGTACTGGGCGACCGTCATGCTGCCCTGATGCAGATGAAGAAGCTCCTGAATGCGCACCGCACGGAGGGTGGCTGGGACAAACTCTGAGCGGAAGAGGCTCTAAAAGTCTTTCCAGAGTAGAGATGCCTCATCGTGCACCTGGAGCATCAAGCTCCACCATCGGGCCGCTGCTGCGTGCAGTAGGCTCGCAGCGAGGATCACCATGATGTCTGCTGGTGTCCTCACTAGCATGAAAACTCATACGACTGCCTCCAGCCAGTCCTAGGCTGCCTGGGGGTCCATCTCCCAGCAGAACCTGGGCGGTCGCTGGCGCTGGAACTCATGCAGTTCACTAAGGCGACGTGCATCGTCAGCGGCTGGTGCTGGAAGCATCGGTGGCTCGGCGGGTAGAGCTACCACCAGTGCCACTGCTGACAAAGGGCCCTGCACCGAGGCCTCATCGCTCGGTGGGCTATCGTCACGCTCTACTCTCAGAACCCTAGCTGACTGCCGTCGTGAGGCCATCCTGAAAAGGAAACATGTGCCCCATGGTCAGAACAGTATACCAGGTGAGCTGATACAAAGTAATCACAAATAAAACTTGAAACACACAGGCAATCAATGTTTTCATGCATTAAGTCGGAAATCAGAAGTCAGGGTCCTGGTGTATGGATACGTCGGTCGCCGCACCAATACTAGACTCCCTGGACTGATAACCACACTCAATACGCTAAACACTATTGCTTCACATAGAAAAGATCAGAGTTCGCGGTAGAACCGAACTCCTCTAATACCAATTTGTCATGACCCGTCCTCGGGGCCCGTGTCGTGACTACCCCAAGCCCGCCTTCCATAGGTCAGGGGCTGGCGACTAGCACCAAGGCGTAAATCCCGGTAAAAAGGGAAGGCATTTCCTTTGTAAAGTAAACAAGCACCGAAGATTAAGCAAGCAGAAAAGTAAACACTAAGTAAAAACAGAGTACAACTGTAAGTGCGGAAAAGTAAGTGGGCCAGTATACAAACCCAAACTGAAAGTAAAGTACAACTCGTAAGGGAAAACAGCAACTGAAAAGTAAAAGTTGTTACGCCGAGCTGTCCACTGGAAATCCCACCTGAAGGGTGGGTACAGATAGCTCCATTGCTCCTCAGGTCCCGCTGTCCGCTCTGAGTATGTTCTGTCCAGTGGTCCACCTCCAGGTACCATCCTGCTCCGCGAGCCTCCACCACGATCAACGCTGTCCGTTGTCTGCAACCAACACAACGTAGTGCGGGCGTAGCCCGTGCAGGGGTGAGTATAAGCTAATCAGTAGGGACCTCGAGACCCCTGAAGGTCTCCCAAAATCCAAAAAGGATAAACCACAAAGGAAAGATTCAATCACGAAGTAACAACCGACACTGCTTAGGTATATGCCCATACATATACCTAAGTCATCAATTCCAGTACGCTCCAACCTCCGAGCCCAAGTACAACCCAGTCCACTCAGGAAAGTATACGTATTCCACACAGGAAAGCAAAACGTAATCCACACAGGATAGAACAACACAATCCACACAGGAAAGCAAACAGGTTTCATCTCACACAGGTAATACTTCTTCGAAGACGATAGAGATGATCACTGATCAATCTAAGCCATTGGACCCACAAAGGATCGATAGGTACTAACCCCCGCAAAGACCCACACAGGATCGGTAGGAAACTAACCCCCGAAAAGACCCACACAGGATCGGACCCACACAGGATCTGTAGGCGCTGACTCACACAAAACCGCTGAGCACTGACCCACAAAGGATCGGTAGCACTGATCCACATAGGATCACTGAGTGTTGTAGTCGTCGTCGTCGAATCCACTGAGGATCTCTGCACAGTCGTCGCTGCAGTCACAGTAGCAGTCGCAGCCAGCTATAGGGTTCCCGCACACAGCAAGCTAGTTCGGGAGGGTCCGCTCCACGAGCCGAGAGGCTGATACATCAACTAACACATAATCCAGAGTTGATGTATCCAAAAGTTCCTTATCGTCAACATGAACTCAAAGTCGCAGACGGCGCGTCAATCGTATGCCCGGTCTGTGAGTTATTGGCTTTTTCGTCCCAGGGGCCCGGTTGGTTTTTAAGGAAAAACCAACCTGACCGTACTCCACCTGTAGAGACCCGTATCTTGACGTACATGGACATTACATTACATTTGCGGAATACTTAGTACATTACAAAAACACACACACAAGGACCGTAATAGTTTAGTGTCTTTGGAAACTCGGAATATAATCTTCTAATCGTGGTGAAAGATCTTCAACATCTCCCATAAAGATCATCTTTTTTTATACCTAAAACCTTTCTTTATATCCTGGGGAAAAGAAAACATAAAAGGGTGAGCTCAAATGCTCAGTAAGGGTAAACAAAAGAAATATCAATCACATCATATACATAAGCACATAACTTTTGGAAATCTTAACCTGCAAAAGAGATCATAATTTCATAACATGGGGTAAATCATGGAAGTGAAATGTAATCACAATAATCATAACTTAAAACATGAAACTTTGTGGCATTCACACATAATCATAGAGAATCATTTCTTGTTAGTCAAGACTCATTGCCAAGACTATCTTAGTGGAAAAAGTCCCTTTCTGAATCGAGTAACCCTCGTTTCAGTCATGTTTTACTGAATCGGTATAACCTACCGTTCCAGCCCTGTCTATCTCATGAGATATAAAATCTTTACCCAATGCATTGGAGGGAGATATAGGTCCCACCCATCTTATAATGAATCCTTTCTTATGTGTGCCACATAATCATAAATCATACATCATCGCATAACCCATGTAATAAAAATGGGATTCTTAAACAACATGATATCATAAAACAATTCATATAAGATAAAGGAATTCATAAAAATATTTCCATCACAACATAATCAAATCCATGTAATAATAGGGATAAAAACAGAACCCTTTTATTATCTTAGATGGAAAATAATTTTGATAAAATACTTGAACTTTATTCTTGAGGAAAATATCCTTTCTACTTCAAAAACACTTTTCCTTTCTTAACATGTCATGAAATTTTAAACTAAAAGAGGTTGATTAAAAATAAACTTGAATACTTGTAAAGTAAGCTTCTTGGAAATAATGTTTTAGAAATCCATTCATGCCGTATAAGTTAAAAAAACATTCTTCGTACTTTTGTCGGAAAAGTCAAAAAGTACCTCGTACGAAAAACGACAAAAGATTCCTTTCATACATATTAATAAAAACTCACCGAAGGGTAAAAATGGATTTAAAAAATTTTAGACGGATTGAAATAATATTACATATTGATGAAACATGGATGTGGATGATAAAATACACCCCAGTAAATACTTACGAATAAACAATCTCGGATAAAAATGAGATTGTGATATTTCCCTTAACTTAGGTCCGATTTGCTTTGTTCGTGTCCGAAGCTTCTGTATAATGGTTTAAACAATGTTATTGACTTATTCCAGAATCATACATATTGATATGATATCATATATGGTCATATTATTAGCTTCTTGTTAGTAATATTTCATTGTTACTTGTTACTCGGGTCTTTATAACTTTTTGTTCTTATGCGTGTTTTGTCGAATAAATTATTATTCTTATCTTTAGGTTATAGATAATTCATTTAAAGAATGGTATTAGTGTAGTATATACCATATTCATTCATTCAATTCATTTATATAATCATTATGAAATGAAGATCATGTAGAACGAGTCGCATCACATCGTGGAGACGGTATTCCGTACGTACGCACGAGTGATGATATCGTTCCTATGATCGTGGAATTGTATTGGAGTATATATATATATATTATTTCAGTATCAATATTACTTCATAATAATCATATATAGTTACTCATTACACCATTTATACCCATCCTTGTAAGGTGATGGTGGAAAAATAGATTACACCACGGCGTGGAGACGGTATTCCGTACGTACACACGCGCGGTTATTTCATTTTTCCGTAGGATGGATAGAAGGTGAATTAGGGTTGTTTCATATTTATAATAACATATCAGTATGTAAGTAATACTGATGTTATTACTTTATCATGAAACAACTAAAGAAGAAGAAGTTGAAGAAGAAAGGAATTGAAAAGATCAGTAATGGATATTACCTCTTCTTTGGAACGCCTCTTTGAATCCTCCACTTAAGGAACTAAGATTGGTCTTTGGAGAAGACCAGGACCTCTAGGATTATTCTAGTTAAGTGGATAGGAGAAAATGGCAGGGGTTGGCCGAGCTTGAGTGCTCAAATTGGTGTGAGGAGGAGGGGGAGGAGGTGCCCTTTTATAAGGGAGGAGAGGGGCACCTTAGGAATATCTCAAAATATTATTTTATATTAAAGTCAAAATCGGTTTATAATGGTTCCAAAGGGTCTTATTTCGAAGCTAAAGTGGGGATGGGTCGAAATCCTATCAACCAATAGGATTTAGACAAGTTTAGGTTCTTATTTTAACCTTATCAATTAGATTTAACTCTAAGTTAAATAATTTAACTTTTACCGTGTCTTTTTGTTTTCTTTCACTATATGGTTAATACACTTACTATAACATGCCAAACGAACCCCAAATTGTTTATTATTAATATATATATCCTTATCTAAGTCATTTGGCCTAACCTTAGATTTTTAGGAATAAAATAACAATTAATAATATAATATTTGATTTAAATGCTATTTTGTGCCAATTTTGACACTATTTGATATATGATTTTTGTGAAAGTCATAACAGAATTATATGTTCGAACCAAGTTGATTAAATAAACACTAATATATCATAGTAACCTAGAAAATTATTTTAATTCATAAAAAGTCTCAAATTACATTTATTTTGGTGTTTATAACATCAATTATGTCAATATTTCCTTAAAATGGTAATTACTGCATCATCGTTGTGTCATAAATAAATTAATTTATTTAAAGTCTAAAAATTATAAATAAAATATAATTATGTAGGAAATCTTTTTATCTTTCTAATTAATATTTATAGTCGAATTTATCTTATGTATAACCCCATATTAAAAATGTTTTAGTTATTAAACTTTGATTTTAACTATTTTAACTATTCATTAAATAATATAATATTAAATGTCATAATCTAATCCAAGTGGACCTAAATGGTCATATTATATTCATAAGGTTGTTTTTGGTCGAATTACACTTATCCAATAGAATTAGGACATGTGTTAGGGTAATAATAATATCATATTTACCCTTAGTTACCCTATTTACTATTAACCGTGGTAAAAAAAGTAAAAAGTTACTATTCACCAAAAATTATTTTCATCTCATTGAACCACATTTTACTTACTGACATCAACTGTGTCTCTCGGATTTTTGAAATTCCATTCAAAGAAGCGGTAAAATTAAGATTTATGAAGAAATTAATTTTTTTAACTACCACTTAGTAGTTTCACTATTCATCAAAAATTGATGTTTTTCAAAACAATGCCAAAATTTCATCCTAAGATATATTTCATATTCCGAATTCAAAAATGAAGTCTATTTTACCAAATTAATATCATAGAATTTGCATTAATTAATTTTATAATTAAATCCCGCTGTTAAAACAAATAGCGTGTTTTTAAGAAACAATATCTATCAAAAGATTGACACTTGATTATGTCTGGTTTAAATGTGAAATTACATCCAATGACCAACATTGTATTAAATTGTAAAAATATATTCTAAATATACTTTAAAACCACTCAAATTAATAATTTATCACTATTAATTATTTCGATTAAAAAAGTTGTTTTTAATTATAATTTAGTAATTTTCACTATTCATCAGAATATGAAAGTTATCCGAAAAGTACCAAAATTTCACCTTAGGCTAAATTCGATACTCCGAATCCAAAAATGAAGTTCATTTTGAAAAATAAGATTTACAGAGTTTTAAAAAGTGGTTATTACTATTCATAACGGCTAGTTTTAATAATATTTTAATAGCATATCGTTGTTTAGTGAAACTCGGTATTGCGTATTACACACGCTATCGAGGAAGGTCGTGATTGCGTGTAATGCAAGGCAAGTCAAGGATGCGTGTTGTGAAAGCTCCTTTTGGTGTAGCGTATAACACAAGACTTTAATAAAATTAAAAAGAATATTTTTTTTAAAATCTTGGGCTGTTACATTCTACCCCCCTTAAAATGAATTTCGCCCTCGAAATTCATCGGGGTTATAAATGGCTTACTATTCGAAAGTTTCTTTAATAGAAACCCACATCGTAAAAAGGAATATCAAAACCAATCTTTAAAAACAAAAGTATGAAATGTAACGGTTACCCAAATAAACTAATCATTGGGTTTCCACATAGGTGAAAATATGGATATGGAAGAGAAATCTAACCATCATGTTCTGATGGAGAGTGGTAGAGAACATGGCTATGGAAAAGCCAGTAATCACAAATCCATAGATTTGTGATGATATAAGGTACCATCTGATTCATCAGGTATAAGATCACTAGGACAACATTTTTGGTTTTCAAGATCATTTCCCTAAAGTTGAAAATTTGAATTAGAATAAATACTTACTTTATTTTGGTACAATCTCACTGTTGTTCGTGCCTTGAACAATTTCCACTTCATCTCTTAAGTAAATGAAGTTGAATTTGTTATTAGCAGATCATGTGATATAATGACGGGTCATTCCATCTGTCTCAAACAAAAGGTTAGCAAAAATTATATGCATAAGTCGATCTATAGTGAGATTAATCATATATGGTTCCTAAAATGGACTTATACTTCATATATCATACTGCTTAATATAATAAAACTAGTTTCTACTAAACAGGGACTTCCTGTAGGCCAGTGGTAGGCGATAAAGGCCAGTCGCACTTCGGTTGTGGGTTCTATTCCCACAGCCTTGTCCGAAGCGATGGGATGTCACCCATCCTGCAGGTTGTCCTTTTTCCAAAACTATATAACATCCCATCAATAATATCGAAAAAACAAACAATACTAACTTATGTCCAACATAATCCATTCCAATCTTTTAGGCTTATCCATAATACTGCAGTCGACTCTCATAATATAGTGAAAATGATTACCAGAGATTTAACACCATCATCGATCCCCATATATCATAAGATATGTTTTGTTGGTCACATTCCAAACATTCAAAGTCCTTAATCGTGTATTCTCTTGAATACCTTAGTGAAAACATGAATGCAGTTAAAAGTTAACACCTTCCACATACTAAAATCCTCAAAATTCTATATACTCATACCATGATATCACTTAGTCCTCATATCAGTCATGAGCTCATGAATACTGTTAAACATTTCATTTTCTCATTTTCCCTTCATTATGCGCATAATATCTCAATCACATTGAATACCACATTAGACCAATACATAAATATTCCAATATTCCAAGATACAACATTATTTTGGAATCCCATTACATAAACACTTAATCATTCCACCACATCGTTGTCATATTCAACATTGCCAATAGTGATCGCATGTGACTTCCCTTTGTCCTTTGCCTTAAGCGGTTGCTCATGTCGATCATCACTAACCCTTGGATTAGGGAATTTATTAGCATAATGCCCCATTTCCTTGCACTTGAAGCATTGAAGTGTTGGTTGTATGTTCTTTGCAGTGTTTGCTTTATTCACTTCATTAGAATCCCATTTTCCATTACTTCGACACTCAGCTGCTCGATGACCTTCTTTTCCACACTTAAAACATTTTCTAGTCCCTTTAAGACAATCTCCACCATGCTTCTTTCCACACTTTGTGCATAAGGAAACATTCATCTTCTTTTCACCATTATTCTGAGTTTTCTCCTTGAACTCCATCTTTCGTTTCTTGTCAAACCCATGAGATGGATATGTAACACCAACTTCCATTTCTACCTTGATATCACAACGCACAATTTCTTCATAGCTACTGAAGTCTCTTATAGCTAATGCCCTTCGAAGACTTGGTTTTAAGCCACTGAAAAATCGATCAACTTTACTTTCAGGTTGGATGATAATACCAGAAGCGTACCTTGCAAGTCTTGTAAAATTCGCTTCATAGGTACCAACAGATTCATCATCCCTTTGCTTCAGTTCAAGAAACTCTTTCTCTATCTTTGTTCGTAGAATACGAGGGAAGTACTTATTGAAAAATAAGTTCTTGAACTCGTCCCATTCCATAGACTCAATTTCATCCCTTTGCCTCATATTCTTAATAAGATTCCACCATTGATCAGCATCTCCTTCCAAACGATACACTGCTAGGATGACTTTATCATGTTCAGAACATTGAAGAACTGAAAATATCTTTTCAGTAGTACTAATCCATTGTTCAGCAACTAATGGATCAGTAGACCCACTGAAAGAAGGTGGACGCTGCCTCATGAAGGATTCAACAGAATGTTGCTCCTTCCTTTGCTCGTTTGGAAGTCCTGCATGATTCATAGCTTGAGAAAGTTGTGTGAGCATGGCTACAAGATTTTTCATTCCGGCTCCCATATCGTTTGGTTTCTCATGGGGACAATCATTGCATTTCCCATCACATTCCGCATTAACACGGTTCCTTCGGGTTCCAGCCATCGTCTAAAACCCCAAAAGAATAGTATGAGAGGCAAAAATCATGCTAGGGAAAACAACATAATAAAGGGGTAGTACCCTCAATATCTAACATCTTAGGTTAAATTCGAAGATCGTTAGCGCAATTCTAGGACTATAACCTATACGTATACTTAACCTTAGAGACATCCCTAGACATACCTTAGAAATATCTCTAGGGATCTCACTAACGTTTTCGCATCCTAGTTTCCAAAGGTTGACTAAACCTTTCCTCTGATACCAACTGTAGAGACCCGTATCTTGACGTACATGGACATTACATTACATTTACGGAATACTTAGTACATAACAAAAACACACACACAAGGACCGTAATAGTTTATTGTCTTTGGAAACTCGGAATATAATCTTCTAATCGTGGTGAAAGATCTTCAACATCTCCCATAAAGATCATCTTTTTTTTATACCTAAAACCTTTCATTATATCCTGGTGAAAATAAAACATAAAAGGGTGAGCTCAAATGCTCAGTAAGGGTAAACAAAAGAAATATCAATCACATCATATACATAAGCACATAACTTTTGGAAATCTTAACCTGCAAAAGAGATCATAATTTCATAACATGGGGTAAATCATGGAAGTGAAATGTAATCACAATAATCATAACTTAAAACATGAAACTTTGTGGCATTCACACATAATCATAGTGAATCATTTCTTATTAGTCAAGACTCATTTCCAAGACTATCTTAGTGGACAAAGTCCCTTTCTGAATCGAGTAACCCTCGTTTCAGTCATGTTTTACTGAATCGGTATAACCTACCGTTCCAGCCCTGTCTATCTCATGAGATATAAAATCTTTACCCAATGCATTGGAGGGAGATATAGGTCCCACCCATCTTATAATGAATCCTTTCTTATGTGTGCCACATAATCATAAATCATACATCATCGCATAACCCATGTAATAAAAATGGGATTCTTAAACAACATGATATCATAAAACAATTCATATAAGATAAAGGAATTCATAAAAATATTTCCATCACAACATAATCAAATCCATGTAATAATAGGGATAAAAACAGAACCCTTTTATTATCTTAGATGGAAAATAATTTTGATAAAATACTTGAACTTTATTCTTGAGGAAAATATCCTTTCTACTTCAAAAACACTTTTCCTTTCTTAACATGTCATGAAATTTTAAACTAAAAGAGGTTGATTAAAAATAAACTTGAATACTTGTAAAGTAAGCTTATTGGAAATAATGTTTTAGAAATCCATTCATGCCGTATAAGTTAAAAAAACATTCTTCGTACTTTTGTCGGAAAAGTCAAAAAGTACCTCGTATGAAAAACGACAAAATATTCCTTTCATACATATTAATAAAAACTCACCGAAGGGTAAAAATGGATTTAAACAATTTTAGGTGGATTGAAATAATATTACATATTGATGAAACATGGATGTGGATGATAAAATACACCCCAGTAAATACTTACGAATAAACAATCTCGGATAAAAATGAGATTGTGATATTTCCCTTACCTTAGGTCCGATTTGCTTTGTTCGTGTCCGAAGCTCCTGTATAATGGTTTAAATAATGTTATTGACTTATTCCAGAATCATACATATTGATATGATATCATATATGCTCATATTATTAGCTTCTTGTTAGTAATATTTCATTGTTACTTGTTACTCGGGTCTTTATAACTTTTTGTTCTTATGCGTGTTTTGTCGAATAAATTCTTATTCTTATCTTTAGGTTATAGATAATTCATTTACAGAATGTTATTAGTGTAGTATATACCATATTCATTCATTCAATTCATTTATATAATCATTATGAAATGAAGATCATGTAGAACGAGTCGCATCACATCGTGGAGACGGTATTCCGTACGTACGCACGAGTGATGATATCGTTCCTATGATCGTGGAATTGTATTGGAGTATATATATATATTATTTCAGTATCAATATTACTTCATAATAATCATATATAGTTACTCATTACACCATTTATACCCATCCTTGTAAGGTGATGGTGGAAAAATAGATTACACCACGGCGTGGAGACGGTATTCCGTACGTACGCACGCGCGGTTATTTCATTTTTCTGTAGGATGCATAGAAGGTGAATTAGGGTTGTTTCATATTTATAATAACATATCAGTATCTAAGTAATACTGATGTTATTACTTTATCATGAAACAACTAAAGAATAAGAAGTTGAAGAAGAAAGGAATTGAAAAGATCAGTAATGGATATTACCTCTTCTTTGGAACGCCTCTTTGAATCCTCCACTTAAGGAACTAAGATTGGTCTTTGGAGAAGACCAGGACCTCTAGGATTATTCTAGGGAAGTGGATAGGAGAAAATGGCAGGGGTTGGCCGAGCTTGAGTGCTCAAATTGGTGTGAGGAGGAGGGGGAGGAGGTGCCCTTTTATAAGGGAGGAGAGGGGCACCTTAGGAATATCTCAAAATATTATTTTATATTAAAGTCAAAATCGGTTTATAATGGTTCCAAAGGGTCTTATTTCGAAGCTAAAGTGGGTATGGGTCGAAATCCTATCAACCAATAGGATTTAGACAAGTTTAGGTTCTTATTTTAACCTTATCAATTAGATTTAACTCTAAGTTAAATAATTTAACTTTTACCGTGTCTTTTTGTTTTCTTTCACTATATGGTTAATACACTTACTATAACATGCCAAACGAACCCCAAATTGTTTATTATTAATATATATATCCTTATCTAAGTCATGTGGCCGAACCTTATATTTTTAGGAATAAAATAACAATTAATAATATAATATTTGATTTAAAAACTATTTTGTGTCAATTTTGACACTATTTGATATATGATTTTTGTGAAAGTCATAACAGAATTATATGTTCGAACCAAGTTGATTAAATCAACACTAATATATCATAGTAACCTAGAAAATTAGTGTAATTCATAAAAAGTCTCAAATTACATTTATTTTGGTGTTTATAACATCAATTATGTCAATATTTCCTTAAAAGGGTAATTACTGCATCATCGTTGTGTCATAAATAAATTAATTTATTTAAAGTCTAAAAATTATAAATAAAATATCATTATGTAGGAAATAGTTTTAGCTTTCTAATGAATATTTATAGTCGAATTTATCTTATGTATAACCCCATATTAAAAATGTTTTAGTTATTAAACTTTGATTTTAACTATTTTAACTATTCATTAAATAATATAATATTAAATGTCATAATCTAATCCAAGTGTACCTAAATGGTCATATTATATTCATAAGGTTGTTTTTGGTCGAATTACACTTATCCAATAGAATTAGGACATGTGTTAGGGTAATAGTAATATCATATTTACCCTTAGTTACCCTATTTACTATTAACCGTGGTAAAAAAAGTAAAAAGTTACTATTCACCAAAAATTATTTTCATCTCATTGAACCACATTTTACTTACTGACATCAACCGTGTCTCTCAGATTTTTGAAATTCCATTCACAGAAGCGGTAAAATTAAGATTTATGAAGAAATTAATTTTTTTAACTACCACTTAGTAGTTTCACTATTCATCAAAAATTGATGTTTTTCAGAACAATGCAAAAATTTCATCCTAAGCTATATTTCATATTCCGAATTCAAAAATGAAGTCTATTTTACCAAATTAATATCATAGAATTTTCATTAATTAATTTTATAATTAAATCCCGCTGTTAAAACAAATAGCGTGTTTTTAAGAAACAATATCTATCAAAAGATTGACACTTGATTATGTCTGGTTTAAATGTGAAATTACATCCAATGACCAACATTGTATTAAATTTTAAAAATATATTCTAAATATACTTTAAAACCACTCAAATTAATAATTTATCACTATTAATTATTTCGATTAAAAAAGTTGTTTATAATTATAATTTAGTAATTTTCACTATTCATCAGAATATGAAAGTTATCCGAAAAGTACCAAAATTTCACCATAGGCTAAATTCGATACTCCGAATCCAAAAATGAAGTTCATTTTGAAAAATAAGATTTACAGAGTTTTAAAAAGTGGTTATTACTATTCATAACGGCTAGTTTTAATAATATTTTAATAGCATATCGTTGTTTAGTAAAACTCGGTATTGCGTATTACACACGCTATCGAGGAAGGTCGTGATTGCGTGTAATGCAAGGCAAGTCAAGGATGCGTGTTGTGCAAGCTCCTTTTGGTTTAGCGTACAACACAAGACATTAATAAAATTAAAAAGAATATTTTTTTATAAAATCTTGTGCTGTTACACCACCTGCGTCCAAACCTCGGGCGGAGTATGCCAAAAGATCTGTCTCACTAAGAGGAAACCAACAAAGTCGACGGCACGTTAATCAGACGTCCGTAGCTCAAGATATGAGTGTTTTCGCTCCGAGGGCCCGGTTGGTTTCGTGTACGAACCAACCCGGCCGAACTCAAAGTATTCCGAAACCTTGAGTGCGATTTGTTGAAACGACTGTCTCGTTCTATGAATCATGTCGCCGCTGACGGCGCGTCGATCGGAGGTCCGTAGCCCGAGTTATGGGCAATTGAACCCAATCAGTCCGAAAATGGGGGTTTCGGGCCCGGACCGACCCGGCTCGAGACCCCCCGGTCATCCCGAACCGGGTCGACCCACCCCGGTCCGGGTCGGCCCGGCCCGACGCGGCGCGGCCTGGCCTGGAAGACCGTCCAGGCGCCGGTTCGGCTGGGCACAGCGCGCCCAGCGCGCTGCCAGCTCGGCCTTCGGCCGAGCTGTTGGAAAAAGGGGGGGCGCCTGCCCCCCTTGAGTAACTGCGCCCCCCCCCCCATTTATGGGGGGCCGTTTGAAGCTGGCCGGGGGAATTTAATTCCCCCGGCTCCTCCCCTTTCCGGCCGGCCCGACCTAGCCGGCCGGCTCCTTCTCAACGGGACCTGCGATGGCCGGTCCCCTTCCAGTTCTGACACCGGCGGCCCGGTCCGGCCGCCGGTCACCTTGCTCCGCCGCGGCCCAGAACCGGCCGTGGACCTTGTCGTCCAGCGCAGTGCGATGGCACCACGCCCCTCCACCGCGGCCCTGCTCCGGCCGCGGCGCCTTCGATTTTCTTCGACGCGGCGCGACGGCGTCACATTCTTAAACTTCTTTCCACGGCACGGCGCGACGGCGCCGCGCATTTCCTTCCGCATGAATTCCTCATTGTGAGACGGCACCACGCTCTCCCGTACCATCCACAATGGAACCAACATGAAAATTAAGGAGGAGGGTCAGCCGTGTTTGTGCGGTCCGACCCCCTCACGTTATTCGATAACAAATGGTTTAAATCCACAAAGTTCGTCAAGTTGGTATTCACGAACAAATAAATAAATAAAACCCCTACCCCGGTTCAGGAACGGTGTTCGTCAACGAGCCGCGGAAGACGAGTGTCGCGGAGGTCGGGCATCGCTGGAAAAGAACGTCGACGTCGCAAAGCGAGGATTTGAAGTCGTTGACGACGATTTCGTCGCGGAAAACCGTCGCGGAAGAGACTGTGCGGAAGAAGAACGTCGTGCCGCGGATACGGCGTCGCGGAAGAACCATGTTCTTTGGCAGAGAAGTTCTTCATTGAAGAATGGTGTTCTTCGCGTTCTTCCTCGAGGTTGAAGAAGAAGAATACTCCACGCTTCCCAATCCTCTCAAGGTTGCAAAATTCTAACAAAAATAAAATAAGACTTGGTCTTACTTTATTAACACAACCCAACCATTTGAATTTCAAGAGTTTGAAATTAAGTAACTCACATTATTAATTATAACAAGTTGTCAAAAATTAATTAAAGTGAGTTAATTGGGAGTTAGGAAAGTGGGGGGTTAAGAGGGGTTAGGGAGTTTAAGGAATTTGAAAAGGTGGGGGGTTCGTGTGGGCCCCACCCTTTCAAATATCCACAGATGGGAAGTTGGGTGGATGTGGGCCCACCACCAACATCCCATGGGAGAAGTTAACCACATGGCATGAAATAAAATTTATTCAACAATTATATTTACTTTTTTAATTAAACCCCAAAAATTAACTTCTTCTCCCGCACAAACACAACTACAGTAAAGGTTCCCTTAAGCGATTACTGTCGTTGCGAGTTCATCGGTGCCATCAGATTTCAATTCCGAGAACTGGTTCAAAATATTGGAAAACCCACTCGTTCGATCACTAAACGTACCCAAGCCATACTTCGGAAATTGATTCCGGGCACTCCGGGCCTCGGAATCAAGTGCCATCAGAAACCGCGTTCTTGTAAAATCCCAAAGAAATTTAAGAAAAAATTTCCCTTGAATTTTATGGGTCATTACAGGATAGAAGGTGAAATAGGATTGTTTCATATTTATAATAACATATCAGTATATGAGTGATACTGATGTTATTAATTTATGATGAAACAAATAAACAAGAAGAAATAAAATGGAATGAATCGGTAAAGGATATTACCTCTTCTTTGACGAACCTCTTCTTAACCTCCTCTTAGGGTGCTAAAGTTGGACTTTGAAGAATACCAGGACCTCTAGTATGTTTATAGGGAGGTGGAGAAGAGAAATTGGTAGGGGTTGTCCATGCATGAAGGCTCAAAGTGGTGTGAGGAGGAGAGGGAGGAGGTGCCCTTTTATAAGGGAGGAGAGGGGAACCTTTGGAATTATTAGAAACATTAATTTATAATAAATTAAAACCCCACATAAAAACCTCCAAAAATTACTCAAATAAGAAAATTAGATGATATATTGTTGTAATATCATCAACCAATAAAATTTAGACATGTTTTGAATTTATTGTAAACCTTATCAAATTTATTTATCCTTATTTAATCTATTTAATTTTATTTGTGGTAATAATATTCAAAATTTTAAAATGATATAAATAATTAATTATGTGCTGTGAATTATACATAATCAGATAATTTATGATATTTTAGACCATATAAATTTATATTTATAATTTTTAAATATTTTTATGATTTTAAAACAATTTTATAATATGTTATTTTTATAAAATAACAATAGTGTCAATTTGGACACTATTCATTTATTTGAATTTAAATAAAATCTAAATAGAGGATATATTCGAACTAAAAGCTTTAATACATTCATAAAATTTATTATTTGTTTATAAAATTAGTGGAGCACATTAAATAGTTCATATAATATTTATTTTAATATTTTTTTAAAACCATTTATTTGATATTTCAATCAATAAAATAATTTCAACATCACTATTGTTTCACCTTTAATGAGAATTATTTAATCCCTAAAAATTATAAATAAATTCAAATGATGTATATAATTTTATTATATTTCTGGATACTATTCAGGTTCGACGTTTCATGAATTTTATGACTAAATTAAAATTATTATACTTATTAGTTTTAAGAGTGTGACATGTTGTCACTTTCTTTGGTTTTAATAATAATTAAATTATTTTAATGTTCAAAATTACATAAAATGAATTTATTACAATCTTTAGGTGATAAGGGTCGACTTTTAGAAATCCAATAGAATATTGGGAGGTGTTAGGGTAATTTTATAATCTTATTTTTACCCTTAATTACCCGATTTTTCTTTAACTACAGTAAAGAAAAATTATCGTAGTTACTATTCATAATATCAAAAAAAAAGTAACCTATTAACATAATTTGGACCCAATGATTCAAAATATGGAATCCATTTTTCAAAATTCAAAACATAGAAGTTGTAGTAATTAATTTAAAATTAATCCCATTGTTAAGAAAATGGGTTTTAAAAGTTAAAACATTGCCAAAGATTGAAATGTTTTTACCTATGAATTAAATATAAAATTAATAGTAATGAAATAAATAATATTAAATGGTAAAAATATATTCAATTTATAATTTAAAACCATTCAATAATATAATTTAACCATATAAATTATTGTGATGGAAAATGTTTTTTTAATTAAAATATAGCATGTTTTTACTATTCATTAAAATATGGAAGTTATCAGAATTATATGAAAAATGTATCCAAAGTAAATTTTTATATCATGATTCCATAGAAGAATTTTATTTTGTCAAGTTGAACTTATAAACATGTCAAAAACTGAATTTAAAGTTGTTGCGCCATCAAAAGGCCACAAAACTGCATTTTTTGAAAAATACCTATTTTACCCGAAAAAATTATTTTGTTCACATACCATGTTTTAGAAAATTTGTATGATAAATAAAAATGTTCTAAAATTCAAATTTTATTTAATACTATTCATAACGGCTATTCCATAATAATATTATAACAATATATCGTTGTTTAGTGAAACTCGATATTGCGTACCACACACGCTATCGAGGAAGGTTTCTCTTGCGTATAACGCAAGCCAAGCTAGTGTTGTGTGTAGTGAAAGATTCATTTGATGTTTTGTATATTATAAAAAAATTTCTCATAAAATATATGGGTGTTACATTTCAATAGTGAGATACACATTGTAATATATATCAAAATGAATTCTGCAAAGGATTCTCTTAATTAATATAAAGATCTCTCCTTGAATGCTCTGAATAACGTAAAGATTTTCTCCTCCTCAATCAGAGTGAATCCCCTATCCCTGGAATGATTTCATCATGATCAGTGATGATTACCAAAATTGTTAAAACTATATGTGCTAGCACCCATAGGTTTATACAGAGTTGTTCAGAGGTTTTTGAATCACTTGTGGACCACTAATATATGGAATCTACCCTTACTCCCTATAATATAATGGAAGTACAACAATAGTTCTTTATATGATCATTAATAATGAAGAGTTAATTTGGTAAAATGTAATTCATTAATTGAATAAATTAATTATAAATTATAAGTGAATATATCATCTCCTCTTGGTTCAATATTCCATTCAATTGGTCTACATATTAATTCCACTGTTGAAAAAGATTCTTTTTAATTTACATCACATATTATCCCTAGATTATATAAAACCATAATATTTTTAAAGCCTAAATGTTGCTTCCACTGCACCCACAACATTCATGTGGTATCAAAGTGGTCACACAATTATTTATAATTACACATTTTTCATTTAATGATTATATGCAATTATTGTTATTATTTTTCATTTAGTTTGTTCTTTATTTAATTCAATGTAAAATTTAATTTTTTTGACAAATTAATATGATTTTTTAATGTTTTATATCTCCTTAAGAAAATTAATATCAGATAAAGAACAATCATAGATGTTGTCGGGAGGTGATGAGGATTTGGTTAGTAGACATGGATACATGGCTAGTGACATAATGTAAATTTCAAGTACTTAAGATCATTATGCCTGAATTTTTTACTACATACAAAATGAATTGAGAATAATAAAATCCATAGATTTTATTTCACACCACATGTTGACCGGGCTAGCTAAGAAAATAGTCTAATGAACTACACAACATGTATTTGGTGTAATGATTTGGTAGGCTACATAGTTTAGTGTTGAAATCTGTAGTAATCATGTTGTCAAATATGTGGAATATGTCACGTGAAACTGACAACATGTATTATAAATGAGATACATGGCCTATAACTGGTGTACACACCTTGTAAATCACTAATACTTATGTACAAAGAACAATTAAAGTCAATCAGTGGGTAATACAGACACACAAAAAGTGAAACACATTATGTGTATCTCATTAGTACATGTTTTTCATCCCAGCAATGATACATAGATAATCCTTTAGTGTCCATCTCGAATACATGGAAAGAAACATGCTTGGTGTGTATATCATTAGTATATTATATATAGTCACCTAGTAAATAATGAAATTAAATTATATAAGGAATAATTCATTACATCATTAAAAACCTAATTACTATATTGGCATATAATGTGTTGACTATTTATTAAGGTTTGTAGAATTAATAAATGTTAAATTAATTCCATGTAATTATATATAAATTATTATCAAGATTTTTATTTTCATTGTTTCATTTATGATGGGTATCTCCAAGAGACTTCATATGGTAATTAAGAAAAAGAAAATTAATAAATTAATTGAAAAAATTCAAACATGTTTACCATAAAATAAAGAAACATGGGAAGTGAATTCTAGCTAGTGAGATTTTGTGTATTTTTTCATGTATGGATGAACTAGATATTAGACCATCATGTTTATGTGATTGGTTTATTTCAATTATTATTATTTCATTATTTTTGTAATAATTTATTAAAATAAATAATGGCATGGGAGTCATTCCCCTCCTATAATTATGTATTTCCTACTCCCTTATAGTTTCTTTTATGTAAAATCCATCAACCAATCCTTTGGTTCCCCTCACCTAAATATGAGTAAAACTATATAATGGATGGAGTTCCTAGGTGAGTGAATCTGGTTTATGTTTGGAAGCAAGGGAAAAAATCATGGAGGTACACAAGAGTACTTATGGAATGATGAAACTAAAACTAGGCATGGATTCATACATTAATTCCCAAGGGTAAATGGTTAGTTTATGATCCACTTGATAATCCAACCATTAAAAAAGGTCATGGTCATTAGAGTTTATATTTATTTATTTTTTCAATTGTTTGGTTAATTATTTATGCATGGTTATGTCATTGAAGATATTAATTTACAATCATGATAGATAGGATTAAAATAAATAATATAATATTTGTAAAAATTATATATATATGGTTAATCACTTAGGTGAAATCCAATTAATATTAAAAATAATGGAATAATCTAAAATGTAATCTTACACATAATCATAATAATCCCCCGAATTTTAATATTAACTCAATATAGCCTTCCACTAACTATTTTGAAATCAAAAAATGGTTTATAAGTGTTTAAATAGCCCAAGTCAAGGTGATTTAAATTAGTGGGTATTTTTATCTTGGTTTTCTAGGATGACATAACATAGTTTACATCATGCGATGATTTCTTAAACAGAACTTGTTATAATTAAAAGGAAAATAATTGAGGAAATCCTTATCCATGATTTCAATATTGGGGAGTCCACTCAACAGATCATGGAAGTATGAGTTAATTAAATTTGAAAGTTATGTCTACCTAAAGCACTTTAAATAACTTTTCAAATCTATGTATATCTAATGTGAATGGGAATATGGGTAATTTACACTAGAATAACCTTAGGATGGGTATTCAAAAAATAATTGTCCGATTTATTGGGTTTCAATAAAATTGTGGGATATTAATGAAGTTAAATTTAATTATATAATTTAGAAATCTAGAAAATGTATTAAAATTATTATCATATTTATTATTGAAATGGAAACCCACATAAATTTGACTATTCCAATTTCCTATATTCTATAGAATGATACCTTTATATAGGTTTCCATTTCTTGGAATGTTATAGGTGTTTATAAATAATACTACACCAAGAAAAGAATTTATATATGCTAGAAAACTTTATTTCTTAAGAACCTAGAAAATAATATTGTATGTAATAATTGTCTCTATTAATTAAACATTTTTATGATGTTGTAGATTTCCAATGTTTCATGTTGTAATCCATGTCGAGTAAAATTTTCAAGTAACACTAGGATATGGTCATATATAGAACCATGTATCACCTTCAGGATCATTTTAAAGAGAGGGAAAGACATTGGAGATATGAGATATACAATTCATTATTCACATGAAATCTTGGAGAGAAAAAACTATTTTGGCCTCATGTATTCAATATTATTTCATATATGGAGCACTTTGATATCATAGGATTTAAGAACCCTTATGAGATGTGTATAAGTATCATTTTGTCGTCATAGCCTATGATCATCTCTAGATTCATTGTTTATTATAATATGGGAAATTTTGAGAAGTACCTATTGGAACTCTTGTCATTTATTCATAATGTTGATAATGACATAGGGTATAAAAATCATAGAGTCCTTATTATGAATAAGAAAGGGATGAATAAGGAAATGGGGCCCAAGACTGTTTCTAATTCAAAATATCCCAAGAACCATCCTTCCAAAAAAATGAATATCCAAATACCGGAAAAGTAATAGGATGCAATATGATTTTTATGTGGAATGATAGGCTACTATAAGAAGAACTTAATGCAATTAAATAAGAAAATGAATGCATTGGGTGTAATCATTATCGAGATAAATATTTTTATATTTACACATTGTGTATTATACATAGATTGTTGTGCTCAAGTATGTATTTTAATACATGAACCAAGTATATTTTGAAATATTTCTATAGGGTTGGTGGATTTACATGCAACTGATGTTACAAGGATGAATGTTGTAGACATTGAAGACTACCACATTCTATTCCCAAATTAGATGTTCATGGTTTTTAAATATTTTTATTATGTACAAACTCTTTCTAAGACCATAATTTATGTATCCTTATTAGATTTGAGAGGTTTTATTTCCTTTTTCAGAATTAAAATATGAATTTTTTACAATAACATTATACACTATGGTATAACAAAATTATATAATGGTCATTATATATTAAATTATAAAAACAAATTAAAGGATTTTTATAACAAATAGAGTTTTCATATCTTATTCCACCGCCATTTGTGGCATCATTGTCTTGGTCTTATTAAAAACCCATTTTAAAAATATCTATTAATATGGATACTTTACTCTTTTTAACCAAATACACTTGATATATGTCACACTTCTTTGCAAGGGAAAATGATCAATCCCCCTATCAGTGTACAAGGTGAAAGAGATATAGAGAATCTATAATTGGAACACATTGATGTGTGTGCATCGTTCCAGAAGAAGTTGTAGATGATTATTCTTAATAAATTAATTTTACAGATCATTTATATAGATATTAAACTGATTACTTAATTATGTATAAGTTGAAATATTTTTGGTAAATTTAACTAAATCAACAATAATGTAGAGAATAAAATTTGGAAAAAATAAATACAGTTCAATCTAATCAAGGTGTTGACTTTATTAAACAATAAATCATTAACCAATAAATATGGTTCAATAATTAATTACATTGGTATTGGGAATGAGATTGAAGCAGAACTTTGGGAGATTATAAAAGCAATCAGGTATGCGGTTCGATATGGCTGGCGAAAGTTATGGCTCGAGTCAGATTGCTCTGTTGCTATGCAGATCCTGAAGGACTGGTCGAGGAATGTCCCATGGAGAATGCTACCAGCTTGGATAAAGTGTCTCAAGCTTGCTGAGGGGATTTGTATTGATGTCTCACATGTATACAGAGAGGCAAATCAGGTTGTTGATGCTCTTTCTAAAAGAGCGATTATGGAGGATAGTTCCAGCTGGTCTTTTGTGTTACCCAGTTATTTCAATGGCCTAGTGCATGATGATAGTGCTGGTGTTGTTTATACGAGGCTTTGTAAGGCTCCACTTCTTTGAGATGTACTCTGTTGTTTACCCTTTTTTATTAATAATTTGGTTGGAGAATGATTTTCCTGTCTCTCGGACTTTTTGGCTATATTAGTGTTTAGAATTCCATCCTAACTCACTCATCTGTATACCCTGTAGTGGAATGGTTTCCATTAATATAGGAGTTACACCTTACTTGACATGGTCGGGATGATAATAATCCATACAATTCATACATTATCCTTTTGGGGATCGGAATTATATACCACAACATACACACTAATCCTTGTACCAACTAATGTGGAAATGGTAAGTCATTTTAATTATAGAGTATAAATAAACACATTTTTTCACATATATAACCACGGGGTTTGGACCCATTTGTTAAGGATAACTCTGGAAACAAACTTTGACCTTATGGAATGAAGTGTATCATTATTGGGTATCCCAAGGAAATATGGGATACAATTTATACAACCCCTCAAACATGAGTGTAGTCATCATAATCCAATACTTTTTTATTGATAGAGAGAACATCCACATGCAGGATAGTTAAAGGAATATTAACTTCGACGAAGTTAACGCACATGATACAAAAGAGTTAGTACAGGAACACATTCCATAGGTCCCCATAGAAGATGTTTTTCCTACCATAAAAGTAATAGGAAGGATCAAAAACAAGGATGGAGAAACAAAAATATATCGTATTATGGTTAACAAATATTTTGGCTCATTTTTGGTTAAAAATAATGATCCATTTTTATAATATGAAGTAGTAAATATCTACAAAGATATAAGATGGTAATAGTCCATGAATTATGACATGGATTCCAGGTATCTGAACCAAGTCTAGGTTTCAGTTGGTCCACTGGTGGATGTAAATCAAGATGGTTGAAAATAGTTATTCAAGATAAAATCGGACATATAGGGTAAATTAAGTACCTGTAAAGCAGGTCTAGTTTCTAAATAGTTTAAATAGAGTCAAATAATTGGATATAATGGATCCATTTCTCTAGTTTCCATTTTTAAATACATTGGAACTCTACTTGACATAGCAATTTATCATGACTATGAGATTTGGTAGAAGGATGTCCAAACCGAATTCCTTAATGGAAATATTTAGGAATATTTCTATATAGAAATACCTGAATGGTTTTGGAATCTAAGAAAATTCAATAAGATATAAAATTTGTAGAGACCTGTTTATGAGTTAATGGAAGAATTGAGGTCATAGACCATTCAGTTTCGTGAAGTTGTAAGAGATTTTGGATTCATATAGAATGAATATGAGTCATGTATTTACAAAAAGTTTAGTGTGAGTGTGGTTATATTCCTAGTAGTGTAAATTGATAACATATTACTCATTAAAATGATATAATAGTTTTACATTTAGTTAAGGAATATTTATGAAAGTGCTTCTCCATGAACGAAATAGGTGAAGTGGCATATATCCTTGGAATTAAGATCATTAATGGTAGATTGAAAAGGCTAGATGGACTACATCAATGTACATAAAATGACCAGATACTAAAGATATTTAGTATGGAACAATCCAAGAGGAAATTGGTTCCAATGACACATAGTATATATCTCTCTAGTAAAATGTGTCCTCATACACAATAGTTGAGAGGGAGAGATAATTAGTAGGTTCCCATACACATATCTGATAATATCTATCGTGTATTCCCTTTTATTTACGAGGCTTGACTTTTAAGACACTATAATAATTGTAGGTAGATATAAGGTTAATCTTAGAGAATAGAGTTAGTTTTCTGTTTAGTTCATCCTTAATAATCATAATTGTACAATCTATTTGTTTAGGGTAAAAATAGGAGATTAGAACAAATACATTCAAGGATATATTGATTTTATTTTGGATATAGATCAATAGTTATGAAGTCATAGTTGGGATATTTCTTCAATCTCAATGGAATAGCTATGAGATGGAATATTTTAAAGAAGCCAATGGTCACTGATTCTATAGTGAAGCCTAAGTGTTTAACTGCTTCTAATATATCCAAAGTATCAGTTTTAGTTCCAAAATCCATCGAAGATATTGATGATGTGACTATAAATAGATATCATTTCACATTATATTCAGATAATACTATAGTGGTG
Source organism: Viscum album (assembly GCA_963277665.1). Taxonomy (NCBI): domain Eukaryota; kingdom Viridiplantae; phylum Streptophyta; class Magnoliopsida; order Santalales; family Viscaceae; genus Viscum; species Viscum album. Next base: position 1,250,229,741 of record OY728151.1, on the reverse strand, counting down.
GATCTCTCCAAGGATCCAGGGTCACATCAATGGAAAAATCCCATATTCATAAAATATAAAATCATGAGGGATTTTTCTCAATGGGTTGAATTTACATTGAGTTCAGTTTCCATAGAGAATAATTTGGTAGACCCCTTAAATTAATAGTTGTCTCATTAGAACCATGAACAACATGTAAGAGCTAATAGAATGAAGGTTATTAGTAGTTATCTCTATTTAAACTGGGAGTCTGTTTGAGTTAGTTCCCCAAAACAAGGTTCTACATATGTTATAATTACTTATATCCATGTATTCGATTTTTAATAAATGTTCTTATAACATCCTTATTGTTATTATAAATTAAATAATATGTGAAAATGTTTTAAGGTATTATGTTACATTGGAAGGTCATAGTGTTTGTCCACTATGATGAGAACCAAGAACTACCCTGAGAATATTCTAAATATAAGTTTTATAGTTGGATGACATCATTTGATGAGACACAGATGATATATGCCATCGGTGGTTGACATTTATAGGACATTGAGATAAATTCCCATGGTGTTTTCCCTTGGTAATATTCATTATAGGATATTATGAGAACATGACCTGCCAATAAGAAATCAACATTTATATTTGTCATTAGATATTCTTATCTGCAGATATAGGTATTGATCCTTAGACATTAAGAATGTTAATACCACTTTTTATTTGTCATGTTATTTTATTTGTTGATGAATGTAATCAAAACATATTCTCATGGTTATGAAGGATACATTGGGTGTGTTATGGGAATAAATTATGTTAATGAAGAATGAGATAAATTATGTATCACTTATATTCTTTAATTGGAGATGATATCATAATGAATTTTGGGGAATTTAATTGAATAATTAATACCATGTCCATGGAAATTTTTTCAATAAGTTTGTTTCAATTAATTCAAAGAAAGAGGCATTGATCTTATTGGTTTATGAAACTAGCATGAAACTTTATTGATTATAGATATCAATATAAATTAATTATATTAAAAAATTCATGTTTTTGGGAGGTTTAAATGTTTTGAAACTTTATCTTCCTTCTCTATTGGGTCCTTAGAGTTTTTCTAGATGCTATCCATAGATATTAGGATGTGTAGAAAAATTTCATGAGGCATGTGGTGTAGAGGTTCTTAAACTAAGTTTATTCAAAACCTTAGTAAAATTCCATATTAATTTAACATATTGGACAAATATTATTCTCATACATGGCGAAATAATTATTCAAGTTTGTTTAATCATAAATATTCAATCACCAGTTATACGAGATAATATATATATGTGAGTTAAATATTAAATAAATACTTATTCAATAGGTAATTAATTATTTAATTACATGAAAATATAATATTTATTTATTCATGTTTATTCCCAAGGTAAAAAATATATATTTATTTATTTACATGAATATTTAATAAATATTTATTCACATATACTATGAATATAATATTTATATATTTATTAGTGAATAATTTATTGATATTTAATTAATTAAATAAATAGACATTATTCAAGGCTCGATGAACATTGTGGAGTGCTATCAAACCATGTTTAATGGTTTGGGGAGAAAATTCATATTAAATATGTATGGACTAAATATTAATTTTTCTATTCTGGAAGACTAATATTTAACATTTTCATCAATTTTGAACTTTTCACGTATGAGACAATATTTATATTTTTTTACCTAGGGTTGTCCAGAAATTAAGACAATAATTACAGGAACATGTGTAATTAATATTTTCTAAACCTAGAACTATTCAAAATCTTTTATAAAATTTTCTTATTATTATAGTAACATTATATTATTTTCAAAAATGAATTATAGAGGGGATTATCTCAATACCTAGATAGAACTCCCCTTGAATACACCTAATAACATGGATATTTTATCCTCCACTACTATAGTTAATTCCTTTACATTGAAGGAATCAGTTGTAATCAATAGCAATCTTCGAAAGCGTTAAAACAATATACTCTAGCACTCAAGGGATTCTACTATGATTATTGAAAATTTCTGAAACACATATGGATCTATGCTAGAGGGAATATGAACTTAATTTCTCTGCCACAATTATATTATGACAATACGCCATTTCACAGTCAATTAAAATGAAGCAAGAATTCAATAAAATTTAATTATTTACCAATGTAAATTAATTATAAATTATATGTGATAAGATATTATCCTCTTCATTCTACATTTTTATCAATTTTTCTATATATTAATTGTTTTGGTTGTGATGAATCTTCATCATCTATATAATAGATGAGTCATGGATTATGAAAAAAATTGAATCGGTTATGGAGCATAATGTGCTTCCACTAAGCCTAAAACCTTCTTTAACTTATTATATTTTTTAGGATACCAAAATTTTCAAATTTATGATATGTAATTCTCAATAAGTGATATACCTAGGATGGAAATTTTCACTAATATTAGTGTCCAGAGATAATGATATATAGATCTTCATTTATAGGAAGCTCTTTAATTGGGATATCCAACAAGATTTTTTTGTTAAGAGTTAGCCAACATAACTTAAAGGTAAATCAACTTGTTCTTGTATATAAATAATGAAATTGTTTTAATAAAGGGGGTATCATAGTTTCCAACTTTACTTTTTTATTATCAAACACTGTTTAGGAAAAAGTGAACAATCATATGTTTAAGCAAAAAAAAAAGTTACCAAGCCATTAAAATAAAACTGTAGCCTACCAGTTTTAGTATCCATAGATAATTTACAAGATATAGTGTTCACCTGAGTGTCGGGTTCCCTCGTCAGGAGATCTTCGAACTGAAAAGCCATCTTGTCCCAAGACTGCATGTACTCCCCTATACTGATTATCCCATTGTTGAATCCTCGTATTAGGATGAGATCCTCTTTAACAATCTAGTTTCACTACTCCTTATTTCCAAGAACCCTTATAAACCATTCCATCATTCCTTCAGACTATTTAGTAGTAGCATTAATTGTCGGAACAGATTCAGCTGCAACCTCTTCTGAGCTCATAAGTAGTTCCAAAGGGTGTTCAATCATAGCATCAGACCTCCAATGTTGGCAAGCTGATATGGAGTGGTCGGGGACATTTTCCATCTGGTTGTCATTAATATTCTTTATGGATCTGGTCTCCATAGGTAAAGGTAAATATGAGTAGTCTTTCCTTACATTACGATTCCCCCTCCTACTTTTTCATCTCTACGGGATTGGATTCCTACAGCCCTAAGTCCCATCCTTTGTGTCACCTACATATGAGCTATTACATTAATCATTGGACCCATTCACCTCCTACTCATCAATAGAGATTTGGACCAAATCTGTTGAGACATGGACCGGATCATCAAAGGAAAAATGTTCAAAACGATTACCCAACACAGGGCCTTCCACCTGACTTGTCCTGAACATGGTCTCACCCCCTACATCTTATTCTAGGGCCTTGAAACCTATAGTGGGATTATGAGTAACTGCCTGGCCACTATCACTGATATCCTTCCTTAAGCACACCTCTATCACTGATATTACATGATGAAACTCTCTTATTTTCACTATAGAGGATTGTAAGTACATCATTGAAAAGGATAGAGAAAAGGAGAAATGTGCACTTAGAGAAAGATTGAATTTCTTAAAATGATACTCACACATTGAGAGTGAGAAAACATGAGAATAAATGAGTATAAGGATCACACTTTTGATTTCATTTACAAATGGGGAGGAAGAAGAGTTTAATTTTCAATAAAATCCAAAGGGAATATTGTAAGAACTCTGTGAGATGGTTTTGGATTTGTAAACATTATGTGTGGATGAATATTTAAAGGAGATGGAAAAATGTGGATTGTTGACAATACATACTAGGCTGAATTATTGACAATATATGTGAAATATGGACTGTGTTTATTTGTTTATAAAACATTATATAGATGGAAAAGTGTTTATTGAAGGTTTTTGTTAGTGTTTTTGTTCACAAAATTTTTTAATTTATGGATTAGAGGTGTATTTACTAATATAAATAATTATATAATTCATCTTTGAGTGGATGTAATGGAATAAATTTAATAGAAACTATATAAAGATGATGTGCTACATTTTTTAAAGGAAATAGAAAATTTTCTTTAGCATCATAAAGCTAACAAATGAACTCATTAACCTATATAGAGTAATATAGGTAGAGATTTAAATACATAAGGATCTGTGTGCCTAATGTATAAGGGTGAAAATTGTTCTTTGTAGATATCATTTGGAAGAATGAAGACCAGCATGGGGGGTAATACATATGTCACATAATGGTAACACTAGTGATATGAATCATGCATAATGTTTTCATGGATATTCAATTGGATATGTAAAAGTAATGGTGTCTTCACCACAACATAACTTATACTCCATGTCATAAGGATGCATTGAGGGGGATGTTTTGAAAGCCTCATTTTAAAGATAAGATCTACTAAATTAGATTATTTCATATAAGAGGTTTCATCAAGATAAATATTTTCTGGCATAAGGTTATAGGAAAAGGTCATACTATAGAAGGGGTAATTTCAATGAAGTATTAGAAGACCTATAAGTGGCCCAAATGACCATCTGATGGTTCCAACATCATATAAATGAACGTTTTTCACTAGATTTCTACCTATAAAAAATATAGAATCCAAACACATGTGTAGATATATCCATTTTGGACATGAATTTAGAGAGTAGATAAATGATCTAGGATGAACCTTAATTTTATATTTCTAAGATAGAGGTCTTTGTGCTTGATTTTTTTCTAAAGATGTTCAAAGCATGCCATAGTGTTGTAGTAATGTCTTGGTATTGAATAGACAAGTCCATACTATTTTATATGATGCATTAAATGATATACAGTACCATATATATATCTTGGTCAGAGAAAAGTCCCCGATTCAATCATTTTTAAAATTAGTTGAAGTGATCTATCAATAGTTTAAGTGAGAATAAATATCATTATTCAAAGATAGAGAAATGAGATATTATGTTTTTCAATACATGTAGATCTATATAAATTATGAAGATCATGAATTATATGGAAATTTTATGATGGTTTTCTGAGATTAGATTCCATATTATGTTATGGATATTATTTCATTTTAATAATGGTTTACATATTGACTGAGAATGATGTGGTGTGATGTGTAGGAATTCTGTATTAAAAGTATGTAAAATGAAATATCACAAAAGATATTTTGCATTCCATATAATTATATCAAATGGGAAATAATAAGTGGGATACTCTATAGAAAATATTAAAATATTCATGTTCAAAATAAAAACAATAGAAGTCTACTCTATCATTCTTTAAAGAAATTTTCACTTTCATGAAAAGGAAAAGATACCTACCTGATGCTTTAAATTCCAAATAGTGAAGGATGAGGTGTCGTACAGATTAAATATGAATAAAAAAGAGTTCCATATTTATTATGGAATTAAAAGATAAATAATTTTTTCAAACGATTTGTTTTGGTTCAAATAATGATTTCACAAGATATCTATTAAAGATCATCCTTTATGTTGAAGTCATTATTCCTATATGGTATACCATCAATAAGCGATGTTTATGAGCACTCCTACTTGTCCTAAAACTATGGTAGACCTATAAATCTATACAGTATGCATAATCTTTCCTATAGTAGTGTGTGAAAGTGAAAAATTGAAGTGGGCATTAGTTGAGGAGTGATAATGTCCCTTTACAATATTATAATGTAGTGATCTCAGTAACTGTGTGACCAGAACATTTATATCCACCTCATTGAAGTGACTCTATTATTTTATGTGTATTAGCACAACATCAATAGCATACTTCTTATATGAGCATTGTTTGGTTGAAACAATTAAAAATCATTGTGTTCCTAGACACATTTAATTACAGTATATTTATATATTTTGGTGAGGGGGAAAAGTGATATCTAGAGATTATTGAACATGGTTATTTCCCACATTACTACGAGAAGCATAAAATAAAATCAGTAAAAAAAAATTAAACTAGTTACATATAGCTTTATATCCCTCCCCCCAATAACGGTGAATTGGGGACCAATAATCATATGTGGTAAGGTCAAGGAAAGAACACGATGTCCATACATAGGTAGTCATCTTAATGGATCAAATAGTTCTACACTAATCGATGCTCCAAGTCCTATTTACCATCCAACTCTGGGGTTTTCCCTTTCCTAGATCACAGAAAACAATGTTTACGTACACCCAAGAAGGACATGTGTATGGTGATAATACATTGTACCAAATATACCATCACCACCTAAAACCCACCAACCATTCATTAAATTGGTTCCACACAATATAATTATAAACTTAGTATTAAGGGTAAATCATAATATAGTAAGAAAATTATAAAATGAGTTCTAAATTTTACATGATAACTACTATATAGGTTGTTTTGAAGTAAAAAAAATACACTAAAGATCCAAATAATATTTAATTTAATCCCCACTTAAAATACATGAAAAATATTTTATATATTTATATATATATAAGGGGGTATTTGTTTTCAGTTACACAGGTATCACTGTAAAGGAAATAATTATACAAAATCCATATACAAGGGTTTGGTTTCACCAATATACAAACTAGAATAACCCTTATTTTTATATAAACTAATAGTTGGTCATGTAATATCTTACACCTACACCCCACGACCATATCCTAATATATATATATACACACACATATTTACAACATGTATCTAGGTTCACTTGTCTATAAGTAATTAAGCTACCCAGGCCCATATGTTTTCTTATCACCAAGGGCCTACATTAAAGTCTAGAGTATTATATAAAAAATCAGCTCCATAGTTATCACATTAGTTGAAATAAAAATATACCTCAAGGTAATCCTGAAAAATATTTCTGGGAATCCAAAATATGTATGAAAAATATAACAATTTTTCATAAACCATTCCATGGACTCATGATAATTAGAAATATCTAAAATAGGTTATAAAGTAATAAATAATGAAATACAAATGAATGTAATCTGACGAATAAAACATCAAAATCATAACTAAAACCATTTTTATATTTATTTTTTAATAAAATCATTTAGCAGTGGGAATAAAATGGTATTAGGTTCATTATAACACTACCACATATCATTTTTACCCCTATAAACTTCAATAATATGAGAGTAAGGATGAGGTAAACTATAGAAACCTATTTTCACAATCCAAATTATTGATTCCCTCCTAGCCAGTCGAAGGTTGAGATGTCACAACTATAAGATATACCTCAATAGTATAGGGCTCTAAACAAGTAACGATAAGTAATTCTATAAAATGGGGGGCATTTTACTAATATACCAGTACACAAAAACCCATGTGTCGCAATGAAATAATTAAGAGTAATATAAAATACAATAAAATATATATTAAGACCATACATGTAATAACCTGTATGGAATACATCAGACTACGATTGAATCATCAAAACAAATAATGGGAAAAACAGACCCAACTAGTTTGGAATACCCAGCCTCACAACAATTGGAATAAATGAAAACTGATAGAGCTCAGCTCCAGATCTCTTAGCTCGATCATCATACGTGATCAATTTATCCATGTACCCCTATGATCCACCAATGTCACTATTGATTTATCTATCATCTACAAAAGACATGAAATGTATGGGAAAATCCCATGTAGGGATGAATATATACATAACTACTATGATACCCTAAAAATAAAATAGGGATCAAAAGAAATACATATTAGAAGGTTTTCTAAACCCCTAATAGAGGGAAATGAAACCCATCATAAATATATACTCATAAATAAACCCTTATGAGATTCTAAGGGGTTCTTCATCGCACATCCTATCTTAAGTCTATTAGTCTACCTGTAGCTCCAAAATTCCATCATGGATTCCCATCATCAAACACAAACCCATCATGATCTATATGTAGGGGCACACTCCTATCTGCTACAATCAATAGTTGAGGGACTACAAAACCGAAGGAGGACCCATAAGATACAAGATCTTGAAGACATGGGAGTACCTCTCTATAGATAGTGGAAATATTCATAGTGTAGGGGATTACTATCACTATCTGTATAATGAGTTTGGGGAACCTGTGCCAAGTTGAGACAAGGGAATAATAACCCCACCAACTCTTTAATGATCATACCCTGATTACTTCCATTAAATAGAATTTTTTAAATAAGAATTGTGCTGAAAGAATCTCTCATTTTATCTCATATTCCACCAAAAAGTCCACCAATGGGTTATATGTGAAAAACAATCAAGATAGGCAACTTTTAGGAAAAAAATATAGGTCCAAAAAATGAAGATAAATAGGGAGAGGTTTCTATGAGAAGTAAATGACATGGAAGGGGGTCAACACATTGTTTTACAACACCTCATTTACTATTTATGTTATCCTATGAAAAATTGTTGGAAACCATGTAATTTTTAATAGAATGTATGGGTTATACACGGTGTGTCTCATCCACTTAGATCCTACCTCTACTCTCTAGGTTAGTCCCATCTATGTCTGGTCAAGATCATGTACCTGGTTATGCCAAGGTATTGGTCTATACCCATGTACTCTAATTATACATGGTGTGTCCCCTTGCGTGGTGTCTTGGGTGTGTACATGTGGGAACATGGCATGGAAACCCATGGAGGGTTAAATAGAGTGTGGGCCTAGCCACATAGAGTGTGATCCTTAACTATTCTCTAACCCCTTTCATCAAAGAAAATAGGGCTACATGTAATGTCTTCTTTTGCGATACTGGATGTGTATTCAATAATTTCCCAGAAACCCGCACTCCTTCATTAATAACCCAAATCCTTCTTCTATACCAAAAATGTAGGCATTTTTTCACCCAAAATAAAAGGGTAGCTCCCCTATCCATCGATTCAATGCCTTGTGGAAGGAAATCATGATCTAAGCACTCATTGAGATACAATCTCACAAATCCTCATCATTCATGGTTTTGAAAACTAATTCCTCCACCCTCAACAAAAAAACTACCATGATCTATCCATAAATCTCTAATCCTTCCACCATATGCATCTACACCATGTATATGGGGGTTTGATCCTTCTTAAACCCAGCTTGAAATATTGAAATGCAACCATGTGGGGCAACGATGAATAATGTAAAAAACATATTAGGGAAAATGATAATAAAAAATATGATAAGCATCATTGGCCAATGAAATAATGGAAATCAATCACTAGTGTGGGTTGATGGGGGATTAGTAAGCGTAATAAATAAATTGAAAAAAAACAATCCAATTTATTAAAAGGGATCACGTGAAGGATAAAATAATTTCATATGAAAAGAAGATAACATATTTATATATTTAATATTTTAATCAAAATGAAAGTAACCATAATTGAAAATTATTACCTGAGATTGGATAAGTCATCGGTGAAGAATGAATTCACTAGTGAAGGCGAAATCTCACCGTTTCTATTGCCTCGTGATCCACATCGATATGATCTCCCATCATCCTCTGACTTTGAATATCCATCATAGAACGCACAAAGTTTCTTTCAATTATCACAGGGTTTATTTGACCAACCCTGGAAAATTTTTATAAAGAGATATAAATAGAGGAACTTTTCTCATGAAAATTTAAAATAAAATAAATTTATTTATTTGTGTTTTAAATTAAATGCATCGAAATAGGCATCCTCATCCAGAAATCTAAAACTGAACAACCTTAGGATTCTCCTAGGGTAATCTTTATGTTATAGAATAAACCATGATCTTAGATTTTTGATATTAGACATTGTTTTGGATTTGTTCCACCATTTCATGAAAATTATACATGTGTGATATTAATATATTTAACATTTTTATAAAATCAATTCAAGGCTCATCGAACCATAGGATCTCATGTTGACTCAATGCCTGGATCCAAAAATATTAGTTAATATATTTTAATGTATTACAAGGAAAAAATAGAGTTACTACATTCTCTCCTCTTTCAAGTCTTTTCACCCATAAAAGAACAAGATAAAAAACAAATTGGGGATACTGATCTAGCATCTTTCTCTATCGATCCAAATAGCTCCCCTACAATCTTTTATGCTGCCATAGAACCTCAAACAAGGGAATAATTCATTCAAATAGGATCCTTTCCAGTTGATCATAGATCACCCCTAGGTACTCAGTGAAGGTGGATCCATCCTCAATGTCCAACTCACCCTAGTAAAAAATGTGAATATGATCGTGCACATATCTCCTCATTTGTGACACTGGGAATACTTCATGAAACCGGTCCAACTCTAGGGTAATTTCATGATATTTAGAAACCAGACCAATCCTCTTCAGGATCTATGATGGATCATTGAACAATGGGAATAAATTACCTCCTCGGCTAAACCTCTGAAATCCTCATCATGGGGAGACATTCTGGAAAACATGCCCCTTATTGAACTCAAATGGCCTAATATGTGAAACTATGTAAGCTTTATATCATCTCTATTCTATCCTAATACTCTTTTGGATCAATAGAACCTTCTCCATCATCTCCCCTGCCATAACTTTCCCACCAAGAGAAGTCTCACCAATCTCATACCTGTATAACGGTAACCTAGTGATTATTCCATATGAAGACTGAAAACGAAGAATGCCATAGTATAATAATAGATATAATTATAAGAAGATTATACCAATGTTAAGTGATCCTATAGACTCTGATTTATGTCCTAAATGAATGTCCACAACATATCCTCTAACATCTGGATAGTGTGCTTCGTCTTCCCATTTATCCGAGGGTGAAATGGTGTACTCATCCCCAACAAGTTCTTTAATACCTGTTAAAACACTCTCTACTATCATGATATAAAGGAAAATATGTTTTATTATAATCATCAATGGTTCCCTGTGGTTTTACACGTTTTACCACATATACAATGGCTAGAAACTCTTCACCAAACTTTATTCCCTAATATCAAAGAAGTGTTCTTATATGGTATGTTGGACCATTATCACCCAGATATCATTGTTCCCTCTTTCTATCTGTGGAAGACATGTCAAACATTCTTGGATATACCATCCCATTTCAACATTGGGATCTCAAGATTCTGTATCAAACCAACCGGAACCTGGTGCTCATCACTTAATTGCAAACATGTGATACATAGAGAGATGAACATGAAAACACTCCCCCTCATTCTATACCATTAAAACATCTAAATAAGGCCCTTATAAATAATTTCCACTATAGGATATACAACCAATGAATACATATGAATCTCCCCCATCACTTTCTCACGCATCATGATCCAAATCATTGTTCATCCCTATAAAATGATGGTTTTCTCCCCTACATTAGAGTCAAAATTGGGTGCATCCCCTAAATATATATATTCATGAAAAATCCCACCTTTAATATTTCTTAACCATGCCCCCCTGACTCTATAAAGAATCCTAGGGGTCGTCAACATTGTCTGAAGAAAAGTTACACCCCTCTCCTCTACTAAGGTTAACAGCAAAGAATCCAACTACTCAGGTGCATCCTACACCTAGCAAGAATGGTTCCTCATACTAAAAATAATCTTCCATCAAATTTCCTGTATCATGAGTAGGGACTATATCAAATTCATATTCCTATAATAAATCCAATCAATGACTCATCATTAGGTTCATATCTCTATTTTTGAAGATATAACTAAATATATAATGGTATGGGTATACAAAAAATCACTCTCCTAGAATACAGTGCCTCCACATCTTCAGGGTGAAGGCTACCACTTCCAACACCAAGTCAGGAGTCATATAGTTTTTCTCAGGGAGTATCAACTACTTCGACCAATACTAATTCACTACATGCCTCTCCATCAACACATAGCTAAACCTAGATCTAAAGGAATCACAAAAGACTAAATACTCCATGCACTCCTATAGTAGTCGCAAATCTGGGTAACTGTTAAACCTTAACAGCAACTACATAAAGGCATACAGAAATAACTTGGTCCATATCAACGGCTACCCTTTCTTTATTATGGAGGTCAAAGGGAATGTTATCCTAGAACATTCAGGTACAGACCTCTTGTGTCACCACACTATGAAAAGAAATATCTTTAACATTAAGATACACTAGGGTGGATCCTAAGAGAGAAATCCATTAATCTTATCCATGTCCATAGAAAACCCATCCTCAAGAATTAAATTTCCTACAAAATAAACCTCATGGACCCAAAAACTGGAACTTTGAAAACATACCTAAAGTTGGTGCTTCCTCTATAAGGCTAGGTCTATCCTGAAATATTATACTTGATCCTCTATTTAAATAGATTAAATGACTATTGAATATTTAAAGACATCCACAAATTGGTCCATGTAAGGATGGATGATCTAGTTCATCAAATCCCAAAAACATAGTAGGGGAATTCATCACACAAAAGGGATCTCCAAGAATTCATAGTGTCTATAGTCACATCAAAATTTCATATTTGGAATATCATCCTCACACACCATTAACTGGTGGTAGATAAACCTGATATTGATCTTTGAGAACCAAATCTACCTCAAAACTAGTTAATGAAGTAATCAATCTTTGGAAATGACTACTTGTTCCATATTATTATCCAGTTTAGGTGATGGTGGCGACACAAATCCTCAATCTCCTATCAATATTTTCCACAAAAGATACCCATTGGAATACACTGGTTCTGATAAACATCTTCTATAAAAGTCCCTATAAATGTACGCATAGATCTTGGTTCACGATAACAATCCTAAGATATACCACTAGAGATATTGGTGTGGTCCTAGGGTGAAAGTTGATGCAAAAGATTATCTCCCACCATGAGGGTAGTCCGGGAACATCCATTGGGGATACGTCCATAGATTCATCAAGTACAGATGGAATCAGGATTGTTTAAGATCCCACAGTGTAAAGGGATAAAATTTCCAACTAATGGGTGATGGGTTGTAGCTTCCTGCTCCCAAAAGCCACTCATTCCTCCCTGAGATCTCACATTCACACAAATGATAATCTCATCCCATCATACGTAATGAATATAAATTTTCAAGAACGACATGCAATATAGACCCAAACTATAGAAAACAATTTCATACCCAAGTTGGCATCAAAAAGTTTCATCATGGTGACCAAGAGGTCCCACATGAGACTCTCTCCATAAAGATTTATCTCACACTACTTGTTGATATAAAATCAAGAAGATGAATTCATTTTTGGAACCTATAGCCATAACTAGGTGAATAAAGTCTCGACTAAAATTGTTGTCTCTTACACCAAGAATTAGTAGACGATGGAATGCCTCTCACTAGGGTATACAAGTTCTGAGTCAAGAGTATAATAAACACATTTTTTACCTCATGTAATCTCATATTCATCCTGATCATAGATCTCCATGGCCTAAGACTTCCCACATCCCCAATAGCTATCTCCATAAACCTAACATGGGCCACCAGGTGTAACATCCCAGGTAAATAAAGAATATTTATTTTTCATATTTATCCATATTTGTGAATAAAATGTTAATTTTAATTTAAAGGTAATGCTATGCTCGATGGCGTACCCAATATTCAAGAACGAGTTTCTTTGAAATATTATGTTGCACTCTAATAATAAAATAATATTATTTTAAATTGTATTTAACACCCAGTCATTGTAATGGCAGGAAATAATAGAACTAACTAAAAATTTATTATATATATTTTTCAAATATTTTTACTTTTTTCCAATAAAAGTTAGAGGCTTAAAATGAGAATGAATCCAACTTTAAGCATAAATCTTCTAATATTCTTTAAAAGGTCGATTAACCGCCTTTTGATGGAGAACCCTTTTTAAATATACTTTTGAAGATTTTATATGTTATATTTGAAAAAATAAAATCCTTCTTTAGAATCTGGACATCAAAATTTACTTTGTTTAAATTTTTGTTATTTTACCGATAAAGATTAGTTTTAGTGAAAATGTTATATTTTAATTCAAAACCTCTTTTTAATCTAATTTATTTATATGATTAGATCATTTTTTGAATTGGTTTTAAATTAAAATTAGAATATATTTTTACCATTTATTCCAATGTTGTTCATTGGAATTAATTTCACTTTGAAATTGGATTTAAACTAGTGTCAATCTTTTAATAGATATTGTTTTTCTTAAGAACATGCTATTTGTATTGACAGCGGGAATTAATTATTAAATTAATTAATGAAAATTTTATGTTTGGAATTTTTTAAAATAGAAATAATTTTTAAGTTCTTAATTTCAAATATATCTTAGGGTGATGTTTTGATATTTTTCTGAAAAACTTCAATTTTTGATGAATAGTGAAACCACTAAGTGGTAGTTAAAAACTGATTTTTTGTTTAAATGAAACCTTACCTCTTCTGTGATTTTAATTTCAAAAATCTGACATACATGGTTGTAATTATGATTTAAAATGTGTTTCAATGGGATTAAAATAATTTTTTGGTGAATAGTAACTTTTATGTTTTATTAATCGCGATTAAAGGTAATTAGTGTAATTTAAGGTAAAGATAATGTTATAATAATATGAAATGACCATGACACATATCCTACCCTTATTGAATGAGTCATGGCCGACCAAGAAAATCCATGGGTCAACTTGGGGACCCCATGGAGCCACTTTGGTAGGAAAATGACATTAATAACTTTTTATTTAAAGTTAAAATAAAAATGTCACAAACATGTATTGTTTTACTAAAACAATTTTAACATGAGGTTATACAAGTCATATTTTTGACTATAAATATCCATTAAAAGATAAAACTATTTCCTACATCATACAATTTTTTTATAATTTTTATACATTAAATAAATTAATTTATTTATGACACCATTTTGATGCAGGGATTGCCTCATTAATAAACGCTTTAAATAAAATTCGAAGATAAGGTAGAATCTAAGACTTAAACTTTTCAAAAACCTATTGAATGGGTGGATTTATAACCCTTATCTCATTATCCTTGAAATATATAATTGTGGGACCTTTAATATCCGAAAATAATTTTATAATAAAGTAACTTTTCAAGACATTCCAAGAGTGCCCCTCCTACCTCTTATAAAAGGTCCTCACCTATACCCCCTTACCCACACCTCTCAAGAATTTGACTCGACCAAACTCTGCTCATTGTAACTCTTCACATCCCTCTCTTCATCCTAGGTGCCTTACCTTTGGCAGAAAGATCTTCAAAAAACCCTTTTGGTTCACACCAAGAGGAGTTACCCGATTTAAAGGTAATGTCTTCACTTTTGTTCTTTTGTTTTATTTTGCTTCTCCATCTCCCTAAACACTTTTTATTCATTTCTTTTGTAACAAAACTAGTATATTAATTATACTAGGATTTTTTTATGTGAAGTATTTGTGCTACACTTAGACACACCTCCGTCTAATGGTTAAAGAACATATTGTTTTTGTGGATGGTGAATTACTGCCCCACGAAACGATGATTGTTCAATATTCTCTTAACACCTTTCATGGTAGACATTATGATGTCACTATATTTTATATATGATATATATGGTATTTATGTTTTCTATATGCTTCTATATTTTATATTTAAAAAATAACCTTTATGCTTTTCATGTTTTGAAAATGCGATAATTTCATACGAGGATGTGTGGACTACCGCCCCTCAAGTGATGTGACTCGTTCATGTAATACATGGAATGTATAAAGAATGAAATTAATGAACATATGTGACCTATATAACATATATATTATACTGTAATTATAATATATATATATATATATATATATCTCTCATCTACTTTTAATTCCATTAAGGTTCCAAAGCAATGAAAGTAGCGTTCATGCGTAGGTACGGCCTACCGTCTCAATGAACAGTGCATTTCATTTATTTTTATCTCCAATTGTTATGGAATAAGTATAAAACGAATATATACTGGATATATATAATATTTACATCAATAATAATATTCTGGATATGATGTATATACTACTACATTGACAATGCTTTTCGAACAAGATCAATTTTTACTCATGTACCGAACATCGACAAAACGTATGATATGAACTCACATAATTAACTAATTATTATAACATGATAATATATGATATTAATTGAATAATAAACATTAAATTATTTCCTTAAGAAATTATAAATTGACCAATGTTTATTATTCAGGAATATAAAGAAATGAACAAGACAAGTCAGACTTGAGGTAAGGGATCCTACCTCTCTCTTTCTTTTTATGTACTCTCTTTTATGTCGTTTCTTTTAAGATACTATTTATTAGTTGGGGTATGTTCTTTTATATTCCTGTTACTTTATTTCATATTTTCATATTATTAGAGGTCCTATTTTATTTCATCAACCCATTTTTTTGAAATTTTTAAGTGGTCTCATTAGCCTGCCGAGTTTTCGTAAGGGGTTTTTCATCTCACTTTTATTCACTTGAGATTTATGCTACATTTTCCACCATTTCCTTTGAGTTGTATATGTACTGCCCATTATTCTACTCTTTTTGTAATATAATTTCCTTTATGAGTATTTACATCAATGTTTTATAGTCCTTCTTTCATGGGGTGTACGTTTCAAAAGTTATCCAAATTGGTAAGGGAACCTTTCACCCTCCACTTTTTAAAAGACTTATTTTGTTATGCCTTTTAATTTACACCTTTTTATGTTCGGATAATATATTCTATATCCTTATTGATGTAAATTTTATGTCCAAGTGATGAGATTCCATTTTCTCTCTAATCAACTACTTTTATGAATTTTAAAGCGACATCGTTAGGCTGTTGAGTTTTACCAAGGGAACTTCTTAACCCAATTTCGGTTTCTTTGGGTTCAACATGTAGTTATTGAATATGTCTGAATTACCTTTGATTTTTTTACACTTAATATCCACTTATATTGGGTGTATTTATATTTGTCACATAATTATGATATTGATTTATCCTTAATTTAAGGATACCTTCTTTATAAGGGATTTCATCTCATTTTACATTTCTATTGATACTTCATTGCTGTTATGCACCAATTCACTATTATATGGTGTATATACTGTCCTTTGGAATATTATATCATGAATCCCTTTATTATCACGATATTATAAAGTTCTGATTAAATGTTATTCCTCAATTATTGTATTCAAGTGTCTCTGATTTTGTTAAAAACCCTTTAACTAAATAACATTTTAAATGTTTTAATGATTTATTATTATAAATATTTCTCATTA
This sequence comes from Viscum album, assembly GCA_963277665.1. NCBI lineage: Eukaryota > Viridiplantae > Streptophyta > Magnoliopsida > Santalales > Viscaceae > Viscum > Viscum album. The sequence goes on along the minus strand of OY728151.1, from coordinate 1,250,212,543 downwards.
ATATCCATGTTTTCAAAATGTTTTTGAGGTTTTATTTATATGGATATTAATGGTTTAAAATTTTAAAAGATTCAAAGTGGTATGGGACAGTTTGATTCAAAAATCTCTTTATTAAATGTTTTAAATGGTTTTGAAAATGGTTTTTAGAATGGATTCATTATTTCAATATCTTAAAATGTTATATTGTTATTGCAATGTGGGAATTTTATCTTTCCTTTATGCTTAAGTTATGTGCTATGATTATGTTATGGTTCTTGGGAATTATTTATGAAGACTGGTGGTTCCCTGATAAACTAAGGGCGTGTCAGCCCGATATAGCTCTCCAGTGCATTGGGTAACGCGAAGGGGTTAAACGTTAAGGTTTCTCCAAAGAGATTTAGGGAATATACTGTGATGGGTATTCCAAACGTAACCATGAGGGTAACTCCCTACCTAAGAATTTTATGAATGCCTCAAGTTACCTTTATGTCTTATGATTTCTATGAGTTATTCATAAATATTATGATTTCATGAGGTATGTTAACGTGCTTCTGTTTTATGAGTAAAGTATGATTTCATTGATTCTTATGTATGCTTGTACTAATGTTTCCTTTTCGTATTTTTATATCCCTTACTGAGCTTTTTATGCTCATCCCATGTTTGTGAAAAATTTTCACAGGTCAAGGGAATGTTACATGATATGATGATAGTGTCAAGGAAGTGTCAAGACAGAATCCATGTTTTATTTTAAATATGTTTCCGTTGATGGGAAAAAATGAAAACTATCTTTTATATAACCACTTTGTTTAAATGTGGAATGTAATGCATGATTTATGATCTAATTCTCTAAAACACTAATCCTAAAAATATCCTCAATGTGTATTCTTGAAATAACTCAAGATTAAGTAAGGATTAAGGTCGAGTCCTTATAGTTGGTATCAAAGGTCAGTTTAGATAAATTTAGAGATTAGAGTATTGTTTAAGCATAAGTGACAAGTTGTGTATAACCATAATGGTTATTATATTAGACAGAGTCATTCTTATTTTTGAATGTTGGAATGAGTTTGAGATAACTTGGATGAGTATATCTTAGTGTTTATCTTCCTATTTAGTACATGATGATTTTGTTGGTATACTCACACTGACCTTTTTGGTTTTAGTAAATGGATGGATCTAGCAGGAACCAAAGTGAAAATGGGTTTCAAGGAAACTGTGGTGGTTCTCTGATTAAGATACTGGATGAAATGGGGGAATCAATAAGAAATCTTGTGGTTATTTTAAACCAACTATCAGAAGTCATGATCAACCACTTGAACCTTGGTGAGTTCTCTAATGCATCTTTTACGAGAGAACCAACTCGATGTGGAAGTTCAGGTGATAATTATAAAGGTATCCATTGGGGTTTATATGATCCTTACTTTTGAGGTAATTATGGGTTAATATATGTTATGATGGAAAATGAAAGGCATGAGATAAACATGAGGTTAATATAGGTTATGATTATTTTTGAAGATTTTATCTTGTTTTGGGGAATGTTGTAAGAATTATACAGTTTTGGAAAAAGGACAACGCACAGACCGTGTGACAACCCGTCACGTCGGACAAAGCTGCAGGAATCGAACCCACAACCAAAGTGCGACTGGTATTTATCACCTACCACTGGACTACGTGAAGTCCCTGGTTATTTTGACTAATTATTTTTAGTTAGATGATTTTATGAATCAAGAGTAAGTTGATGTTTGGTTATCTATTGAAATTATTAACCTATCATGTAGGATATGTGATTAGGTTAATTACTTTTCAATATGAGACTTTAAGAGCAACTGATGTTATTTGGAGATAAATGTTAATTTGTTCCTTGGAAGACTATGTGATTAAATCCTTCAAATATTTGGGTTTCAATCATAGTTTTGTTTAATTTGAAGAATTCTATGGAAAAATTGTTTATTTAATGGTCTTCATTGAACTTTGGGTTTTGTTGGATCAATTTTGTAGATTAAGAATAGATTTTATTTTTTATAAAGGATTATCCATTTTTGAATTATCTGATCTTATTCTAAAAATTTTGGTTTTCGTTAAGGTCTAAAGACATGGGAAATATATCGTTCTCTTGTGTACATTAGTTTATTCCCTAGAATTTGATTATAGATCTCTTAATGTGAAGAAGTCATCCTAAATACTCACCTTTTGGAGAAAATATGAGTTTGTGTAAGAAATCTAGTAGGAGATGAGAGTCTACACAACAAGTAAGTATGTTTCCTTATGATTTAGTTATGCTCATAAATAAATTACTCAATGAAAAGTATCTTATAAACAAAAATGTTTTCTGTTAACTTTTCTTACTGGGGAATCAAATACCGTTTTACCCATCACCAGTTTGTGATTTTCTAGTGGTTAACTTTCTCCTAAACATGTTTTCTATCACTCTCCCTCAGAACATGACCCTTTGTTTTTTCTTCAATATCCATTTTTTCCTACATGGAATCCTAGTATGGGTTATCTCAGGTGACCTTTGTACTTCCCTTTCTTTCTTTTAAAGTGACAGTTTAATTTACTTCATTTCCGATGTGGGGATTTCAATGAATTTTCCAAGCCCAATTTTAAAAATTGTGAGGACGCAATTCAAAAAAGGGGGGAAGGATGTAACATCCCAGGTAAATAAATAATATTACTTTTTCATATTTATCTATATTTGTGAATAAAATTTTAATATTAATTAAAAGTGAATTCTATGCTCGATGGCATACCCAATACGCAACAACTAGTTTCTTTAAAATCTTACGTTGTACGCTAATAATAAAATATTATTATTTTAAATGGCTGTTAATGCCTAGTCATTATAATGGAGGGAATGAATAGAACTAACTACAAAATTATTATATATTTTTGTCAAATATTTTTACTATTTTCCAATAAATGTTAGAGGCTTAAAATGCGAATGAATCAAATTTTAAGCATAAATCTTTTAATATTCATCAAAAGGTCGATTAACCGCCTTTTGATGGAAAACCCTTTTTAAATATACGTTTGAAGATTTTATATGATATATTTGAAAAAATAAAATCCTTCTTTAGAATCTGGACATCAAAATTTACTTTGTGTAAATTTTTGTTATTTTTCCGATAAAAATCACTTTTAGTGAAAATGTTGTATTTTAATTCAAAACCTCTTTTTAATCGAATTTATTTATATGATTAGATCATCTTTTGAATTGGATTTAATGTAATATTAGGATATATATTTACCATTTAATCCAATGGTGTTCATTGTAATTAATTTCACTTTGAAATTGGATTTAAACTAGTGTCAATGTTTTAATAGATATTATTTCTTAAAAACACGCTATTTGTTTTGACAGTGGTAATTAATTATTAAATTAATTAATGAAACTTTTATGTTTTGAATTTTTTAATATAGGCATAATTTTTGAATTCGGAATATCAAATATATCTTAGGGTGAATTTTTGGTATTTTTCTTAAAAACATCAATTTTTGAGGAATAGTGAAACCACTAAGTGGTAGTTAAAAAACCGATTTTCTGTTTAAATGAAACTTTTCCACTTCTGTGATTCTAATTTCCAAAATCCAACATACATGGTTGTCATTAGGTTGTAAAATTTTGTTCAATGGGATTAAAATAATTTTTTTGGTGAATAGTAACTTTTAAGTTTTATTAATCGCGATTAAAGGTAGTTAGTGTAATTTAAGGTAAAGATAATGTTATAATAATATGAAATGACCTTTACACATGTCCTACCCTTATTTGATGAGTCATGTACGACCAATAAAATCCATGGGTCAACTTGGGGACCTCATGGAGCCATTTGGTAGGAAAATGACATTAATAACATTTTATTTAAAGTTAAAATAAAAATGTCACAAACATGTATTGTTTTAATAAAACAATTTTTACATGGGGTTATACAAGTCATATTTTTTACTATAAAAATACATTAGAAATATAAAACTATTTCCTACATCAAGTATTTTTTTATAATTTTAAGAAATTAATTAAAATAATTTATTTATGACACCATGATGATGTAACGATTACCTCATTAATAAACGATTTAAATAAAATGAGAAGATAAGGTAAAATATAATACATACACTTGTCAAAAACATATGGGTGGGTGGATTTATAACCCTTATCACCTTATCCTTGAAATATATTATTTTGGGACCTTTAATATCCAAAAATCATTTTACAATAAAGTAACTTTTCAAGACATTCCAAGAGTGCCCCTCCTCCCTCTTATAAAAGGCCCCCACCTATACCCCCTTACCCACACCTCTAAAGCCTTTGGCTCAACCAAACTCTACTAATTTTTTCTATCCACATATCTCTCTTAATTCTAGGAGCCTCACCTTTGGCAGAAAGCTCTTCATGAAACCCTTTTGGTTCAAACCAAGAGGAGTTACCCGATTTAAAGGTAATGTCTTCACTTGTGTTCTTTTGTTTTATTTTGCTTCTCCAACCCCCTAAACTATTTTTATTACATTATATTGTAACAACACCAATATATTAAATATACTAGTATTTTTTTATGTGAATTATTCGAGCTACACTTACACACACCTCCGTCTAATGGTTAAAGAACATACAGTTTCTGTGGATGACGAAATACTGCCTCATGAAACGATGATTGTTCAATCATCTCTTAATACCTTTCATGGTGGCCATTATGATGTAACTGTATTTTATATATTATATATATGGTATATATGTTTTCTATATGATTCTGTATTTTATATTTAAAACATACCTTTATGCTTTTCATGTTGTGAAAATGCGATAATTTCATACAAGGAAGTGTGGACTATCGCCCCCTTAAGTGATGTGACTCGTTCATGCAATACATGGAATGTATAAAGAATGAAATTAATGAACATATTTGACCTATATAACATATATATTATACTGGAATTATAATATATATATATCTATCATCTAGTTTTAATTCCATTAATGTGCCAAAGCAATGAAAGTAACGTTCATGCGTACGTACAGCCTACCGTCTCCATGAACGATGAAATTAATTTATTTTTATCTCTAAATGTTATGGAATAAGTATAAAACAAATATATACTAGATATATATGATATTTAAATCATTAATACTATTCTTTATATGATGTACACACAACTACATTGACCATGCTTTTCAAACAAGATCATTTTTGACTCATGTACCGAACATCGACAAAACGTATGATATGAACTCACATAATTAACTAATTATTATAACATGATAATATATGATATTAATTGAATAATAAAATTTAAATTATTTCCTTAAGAAATTATAAATTTACCAAAGTTTATTATTCAGGATTATAAATAATTGAATAAGACAAGTCGGACTTGAGGTAAGGGATCCTACCTCTCTATTTCTTTTTAAGTACTCTCTTTTATGTCGTTTCTTTTAAGATCCTCTTTCTTAGTTGGGGGATGTTATTTTATATTAATATTAATGTAATTTATATATTCATATTATGAGAGACCCTATTTTATTTCATCACTCCCTTTTTTTGAAATTTTTAAGTGGTTCTGTTAGGCTGCCGAGTTTTCGTAAGGGGTTTTTCATCTCACTTTTATTCCCGTGATATTTATGCTACATTTGCCACCATTTCCTTTTAGTGGTATATGTACTACCCATTATTCTACTTTTTTTGTAATATAATTTCATTTATCAGTAATTACATCAATGTTTTATAGTCCTTCTTTCATGGGGTGTACGTTTTGAATGTTACCCAAATCGGTAAGGGAACCTTTCACCCTCCTCTTTTTAAAAGACTTATTTTTTATGTCATTTAGTTTACATAATTTTATGTTGGGATATGTTCTTATATACCCTTATTGATTTAAATTTTAATTCCAAGTGATGAGATACCATTTTATCTCTCATCAACTAATTTTATGAATTTTAATGTGATGCCGTTAGGCTGTCGAATTTTTCCAAGGGAACTTCTTAACCGAATTTCGATTTCTTTGGGTTCAACATGTAGTTATTGAATATGTCATTCTATGAATATGTGTTAATGACCTTTGATTGTTTTACACTTAATAACCACTTATATTTGGTGTATTTATATTTGTCACATAATTGTGAGATTGATTTATCCTTAATTTATAGACACCTTCTTTATAAGGGATTTCATCTCATTTTACATTTCTATTGAGACTTCATTGTTGTTATGAACCAATTCACTCTTATATGGTGTATATACTATCCTTTGGAATATTATATCATGAATCCCTTTATTCACATGATATTATAAAGTTCTGATTAAATGTTATTCCTCAATTATTGTATTCAAGTGTCTCTCATTTTGTTAAAAAACCTTTAACTAAAATATAATTTTAAATGTTTTAATGATTTATTATTATAAATATTTCTAATTGATATTCAAATTTTCAAAATGGTTTTAAGGATTTATTTATATGGATACTAATGGTTTAAAATGTTAAAAGATTCAAAGTGGTATGGGAGACTTTGATTCAAAAATATCTTTATTAATTGTTTTAAATGGTTTTGAAAATGGTTTTTAGAATGGATTCATTATTTCAATATCTTAAAATGTTATATTCTTATTGAAATGTGGGAATGTTATCTTTCCTTTTTGCTTAAGTTATGTTCTATGATTATGTTATGGTTCTTGGTAATTGTTTACGATGATGGGTGGTTCCGTGATAATCTAAGGGAGGGTGAGCCTGATATAGCTCTCCAATGTATTGGGTAACGCGAAGGGGTTAAACGTTAAGATTTCTCCAAATATATTTTGGGAATATACTGTGATGGGTATTCCAAACATAACCATGAGGGTTACACCCGATGTAATAATGTTATGAATACCTCAAGATACCCTTATGTATTATGATTTATATGAGTTATTCATAAATCTTATGATTTCATTAGGTATGTTAACGTGCTTATGTTTTATGAGTAAATTACGATTTCATTGATTCTTATGTATACATGTACTACTGTTTCCTTTCCGTATTTTTATATCCCTTACTGAGCATTTTATGTTCATCCAATGTTTTTGAAATGTTTTTCACGGGTCAAGGGAAAAGTACATGATATGATGATAGTGTCAAGGAAGTGTCAAGAAAGAATCCATGTTTTATTTTAAATATGTTTCCATTGATGGGAATAAAATTAATACTATCTTTTATGTAACCACATTGTTCAAATGTGGAATGTAATGCCTGATTTATGATCTAATTCTCTAAAACTCTAAACCTAAAAAGATCCATAATTTGTATTCTTGAAATAACTCAAGATTAATTAAGGTTTAAGGTCGGGTCCTTATACATGGTGGTGGTGGTGGAGTTGGTAGCATCTCGTAAGATTTTCCTCTACCAACTGATCCTCCCACTATAGTGGCTCTTGCTCCTCTACCAACACTACCTCCCTGAGGGCCTCTATGGACACATCTGGGAAACCCCTAATCCCGATTCTACCTCTTCCATGGAGGTCCATCCACTATCTTCTTGTCCTTTTCAACATGATGGATTGGGAAATAATGATCCATGTTATATCTCATGTCATAAGAAAATTTCCTCCCCTATTTAGGCTGACTATAACCTTGGTGAAATCCTAGTGTCCTATAACCACATGTTTGAGTCCAGGCATAATTATGCCTCCTCTTCTGAGACCTTGATGTCTGATTCCTTCAAAAAGCTACAAATTATTCAGCCACACGATGTTTATGGTTGGATATAACTACTCAATTTACCTCATCTATTAATCTCTAGGTCAGTAGAGATATCTCTAGCACTCTATCATAGGTTGATAGACAAAAGGAAACTATTTTGGAATAGATTCCTCTGCAATGTCCCTTCCCAAACATCCTCACCCATAAGAATCCATCCAAAACCATATTAAGGGAGTATTGTATGAGGTCATTTTACCTCATGATATACTAATCTACTATCATATCTCTATGTTCCAACTCAAAAAGATTCTGAATCCAAGAAGAATGCAAGCATGAAGTTTAATGGTTCTAAAAAAATAGATTTTGGAAGTCAGTCTATGAGAGTTTTACCTTACCATGAGTCTATGTAAACAGACTACACCAGTTCCCAACTACTCCATGTAAATACTGGTTACCATTGAAACCATCTAATCTGTTAGGGTTCAAATGAGCCTGAGGACTTGGACTAATGACTCAATCCAATACCCCACTGTCTGAGGATATATCTTGCTATAGATCCTCAGTGGTCTCTAACATTGTATCTCACGTAGTGTATTAATCCTATGCACATACTCATCCTGAACTAAAGGTACTAACTACTTCATTAAAAGTGGGGGTGATGCTCCTGGACTGCCTAGGGGAAACACCGGATATGGCCCCTGAACTGAGGTCTCATATCTCATTAAGTCTCCATCTTGTTCTATATTCAATAACCTATAAATATTTCTTCATGGAGGAATCATTAAAGTGAAATTATATAAAAAGGTGAATTGAACATATATATATAAATATATTGGAAGATAACTCTAGAAGGATAGTCAATGGAATCAATCCTATATGATTCATTCACCATTGTTCCTTGAAGCAATGTCTTTCTATGAAAATTACACAAGTAGATAGTTAGAGTCTGGATGAATGGATACATTTCCCACCACACAAACACTATGTTCCCTAGCCTGAAATTTTCACTCAAGACACTTTGAAACTATTTATATAAGTCATATCCAATCCTTATAAATGGATAACACCGAACACCATCCAAATGAATGAACTATTGTGATACAACTCTTTCACAACCCAACCCACGAGATCCTTCCATGAATATTGAAGGATGAGAAGTGAACTCAAATAGACCAGGGGATACCTACAACCACAAAGAAGGAATAATATAAAATGGGATCCCTTTCCTAATATACATGTATACATACACCCAATTGTTTCATGGAATAATGTATAGGAGAATAAAAGAGAGTAACATCTAGAGTAAAAACCACGCATGTAATAACCTCTAGAGAATACATAAGATCATGGTAGTATAATCAAAACAAAAAATGGTAAAATACCCACCCAACTGAAAAAATATTTCTCAACCATAAAACAACTAAAATAATTGAAAATTGAGAGAACCTGGTTCTTGATCTCCGAGTCCAGACCACTGTACATGGAAAATTCACCCACATACCACTAAATTACACAAAATTCACCATTGATCAATCCATTTTCTCTATAAGACAAGGCTTTTGGAGGAAAATACCATTTAGGGGTGAGTATATAGATACACATTACGATTTCAGGAATATCATAGAGGGAGAAATAGAAAGATATAACAGACGGTCAGATCAAACTATATCATAGGGAAGAAAAATAAAAAATATATTTGTATATTTATATTCATAAATAAACCTATATGAGGGGGAAAGAGGTTATCCGTATCAAATAACAACGAATGATTATTAGTATGCCTACTACTCTAAAATTATATCACTAAATCCAAACATCAAACATAACCTCATCAGAATCAGTGAAGAGGGGGCCACTCTTCTCTATTTCCCTCCACATCAGGGGGATAAAAACATCCATGGAAGAAACACACATTTTTAGAGATCAAGTTTTGGGGATTATCACTAGACAGATAGAGGACATGCACCCATTTAAAGGGAGTGAAATCTCTATCTTTATAATGATTATAGTGAACATGTTCCCTGATGAAACAGGGGAGTAATAATCCTAGTAACTCTTCGATGATCCTTCCCTAATCGTTGATGCCATAAAATAATTATTAATGAATATTCATGCTCATAAAATGTTGAATTATATATTTTATTGAACTATAACATTTTTCATCACGTTCTATGTTAAAAACACTAAGGATAGGCTACTAGAAAGACTAATTATGAGTCCATCCAAATGATATTTGATATGAAAAATTTATTGGGAGAAGTACACGATATGTATTGGGGTCCACATAGAATGTTACCCCACCCCGTCACTGGGATATGTTCTCCTATAGAGAAATTCTAAAGCTTTGTAATCGTACACATTGTGTATGGGTCACACATGGTAGGTCTTAGCCACTCAGGGACTACGCGTGTGTTCTTGGTTGTGCCTATATAAATCATGTAATGCCCTTATACTAGGCCATGTATCTTGTCTTGCTCGGGTATCAAATGGTGCCTCGGTACTCCTATTATAGATGTTTTTTCCTACCACATGGGGTCATGGGTATTATAATTGGTACACATCTTAGACACATGGGGATGGCCGCATGATGTGTGATCCTTTACCCCACCAAACACCCTAGATCCACAACCCAGGGGATCTCCATGTCGCGTTCTTTCGAGAAACCCTTCATACACTCATAAATTTTATAGAATCCTTTTATCCTTCACATAGATCTAATATATAACTTCTACACAAAATATATGAGTGTTTGACCTCCCAAAAATCGTAGGGTAGCTCCTCCATTTTTTTTATTTTAATCCTCCAATGGCCGAAAATCAAAATCTGATCACATATCAGGATCCCACTGCACAGACCATCATCATTTAAGGTTCCAAAATCCAAATATTCCACCCAAAACTATGAAGCCACCATAATCCATCTAAAAATAACTAATCCTTCCATAATTCAAATCTCTAACATGTTTCTGGGTGTGCGATCACACTCAACCCCATCCCAAAAAGTCAATCTATATCCACGTGACCTAATGATGAAGAACACGAAAAACGGGTGGATGAAAATAAAAAGGGAAAAGGTGATAAACATTGTTGGCTAATGAGTACTTGGATAATGATCACAAGTGTGTGTTCAAGTGGGATTACAAGACATAATTAGTACATTGATACCAACATTATAATTTATTAAAAGGGATCATGTGAAGGATCAAATAATTATAGATCAAGAGTAGATAATCAATAAATTCTTAATCATTTAATAAAATTTGTAAAAAACAGTTGATGAGTGAAAACATAAATTGGATCAATAATTACTAAAGAATGTGTTATCTAGGTAAGGATAAATTCTAATGCATTCACTTCCTCTCAATTCAAATCGATCTGATCTTCCATCATCTTCCGATCTAGACCCACCAATGAAAAAACACTCATAGGTCCTCTCAAATCTCTTAGGGTTTATGTGTCCAACCAAAGAGAATTTTTAAAATAATATATAAATAATGGAACATAGTTTCTGTTCATTTAAAATAAAATAAATAAATTTAACTATTTGTATTAATTATGTGAACCTCTAATGACTGTCAAATCTGGACATCCAGCACTGACTAACCATTGGTAGCACCTAGACTAACCCTATGCTCTAGAATCAATTGTGGTCTTAGATTTCCTATTCGGGACTCCAATTAATAATTATTACATTTTTTAATGAAAATTATCTATATGTGAGAGTGTCTGTTATTAATATATTTAATATTATTAAAATATTAATTCTAGACTCATCGAGCCTCAAAATCTCACGCCAAATCAGCATCTGAACCCAAAAATAATTCCTCATATATTTCAAGGTCTTTCAAGGAAAAAAAAATTCACTAAAACTATATTTAACTAAATTAAATTTCCCAGTGAAAATTAGATATATCACCACATGAATAATAGCTAAAACTAGGATATATAAATAAAAGCATAAAAATGGCTGATAAAGAGTAAGTGAAAATGAAATTAAAGGTTCCTCCTTGGATTCACTAAAGATTAAATCCATCTATAACTTGGGAGAAGAAGGACTAAATAAATTATATAATTTATGTAACTTAGAATAGAAAAAATTAGGGATTTTATTTTCTACAATGAAAAACCAGAATAATATGGGAGATTATAGGAGTTCCTACCATCATGGCATATAAAACTAGGATTTGTAACACATTGGTGATAAACCTAACCTATTATTGAAGTTGGAATTCTATGGGGAGGAAGAGAAATGTTTGAAGGAACCAAAGGATATATTTCAAATATAAATAGAAATTAACTCATAAAATGTTTAAATTTTTTAAAATTTAATGTTAAAATGAAAAAATATCCCTTCGTAATAGACCACTCAACATTATACTAGGTACTCAAAATAAGGTCATTGGGTACTTGGTGCTACGGACTGAACCATATGTAGAAACAATAGATGCCACTAGGTACCTAGTACCACTTCTTTGTGTACCTGGTACTACTCCATCACCTACACCAAACTCTATTTTATCCCTCTTACATCAATTATCCTTCCCTCTAACTAAAATATAATTAACACTCTTATTAACACTTAATGAATAAGAATAATGGAAAAATACTAACTAAAAATGAGAGTCTATAAAAGTAACTTCCACCAAGACTCTCATCCCTATGAAACCACAATGAGCCTCTTGAAGGAAAAGGTTTGACAGTTGATCTTTTAATTTATCTTTATATTCCCAAATTTTTTCATAGATTATCTCATGTTTTTATTTAATCTTGACATTAGGAATATTTATCCTCCAAATAATATTTTCATTTTAATTGATAATAAAAATAATATGATTATAATAAAAACCATTTTTCTCTAACTATGTATTATCAAATCATATTACTTATTTGGGATAAAAGTTATGTATCCTTAATTTAAAAACATGTAAAACATTATGAATAACACTAACCTTAGGCAGTATTATAGGAATGTAGTCCATTCATTTAATTCCATATAAAAACATAAATACATTAACAAGGAGTTAACTCACCCTTATTTTCCATGTATTAATTACCTAAAAAAGAAATAGATTGGGGGGAAACATGATCAATGAAAAAAATAATGGGTTATAACCTTTAATATGCATAAAAATTCTAGAAACTATAAGTGATGATCAACTATTCCAAAATCATAATCACAAACTCTTTCATCTCCCTGAAGATACTCGGTCCAATAAAAAATTATTCACAAATTTGTTTCCAATACTACAAATAATTACAAGGTATGCCAGATAGATCCTCAAAGTGAGATATATAAATGGATGATTGATACTTATTATTATAAGAAATATGTAATAATGATAGGTTATCCTATCAAGAGTCATTAAAGTTAATAATAGAATCTAGAAGCATATCTCCAAGGATATAAATTATCCACTAAGATTTAAATTGGTATGTGGTGATTGGATTTAATCATATTAACATAAGTAACAAGTTCCTTCAACACCCTTTTCCAAAATAAATAATTAATCCTGATGTATTGATCAAACAATTTCTAGCGAGTTCACTATGAATTTTCAAGATTTCCATTATATATGGATTTATTAGTTCATCTATATATAATTATTCTTAGATAGAAAGTAAATGAGCTATATTTACCAAGATAACCAGAATCACTCATATTGTGTTTCCACCCTTTGTATATTGAGGTATGTTATCCACGAATCCCATGGTAATTTAATCCAATTTAAAAATATGTAAAGTAATTTGATTTAAAAAAATTATCATGTTAATCATGTTTTATTTTTACCTTCAATCATGTGAAACACCTACAGATAAAACTATTTATCTCTCACTTTATATAAATCCATCAAAACTTCCTATGAATATTATGATGCATTTTTGAGATATTATGATTAAAATCACCCTTAGATGAGTGGTATTCTCTTATAACATTATCCCATATTCTAGAATCACCCATCATTCTTCCATGACCATAGAGAGTGTAATGAGATTCTTGAGACTATACTGAATGTATCTACCCACCATTGAGTTTTTATTGAATAATGATACAATCAGTCGTAGTCAAACATTGAAAAGTCCTCAATTTGATTAATCACAGATGTTGTAAAAAAATATGGAATTGATGTAATCCAGGTTTATCTATAAAAACACAAATATATTTTATATAAAAAAATTTATCTCAAACACCAATTTAGTCCTTTTCACTTTTTGATGTGGTGTTTTTATGCTAAGGGAATCGTCAACAATATTGGCCTTTTTAGCTATATAGAATAGTCTGGAATTAAACGATTGCAAGTGTTTTAACCATTTATATTTTCCCAAATTTAGATCAATTTGTTAATCTATATAAAAAAGAGTCTTATTTTCAATGTAAACAAAAATTCATTCAATAACAATTTATTGACTCTAAATCTTTAATGTATATATTATAGAGTCCTGTTCGAGTTCATGATTTGGGTAGTTTCATTCATCTATCCAAAATTTCATAGATCTTTTGGCCACCACACGATGATATTTCATATGAAAACGCATCATACCATCCATGGGGGAATCAAAGTATACCTCAAACCCTTCATATATAAGAGATGAGACCAATATAGGAGCAGTGCTAAACCATTTCTTAAATTATTGAAATGCTACTTCACATTGATCTACCCATATTAACATAATTAACTTCTTTTTAATAATTGTTGTAGGATATATAAAATTGGATAAATCTTTAATAAATTAGTGGTAATATATTACAAACCAAAATAAATATTCAATTTCAATGTTATTCTTGGGAACCTTCCAAGAAATAATGGATTACACCTTCTCATGATCATCTAAGATTATATATTTTAACCCAAATGTTCTGTAAATTTTAATTGTTGAATAGATAAATAATATTTAGAAATTTAATCTTACAACTAATTTTTTATAGGTTTATAATAAATTATAAATATGTTTTTAGGATCATTAAAATATGTAAAATATATCGAGATATTTTCTAGGAAAACTATAATTAAAGACCAAAGTAAATAATGAAACATTTGATTCATCAAAGACATAATCACTACATGATCATTTTTCAAACTAAAGGGCCCACATAGATAATCATAAGGTCAATAATGTATCTAAAAAGTTTTATAAGGAAAATAATCTATCCTTATGTGGATCTAATTACACTAAATGAGTAATTTTTACTTTTAAAACTACTTTTCACCCCTTAACGAATAAAATAAAATATTAATTATGGGAAAAGGAAAATGATTCTTCACATTCACCTTGTGCAACATTCTGTAGCCTATATAACACCATAGAATTGAATTTTATTTGTAATAAAAAGGAGTCAGGAACCCAAATCATATTTGAATGTTCTAATAAATACCTCATCCTCACGATCCTCTAGATAAATTTTTAATTATCTTAACTCTATTGGAGACATATGATATATTGTAATGGATATTATTTTAGTTCTATGTAACATATCTATTTAAAATTCTACTTCTCTTTTAATTGGTATCCTTAATAATTATTTAGGTAATAAATCAAATGAAATAATGAACCACTGAGGCTATACCCTCTTTATTTTTTCTATGAAAACCCTTAGAAAACATAGGGTTTTAGAATTTCCATGTTGGATTGATGAACTCTTTGAATGCTATTTTTCACTTTTCCACAGAAAAAGATTTTTATAGGCTTTGGGAGGGAGGATCATGTTCCTTCAGTGTCTATTTCATTAATGTCAAGAAATGGTAACCGAATGTTTTGCATTTACTCAGAAACCGTATAATGTCCCTTCATATTTGGGATTCCTCATACTCCCTTATCATATTTTCAAGTAGGAATATCTCTTCTCCATTGCTAGTTTATTTTTTCATCCTATTAAAATTAAATCTACCACTATTAACTTATCCCATCCTTAATTAGCTTGTGTATGGAATGAAATGGACATATCACTAGAGTTTCCCTCTTGATTTTGGATTCAAAATGGTTCTAATGACTTTTTCCGGGAGTTAGTATATGAGAATGTGCCTACCTACTGTAAAAAATTCTCTTGTATTGGAAACCTTATTAGTGCCTTTGGGGATAAAAGGATAGTTTCTCACCCTCTCCCCCTTTTGAAATTAGTTTGTGTAAAAAAGGAATCCTCAAAAAATATTCAGTCACAAAAACCTATGGATAATAATGAAAATATTAATCTTTTGGGTGCTTCCACCGCTCATATTCTCTCATTAGTTGTGGATAATAAAATTGAACATAACTCAAATGAAGTTAATGTTTTGACTCTTAGAACACAAACATCTATTTTAGATACCAACAATTGTGATCATGGAGAGAAAGAGGATATTCAATCTGACATGGAAGAGCCTATTCAATATGAACTATAAAAATCTTGTCAACTTGAGAAATAATTCTTTTAATCAAGATCTATAAAAGGAATGAAATAAATGTTTTACATGGATGGTTTATTCCTCTGAGTGCTAGAAAAACATGTAAAAGAAGGGAGTAGATTAAAACTGGGAGAAAAATTGTCAAATGATCCCTAGCAACCAATATGAATGAAAAAAACAAGATTCCACCACAGCGTGTGCCTTCTGAAAAGTTTCGTAAATCCACTAACTCATATGAGTCAACTGATATAGAATCCTCCACTAGTGAGGATGATGAGAATGATCCTTCATTTAGATATTGTTCACAAATTTAAGAGAAATTGGACTTTTCAAAAGATCTTGATTATTAGATGGAAGTGAATTAATAACTGCCTTTCGACAGTACAAAAATTGTGACTTGATAGTTGATACGTATCTTGACCTCCAAAATAGAATGTGTATTATTGTTGTAATTGAGTTTAAGAAAGCTCTAAATTTCAATTTCAATGATATTCTAGGGAAATTTCTCTGTTTTTTTTCCTCAAACATTGTTTAGTGTGGTTCTTTAATACATGCTTTGAAATTGCCTGGAGGATTTTCTGGTGAGGTTGATCAGCCATAGTGGGGAATTTATTCGTATCTTCATCTTATTTTTTCTGAATTCTTGTGTTATTGGATTCTCTAGTGAATCTGCGGATTTCAAATGAGGTATGATGGAGTGTATCATTTCCAATTGAGGCTAGCCATCGAATTTCACCACTTCATATCTTGGTTTGATCTTCTTTGGGGATCTTCTCAATCCTTGTGTCACTTCCAAAAGTGTGTTGCACAGTTTCTGTTTTTTTGGACTAAACTGTGATATATAATTGATTTTATGGATCGCATTAGATCCTACGGAATTCCTTTCCACTTATGCTGGATATCTACTTAGTCTGTGGAATTCATCAAAATGAATGCTTTTTTATGTTCTGTCATCATATTCTTCTTTAGTTTAAGTTCATACCTACTGCATGTTGGGTATATTTCACTCTTAGTGAATCTATTTTTAGTTAAAATCCTTTTCAAATCATTTAAACATTTTTATTTCTTTTTAAATAAATTTTAAGGAAGTGTAAGTTGGGTTTCCAATTGACACATCAATCTTCTTAAAAACAATTAATAGTAAACACGAGCATGAAATTAGGTTAATAAATCCATTCGTAAGATGATATAAAGATTATTCACATCCAATAAAGATTAATCATATAAAATCATGTATAGAAACACTATGATAGCACCACATGAACACCTACTTCTTATTTCATCACACATTCCATATGGAGTGGCACTGCTAATCGGCTTTGAAGACACCACCACACTAAATCCTAAGATAGATGAAATATGTTCATCTATAAAAAATTATATGACCATGTATCAAATAATTTAAATTATTTTTTATATGATGATAAAATTGTACCATGAAATATCAAAGTGATCACTCTATCATCGAACATAAACAGTTTTTCTACACACACCTGGCACTTTCCCTCGTGTTATCCCTATAGAGGAAAACCCTATCTAGAATATTGGGTAGTTGACTATTTAAATTTTCCACCATTTTTACCTCTTGGACCATACCTACTAGTGGTTGGTCACCTATAATTCATCCTTTGATGGGTGGGGGTGTTGATATCTTTATCTAAACTCTCTAAGTAATTTTTATGACAAAATATTTTAATATAACCAAATTGGCCACATAGGTTTAATTTCGTTACATTATAAGTGTACATACGTTATTTATTCCAGGTAAATATACACTTTTAAAACAAAATCATAGTATTTTTTAGTAAATAGTATAAGGATTAATTCTACTTTAAATACCCTTTAAAGATCCACCCCACTTCTGTTTTCACATTATTTATATTTTCCATTGGAAGGCCCCTCAACAATGTTGCAACATTGTTGTGAACAACACACTCTAGAACATTCCGTAGAATCTATTTTAGTTGGTAATAATTTCTTAATAACCTCATAATATATATATATATTAAGGTTTAAAAATTTATCTTGTGTCTGTAATAGTTCCAGTCAAACCATCTCAAAAATCATAGATTTGGATCCCCTATCCCTATAAAAAAGTGGGATAAAACAAATCAGATCAATAATTATAGTGTTATATTATCTAATACACAGTATCACCCACTTAATATCTATAAATTGATAAGATTTAATTTGAAAGGGAGAATTTTGATTGAATGGTTCTTATAACAATTCCTAAGAACCCTTTTGAGTGAATCCTTATTCCTTCTTCACCTCAACTACCACCTCACATCATCAATGACTGAATCATTTATTTTTAAAGATGAAAAAGATAAATAGTTTATTTTTAAGTCATTTTACTTTTGAATATGTGATAGATGTGATCCACCCAATACATAGCTTCATTTGTAAAAACGTAACCTAAAATGGTTCGTGTGATGGAACTAAATGTCCTTCAAGACATCTTTAGTTGAGGGTTCCCATCATGGTGCTATTTGTCATATAGTGTGAATTAATTGATCTAAACTCAGATGAACATATGTATAAACATATGTTTTAGAAACTAAATCATGTTCATTGAATTCTTCCAAGAAAAATTCTATAGGTCAATGAAATGGCATATTTTATATTTATGTATCGGATCATATTATACATCCATTCTAAGAATGTGCAATTTAATAATTAAAATCAACATTTTAATAATTAAGTAATAAATTCATCCCCTCTCTCATTCATTTCCTTTTATCATGTCATTTCATGATTTGAAACATATATTGAGATATTTTAAAACTGGTACTAAATTTCATAAATAATTATGTGACTAATAATTGTAATAATAAAGTGGATTATAAAGAAAATGATTCTATAAGATGAGTTATATTAAACAAATTATCATGAATAAGTAATAAAGAAAACATTTTTTTTGTATTATTAAGGTTTTTGTTAATATAAATATACTATTGATTCAAATAGAAAATTAAAACATCATAAGAAAGTACAAAATGTTTTATGTAATCTCATCTTGGCCAACTAACAAACACCAAGTCATGATTCATGAGACATAATGTAATATGGACAAAAGAAATAAAAATAAACTGAGGAATCCCTAGATACTCAATATTACACCATAATTACGGTTTTCTAGTAATTTTATGGCTTTCTTCTTGAGTCACAACAATCCTATCTTTGGGATACTCTCAAAATCAGTTGCCCTAGAATACTCTAATTCCATTTTGTAAGGACCTTAACTTGGATTCCAAAATAGTACCTAAACCTTGTTCCCACAATACCTCAAGTGCACATCTTAATAACCATATTTTGGTTTCAAAAAATAGTGTTGATATACATATTTAGTTGGGAAATAGTTTACCTCATTAGACTTAAACTATATTATCAAATGATCCTTCCAAAAAATTTCATAACCTTTATAGTCATATGACCAATAGAAAAATAAAACTTATCCTCCAAAGGAGGTAACCTGTATATAGAGAATACTTATTATATCAATATAGTAATATATATAATAATCTATATGTAAATGAAACTCTATATAAAAAACAAAAATATCTATATAGATAATTTTACATATATAAATGATCATAATATACAGATACAAGCACAAATCAAAATAAATAGACAATAAATTATGTTGAGGAATGTTATATTCCAGAACAGTCAATCTGGAATTATCTATCTAGAATATCAACATGTGAAAGAAGTTTCATATTCTTCATAATTAAAGCACCTAATTTTAGTGTATGAAAATTGGATAACTAGACCCTAAAGTGTCACACTGAATATCACCAACTATTCTTTAGAAAAACCCTCTTGATGAAAATTAAATATAAATGAAATAGAAAAACCAATGCCAAGATAAAAAAGTACATGTAATTTCATGGTTAAAAATTTCACAACTCCATGAGTTGAATACCTCAAAATTTTATTAAGAAGATGATAAGATGAGAAAGATATCTTGGTTACAAGTTCCTAAAAACCTAAATCTATTTTTCAGGAATATAAAGAGAATAATACTTCTGACTGTATGCATCTATGTTACCCCTCCAAAATAATTATTAATGATCCCAACCAGTGGATCTCGTTCAAACACCATCCAATATTTTGGCTCTAATGTTACACCCAAAACTTTAACTACCAGAATCATGTTTCTTCACAGAATATCCAACCTATACTAATAATAGAGCCCTAGTTCTAGAACTCATCATTCTACATTGTTAACTCCATAATTCGAAATCATCAGTTTCCTTCATATTTTGTTTAAACCATATATACCCATAAAATCCATCCATATTTTCTCCTTAAAAATTATATTTTTTAAAAATAACTCAAAATGACACTGAACCTAATAATCTATCACTTGTAGAATTCATTCAAGACTTACCCTGACTTCCTAGTCACTTTCCCTGCACCTATTCTTGAATATCTTCTCCACATAGTGTAAAGGATCATCCAATTCTTCCTTTCATTATCAAAACCCCACTAAGGCACAACACCATAACAATTCTTTTTGAACAATGAATTTATTTGGTATGTATTCTAGATTCTGACTCCAACTAATCTTATATAGCTCCAACACTCAGTAACCCATCAAATTTCAAATAAAGTGATATTTCAGTTGAATATATTTTATCGTTGAGGGAAATATCAGATTCCTAACAAGATATATTATGATGTAATAATCATGTAACATCATTCTATTCCCTTTCCCCCTTTCTAGTTCATACTATAAGAACTTAAACCATATTAACTCCTTACCTACCTCTATAGAAGCCACATATTAGGGTTATATAGTAAACAATACAAATATTGGTTATAGTTTACATATCCAACTAACAATTATTCCTCTGAAGGTAAACACGTATCCAATATTAGTTATCCATATTCCCATATCTCTCTTAATGTCTGTATCCAAAAACCCCTATAACAAATAATCCAATCCAAAACATAGATAATAGTATTTCCAAACTTTGGGATACTCGATTATCCACTTTATATCCTCCCAGAGCTCTTTTCAAAAAAATATTCCAAATATAAATTAATAAATAACATTGTAAATGAAATATATATCCTTATAAAAACCATGGAATGAATGAAGATTTTTACTTCTAATGTATATGAAGCCTTCATCATATACGCAACCTCTTTTTTCCATTCTTATTAATTTCTCATTGAATACGATGAAATTTTTGGTCAGTAGGGTTGACACAAGATTTGATTCTGACATTATGAACCATTTCCAATACCTTACCATTATATTCAAATAGAGGTGACATTATAATTCCCATATTCTAGTCCCTATAAATCCCCACCCCCAAGAATTTCATTAGAAACTCATGATCAATCGTCTTGAATTCTTTGTAAAAATCATCTTTTTTACTTATAAATTAAATCTCTCAATAGACCAACTAGAAGAATATTATCCACATAAAAGTGGATTATGATGAAAATCGCATCACAAAACACCTTATAATTGAAGCAATGATTTACATTACATAAGAAAATATAACTTCTCTTCCATAAAGGAATCAAACTTCTAGTTCCAATATTTGGGTTATTTCTTCATCCCATACAAACTTTTTTTGATCATACATACAAGATCACCCCTTATAGTTTCATGAAACCATTATGTTACTTCATGACAAAATTCTCCTTCAAATTATTATAACAGAATATCATCTTCACATATAACTGTTTAATATGTTAAACCTCATTCACATCCATTCCGAGAACCATTCAAATTTTTCCATACTTAACAACTTGAGAATATATTTCCCTGGAATCAAAACAATTTTTTTTATTAAAATCCCATTAATGTAAGCTCTGACTTATACTATTTACTCCCATATTTTTCATTCTTCAACTCGTTGACCCATTTATTCTCTAGCGATCTTCTCCTATGTTGAACTTTTATTACTCCCATGTTACATTTCCATATAAGTAGTTCATATATGAATTTCATTAAGAACTCTCATTGTCCTGATTCATTAATATCCACTTATTCTAGGATTAGGGCTTCTCGCCATCCATAAGAATCATGTAGTGTATATCTATTCTAATCCTTTTCATCGGTCTCCTATCCCACATATACCTCCTCCACAAGACCTGAGGATTCTCTCCTAATGGTATTACTTCTTTTGAAACTATTCTTGGATATTCCAAAGTCCTAAATCATTTTTGGATTATCTTGTCTTGATGATACCTTCAGAATCAATCATCCATCTAGTCCAAAAGAACTATCTAGTATCACTACAACTAGAGTGTTCCCTAACCTAACTAGAACATTTAATTTTATTCATATAAATATTTTCATTATTTGTTAAATAATTTTTTTCAACTACATTTTCCACCGAACTATGATCCTTACATGGGATTTGTTCATTAAAGAGTATATTTCTTCTTCTAATGACCTTATAAATGTTATTTTACCAAATTCAAAATCTAAATGTTTCTCGAAGATACTCTAAATATAAATATTTTTGACACATTTCAAATATATTATTCATCTCTTTGGAATCAAAATTTACATATGTGGTACTTATGAAAACCTTTATGTGTGATAAATCTATGGGATTCTCATGCCAACATTCTTCTAGAATCCTATTACATTGAAATTTAGATGGAATATTGTTCATAAGATAAAACAAAAATTTAGTAGTATTTACCCAAAACTTATTTAAGAAACCAAAATGTATGTTCATCCTTTGATCTCTCTTATTCAATGTATTTTTTTATCCAATTAACCATAAAATTCTGATCTAGTATCATAAGTATAGTTTTACCATAACAAATTATTTTCATCCAACAAATTGTTTGGAAAGAAGATTTTTCTATGTAGCACCCCAATATTTTATGATGTATCTCACAATAATGTTTTTTATTTCATTGAACTATTTATTTTTATGGAGCACCATGTTCGAACAGACCATGATATACTATTAAAAAATTGTAATTAAATGCTACAATTATCTCATAGCTATCTGATTAGAGTGTATGATAATTACTAATAATATTATTAAAAAATAATTTTGTTTTACAAATGAATAAAATTAACTCATTTTTTATCAATTAATTATAAATGAAAAAATAAAAATTTGAAAATAAAGGAGTTGTTTTTCTAAAAAACGGTTTATAGGTGTGAAATGTGTGTTTGTCTTAATAAATTATATTAATAACTATTTATTAATTATTTTAATGATATTTATATATTATATTTTCAATAAAATGTTTTCACTTTCATTGAAATTTTTTTTCTAAGTGTGAGATAATAATAAATCAAATTGTTTCCTTTAAAATGGATTTCTCTAAAAAGTTGTTTTCATCGTGTTTTGTAAACATCTTTTAAAATGAATTTCTTCCACTTATAAAAATTTAATATTGAAAAATAGATTTTTTTTATATGGAATTAGGAGGATAAAATTTGGAAAATAGGCCACATTTATTTTTTTCAATATTAATATTAATCATAGTAAATTTGTATCACTTTAGTAAAGGTTAAACTAGTAAATTATGGTTAAAACATTGGGTTAAGGATATTAAATTTGTCTAAATCATTACTATATATAATTGGATAAATTTATATAATCCCTCTCTAAAACATTGTTGAATATATTTACACATGGTGAAATACTTATTTGAATATGACCTTTATAACAATTTAAGAATAGAAATATACAAAATTTCACTCTCTTAATTTTAATTATCTCTTATGTGTTCATATTGAGAAAAAACCATTTTCTAATTGAATAAAATTTTTTGTTTTGAGAATAATGAAATAATTTTCATTATATTAATTTAAGTATAGCATTTAGTAATTATAAAATTACCTTAAGTACTTATTTTATAGAAACACGTGATTTTTTTAATTAGTAGACAAATATAATAAATGATTTTTAAATTATTATAAGCAATATAATTTGAGAGAGTTGTAGTATTACAATATTTTTTTATCTACATAAGACATAGTAGGGATATATGAAATTATTATTTTCTAATTCTATATTTTTTATTGTGTCATTTAAATAAAATTAATTGAATATATCCAAAATTTATATTAATGATATTTTATATTAAATAATAATTTAATAAATGATTTTAAATTCATAAAAATATTGTCATCACCCATGTAAATGGAATTTGGATAATATTTCAACTGTGGTTCATTTATTAGTTGTTTTCCTATTTACGGTATCATTAAAAGCCCTTTAATATTGAAATATTTTTTTCCATGGTTAAGATAAAAATGATTAACTAAGTGACAAATAAAAAAATAAGGTTTAAAATGACACAAAAAACTATATAATTTTCATTATAAGATATTACACATACTCTAGACTCATTTTATTCTAATTAATGTCAATTTGGAAGTATTTGTTTGATAAAAGATTTATTTTTTTGTTTTAAAAACTTATTAGTGTATCATGCCCCTCCCTTATTAAAGGACTCATATACTTTCTCTTCTTTAAACCTCTTTAAGACTTTTATCTTGAAAAAACCCTTTAAAATTAATTTATAGAATTATATAGACTATTTATATTGGTTTTTTTCTCCCAATGATACTGAAACTATGGTCTTTAAGCGGAGATCTAATGGAGTTATTGTAAAGAATAAGTAATCACCTTAATCAAACACTTTCTTTTTTTAACTTCTTATTTTACCTCCTAGAAATGAAATATATTTATCATAAATTATTAAATTAGGTATCATATATTTACTTAAATGTAATTATTATTAAGAAAAAACCATTTTCATCTAAATTTCTGGTCAAATGGGAAATGAAAGTATTGTTTTTTCATATGTATAAAGTGTCATTTCTACATAAAGATATAATTAATTTTTTCATCACCATGTTTTATAGATTTATATTATGATGGATATAATTTTTAAATATAACATTTATGCAATAATTATAATTTTTATTTATAATATCAAATCTACTTTATTACCTTCCAACCTTTTTAAAAACAATATAATTTCTCGTGTGTATGTGTGTAATACCACCTCCACGAAGTGATGTGATTTTTTATTCATTTAATATTTACTTGGATGGTAATAAGGATAGATTTTAAGAATATATATGATATAATAATAATTTTTTAAAGGTGAATATTATTTATAATTATTCAATTCCCTCTATTGAAAATGGAAACAACATTCATGTGTATGTATGGCCTACCATCTCCATGAATGATGTAATTCATTTTTCTATCTCTACCATTAATATATGACTCTATATATATATAATTTATATATATGATATGTATATAAGTTTAAATTTATTTATATGAATTAACCATGGTCAAAGTAGGTGTATCAGGACTAACTAACAGAACCATGAATAAAACTAAAGTAATTATCACCCCGAACAATGATTTTATTAAAAAATTGTTAATTAACATGTGATAGGATGTCATAAGTAAATAATATATGGTATTATATATATATATATATATATACGATTATGGTTCTATAATATCTTTATAATAAATATATATTTATTATGTAGTAATATTTTAATGTGTATGAAGAAAAAGGATACTTGAGGTAAGGGATTTATGTTTTTATCATATTTTAATGAGGATTTTTTATACTAGAATTTCTATTTGGAGAATTATATGACCCACATATGATAAATCTATTTAAAATTTCATATATTTTATTTAATTAAGATGAATACATGTTTTCTATTAATTTTATTCTATTTAATTAGTCATTACCTTGAAATGTTATTTTTAATAAAAAATTACTTTATTTCTCTCTTCGGTCAAAAATCCTTTTTTCTTCCATATACATATTCTCTAAAAATATTTGAAAAATTGTTTTTATTATACTAATATCATTTTTAAATTCATTTTTAATATTTTTTGAGGTTTTAAAATTTAGTTTCAAATTAATCTTCTTTTCTTTTTCTGAATGAGGTACTTTTGGATTTTCTTCAAAAATGTGAAATGAATATTTGTTTTAACATATAAACCCTGAATGAAATTTTGTGAAATCACCACCACTCAATTTTTAATTTTTAATTTAATAATTTAAAATATTATTTTCATATGATATTTTTACATTAATATTTGGTATTTTTTTTTGATTTTAAATAAATAATTTCAATTTGAAAATGTTATTTTCCTGGAGAAATATTTTCATAATTCCTTTAAATAAATTTTCATCTATGACAGAATATTTTGATGTAAATTATGATTTTTTTGGTATATAATACAATCCTCATAAATTTTATAGATTGTTTATAGTTATTTTGATGCTATATTTATGAAATCAATTTATATTTCTTGGGGTTACGCAATGATGAGATTATGAAATGTTTATAAAACCTATTTTATTTTAATGGGTTAGGACATGATGTTATGATGATTTTTTTTGATCTTTCGGAATACATGTGTATGGTTTTAGTTATCAAATTTATGTGACTAGAATTATATATCAATATAATTTAAAGGGTAAAGTTTTATATCACATGATATTATTATGGGAACCAAGTAAATGTGCTTGATTCGCTAGGAGGAATAATTCGGTGTTCTTGATCAGTTATGGGAAACAAGTCAATGTGGTTTATCCACAAATTGAAATATGTTTTGATTCTTTATCTTTTTTGGATTTTATGGTCTTGAAAGTAAACAGTAAAATGTGATATGGTTTCTGTACCTATGATGGGGACATAGTTCTATGACATGAACTTATAGTTCATCATTGATTTATGATGATTTCTCAATATTATGATTCATGTATTTTAGTTTGATAATTTTTTATGACATGATAATTTTTTATTAAGTATGATACATTGGGTACGAACATTGTACGTTATATATATGATATCATACCACTGAACTTATCTTACTCTATCATATGATCATTAATTGATACCTCCCACATTCACCCTTATTCCGAATCTGATATCCCATTTTCTTATGTTTATTTCCCTGAGGTTATGAAGAATGGTTTAAGTATGTTATTTCAAGGAATATTACTAATTGGAAAGAACATTTTGGGATATATTAGACTTCAATCATCAAAATAAGAATATCGTGTATCAAGCCTCCAATAATCATAAACCTTCATGGTACCTAGGTATTTATTTTTAAAATTTATTGAATATTCATAAAAATGATTTATTATTTATGTGTGAAACGTTTTTCTCACTTTAGTTGTTATCAATGGTCATTTTTAGGAAATATTTGAAGGTTAGTGTTAGAAAAAATTTGTAAAACCCCTAGGGATAATTCTAATTAAAGTATAATTTCCTAATGTTTTTGTAAGAATATATAATGGGATTTTCATAAACATAAATCCTTGTTTGGATACTATATGTGGATATATTTTTGGAAAAAATGATTCTAGGATTTACGCTTTAGAAAAGAGTTGTTCAATTATATCTCGACCATCATTCTAGTGAATTGTGAGTGTACACTTACTATGAACATGGTTTCACAATATTAGGGGAAATTCATGGGTCAATTCACATTTTTTTATGAACTATTATGAATTACTTGAATAAATGGTCATCAAAGATGACCTGGGTTAAACATAAGGTGTCATAAGATGAAAATAAGGTGTTATGATTAAAATGGAATATTAATTTTAAAGCTTATGTTTGTTACCACTATGATTATTGTTCATCGTTTTTTTATTTTTTAGTTTTAGTAAATTTATTGAACCATAATAAATTATACTAACAATGAATGTAATGGGAAATGAAATCATTGTCCACCCGAACCACCAATTACCACATGAGCTTGAATGTATAATCTTATTCCTATGCTCATGCAACATTATCATTCCATGAAACATGTTGACCTTCCAAATTATAAAATGAGGGAACAATGTACTATTGATTCTTTAATAAGGAAATATACATTTAATTTTAGTCAGTATTCTAGTCCATTGATGGTTGAGTAATGGATTATCACCATTGAGAAGATAATTTTTATTCTCCATTGCTTGGAATATGAAAAGGTTGTATTGGTCATTTATCAGTTGGAAGGTGAATCAGATCAATAATGGAACAATTTTTAGAATATGAGACAAGAGGACGAAATTGACTCCTTAAAATGGGATAATATTGAGAGGATATTTTTCAGTAATAACATCGCTTGTATTATTTGTACAAATATAATGAAGTAATTCCTTGAGCTTAATATAATGGAGGATAAATTTATTGGAACTTATGATGACAATTTTAAAATATATGAATGGTTTTCTTATAGTTTAGTCATTAGAGTTACAAATAAATTTATCTATTCTTTGGTTCCTTAAAATGATGTCTCTAAAATGAGTTACCTATAATATAATTTAGAATCTGTGGAGAAATCATTAGATGTGACCTCATGCTATAAATGGAAATTAGAGATTCCCAATATTCAAATAGCTTTAATAAGAAAAGTAATATCATGTGTCTTGAAAAATTGAATAAATAACTTCATATAAAGAAATTACAGGAATCTACATACCTAAAATGTAGGAATAAATAGTGTGGGAATTCTGTGAATTGAACTAGGAGGTGCATTAAATGCAAAAAGGTATGTCAAAAATCCCATGAATGTTGAAATGTTATGAATACTCTGGTTAATTTAATGGAGGAAAAGATTATTCAAACCAATTCACCACCTATACTTCATTGATTCAAATATAAGGATAATGATAATTATGTCAACCAGTTCATGTATTTGAAGGTTTATGATGATGATTGGTGTCAGTAACCTCGTAATCTTAGAAAAAGGGAAATATCTTGGGATCATGAATACTGAAGTGAGTTAAAATAATGTTGTGATGAAATGTACACATATCATGCACTCTATAATAGAAAATTTAATATTTTATTATGGTTATAAAAACTCTTTTATATCTAAGGAATTTGAGAAGGGTGTCAAATTACCAGCTCAAAGATTAGATTTTGAGTGAGCATTAGTAACTTATAATGGTATGATTTTCATATCTCATGATTATATTTTTTATGTGATTTATGTTTATGGGAAATTTCATCCTAAAAAATAATGATTCTCCCTATAGATGAAACTGTGTGATTCTAGTGGTGGATTAGATTTCTTAACCTGGAGCCTATATCAATTTTCAAGGTAGGGAAGTCACATTTCATTTTACAAATGAACATATGATAATTTACTAGAGAAAGGATAAATATAAACTATCAATGGAAATTACTTATATCTTATGGGTCTTAATTCATATCCATAACGGATATTTATATATGATGGTTGGGGAGAAACACAACATAAAAAATATTTCTATTGTTTGGGAGTTTCTTAATGCCTTTCTACTAGAGTTCTCTATTCATCCTTCAAGTCATGAGTTTGAGTTTTAAATAGAACTAATAACTATTGATACACTAATTTCAAGGACTCTTTATAGAAAACCCCCAAGTGAGTTGTAGCAATTGAATATTAGAATATGAGAGAGTCTTTATAATGGATTTAATCTTCCAAGTGCATTACCCAAGGGTGATATAGTTTTCTGTTTAGAATAACGATGGATCAATGATACACTGAATTGATTATTTAAAACAAAACAATATAACTATCAATAAAAAGTATCCACTACCCAATATTGAAGATTTACGCATCAATTATGCAAAGATGAATCAATTTCAAAGATTGATCTTCAGTTTTCATACTAACATTTGAGGATCAAAAGTAAATACATACCCAATACAACTAACTATATGAGGTATGACTGTTATGAATATATATTCCTGACATTTGGCCTTATTAATTCCCATTTTATCATTAGGTATTTAATGAACAGATTTTTTAGATATTAAAATGATCAACTTTTGGTAGTATTTATGGATGATATTTATATATATTTAATGAGAAATGAATATCTGGAGGATCATTTTAGAATTTTTTTGAAGACCCTAATGAAGTCGATATTTTATGAAAAATTTACCAAGAATAAATTTTCGTTTGGAATGTTTCATTCACAGGTCATATAATCTCATGTGAGGGTATTTTAGTGGATCCTTTAAAGATGGAAATTATTAAGTAATGGCCTAGACTAACCATATTTACTGAGATCCAGAATTTTCTTATTTTTGGTAATTATTATTGACACTTTTTTAGAGATTTTATAAATGTTTTCTAATTCACTCATCATGTTATGTTAGAAGGGGGAAAGATCCATTTGATAGATGAATGTGAAGAAAATTTAATGGAACCGAAGATAAGGTTATTCAGTTCACCTATTCTTACTTTACCTTACATTGGAGATTGGTTTTTAATCTATAGTTATGTATCGAAGAAGAGAAAAGGATGAATTCTCATGAAGATTTATATGGCTATAGATTACGCCACTTGATAATTGAAGGCTCAGGAGAAAAATTACCCAACCCATGATTTAGATTTTTCTATGGTAATTTTTACATTAGATTTATAGAGGAATAATATTTATGGAGTAATATGTGATATATATAAATATCATAATATCTTAAATTATATATTCACTCAATATAGATGAATATTAATCAAAGAAGATAGTTGATTCTTATTAATGATTATGGCTACAAAATAGATTATCACCCTATAATGTTAAATAATGTAGCTGATACTATGAGTTGAATGGACCGTCATAGATATATTTGTTGAGGGTCACAAAAAATCCAATATTTTAGTATTTTTAAAGAATTGATATGGAAATGGTTAAGGAAGGGGATAAATATTATCTTTCTCAAGTGAATGTTCAAGTATTTATCCTTCTAAGTATTAAAGAGGAATAGAAATAAGATAAAAAGATTCAAAATAATGGGAGAAATGTCCCTGATTTGAACCATAATTGTTACGGAATGATAAGTTTCATGAATTTTGTATGTGTCATGTCTTTACCAGATTTAAAGGAGTAGTTGGATGGAGCTTATAGTTCATAAGTCTCTATTCAGTCTGGAAGTATGAAGATTCATAGATATATGAAAATTTATTTCACATAATGATTCTATTATTCCATTAGAATTATTTTTAACATTTTTAAAAATATTTTCAATCGAGACGCTAAGTTAGAAGACGTTTGTGGGTCCCGTGGAGGATCGGTTTTGATATATTAAATATATTAAATATATTATATCACTCGCACAATGTTTTTATAAAATTATATAATAACTACTAAATAGAGTCTC
Source organism: Viscum album (assembly GCA_963277665.1). Classification (NCBI taxonomy): domain Eukaryota; kingdom Viridiplantae; phylum Streptophyta; class Magnoliopsida; order Santalales; family Viscaceae; genus Viscum; species Viscum album. Next base: position 1,250,181,381 of record OY728151.1, on the reverse strand, counting down.
GTATAATAAATTTGAGGCTTTCATTGAATCAGGAATACGTTTTTTATTCTAGGAGTGACATAACCTTTCTTACCGTTGGGTGTTTGGTTAAAAAGTGGTCATTGGTATATTTGAAAATTTATTTATTTATTTATTTATTTTAACTGAACTAACCTCCTCCTATTTAAACCTAATTATTGGAAAATTCATGTGTTGTCCACATATTCATAGGGATTTGTGATTATTAATGGTTGAGTGTGTTGTGGAATCATTGGATTGTGGTCCAACTTATCGGTACCACTGGGATAATCTAAGCCCATAGAGATTATAGATATACCAAAAGATAATGTCAAACACTTGTCATCAGTTAATTATCCAATATTGAGGTAGGTCATTTCTTTTTCATTGATTTATTCTCCATTGTTTTATCCCATGATTAACGATAATCAACTCCACTAACGTATTAATTCATGGGTTGATTAGGATTTATGAGTGTGGGTTTATCTTCTTGGAATATGTGGAATTGATATTATTTGATTTTTATACTATGTTCAATATTAAAATTTCAATGGATCGAGGTCAACTCAATGAATGGGATGGGTTTGTTCTGCTGTTATTTTTTCACATCTCGACTTATTCATTACACATTCATCATTTTTATTTTCTTTTACCGATAATTTGACCATTACACGTGGGATGGTAATTTGATGGTCATTAGTTGGCACAATAGTTCTTCACCATGGTTTTACATTATTTAATGATAAAGTGATCGAGTTTTGATGATAATTGTAGATGGTAATAGGTAGATTATGTTTGGATTTGGATATCTCGAGTTCATGGTTTTGAGAATCTTGTTATGGTGGGGTGATTAGATATATTTATCAATGTGATTCAGGTGTCTGGAATCTAGTCATCGACTATGGATAGGATGTAACACCCCGAGCTTCCACGATACGCTTCTCATTCAATAATGCAATATCTTGCATTGTACGCAACTTCGAGTTCAAAAACACCGCGACTAATCAAAGTAGCCATTATGAATAGTAATAACCACTTTTTAAAATTATAGAAATTTTATATTTCAAAATGGTTTTCATTTTTGGATTCGGAATATCGAAATTAGCCTATGTAGAATTTTTGGTATTTTTCTGAGAACTTCTAATTTTTTATGAATAGTGAAAAATACTTAAAACAACTTTTTAATCAAAATAATTTATTGTGATAAATTATACTATTTAGTGGTTTTAAGGTATAATTAGAATATATTTTTACCATTTTATCCAATGGTGGTCATTAGAATTAATTTAACATTGAAATTGGACATAAACAATTGCCAATCTTTTGATATAAATTGTTTCTTAAAAACACGTTATTTGTCGTAACAGCCGGAATTAATTATAAAATTAATTAATGAAACTTATATGTTTGGAATTTTTTAAAATAGACATCATTTTTGAATTCGGAATATCAATTATAGCTTAGGGTGAAATTTTGGCCTTGTTCTGAAAAACTTCAATTTTTGAGGAATAGTGAAACCACTAAGTCGTAGTTAAATAACTGATTTTTCGTTTAAATGAAATATTACCACTTCTGTGATTTGATTTTCAAAAATCCGACATACATGGTTGTCATTAAGAAGTAAAATGTGGTTCAATGAGATTAAAATAATTTTTTGGTGAACAGTAACTTTTAAGTTCTTAATCGCGATTAGAGGTAATTAGTGTAGTTTAAGGTACAAATAATGTTTTAATAATATGAGATGAGCATGACACTTGTCCTACTCCTATTGGATGAGTCATGGCCGACCAAGACAACCCATGGGTCAACTTGGGGACCCCATGGAGCCACTTTATTTGGAAAATGACATTAATATATATTTATTTAATGTTAAAATTAAATTGACACAAACATGATCTATTTTACTGAAACAGTTTTTAAGTGGGGTTACACAAGTCCAAATTTTGACTATAAATATTCATTAGAAAGATAAAACGATTTCCTACATCATAGTATTTTTTTTATAATTTTTAGACATTAAATATATTAAATTATTTATGACATTATTATGATGCAGCGATGACCTCATTATTTAACGATTTTAATAAAATGAAAAGATAATGTAAAATCCAAGGCATAAACTTGTCCAAAGACTATTGGATGTGTACATTTAGAACCCTTATCACCTTATACACTAATTATATAAGTTTGGGACCTTTAGAATCCGAAAAGCATTGTGTAATAATGTAACATTTCAATCTTTCCAAAAGAGCCCCTCCTCTCCACTTATAAAAGGCCCCCACCTCTCCCACCTTATTCACACCTTCAAGCCATTTGTCTCGGAAAAACTCTGCCCAAATACTCTCCCAAATTCCCCCTCTTACTCCTAGAAGCCTCACTTTGGGAAGAACTCTTCTCAAGGAAGCCTTTGGATCAAATCAAAAAGAGTTACCAGATTTTGAGGTAATGTCTTCTCTAATGTTGTTTTGTTTTATTTTTCTTCTCCAACCCCCTAAACTCTTTTTATTCATTACTTTTGTAACAAAACCAGTATCATCAATATACTAGGATGTTGTTATAAGAAGTATTCGAGCTACAATTACACACACCTACATCTAATGGTTAAAGAACATACGGTTTCTGTGGATGGCGAATTTCTGCCTCACGAAACGATGATTGTTCAACACTCATATAACACCTTAAAAGGTGGCCATTAAGATGTCACTATATTTATATATGATATAAAATATGTTTATGTTTTACTTATGCTTCTGTATTTCTCATTTATGGCATACTTTATGATTTCCATTATGGGTAAAACGTGATAATTTCATTTTAGGAAGTGCGGACTACCGCCCCCTCAAAGTGATTTGAATCGTTAATGCCATATGTGGGATGTATAAAGGATGGATTAAATGGTATTATACACTATATTATACTGTAATTATATTATAAATTTACATCATTATGATTTCATTCCATTAAATAGGAAATAGAAATGAAAGTAGCGTTCATGCGTACGTACGGCTTACCGTCTCCATGAACGGTGCATTTCATTTCTTACCTCTAAATGTTACGTGACATTATGAATGAATGTAAACACTTTATATATGATATATATGATATCTACATCATGAATATAATTCTGGATATAATGGATATTTCACCACATGAACAACTTGTAATTATAAGAAGTTTATTTTTGACTCAAGTACCAAAGATCGACAAAACGACCGTTATTAACTTAAATAATTAAATAATGTTCATAACATGGTAATAAGGGATATAAAAGGAATAATGAACATGAAAAAGGTTCTTAAGTAAATATAAATTAACTCTAGTTTATTATTCATGAGGTTAAAGAACGGTCTAGTCAGGACAAGACGCAAGGTAAGGGAACTTCTTAACACAACTTCCATTCTTTGGGTTAATCTCCTACTTTCAAATTATGTCATGATATTATTTTGTCCTATTTTGTATTTTTACTTCCTTTATGTGTACCTATAGTGAATACACATAATAGATCTATTTTATTTTAAAAGTGATCTTTGTAAGGACTTCGTCTCAATCTCCTTTCATTGAGGCATATTTGATTTTTATATACAACTTTCCTTTATACGGTGTATAAACCCCTTTGACTTTTACGTTTATTCAAAATGAATCTTTTTTATACGAAGCGATTTTCTAAACGAAAAAAGGGAATGTTTTCCTTTCCGTACTTATGCGGCGACAACGACTTCTCCGCCGCCGTGACCATTATTTGAGTTTCGGCTTCCTCTACAAGCCATCATTTTTTTAATGAAAAATAAATACAAAGTTTTAACTTTCTTTTATTTTGGTATTAAAAATGGTTTTGAAAGCATTTTTATTATATCAATGTGTTGTATTGATATCTTGTGATTGAAATGTGGAAATGTTATGTTTCCTTTATGCATGTTTTATGTGATACGATTATGTTATGGTTTATGATATGTTTAAACCTATTCATATGAGGAATGCATTGGACTTAATAAGTGACGGGTGGAGCCCGGTATAGCTCCTTGATGCATCGGCAGGTCTCATGAGACAAACTAGTGTCTTGGCACGAGGCCTTGAAAAAATCTTATTTTTGGTCTTGGCACGAGGCCTTGGCTACGTGGTTATGATAGTCTGGCATTATGCATTCCATCATTATGAAAGTGGTTATTGATATTGCATGTGATTATTCGACCAGTAGAATATCCATGTGAAGAAGTGAATGGCATTATCTCATTTTACTTTTTCCATATTATGTTGAAGTTCAAGTTTAAACGGATTTTGTTTTAGTTATACATTGCCTTAAATGTTAATGTTTATTTATGAAAGCTTCCGCTATATTGTTAACCTTACTGAGCATCTGAGCTCACCCCTTTCAATGTTTTAATATTTTACAGGATGTGAAGAAGTATTTTATGAATGACCTGAAGGGATAGTCAGAAGAGGATATGAGCGTGGACTATGAAGACTTTGTTATTAGTTTTTCACTTTATGATGTAATGTAATACATATGAATGTATCTAGTGTTTCCAAGGCTACTAAACTAATCGGTCTTTCGAGACTTGATCTTTTGTGATCATGCCAATGTTACGAAGTAATGCACCGACTCTGGGTAGCTGGGGTCGGGGCGTTACAGTTGGTATCAGAGGCAGTTTAGTACTAACCTTGGAAGCTAGATTTAGATAAACTCTGATTAGAGAACATAGCCCAAAGATAGACTTTGAGGATTAGTATAGAAGAACTTCCTAGAATTTTGTTATTGTAGAGATTTTGTGAGTTTTCCGAGCAATACATCCCTATCTGGATACGAGCAAGTAGAGGCGGCTCTGGCACAGATGTACCTAGGGGTAAAACCCGAAAACACCGCTTTGAGCTAGACTCGAACGGGAACTGGTGCACGACAACGAGCCTTGCTGCACTCTTGGTTACGACACTCCCGGGGGATATGCTTGGGATAATTCTCATTTTCTTTATAAACCACTATGAAGGGTTATGAGTATAAACTTCCTCAAAAAAAATATTTTTATGGATTATATCCATAAATAGTTCAATTTATGTTAATTATTTTACAAGTATGGAATTATGTATTTTGATTCATAAACTAATCTAGTTTATGCCATTGTTTAGAAATGGCGCCTAGTGGAAGGAATGGAAACCGTATCAATGCACGCACTCCGTGTAGGGATTTCCCTCCTGCTCAAGATAATTATGGTGGAGATAGTGATACAACTGGTGCTGATCAGCTTCTCACCGTACTGGGACAACTCACGCAGGTTATGAATAATAACCTTACTCGTATGGAGCACCCTGATCCGCAACGTGGAGGATCAATGTTAGACCGCTTCATGAGGAAACAACCACAAACCTTCAATGGGAGTACAAATCCTATAGTAGCTGAGCAATGGATAAATTCCTTAGAGAAAATATTCCATGCCTTGGGGAGTAGTGAAAGGGAGAAGGTTGTCATGGCAGTTTACCCCCTCACTGGAGATGCCGATCAGTGGTGGTCGCTGATTCAAAACACAAAGGAAGATGATGACGTATCGAATATGGAATGGAGGTAGTTCAAAGAGCTTTTCTTAGAAAAATAATTTCTTCGTGACCATCGAGCAGATATGGAAAGGCAATTTCTGAGTCTGAGGCAGAAGGAGGATGAGAATGTCGCAAAGTATGAGGCTAACTTTACAAGGTTAGCGAGGCATGTTGCCGATTATATACGTAACCCAAGGAGTAAGATTGATCATTTCTTTGATGGGTTAAAACCATTTCTCCGTTGATCTTTAGTATCACAATCCTTCTCATCATACGAAGATATTGTCTCGTGTGCTATCAAGACAGAAAAGGAATTCTCTAAGTCTTATGACAAAAAAGTAAAGTAAGAGAAGAAGAGAACGGTGGAACAAGAGACAGATAAAGGGAAAAATGGAAAGAAGGATTTTCCATTATGTGATAATTGTGGGAAGAATCACCCTGGTACGTGCCTAAAAGGAATGGGAGTTTGTTATAAATGTGGAGAAAAGGGTCACCAGGCTCGTGATTGCAAGGGAAAGAAAGAGGCTGTCAAAGTTGAATGCTACAATTGTAGGGAAATGGGGAATTATGCAAATGAATGTCCTAAGCGTCAAGGAAACATACCTCAGAAAAGGCCAAGGGTTCAAGGCCAATCTTATGCTGTGACTACATTTGAAGCAGAATAATTAATGTATTGGTGCTTTTGGACTCAAGGATTATATTCTGGTTATAAGAATAATGTGATATATATAAATATTGTACTGCAGTACTTTTTGATTTCAGTAAGGTTTTAATATGATTAAGGTAATCATATTTTTAGTATGTGACAATAAGAGAAACTTTTCTTCATTTGGGGAATCTGATGTTACAATTGATTTTGGAATTTAGAGACCTTTTAGAGAAAGTCTGGATGGAGGTATTTTGGATAACTATTAAGGTTGGAATGGATTAAGTTGAACCATGGATAATATTGTTTAAGGTTAAAGCATTTCTGAAGATTATTTTTGGAATATTATAATACTATAGTTTTAGGAAAAGGACAACCAGCAGGGTGGGGAATAACTCGTCGCATCGGACAAAGCTGCAGGAATCGAACCCACAACCATAGTGCGACAAGCCTTTATTTCCTACCACTAGCCTACAGGAAGTCCCTGGTTATTACAAAATAGTTTTACTAATCTAAATGGTATGTGTTAACATTTGGAACCTTATACAATTAGGATAAATAGAATATTTTTGAGTTCCGTTACCATTTGGAGTAAAAGTTGGGTTTGTGGTAAAAATTTATTAACGAATGAAAGTATACATAACAAGTATGTATATTCCCTTACGTTCTTAGTAAATCTCCTAAATAAATTCCTCAACATTATAAAAGGTAACTTAAAACAAAAATGTTGTCGGATAACTTTTCCAACTGGGGATTCAATGACCGTTTAACCAATCACAAGTTTGTGATTTTCTTGTGGTTAACCTTTCTCCTAATCCTGTTTTCTATAACTCTCCATCAGACCTTGATGGTTTTTTTCTCCTCCATATCCATATTTTCATAGAATCCTAGAATGGGCTATATCGGGTGACCTTTGAACATATCTTGCTTTCTTTTAATGTTATATATTTATTAACCTTATTTCTGATATGGGTTTTCCTCAAAGGTATTTTCTATTTTCAACCTTTTATTTTCAAAGAAAAATTTCAAATTACGAGGATGTAATTTATTGAAGGAGGGGAGAATGTAACACCTCGAGCTTCCACGATACGCTTCTCATTCAATAATGCAATAGCTTGCATTGTACGCAACTTCGAGTTCTAAAACACCGCGACTAATCAAAGTAGCCGTTATGAATAGTAATAACCACTTTTTAAAATTATAGAAATTTTATATTTCAAAAAGGACATCATTTTTGGATTCGTAATATCGAAATTAGCCTATGTTGAATTTTTGGTATTTTTCTGAGAACTTCTAATTTTTTATGAATAGTGAAAAATACTTAAAACAACTTTTTAATCAAAATAATTTATTGTGATAAATTATACTATTTAGTGGTTTTAAGGTATAATTAGAATATATTTTTAACATTTTATCCAATGGTGGTTATTAGAATTAATTTAACATTGAAATTGGACATAAACAATTGCCAATCTTTTGATATAAATTGTTTCTTAAAAACACGCTATCTGTCGTAACAGCGGGAATTAATTATAAAATTAATTAATGCAACTTATATGTTTGGAATTTTGTAAAATAGACATCATTTTTGAATTCGGAATATCAATTATAGCTTAGGGTGAAATTTTGGCCTTTTTCTGAAAAACTTCAATTTTTGATGAATAGTGAAACCACTAAGTGGTAGTTAAATAACTGATTTTTCGTTTAAATGAAATATTACCACTTCTGTGATTTAATTTTCAAAAATCCGACATACATGGTTTTCATTAAGAAGTAAAATGTGGTTCAATGAGATTAAAATAATTTTTTGGTGAATAGTAACTTTTAAGTTCTTAATCGCGATTAGAGGTAATTAGTGTAGTTTAAGGTACAAATAATGTTTTAATAATATGAGATGAGCATGACACTTGTCCTAATCCTATTGGATGAGTCACGGCCGACCAAGACAACCCATGGGTCAACTTGGGGACCCCATGGATCCACTTTAGTTGGAAAATGACATTAATATATATTTATTTAATGTTAAAATTAAATTGACACAAACATGAGTTATTTTACTAAAACAGTTTTTAAGTGGGGTTACACAAGTCCAAATTTTGACTATAAATATTCATTAGAAAGATAAAAATATTTCCTACATCATAATATTTTTTTTATAATTTTTAGACATTAAATAAATTAAATTATTTATGACATCATTATGATGCAGTGATGACCTCATTATTTAACGATTTTAATAAAATGAAAAGATAATGTAAATTACAAGGCTTACACTTGTCCAAAGACTATTGGATGGGTAGATTTCAAACCCTTATCACCTTATCCACGAATTATATAAGTGTGGGACCTTTAGAATCCGAAAAGAATTGTGTAATAATGTAACATTTCAATCTTTCCAAAAGAGCCCCTCCTCTCCACTTATAAAAGGCCCCCACATCTCCCACCTTATTCACACCTTCAAGCCATTTGGCTCGGCCAACCTCTGACCAAATACTCTCCCAACTTCCCCCTCTTACTCCTAGAAGCCTCACTTTGGGAAGAACTCTTCTCAAGGAAGCCTTTGGCTCAAATCAAAAAGAGTTACCCGATTTTGAGGTAATGTCTTCTCTAATGTTGTTTTGTTTTATTTTTCTTCTCCAACCCCCTAAACTCTTTTTATTAATTACTTTTGTAACAACAACAGTATCCTCAATATACTAGGATGTTTTTATAAGAATGATTCGAGCTAAACTTACACACACCTACATCTAATGGTTAAAGAACATACGGTTTCTATGGATGGTGAATTTCTGCCTCACGAAACGATGATTGTTCAACACTCATATAACACCTTAAAAGGTGGCCATTAAGATGTCACTATATTTATATATGATATAAAATATGTTTATGTTTTACTTATGCTTTTGTATTTCTCATTTATGGCATACTTTATGATTTCCATTATGGGTAAAACGCGATAATTTCATTTTAGGAAGTGCGGACTACCGCCCCCTCAAAGTGATTTGAATTGTTAATGCCATATGTGGGATGTATAAAGGATGGATTAAATGGTATTATACACTATATTATACTGTAATTATATTATAAATTTACATCATTATGATTTCATTCCATTAAATACGAAATAGAAATGAAAGTAGCGTTCATGCGTACGTACGGCTTACCGTCTCCATGAACGGTGCATTTCATTTCTTACCTCTAAATGTTACGTGGCATTATGAATGAATGTATATACTGTATATATGATATATATGATATCTAAATCATGAATATAATTCTTTATATAATGGATATTTCACCACATGAACAACTTGTAATTATAAGAAGTTTATTTTTGACTCAAGTACCAAAGATCGACAAATCGACCGTTATTAACTTAAATAATTAAATAATGTTAATAACATGGTAATAAGGGATATAAAAGGAATAATGAACATGAAAAAGGTTCTTATGTAAATATAAATTAACTCTAGTTTATTATTCAGGAGGTTAAAGAACGGTCGAGTCAGGACAAGACGCAAGGTAAGGGAACTTCTTAACCCAACTTCCATTCTTTGGGTTAATCTCCTACTTTCAAATTATGTCATGATATTATTATGTCCTATTTTGTATTTTTACTTCCTTTATGTGTACCTATAGTGAATACACATAATAGATCCATTTTATTTTAAAAGTGATCTTTGTAAGGACTTCGTCTCAATCTCATTTCATTGAGGCATATTTGATTTTTATATACAACTTTCCTTTATACGGTGTATAAAACCCTTTGACTTTTACGTTTATTCAAAGGAATCTTTTTTATACGAAGAGATTTTCTAAATTACAAAAGGGAATGTTTTTCTTTCCGTACTTATGCGGCGACAACGACTTCTCTATCGCCGTGACTATTAATTGAGTTTCGGCTTCCTCTACAAGCCATCATTTTTTTTAATGATAAATAAATAAAAAGTTTTAACTTTCTTTTATTTTGGTATTAAAAATGGTTTTGAAAGCATTTTTATTATATCAATGTGTTGTATTGATATCTTGTGATTGAAATGTGGAAATGTTATGTTTCCTTTATGCATGTTTTATGTGATACGATTATGTTATGGTTTATGATATGTTTAAACCTATTCATATGAGTAATGCATTGGACTTAATAAGTGACGGGTGGAGCCCGCTATAGCTCCTCGATGCATCGGCAGGTCTCATGAGACAAACTAGTGTCTTGGCACGAGGCCTTGACAAAATCTTATTTTTGGTCTTGGCACGAGGCCTTGGCTACGTGGTTATGATAGTCTGGCATTATGCATTCCATCATTATGAAAGTGGTTATTGATATTGCATGTGATTATTCGACCAGTAGAATATCCATGTGAAGAAGTGAATGGAATTATCTCATTTACTTTTGACATATTATGTTGAAGTTAAAGTTTAAAAGGCTTTTGTTTTAGTTATACATTTCCTTAAATGTTAATGTTTATTTATGAAAGATTCTGCTATATTGTTAACCTTACTGAGCATCCGAGCTCACCCCTTTCAATGTTTTAATATTTTCCAGAATTTGAAGAAGTATTTTATGAATGACCTGCAGGGATATTCAGAAGAGGATATGAGTGTGGACTATGAAGACTTTGTTATTAGTTTTTCACTTTATGATGTAATGTAAGACTTATGAATGTATCTAGTGTTTCCAAGGCTACTAAACTAATCGGTCTTTCGAGACTTGATCTTTTGTGATCATGCCAATGTTACGAAGTAATGCACCGACTCTGGGTAGCTGGGGTCAGGGCGTTACATAGGATCACACGATCCTATATATGTATTGAACAGAAGGTCTGGTCGAAGAACCAACAATGGATGTTTCATTGGTGATATGAATTTAATAGTCTATTCTTTTAAGAAATATCTTGACTACACGACGTGTAGTACAAAGAACACATGTCGTTTATTCCCCTCCTACAGTGCTAGGTTTTATGAGAAGAGAAATATAACACATGTTTTTCGGTCCTACCACGCATTTTGTGACTCATGCTTTCAAGCATGGCATGTACCCTGGGGGTACACAAGAACATACACATACAAGAATATAAGAATGGCTATAGTACATGGACATGTCTAGGGTACAATTCCATGGCCCAAAGAACATTGCCATGGGCCAAAGAACATGGACTCAAGAAGGTGTATGGATAAGTGCTAGAACAACTTCTATAAATCATATATCTATAAGAAGACACCATTTATTTATATAAATAATTTTTGTGATGGATATAAATAAGTGGGAAGATCTTGGGTAGACAAGACATTTCAGGTACTCCTAGTACATGTCATGTAATTTCTAAAGGTTAGGTTGAGGCCCTCCAAATATTCAGGGTGAACTAGTTTCAGTTGGGTGTGTTCTCTTGGTTCATCCCCACGAGGATACAATGATAAATTACATCATATGAATATGATGTAATCCCACTTATAGTACTAATCTTGGATGTGTTCTAGAATCAATATATGATACATGGGGTGTGATCCCTTAACCTTTCAACACCTTCCCTGGGCAGGGTGTTAGGAATTGTCATGTACAACTTAAATGGGAATACGATCCCCTACTGGAAGGGTTGTTACATTTTATTTGGTTTCCACAATAATCCTTGGGTGTGATCCCCTAAGTATGTATCAATATATTCATAGATCCAACATATTTTGTGAGGCTTGACAAATAGGGAGTCTCATATGAGTGACATCATTGATGGAATGGCTCATGGAGTGAGATCTCTCAAATGAGTGTCACCTTGAATCCTCGAGAAGAATCATGTTTCTAGAAGTATGGTTGAGGCCTCTTTGATATTTGGTGACTGTTTTGATTATATATTGGTTGTTGTTCTTATTGCTATGCCACATAATTGTTTTTAAAATTCCTTCAATATGATGAGTTAACAACTCTCTTTATGCTCTATTTTTTATGACATCAGTGTGTCCTACTAGGTATTATTATACTCACCCCTACCTGGGAATTATCTACACATTTCATGTAATATTATGATGATAGGAATTTTGATGGAGCCCTAGGAGGATCGAGATTAGGTGGAGCATAGTGATGTTGATAGACAGTGGTTCATACAAGGTGTTTCGTTAGATCATAGTCAACTCCTTGTTGGAAAGTTAGACAATTTTTAATTTTTTATGGAGGGCTTATATTTTTACCTTTTTTATTTCTAGTACATTTTCCATACTCAAATATGGGATTAATACTATGCTTGCATTATGGTATCATTTGTGTTTCACCTTTCTTTATTGTATGGGTGATTAAAGATGTATGTATGTGTAATGGTACAAAAGATAAGGCCTGAAATGTGTGAGATATGTTTAGCCAGTGCCTATATACAACCCTAGACCTATTAGACATGGGATTATGGTGTCACACATTGATTATCTCCATCTATGAAGGCTCTAGTGGGTCGGGATGGGACATTTATGGTGGGAAAACATGGGAAAGGATATTGAAAAAAATGTTTCTCAGTGTTTCACATTTCAAAAAGTTATGGATGATATTTAAATGTCTAAGGGGATGTGATAACCAATACCCATACTAGAATGGAAATTTAAAAACATCACAAGGGATTTTTTCTTCGAACACATCAAAATTTAAAATGTCTATAAAGATATTTGGGTTTTATTATAATTTCATAGAAAGTCATCACACATTATTTATATAAGAATTTATTTATCTCTTAATTTTATTTATATAATATAAATTAATTAATTGGAAATATTTCATGGAATACCACATTTTATTGCAGTTGGTCGACACATATGGTTTAATTCATAGTTCTAGTGATGTCTTAAGTAGGCTCTGTACAAGGAGTTATGTTTCAGATTTTCTTCTAATCCTCAGACAGATGGTTGGTGTTAGAGTACCATTCAGACCATGGAGAATATTAAGATATCAGTTTCTCTAAAATTCAATGTTTTCTGGGATCAAAACCTTCCTATAGATTAGTTTTCTTATAATAATCACTTTCACTCAAGAAATCTAATAGCAATTTATAAGGCCCTCTATGGTAGGAAGTGAATAACTCCAATTTTCTTCAATGAAGTTAAATAAAGGATTAATTATGGCCTTATACTACTAAGAAAATTTTTTAGACTGTTAGATCCATTTAACAGCACATGAGAGTTGCTCAGAGTCAACAGATAATTTTTTCTAACAATTGTTATTGAGACTTGATGTTCGATGTTAGTAAAAAAGGTATCTATGTGAATTTATAAAAGGAATAAGTTTATGAAATTTAGAAATAAATGAATGATGATACCTATGTATATTGTCTCGTTTAAGATAACTGATCGATTAGGGATGGTATTTTATCAATTGGTGCTTCCACTAATTCTCCCTTAAGTTCATGATGTGTACCTAGTATCTATCTAGAGGAAGTACATACATGACCCACCATACTTATTGAAATTAGATATTTTACCTTTTGAGTATGATTATTCCTATGAAGAAAAACTTGAAGCAATATTAGATCATTTAGATAATGTGTTATGGAATAAGAATACACACTTGGTTAGATTTCTCTCGAGGAAACATAAATTTGAAGAAGCTACTTGGGAACCTGGGGATGTGATGAAATAGATATATCCACACTTCCTTATATAAGAGTGAATGATTTTTGAGAGAAAATTCATTTCAAGGAGGGTAGAATATAACACCCTAATATTTTATATTATATTTCTCTTTAGAAAATATTTTATTTGTTTTACAGCATTCTCATTACACAACACTGTGTTTTAATGAACCACGATATACTATAAAATATTATTATTTAATGTTAAAAATATCGTTTAGACATTATATTGGTGATTATGAATTGTACTAAATAAATTATTAAAATATGTATTGATAATAAATTTATAAAATGAATTCATTAGTTTTTAATTATGTGTAAATGAAAATTAAATTCATTTTAAAATAAAGGATATATTTTTATAAAAAACTATTTTTAAGTGCATAATATCTGTTTATATTAATAAATTAAAAGTACTATTATTGGATAATTATTTAAATGAAAATTATATATAATATATTCTGTAATTGTTTTTTAAATTTCATCTAATTTGTTTCTTCTATTCATGGGATAGGAATAAATCAATTAATATGCATAAAAATTTATTTTTCTAAAAAACATTTTTTATCACATTTTGTGAACATATTTTTAAACATAATTTATAAATTTTTTGAAATTAAATCTTTAAGAATGCACTATATATTATTAAGTAAGAGGATAAAATTTATTAAGTAAATCCCTTTAATTTCTAGTTAATATGATTAGTAATTGTAGAAAATATTTGTCACCATGGTAAGGGTAAAATAGGTAAAATAAGGTTAAAATTTTCAGATAGGTCTTTAAAATATATCTAAAACATAATTTATATCTATATCTACAATATATGGGAACTTATAGTCATGTTTAATTGAATGTGACCATTATATTAATTTATGAAAATAAATATTCAAAACGTTTCTCTCTTACTTTTAAATTTGTCATATGGGTCCTCGTAGGCAAAAAAGAAAGTTATAAATGAATAATCCTAGTTATATTGAGAATATTTAAATTAATTCCCTGAGTGTAATTAATTTCTAATTTTTATTAATTATATAATTTCCCTAAATTCTCTTTCATTGCTGACAAAATATTTCTTCAAATAAAAGAACACTAAAATAAATAATATTTCAAATATTAAAAGTAATATAATTTGAGTGATTTGTAATGTTCCAAGAATTTTTTAGATACATATGACATATTTGGGATGTTTGAAAATGTTATATTCTAATTATATGTTTATCCTGGTGCCTTTAAAGGAAATTTAAATGATTTGTTCCAAAATTGATATTAAATAATTTTTATAACAAATAATATTTTATTTAATGATTTAAAATTCATAAAAATATTATATTAAGACATTTAAATAGATTTAGGTATAGAATATGAAACATGGTTCCATTTATGAAACATTTTACCACTAATGGTAACATTCTTAACCCTTTAAGAATGAAATAGTTATTTGTATGGTTAAGGGAAAAAATTGTTTCTAAAGGGGTTGATCAAAAATTAAAGTTTTCAAATGGAACAAGAACATATATAAATTTCTTTTTATGATGTTATTTAAACCATAACCAATAATTCTTCAAATTAATTTCCATTTCGAAGCATTTATTTTTATTATTAACTTATTATATTTTAATATTTTAAAAAATTTCATGTGTGTCTTCTCCCTCCCTTCTTAAAGAACACCCCTCCTTTGTCATATTTACACCACTTTGAGCCATATATATGTACCCAAACCTCGATAATTTCATCATAAAAAAACCCAATAAATTTTCTAGAGGTGTAATTCTTCCCAAAATTCCAACCCTAGTGTCCTTGAGTGGAGATATAAATGAGTTATAACAAAAAATAGGTGATACCCTTAATCGTTCACTGTCTTTTTCACTTCTTTCTTACCTCCTATGCAACAAATATATATCATAAAATAATAAATTAAGTGTCCTCAGTATACATAAATGTTATTATTATTGTACAAAAAACCATTAAATACCATAATTACCATAAAATGTGAATTGAAAGTATGGCTCGTGTATATGTACAGGTTATCATCACTACATAATATTCCAATTTATTTTTTCATAACCATCTTTTAAGGATGGTTATTAGGATAGGTATAATGTTTATATATGATATTTATGACATAATTATAATTTTTATTACAATTTCACATATAACTTCTTACCTTCCAACCTATTAGAAATTGATGACGTCATTCGTGCGTACTTGTGCAATACACCTTCACAAAGCGATGTGATTTGTTCTTTATTTCCACTTAACAGAGATGTTTATAAGGATAAGTTTAATTTATTTATAATATATATATATATATGTGATATAATATTTATTATTAAATGGTAAATTATTATTTACCATTCTTTCATTCCATATTTTATAAAATGGAAGCAACATTTAAGCTTACGTACGGCCTACCATCTCCACGAACGGTGTAATTCATTTTTTATCTATACCTTTCATGTAGTACTCTAAATATGTATTTAATGAATATATATGATATTTATATCATGATTATATTTAAATAGATTTTTAAACCATAATATAACTATACATATTGGGACTCTTGAACCAATAGATTCAAGAAAAACGAAGCTATTAACACCCAAAATAGTGATTTTAAAGAAAAATTATCAATAAATGAGTGATTGGATATCATATGTAAATAATACAAGGTATGAAATATATGAGTATTTTTTAAATTTTATAATAAATCTATATTTATTCTAGTGGAGTTTAAAATAATTTTGAAAAAATATGATACATGCAGTAAGGGGATTATGTTTAAATCCTATTTTATTCAAGATTTTTTATACTTGAATTTCTATTAAATAACTTTTTATAATCCTAATTAGAAAAATTCATTTTATTTTACATCACCTCTATTTAATTCTATAAAATAAATGTTTTCCGTTAATTTTCTTCACGTTAAGTACTCAATAGATCAAAATATTATTGTTATGGGAAACTTACAATATTTCATTATTCAGCCAAAAATCATTTTTCTTCTATATCCTTGTATTATAAAAATGTTTTCAATAATATAATTAATATTATAATATTTTTTAATGTAATATTACCCAAATTTTACTTTATACAAAAAAAATCAAATTAATCTTATTCTCATTTTCTGAATGAACTTATTTTGACATTTTACCAAAAATGTGAAAGGAATCATTATTTTAATTTACATAACATGGATAGGATTTCCCACAGTAATTACCACTCAATACATTAAATATTAATTTACAATTTTTAAATGAACATTTCAATGGAAATTTATCCCTTATTATTTAGAAAATATTAATATTTCAAATAAGTAATTTCAATGTGAAAAGGTTTTTTTGTTTGGAAGTATTCTAGTAATTACTGGGGATATTATCCAATGATATATTTCTTATTATTTCTCAAAATAGTGTATGATTATAATGATTACATGTTTATTAAATCCATTTTTTCAAGGGGTTATGCTATGATGAAATTATGAAATGTTTGTGAAACTCAATTTCTTTTCACAGGTTATGATATGATGTTGTGATTTATGATCTTGTCTCACACATATGAATTGTTTTCATTATTTGAAGGGTGATATTATAATTCTATATCTTTATAATATATTAGGTAATTTTTTATATATTATCAGATAATTATGGGAAACATGTTGAGGTGCTTGGTCCCTGGAGGAAAACAAGTCAATGTTCTTGATCCATTTTGATAAAAAGGTTGTTCTGCTTGATCCAATGTAAAAAAAGTTTTTAATTCCTGATCTATTATTATTTTATGGTCCCAATAGTTATCCATGACTTATGAAATGGTTTATATACTTATAATGGAGCCACACATTTATGAAATTAACTTATGGTTTTTGATTTATTTATAATGATTTCTTACTCTTATGATTCAAGTATTTTTAAAAGATAACATTTTTTTCCATGACTCATGTTTACAATCCATGATAGATTAGGTATGAAATTTTTATGTTCTTTTCATTATCTCATTCAATTGTTTTTACCATATTCTTTTATATGATCATTTATTTATTTATCTCGTGATTACACTTACTGGGCAATTGATATCACTCTTTTTTATGTTTAATTTTCCCAGGTTATGAAGAATGTTTTAAGTAGGATATTTTTCTTAATAGTAATAAATGGAAAGATCTTTACAGAAGTTGTTGAATATATTTTATTGAATAATAATATTCTGTATCTACTCTCCAAATAACCTAAACCTTCCTACACCTTAGGTATTTAGTTTTTAAATGTATTGAATACTCATCTAAAAAGATATAAAATTTATGTATGAGATTTTTGGGTCTATTTATTCATATTCTCCCCAATTTTCATTACTCAATCATTTTTTCCCTAATAGAGTATCTTTTTTCACTATAGATCTCCATCTCATGAATGTTTGGAAAAACTGAACTTGTTCATGTGAAAGAAAATCCGGAATATCCATGATGCATCATCCATAAATGGGACACAGTATAGTTCACACACATGGAACCTAACAAAACTTATCAGCCATTCATTAACATATAAAATAAATGAATTTTGATTATAAGATTAATTTTATTATATATAAAATGAAACCTTCCGTTTCATTCTAAGGATACACCATTCACATATTCCATACTCCACAAGCATGAGTATTATTATTTCTTTCATAGGTAATAATTTCACTAATTTCATTACCACTTGACTAGGATGATCATGAAAATACCTCACAATTATATAATATGTTAAGAAATAATAATTTCTCTTTATAAACTCTTAGTAAGATTAATTGTTCCAAATTTTATACCCTTAGACACAACCATGGAAACATAATTCATCTTCTATTCCTTATCAATTAAAATTTTATTTATAACTACATCAACTATAAAACTAAATCATTACATTCTTATATAATATTATTAAGTGTCGCACCTATTACAACTCAATCAAGGATCTGTAGCTCATTCATATGTCCATACCACCCTTTGAAAACTTTCAACAATTTCATTATCTATAAGAAAAATATTATAAAAAAATTAGGATACATATTTTGGCACGTATACTCTATTATATGTTTATTGAAATGAAATACTAGATCATTTTTTATAGTTCCATGAATTTTATTTCATCTATTCTACTCATTCATAATGACTTCACAAATATCCTCAATCACAAATTTAATTTTACCACTCGATTTTAGCATTATAGTCTCCATTAATTCTCACAAATATTGTAGTGATTATAGTAGTTGAAAATACAACACTAGCACTCTAAAATTTACACAAAAAATATCCAACTAATTCTAAATCATGTTAATATTTTTTGAATGATTCAAAATTATATTTATTACTACTATCTTTAGGATGAAGTGTTTCTATATCATAAACATTATTAATTATGGAGGGGTTAAAATAATTTTTTTCAATGTATACATGTTCACAATAGCTATTTTCACTTTCCAGATGTTAAAGTCCACATTTCATGCCATCATCAGCTAAAACAACACTAAGTGGTTTCCAATCAAGTTTTTTCCATTCTCAGTTTCCATCACATTGAATCCCATCAATAGAAAATCATGATATCTATAAAAATGACAGTATTAAATATATTTCCTCAAAAACAAAAAATATTACCCATCAATGTATTCAATTTTTACATTGTCTACTTCAAAAATTATCCTCGAAACAATACTCTCACAAAATTAAACTTTTATAAGAAATTAAATGATTTTTTTATGTATTTTATCAACATTTAATCATAGACTCTAATCCAAGATTTGATCTTCTTGTTGACCCATGCTCTAAGGGATTAATCATTGATACCACTTATTATGTAAAAACCTTTAATTTAGAACCCACACACTAGAAATTAAACAAGTGTAACAAGGTTTATAAGTTTTAGAATGAATGAAACCTTATGTAACTATATTCATATATAAGAAACAATCTCTTAAATATCACATTGAATCACGTCGTCTCTCCCTTGGAAAAAACCCCCAAAATTAAATTAAAAAGTAATGAGAAGGAATAAGTCACACCAACACATAAAAACATAATTATTTACATGGTTTGAAATTTTACTTAATATAAGGGAGGAACATTTTACCCTTTCTATTTTAAAGTGAATAAGAAGTGAAATCTCTCTATGTTATATGATCCAAAAATAGAAACAATAATTTGAGAGAAATAAAATGTTAATAGTATATCTAATAGTACATAACTAAGTTACACCATCCTTCTACTAATAGAGAAGACCAATTGGTGAATTACGTATGAAAAATATGTGATATTTACACTCCACAACTATATCTACTATGTAAACCACTAACAGTCCATTACTGCACTAAATTCCCAACTCCACACAATGATAGTGCCCTATTTGCGTAAATCATTCTACCTTATTCTAGAATTCACCATTCTGTGTCATCACATTCATAAAATTTCTATATAGACTATCTGTTTCTATAAAAATATTTTAGAGTTTTATTTCTTCATCTAAAATATAATCTTGGAAACAATATTTACAATAGAATCAAGCCACGAAACACTTTACTGATCCTAAATGAAATTCCTCTACTTCACTCAATTCCCAACCCCAATAAGTAACAGATCCTTGCATAAAATAATCATCCTTCCACATTCAAGAATTGGCTATTCTGGACTATAAAATTCATTTTTCTTCAATTCAAACCATCACGTTCAATATCTTCCTTTCAAGGGTTATCCGTTAGAAATTTAAATTTAAAAACAAACTTCAAAACGACCCCAAGCCTATCATATGTCCTTTGTGAAACATATCACATTATAAAGTATAATTATAACCCATGATATCTAACTATAGGTGGTCTAACAGAGGTAAAAAAATGGTCTGCATGACTCCATTCTCTAAGTCCCATGAACTTCCATGCTGTAGTGATTTACCCTTTCATGTATTACACATAACAAATCCTATACTCATCACAAAGGGACACATGTCTGTGTGAGTACAACATACCTAATAGAAGATAATAAGTCGAACCATGTCATCCTATCATAAAATTAAATTCAGACACTAGAAACATAAATTAAATAATGGATATAATACAAAAAAATCAATTATAAAATTACAATATAATTTTGGAATTTATCAGGAAAACTAATGATTGTGTAAGTTTCCAGGTACTGAAAACCCACTAGATTTCATAACCCTAAATTTGATGATCCTGAATTGAAATTCATGAAAAATAATCTATACATAAATATATACTAGTGGGTATATGTTCATGTTCCCAATGAAATCACATGAAGGAAGAAATTATCCACAATCTACAGACTATAGTTAAAGAATATCATGGTCTAAACAAAAAACCCTCACATCCATATTAATTGATGATAATTCACATTATTTTCTAAACTATAATTATATGGAAATATAACAATATACACACATGTACACATATGTATACCATGTAGTGTGGGTTCATGTGTTTGGGTGCATCTAGGGTACCAATACCAACCAATTTTTTCTTCACCACAGACATATAATAAATTATAAAGAAGTAGACACAAATAATGAATATACCCATGCTAAACATAACATTAATAGTAAATTAATCTCATTATTTAAATAATACATCTCATAAACTGTCTCACTCTCAAAATACTAAAATTTGTAGGTCTCGGTGATTATCTACATAAAGACCTCATTTTGTTACACTTGTGAACATTTATCTATAATTTTTCTCCTCTTTCCCCTTTTATACATATCACTTCCTATAATCCTTTTCATGACCTAGGTATTGGAATAATAATAATGGTGTGACCTAAAATACAAATTAAGGTAAATATATATCAGAATGTATTATATCATAAACATAATGAATAATACGAGTAAGACATAAATATGTAAAAAAAATATCAAAATACCATAGACGATAATCATAAAATATGATGGCCCAATATAAAATCATAAAATGATCATTAAATAAGAATAAAATCTATAAACTATATTAGAACACATATAAATAATCATAAAACAAGTTAGAATGATATAAATTTTTTGAATTATTTAAATATAAATACAGTGAAATGAGGAAAACATATAATTACACAGAAATGAAATTATTCTTTAAAATTTTATAAAAACATGAAGAACAACTTGGAAATGTTGAACAACCATAAGGATGGAAAAAAATTTAATGAATCCTCTTGAATATTATTCAAACAATAAAACATTTTACAATGCTTCATGAATTTCATTCGCACAATAAAATTATGCAAAAATCTTCAAACATCTCATTCACACAAGAAACATGTGAACCAAGCTTCACACATATCATACACATAAAAAATATGATCAACACTTCTCACATCAGATTCCCTAAAAAAACATGTGAAAAAATATTCCCTCTTATAATTCATGTAACCCTACATTGTCTCATGAAATATAAAACCATACCCAATGTGATTTAGGGTGATATAGTACCCAAAAATTCATTATTCAATCATATGAGTGCCATAATAACATAAAATAAAAACATATACTACATAACCCCAGGAAAAATAATGTGTTTCTTAAATCATTCAATAACGTCACATAACATGATTTTATAAAACCATACAATATAAAAACTATCGTTTTTCAAAATAAATCATATCATAATAACTTATAACGGGTGATTAAAACATCACATCCTGAAAGATAAACCTATGAGGGTATGTATAAGATTAAATATATATTTTTTTAAAACTATTTAACAAATCTAAGTAAAAATTTACTTTCACAAAAATTATGAATGGAATGATAAGACTTTAAAAAACCTTAATATAATGATTTCCAAACAAACCCATCAAAATTTATAAATTTAATCAAAATGAGAAGTAAAAATAACTTGAGAACTATTACATTTAAATGAATATTGAATAATAGAGGCAAGGAAATGAAATACTGTTTTCAAAAAGTGGAAGTAAAAATAATTTGAGAACTTTTACATTTAAAAAAATATTTAATAATTAAAAATCCATAAATCAATAAATTTTTCAAAAATGGGAAGTGAAAATCCCTTGAAAACTTATTCTTTTGAAAATAATCTTAAATAATGTAAACTTGAAGAGGATATAATGATTTCAAAAAAAGAAAGTGAAAATAATTTGAAAACATTTACATTTGAAAATAATATTTTATAATAGAAAATTGAAAAAAGGAATAAAGGTTGTAAAAATAAAATTCGGAGTGGATGATAAAACATTTTTTTTTAAACATGGAAAAGCATTTTCAACAATTTTAAATAACAATGTATAAAATCCACATCGTTAGATAGTGAAGCCACGGTTTTATAATGAATTAAGAGGAATACAAAAAATTCAGATATAAAAACAATTTCTATTTCCACATGGTAAAGGAGAACATTAGTTGAAATTAAAAAAAAATAGACATTTGAGAACAATACATTAAAATAAATAAGAATTATTCTTTACAATGTTGTATTATAATTAAATGATGGAATCATCAATGATGAAAACATTAGTGTGAACCCTGATTTTTATATTAAACGAAGTGTAAAAACATCCTAAAATAATCATAGTTTTGGATAGATAAATATTGAAAAAAAATATTTATGGAAGAGTCATTATGACCCATGAAATATGTTTGATTCACAAAAACCCCTTACAGACTTTGTGAAATGAGAATCAAACCCCATGTAAGGTATAACATTAAATAAATAAATGAATACCATGAAATATTAGAGGATCAAGCTTAAAAATAAAAATAGGGAAGTATTTACACCATTTAAAATGAAAAATGGTGTATATTCTAACATGTATCGATGGATTATAATTTGAGAAAAATAAAATCATAATGTGTTTCCTTTCATAATAGATCACACTCACCATCATTCAAGACATGATCATTCCTTGGAATGCTCCTCGGAATTATAGGGTATAGGATAACTATGAGTTTCCATGTGATTATGTTTATGAGATATAATTATTATGAGAGTAAATGGTTATATTTTCAATGATTAATTTGAAGGTGAGGAGTGTGTTTAATGGGTGTAAGTGACCCCCTTTATAAGAGATGCAAAAGGAAATTTTTGAAACACCGATGATATTTTAATAATTCCCTCAAATTATTCAATGGTCTATGGAACCAAATATTAAAAATAATGTATTGAGGGGTGACTTTGGGTTGATTAGGACTCTACCAAGGCTTAATCTCATTTTTATACATTTTATAGGGATTTTATTATTATTTTTATAAAATTTAATCTTTTACTTTTAAATTAGGTAACTCATTTTTAAAAAATTTATTTTTGGTTTCATTAAGAATATAGAATAACTCATATACCACACTTTGGGTGTTCTTAAACAAAATTTAATAATCATCTATTCTAATTAAGATTCTAAAACTAGGAAATTAACTTTTAAATTAAAATAGATAATAAATCGAAATAATATTTTAAAATAAAAATGGCATTTTGACCATATAGATTCTTGATCATATTCTATATAGATTAATAATTAAATGTATGTTAATATATCTATTTGTGTAAAAATAAATCATTTTGGATTCATTATTTTATGTATTTTAAATTAATTTATTGAATATAATTTCTTTTATATTAATAAAACATTAATTTTAGATTCATTAGCGCATGTACATGTAAAAATCCATTTTATGGAAAAGATTATTTTTAGTAAAAAAGATTTATGATTAAGATATAATTATCAATTCAATTGATTCAAATGAATTTAAAACAATTATTATCATTATAATAAAGTTTATTTAACAATAAATGAATTTAGAAACTTTATTTCATCATGTTATAATTAATTAAATAAAACAACTTGAAAAAAAACATTTTCCATTGAAATGCTATATAAATTCAAAAAATGTAGATCATGGGTTTTTAAATTCAACATAGTATTTAAAAATTATTTGTTATACATCATCATATATATCATAAATTTCTTCAAAAACTTTCAATTCAAATAAAACAGATGATATTAGCAAAAACACTATTTTCACCATTCACCTAAAAATAAATTATTTTAGAAAATATCATAAATAACTACTGATATAATTTTTTGTAAGGAATTAATGATTGAATTTTAATTTTTCTATTTAAATAATAAAATCTATAAATTTATCATTTTAAATATTTATATATATTTAAGGGTCCAACCAGGATCAATGTAATCACTGATAGGGGGAGAAGGTGAATCAGTGATACATTTTCATTTCTTTTATCTTTATTGTATAAAAACCTCTCCTCTTGTTAAATATTTCTCAATTTTATTAAACCAAAAATTCACACATCCATAATAAATAAATTATTTAGAAGTTTCAATACTCAATACGAGTATCTATTTCTTGGCATGGTTTGTAAATAATCTAATACCACACAATTCACTAGAAAACGATCCTTATGTATGGATACTAATAGTTGGAAATACCCTTACACTTGTGTAGCACTATGACCAATACAGTACATATGATTCTTTTAGAACTATTGATGTAAATAATATTTTGGAAAATTTTTATAAACATTCACTATTTGGTTCCAAACTTGTTATTGTGTTTGTTCAAAAAATTATACATATTTAAATCTTTAGAAAACAAATATTCACTTTATTACCTAAAAGAGGGTTGGAAAAAATATTTCTACTTCATAAAATATCAATATGATAGCTCTCTTGGATTCTTTATTTTTATTCACCGTTATGAAAACAAGTCATAATTACTTTTATCTATTCCCAAAACTATTAGTTTTATTACTTGGTATGATCTCGGACCCTTGACCATAACTTCTAATCAATTTCTCTATCCGGAAATGTTTTCCATGAAATTTCCATCTAAAAACCTTCCTTTACCAATTAAAAAGTCTAATTATATTTCTCTATCATTCATGTTATCAATTTCAGAGAACACTGTACATCAAACTCTATTTATTGGTTCCTCAAAAGTGAAATGGTTAGGAAACCAATTTCATTTTACCACTCAGATAAATTTCCAGAATTCTGAATTTCAAATCCATTATATGTATATTTTAAAACCAATTATCAAGGATAATCAAATCTTATGGATTATTCATAAATATTCTTGAACTCTATAGAAAAAAATGATTTGTAACCTCTATTTATTAATAAAATCACAAGTGTTTATTATGGAAAACATTGCACTATTATACTTTTTTCACTTTGATTCCCTTGATCTGATTGAAAACATTAGAATGGAATACTTCCCATTCCGATGTCCTAAATAAACTATAAATTTTTTCAATAAACCTAATTCATATATATATAGACTTATAAACCCAAAAATATATTGATAGTAACATCAATATGTTTCACCTCTATTCATTTGTCTTCTATTCCCTGGACTAATGAAATTTTCCAGATGAAAAACATCGTTTGATAACATATTGGTGTCAAATATTGTCTGATGAGTCTTGACCCAAAAGATACAATTCAGAGTTTTTTCTCTATGAAAGTAGTTAACTATAATTTTTTGTTTCATTTGAGTAATTTTTCATTGATCCCATTTCATGGATCATTCACTGGATCTCATTTGATTCATTGGTCTCAACACATAAAAACTCTAGTCTTCCTCTGATAGACCTCTGCATCTGATACTACTAAAACTGATGATTTATGACCTAATTAAATTTACATTATATTCTCCTCTCTTCCACAAACATATACTTGTATAATGACTTATTCACTAGGTTTAAAACATTATGATTGTTATATAATCATCATAATTATTCTTCCAAAACTCAATTTTACCCCTTTCTTTCACAAATCTTAGATCATATGTTTGTAAAAAACATATGATGTTGATAACTTTTTTATAGAAAATCAACATCAGATTAATTTTAGAACATATTGAAATATATAAAGGATCTAATAAAACATCCCACTATAGAAATAATGTGAGTTTGAAAAAAATATTTTCTCAAAAAACATCTTCAGAATAGAAAACCAAAATTCATAGACTTTCTTAAAATATTTGGGTCTGACATTCAATGACCATAACTATTTCATATTATAACCAAAACCTACAAATTGATGTATATTATCATAATGAAGACAAAATAAAAAAATTATCCTCTTGTTTCAATAATATAAAAACAAATTCCTGTTAACTTGGTCCCAACAACCCCCCTGGATTTTGTTTCCAACCAAGGTTCTTAAATCACAAAAACTATGTAACTCAATATATGGATCACTAATAAAAAATTATAATCCTAAGTGATCAAAATAATTATAGTAAACATGAAGCATTTATAGAAAAAACAATCCTATCCATAATTATTGACTTATGAAAATTCTCTTTGAACATCAAACTTTTATAATTTCTACATCTTTATAACTTTTTTATTCCTATAAAAAGATGTTTTCTAAAACAACATCAACAATTTTTTTGAATAGTTCACACAATTACATGTTGTGTCCCTATATTACCCCCATTGAAAACTCTCTCTAAATACATATTTACATAAAAGGTTTGTCACATACCAAGGGATAGATTTATAAAACATAATTTTTATCTCCCTTGAAAACTCTTTCCAGATACTGGATGAGAGCCATGATAGAAACACATACCTCAACCTTGGATGGAATGATGTTAGAAGACCATGTTCAACCTCATTTTGAATAAAAAATCTTCAGTAAAGGTTTATTGAAAATTTGGGAAAAATATTCATTTGTAGGAACTTATTTCAATAAGAGTTCATTTTTCTCAAAATTCTATTTGAGGAAGTTATATTTTATATCAATATTTTTTGAACAAGTGTGTTGATCTGGATTTCCTTTGAGATTTATAGAACTATGATTATCACAAATCTGGATATTGGGAGACTGCACTTCAACTGAAAATCATTCTAACTGATTCATTGTCCATATAAGTTTTGTTATAGCTTTAGTGGTGGAAAACTATTCCGATTTACTCATTCAAACTATTAGAAATTTTTATTTTTAGAATTCTAACTAACAAAAGTTGTTTCTAGAAAGAAATATCAACCATATGTGGATTTTATTTAATTTATACTTCCTTCTCAATCACCATATGTATACCCAAACAAATCATTTTACCTAAGCTACCATATCTTATTCTAATATCTTTTGTGTCTCTGATATATCAATCAATACATTTCCCTTCCATGAGATGAGATTAATTTAGAGCACTTTTAAATCTTACAAATTAGGTTACAATGTAAAAAATATATGTTATTTAAGTGTTTATATATAATAAACTTATAATAATCTTCTGAAAATCTTTATAATCCACTTCCTTTCATTCACCATCATTTGAAAACTTGGTTCCCAATGAAGGTGGTGTGGAAATTAGTTTTTAATTTTACATGCGAAACTTATTAAATATTTCCTTAAAATAAATAACTTCATAAATAAAGATATACTTATACTATTGAGATATTTTTTAACTAAGAAAGTATTTCATTTCAACAAGTATGGATATTTCAAAAACATCTTTATCTCGTCAACAAACTTCTCACAAATTCATTCATCATTCCCAAAAAAATGTAATAACATCAATGTACCCAATTAAAATGACATAAATATCATGATTTAATTTAATATAAATATTACAATAAAATCTTCCTTTCATAAAGATATACATCCCTATGGTGGTATCCAATATTGAATACCATTCTCTTTGTGCTTGTAATAGCCCTTCACTTTATTGCACATTAATTATGGATTTATTACATAAAATTACACTTAATACTACCTGAAAGATTAATGATTATAGTGTTTTTTAATCATGTACATTACATAACAACATAAAATATGGAATAAATTTCTATTATTGAAAAATACCTTAATATGATCATAATATTCCATCAACCTTAAAATTTCATGGGATAACCTAGGGACATACATAAGAAAGGTGTGGTCGTTAAATCTATGAAAGGGAATAAAAATAGAATAATATAAACAGGATAATATTTGATAAACAATATTCATATCAATTGGGTGTAAAAGTGGTGAGAATCATAAACATAAATAATAAGACATGATATAACATGATAACATAAAAGAAACATGGGAAATGTGGCCAGAACTTAATACATTGCATTATAAAAATAGGTCAATGATATCTGGAAAGACATCATGATGGAAAAAGTCCCATAAATGAATCAGTTTAACACCTTGTCCAAACATGACGTCTCATGAGACTAAATATTACCCAATGCATTGGAACGCTATATAATTTTGTGTTCCCCCGTCACTTTCATTCAATTCACATGCTTAAGTGTGCCACATAGATCATACAAAAAAGGTTAATTCATCATCCAATTTATTTCTATGATCAATTAGTGAAGAATAAATACATTTAAGACCCATGTAAAAAACTAATAAGTATATAATGATGAGCATAATTGATAGTAAATGGGTATAGTATTCTAGATACAATTTTTTTGGTATGCAAACTCATGGTGAAATTCTAACAGCACAACGACATAACATAAAAATTCATAAAATGGGTTGATGGGAGAGAAAGGTGTATCCTATTATTTTTACATGAAATATGAAGTAATAGGTACCCAAAAATACATATAAAAAAATTATTAATTTTACATAAATGGAATATGATAATAAATAAACATGTATAATGAAGAGAAGGTGATGATCCCTTGAGTGTGTCACATCAAATGCTTGGGAAGAGATTATTAAAAGATCTGGGCACCTTATGAGGACTATATGAAGTTAAGGGAAGTAAAAGGACGTGCTTTAGGGTTTTTGAGTGAAGATGAATGGGATATTGTTTTTTATATAGTAAATGAGTGGGAAATTATTTGCCATTTTTCAAACTTATGTTTTTGACTCTATAATAAAATAACCAAAATCCAAAAAACATCCCATGGTTTTTTCTCATGTTTTCTAAAAAATGGGAGTGGTGTTTATTATTTTATAATTCGATGTTTAGAAAATAATAAAATAATACCCTTTCATATGTGGGATTCATAAAATTAAAGAAACTATTTTAAAACAATAAAATTTATTAACAGTTTTGGAGGATTCCTAATGGATTTATAAAATAATTCAAATAAAAATAAAATCAAATAATTTTAAATATAAAAGATATATTTGGTCTTGGATACCATTTATAGAAATTAATACATCATTTTTGGGTCATTATGATGTTATAATACACAAATTAAATTTATACAGTATTTAATTTTTACTTAAAAATTAGACTACTACAAAAAACAATGAAAAAATCACTATTGAATCATTTTGAATTCTCATTCCAAAAAAATAATTTTTCGAAAAAAATTAAATATGTTTATTTCCAATTTCAAATAAATATTGACATTTATTGGGAAATTACAGATTTTTTTGACAATAACTATTTTTGACCCCTTATAAGGATTACATTTTACTTCCAAAAATTATATGATCATTTATATTTAATACACATGATTTAATAATAATATTTTTTTAAATATTATTTATTTCATAAATCCATTAATTAATCCTAATAAATTTTTAATTGAATATTAACGATACCCAAATATATTATTCATCTTTAATTGTATCAAAATAAAAATCATTTGTAATGTACAAATTTTAGATTAAAATATACTAATAATTATATAAAAAAATAATGTAAATGTGCATATTACTAGGGTATTGATTAAAATCCATTTAATACACTATAAAATTATTTGAGGGTAATGTGTGCAATTTTGAGGCTTTAATTTGGTGCTTCAGCGTATATGATTTCGGTCATGATCTCGATGATCCTGAACTTCTCCCGTAAACGGGTTCATTCATGCTTAAGTTGTTAGATCTCTTCTTGGTCATGGTCAAGGGAAAATCCTTGTTAAGCTATATCCCTCATACTATTTTATAAATATCATTCATATAGTTCTATGCTACTGGTTGAGGCCATCACTTCCTTTTTCTGTGTCATTTGGATTTGATAAAATCCAATATTTACGCTAACCATGTGATCCCTTACATGAGTGTGCGACTCCAAATGCTTGGGAGGAGATTCTTAAGAGATTTTGAGAACCATAAAAGGATTCTAGGGAGTGTAGAGAAAAGTATGGAGGATATCCAAAAAAATTGGGTAAAGAAAAATTGGAGAATTGATGGATTTATATAGGAAAATAGTGGGGAATTATTTATCATTTCTCAAACATAGGTTTTGACTCCATATAATATAATAACCAAAACCAAAACATTATGATAGTTTATTTCCCATGGATTCTTCCAAATGATATTTTTTCACTATTTTACAATTCCAATGGATGAAAAAAATAAAATAATTCTATTGATTATGTAGAAGTGAGTCAAACACTTAAAGACAGGATTTTAAAACCATAAAATATATTAATAGTTTTGGAGGATTCATAATGGCTTTATAAAATAAATCAACTAAAAATAAAATCACATATAATTTAAAGACAAACATATATTTGATCCTGGATCCCATTTCTAGTATTTAGTACATAACTTTTGGATCATTATGATGTCCTAATACATAAAGTATATTTATATATTATTTCATTCTTACCAAAAAAAAATTTTTTTTATAGAAAATTATGAAAAATTATTAATTGGATAGTTTTAAAATTATAATTCAAAAAATAATATTCATTTTTTCTAAATAATATTTTACATATTTATCTTTTCATATTTAAAACTAATATTGACATTTATTGAGAAATATTGGGTTTTTTTACAATAAATTTTTTTTAATCCTTTAAAAATTTCATTTGACAGTATAATAATTATATGATATTTTATATTTAATAAAAAATATTTAATAATAATAATTTTTTAAAATATCATTAAATTTAAAAATCCATTAATTCATCAATATAAATTCCTTAATTTATTTTTATATTGCCTAAAAATACAATTTGTATTTTATTGTATCAAAATAAAAATCAATTATAAAGTAACAAAAGTAGTATGAAAATATATTTTTAATTATATACAAATATAATGTACGTACTCATATTTCTAGGGTATTTATACACATCCCTATAATGAACCAACAAATGACCTAAGGATAAGGTGCGTAATGGTGAGACTTTCATGAGATGGTTTGGCATACAAGGTTTGGGCCATTATATCAATTAGCTTTAACATCTCCCATAAACTTTTTTTTCATTCTTATGTTATTGGATCTCGACTTGGGCTTGATCTAAGGGAAATACCAGAATAGATATCTCCCTAATAAACTCTATTAAATGGGATTTATAGGGTTTTATCCTACAGGTTGAGGTCATCACTTCATTTTCTATGTCAATTGGATTTTTTAAATCCTTATATTTATACTAACCATGTTTTCACTACTCAAGGAAAATATTATCATAGGTAAGGATACATAATGGTATTTTAAAATCTGATAAAATATAATAAAACCAATAAGTTCATGTGTTTTCTATAAAAATATTTCAAAATAATATATTTAATTAAAAATACAAGGAAAATTTTATTTATAAAAGTTCGGGTCCATATAGGCCTGGATTTAAAGCAGGAAAATAACTCATCAACAAACATACATATCTTTCAACTTACCCAACAAAAAATACAAATGGATGTTCAACATAAATATCTTTATCTAGTTCTCCCTTGAAAATTTCCAATTTCACATCCACTTGAATGATTTTAAAACATCATTCTACAATAATAGCATGAAATATTCGGGTTTTTTCTTACCTTAAAATTGAAAAAATGTCTCACTAATATCAAAACCTTCAATTTTTTAGTAACCTTTTCAAAATAAACATGATTTTTTTCTTATCATATCATCACCTTCATTTGACTTGTTCTAGAACACCAAATTGGTAATGTTAACATTTTTATCATTTGGTTTGGGTGCAAGTCCTCAAGTATTATTCTTCTCAATCTGATCTAAGTTTTCAATCATATAATTAATACACTCTAGATGCACAAAATTTCCAATGACATATTTTCACACAACTTTTGAATATAAATAACTATTTGTGAAATTTTTTTATGTTCCTCTTTTTTGAATATTTTTTTTATCACCAATAATGATTAAACCTTTCACATGTTCCCTCACCCTAAGACGATATTTATAGTGTTCTATATAATAAAAATTTATATATGATCCTGATTCTACCATATGTGTGGCATCATGACTATGAAAATTTTCTTCATGTTCCTCAACAAAAACTCTTTCAACTTCATCCTCTTTCTCATGTTTTCATGGGAATGACTCAAAGGACTCATACTTTCTCAAGAAATAACACAATATACACAGGATTTATTCATGAGAAAAAATAGAGGTAACACATATCCATATGACACAAAAAAAATATTCCATAATTGTTGAGAATCCATTTTATCACAAGGGATGAAAATATTTAATTACAAATACTTCAAGTATTTTATAGATGATGATCCCCAAGAAGGATCATGGAAACTCACCTAAAACGGCATGTGCACACCCATAATACATGCCAGAAATCTCACATAGGCCCCCCTAAATTCCTAAAAGGACCATTCACCCCTTACATGAGAAACCTACAATGGGTGCATATGCAAGTAACCTCGTTCGACCAGGGTCCCTTGTTTTCCTATAAATAGGACCATGTGGCTCCTCATTCGATAGACTAGAATAAGCCTCAAATATCTAATCACATAGCCCCCTCGCCCAGGCCCTAAAAAATCCATCAAGTATCTCTCCAAAACCTGGTAAAAGAATTAATTAAGAGGGGATAATGGTATTAAAGACCCTCCAAGGTCTGAAATACAAGATACCTATTTGAGGACCCACTCCCCCTAGTTGGAAAGCTCAAATGAAAAAGTCCATCCCCAAACAAGGGACCTACACGAGGCCCTTAGAGGGACACCTAAGGAAACCCTTGGTTCCTAGGGAAAGGCCTCTCCCATCTTTCATTTACTAGGTTTTCCATCACCTAAGGAATCTCTATCCCACACAGGCCTACCCTATGTGAATCACTTCCACCTCCACCCAGGTCACCCTATGAAAATCACCTTCTACTCACTAAGCATTGAACTGTGTGAGACACCTTTCAAGCCCTCATTAAAGCCAACAATTTTAAGGATACATTTATTTTGTATGTATTTTCTACTAGGGGGACTGAACCCTCCACTGAAGCCTCCATGCTTCTACAACCATGGTGAGAGACACACCAAGTAATCTCACATCTGATTGTGTATTTCATCAGTCTAGGGTGTCCTGCACTTGTTCTATATGGTATGTGAAGTCCTTGGGGTGAATTAATTAATTCCATTAGTTAAAAGGACCCAAACCCTAATAGATGTGTCAGGGACTTCTTAGTATAAGATACAAGGTCTAGGACCATGTCCTACCCTTGTTATTTATATTCCAAGGGACTTATGATTTCAGGTGGGGAGGTAGAGGATCGAGGTTTCTTTTTTCTTTGAGCATTAATGGCTTATCCTCCTCTATTATCTAGAACAAAGAGTAAGGAATCCATCCTAGAGTAATCCCTTGGACTTTTCTTATGGGTGGTACCTATGAAGGTAGTCAGATCTAACTATCCTGGGTGAAAAAATGGGAGAGGATATGGGAGCACAGAAGCCCTTTCTTCCTTTCCTATAGCCCTGGCCTCTTCCACTAGTGAAAAAAGGATCATGCAGTTTTCTTGAATCTTATGTATCCCCTTTTTTCACATATGAGAATTAATAATGTGGGATTATAGGTTATCTATTATCCCGACATCCATGTGATCAGATGTATGTCTTAGGAGAGAATATTTTTATAGATCTTCCTCTCTCCTTCCTTCAGAGGGGCTCCATAGGCATGGTTCCTCAAATCCATGTATCTGTCTCAATCGTCCACATTTCTTATGTAGAAAACCTTTAGAAGGCCTCTATAGGCATGAGTCCTCAAATCCATGTATCTATATCAAATGGACACATTCCCTATAAGATAAAGGGAATACTTATAAATGGTTTATGTCCCAAAATCATTCCTTAATCTTATCCAAGGTAAACATTCCCTATGAGATAAACCTTTCGAAGACCTCTATAGGAATAGATCGTCATAACTAAACTATGTGGTCTTTGATTCCCATTCAAATGGGATATATATGAAGCCTCTCTGAGATCCAAACCCAACACACCAAATGAACAGTAATTCTATTAGAGCCACATTTCAAGTATGCTTAAATATAACATATGATCCCACATCCCTTCCAAGATACTTGGACCACTACAGTATAATTACTACACTAAACATTGACTATGAACCTTTTTCTTGTACATCTTTGTTGAATAATGTTAAACTACATGGTTTTGTCCCCATCACATGACCTTAAAAGGTATTTTTTCCTATTAAGTGGAACTGAACTACAAGGGAATCGGTTACTTTAATTAAGATATATTGGAAACCCATCTCTTGGGTCTAATTCAGACATAAAAAAACTCTCATATCCCTGGATGATGATATACTCCAGAGTTTCCCACTTTGTAGCCTGAAACCATCATCAAAACAATGAATGATAAAATAATATAAAATTCACTCATAAAAGGAACCATAGATGAAAAACATCAGATACTTGAACCTTCTATACATACATATGATTCTATTTTCCATGTATTCTAATAATTTATTTTCTCTGAGGGTGACACACGTTATTCTTAGGAATGATTAAAGGATTCGTGAATATGTGTTAAATCTGTAAGTGAGTCCCATAATAGGAAGTAATTCTCCACAAAATGGTTTTCTGAGCCTGAAATACAATCCTCTCAACCAATGTGAGCCCTTAAGAATTTTTAAGACATATCCAAACAATTTTATACCTTGGGAAAGTAAGTTCATGAAATACCTCAAATAATGGAATTGTTGGGTGTTTTTGGCTCCATGAACAAAAACTATTGTAATTAGATCAAAGATGAAGGATTTGATTTTAATGATTGTGAAACCATTCAAAACCCCACAACCATTCTATCAATAACACACCACAAGAATTTTTTATCGGAAACAAAAATAGTGAACCCAACATGAACCCTTAACTAAGATGATGGTGACACCCACCTGTCGGGCCCATTTTTATCTTCAAATGAAATACAGGGAAACAATGGAATAAATTAAACATTTTTTTTATTGATATTCATCTTTGATAGGGTTTTCTTGTTTTTATTTTTCACCCATATTTCAGTAGCCTTCATCAAGAACTCTGTTTGATCTATATAGCATCATACCAGTTGTCGCAGACCTACGCATCAGCCACATTACAAGTTGGGTCCTCGACTAAACAGAGGACATTGTCCCCCACCTCAAAAATCAACACTGGTACTCAAATGCACTGGTTTGAGAGTAAAACCAAAATGGTACTGTCCCCAACTTGGAGGCTGCTTGACAGACCCTCCATCTTATGAAGCCCCACCATTTTTCCACTTAATGATGGCCAGTGGTATTGAAGTATGATACACCAATAACCATCTCCAACCATTTCAAGAGACTATACTTGAAACATCATAATTAGATCCGCCCTAATTTTTTGGAGGCATATTAAGAGGCCAAAACGGCCTCACCCAGAAGACATAGGGTTTCTTTCAAAGGGATCCTTCCGGTAGTCTTCACAGCCAATGCTGTGTGGAAGTGAACCCTCATCATGATGAGACATCCATACTTGAATATCCCATGTCATCTAGGATCAGGCATGAAATGTGGCCCACCAAGAGAAGTGACATGTGAACAAGGAAGAGGGATACACCATTGTTCCCTCAAGAGAATCTTGCCAACAAAATACTATGGAAAACAATAAGTAGGCACAAACACCTGCCTGCACCTAGAAATCCGACTAGTCAAATTCAATGGCAACTAATTAGTAGACAAAAACACATACCCACAATAACCAAGCCTCCCAGTATCCTCATCAAATACTTTATAAATAATTCAACTAGTCAAATTTGTATGAAAACTATGAGTAGACACAAACACCTTCCCACATCAATCAAGTCTTCTAGTCTTGTTCAGCGGAAAATAGTGACAAAAAACATACACAATCCCACATCCATCAAGCCTACCAACAGCCTTGTCTATCATCACCAGGATAAATCCTCTGGAAACTCCTTGAAATAAACAAGGGGTAGAACCGAATCACTACTCCCACAGTTGAGTAATTTCAGTATCCAATGACAGGAAATAAAGGACATGAGTTGGCACACATCCCTACACTAGCCACAGAATGAGGATATATCCACTTTCCAACCACTAGAGATACCAAGAACATCCTAAAATTAATGAAATGGAATAAAAAATTCCTTCCCACATCCTATAAACATTTCTGAATATAATAACAATATTGGAAGTGGTAGAGGGGTGGACACTCCTCTCCATACAAAACATTTTGGTGACTCATCAACATGTCACTCTGGAGTAAAAACACACCTCTTCTCTCATAAATTAGGGTCCTAGGACAAATTCCCTCATGATATATAGAAAACTAGATCATTTTCATACCCTTATTTTGATTAGAGGTAATTAGACTATTCAAATAGATACTCCAAGGAAAACCCAAACCTCTATCAAAATTTTATGAACCTATAGGAAAGTTCTAGAAGTAACATGGGTGATAAAAAAATAATATCTTGTATATGAACCCCACAATCCCCATAAAGTTTCCCCATTTGTTTTCAAGAAGTCATCCAAACAGATGCCTCATCGGAGTTCATTGGAGAATGAACAACCTATCCATTATCCATCTCCACATAATGCAATATAACATTAAGCCCACATATGTTTATCTATGGAAGTTTCGGATCTTACTCTCCCATTACCAAATTATGTTAATAATAGAAATAGTTCTGTAGGTCATCCCTAGACACCTCACCATGAAGGATTTATTCATGTCAATAATATGATCAAACTCAAGAGTCTATCTCTTATTGAGAGCCAAGGAAACCCTTTGTGTGGTAATAAGATCAAACAGTAAAAATTTCCTACCCTTTATATCATCTTCCTTGAAGGTCCTCCCCATGGTATAAACTAAAAGCACTCTCTTTGTAGTCTAATATTGAGTTGTGATGGTATTCCCCCCATAATTTAATTTCACTTTATCAAGGAGGTCCTTTGGAGATTTAGTGATGAAAAATCACTCCTACCATGAGGTACTTCAGAAAATGAGTCCAGTCACGCCTGATGTCCTTTTATTAACATGTGAAATCCTTTCTTCACAAGAAGAAAACCCAAGGTGATGGAGATTTTCCAACAACCCTTGGATATTATACCTTAAAATATGATAGAGGATGTCCCCACTGATCTTATTGTTTATAATAAAGCATTAGGGAAGCATCCACTTTGGTCAGAAAAGTTTGAGGAACCTCTATGAAAATACAAAGAAGACATGGTGAACATGAGGAAATAGCTCGCTAAAGATGATATACCAGTCACATTATGGTCTTTATCGACTCCCCAATATGGCATTCTAGAGGAATTGTTGGATGATTTTATGCACT
Source organism: Viscum album (assembly GCA_963277665.1). Taxonomy (NCBI): domain Eukaryota; kingdom Viridiplantae; phylum Streptophyta; class Magnoliopsida; order Santalales; family Viscaceae; genus Viscum; species Viscum album. The sequence goes on along the minus strand of OY728151.1, from coordinate 1,250,143,181 downwards.
ATATCAGCCTCAATATATGTAACACTTTTCATCACTTAAATTAAAGGTATTACCTTATGATGAATATCTAATAAAGATTAAGGTAATTGAAGGGATACATAACCAAATTGAATTGGAAGGTATCTTTTCTCTTTGATGTCCAAATTTGGGAAATCATTAAAGATCCCTTTAGTGAACATGTCTCTGTACATTAAAAGAACTACATTAGTTGATTCCAAATAACTCATCCATTATTCATATCTATGGATGGGGTGAACACAGAGTGTTTCATTTCATTGTTCTCTACAGTCAAAAATACCCTCCAAATGTGACATCGTGCATTGTCAAAGATTCTGGTCAGACTCAAAAATTGGAATTTTTTCACAACATGTCATATAATCAACAAAACCTGGCCCTAGATAATTCCCACAGACATTGGTCCAAAAGAGACAAATCCATAGAATGAATTTTTCTTCTATGATTTGAAAATATCGATCAATCCTCCCAATTAATGGATGTTAATATCTAGATAGAAAAAATTTCTTAAATAGAAAAAATTTACTTGCAAGAATGTGGTTCATGTGAAAACTATATGATGCACCCAACTTGTTTTAGAACATGGATCTATAAAATCAATAATTCAGATGTAGAAGTACTAGCCATAGTAATCCTGGAGTAACCCCAGCCTATAGGAATGGGGGATTTTTTAACACAACCATTGAGCACAACAAAATAGGCTCTAATGATTGTGGAAATAGATTTGGAACAGCTCCATCCCACAAGGCCATGGTATTTTTCCCCTCAACAACCTCCTCTTTAATGGAAGTCATCCTTCTCGTGATTAGGGGAAACACCGAAAAATGAATCCTCCATGTTCATAAAATCTCATGACATAGTGTTGTCTCTTTGACCACATATGAAAAAAAAATTCCATATATTCTCTTTATATATTCCATCCATCAAACAGTTCCAAGAGAAATATAGGAGGAGAGGAAATGGCCTCATTGACTGTACAAAAAAGGTAGTCTCACAAAGATATTAATGAAATGTTTAATATTCCTAATGTATTGGTGAATATCATTAACACCTCTATTTCATAGTATATATAAAACGAATCCAATACAGTAGAGTTTGAGGAGGAAGTCTTGATTCACAATATGGTCCACACCAAAACAGTTGAATGAGGTGTGCATACCTGAAACCTGTGGCTTGCTCTAAATTTGGGAATTCCCTCAGCCAACCCATTACTACCTCTATAGATAAAATATACTAAAGAAAAGTGTAACGTTAAGGTTGTGCCCCACCCACCACCCATAGAGGTTGAACCCCTCATACTTGAGGAAATATTTTATTAGTACGAGAAAGAAATGAAGAAATTTAGGCGACTCATTATTGAAGTACTCTGAAGAAACATTCTTACCAGATATTTTCCAGAAATAGAGCATCAACTCACACTCTCAATCAGTGTACCTCAAGAAATAAGGTTGACCCTAGTGGCTGAAATGGAACCAGAACATCCGCTCAAAACACCACCAGTATATTTGGACCATGTGACAGTGAGATATCAGGAGCTCCCTCCCTTGGAAAAACAACTATGGTTGGTTCAGACACGTCATCATGATCTAGTCCCTATGGGCTACCCATCATAGGTACGAGTAGGGCCACAACATATAGATTTACCTATTTCTACCCATTCTCAAGATACTATTCAACCAATAATCCATGAATTTATCTTAAATATTATTGATTAACTAATAGATCAATTGGAATCTATAGAAGAATGGGGTTCACTAGTGCAGTCAAAGAAAAGGCTTTACCCTAAATGGGTAGATATTACCCCACACATACAATATTTTGGGAACCCCACATTTAAAATTTTTAATGGTTCAGGTGATCCAAAAAATTATTTGATGAATTTCATGTCCCATTGTGATCCCATTATATTGAAAACTACTCAACAAGAATTAGAGAAACTATGATTATTTGTATAAACACAACAAGGGTTATCCATTGTTTTCTACATTAGCTTTCCATCTCGGTCAATCATAGGATGGTAAGATCGCTATTGACAATTTACCTTTTAATTCAACTCAATCAAAATAGAATACAATAGTCTCCAACCTCTCAAACTAAAAATATAAATAGAATGAGAGGTTCTCATATTTCATTAAATGATGGAAAGGTTCGACCTACTCTATAAAACTACTGCTTCCCCTAGAATATTGTTTTTCTAACCATATAGAGAACCTCTTCGATGAGTTGCATACAACACTCATCCCTAAAATGTAAACATGAGTGTTTTGGTATCTCATCATAGTAGCTCAATAAATTGAAGATTACATCTTTTTCACCATGATTAATTCCCACATAATTCGATTAGCTCAATGGAAGAGGACATGGAATGAAGAGGTTACCATTGTTACACATAAGCCAACCCCTTCCCCAACTCCTGCTCCAAAACCCATCCCATATAATATGGACCCTCCTCCTGAGCATCATAAACATTGTATTACTTGTTATAATGTGTGAATATATCAATTTTGAACCCATTTTAATAATATTAAGAACATTTTTTAGTTATTCCAACATGACCAAGTCCCTAGACACTTCAACTTGGAATTGAATAAAACTTGATCAAGTTTCAAAATCCAAAGATGTATGATCAGCCTATTCTCAAATATCCCTCAAACTATTTCCCCTTCCTCAAAAAATAGAGAAAAACTATTCATTAATTCTTTTTTCAATTAAATTATACAAAAAATGGTGGACTCTAGATAGGTAGATCTAGGCAACCCACCCACATTGTAAGTGTGTGCTTCTACTATTGATCCAGGGGAAGAAGGTGAATATAAAGAATTTACGTACAATGGAATGAAAATTTTCACTGATTGGATTGTTAGAAATATGATTGATCATACTAATGTTATCCTTTCAGTATAGTTGAATCATCCATCTATGCCCTTAATAGCTTCCACTATGATAAAACCGACTCCATTAGCACCACAATCCTCCAGAATCTAGTAATCCAAGAAACGATATGGCTATAAGAGTGGAAAGAAAACACTGGTAGATAAACTTGTACCAAATATAATGTTTTATTTCACTATATTATTACTTATTCCATCATTCCCAAAATCATGTTTGTCACCCCACCAAATGGTACAACAAGAGTCGACCCACCAGATGGATTCCTCGTCATATGAGGAGTTGATGTTCTGTTCCTTTAATGTCATTTACTTAATGGATCTTTTCACTTATGTTGATGGTGGATATGAACCTGAATTCTCTAAATCTAAGTGGTGAATTATTGGAAGAGGTCATAGGGGTCAAGTATATAGGGGAAGGCATGGTCGTAGTAGAAATCAATACTCTAGCCACATCCCCTCTCAAATAATCTATATGGATAAAACTCATGGAAGATCTCTCTAGTGAAATTATCATCAGTATGAATTCTCCAGAACACATGGAAGGGGTCACTTGATCATTCTAGAATATTGATTATAGGACACACTGTAACAAAATAATCCTTAGCACATATGTATACCTAGTCTACCTAACCCACCAAGGATAAAAGTACCTCTAACTCCTGCTCCAAGAGTCGATCCACCTATATCAAGTACATCAGTTTCTAAATTTCCTAAAAAAAGTGGATTCTCACAACTGGAAGAAGAAAAATTTATCCCATAAGTGTGAAATTTTAATGAAATTGTCCCTAGATCTAGAAAATTTTCAATACTGGATGCTATGAGTCTATCAAGAGACTTCATGATGCACTCATAGAGGCTTTATATAGCCCTAGGAAATTTAAAGAAGAAGATATATCTACTGAAGTATATAGTGTATAGATAGATCCTAAAAAATTATATATGATCATCTCTTTCATGGAATGAGACAGAGATCCCATTATACAATGACACATCATACCTCTGTACGTATCTGGCTGCATAAATGACATTGATATCTGATGAGATTTCATTATCAATGGCTCAGGAGTCAACCTCATTCTGGTCAAAACACTTTACTAACTGGGTTATAATGAGGCCCACATATCCCCTTATACTCTGATTATATATGGTTATTATAAGAGTGAGAAAAATTCTCTAAGAATTATAAATTTCAAGACCTAGTTTGGGGACCTTTTATTCAACTCATAATTTCTGGTTGTTTGGCAAGACACAACATAGCGTTCTACTAGAGATACCCTAGTAGTATTAGTATGAAAATATCCCATAATCGTGCCACCAATTCCATAAATATTTCATTAATTTTCATATTGGAATGTTGTATGGTGATAAATTCACAATCGAATCCTTCGAAACACAGTAAATTGATGCTAGGTTCTACCAAAGACAATGTAAACAACCCTTGACCAATGGTGTTTCATGATTCATAGCCCCTAATGGTCTAGAAAAGACCCCACCCAATCCCTTAAAATAGCTCTGTGAAGAATATGTGCTTCTTATCCATAAAATCGAATGCATGGGCCCAAATTTAGGTACATATTCAAGAATCTTTGTGATATCAATCATGAAAACTAGGCCTTATGGTGTTGAAGAAGTCATCAACTCTCTAGATAGTGACTGAATACAAAGTGGAAATTCTCTTTTCCAACCCATATGGTTCAAAAGATCCCTTCCTCATTAGCTGAGTTTAGATAGGATAAAGATACATTGTCTCAATCACTTACTCCATCCTCTTTAGGGAATCAAATATACTTGACTTTTTCATCATGGTAAGAGGGAGTTTCTTCATCTCTCATATGTCAAAATGTTGACTCCCCTCCTAAATCTAGAGAGCTTCCACCCCAAATTACTTTCCATTTTTTTTGTTAGATGATAAAGTAAAAGTAAAAGGGGAATAGGAGATGAAATAATTTATTCCCCTCCAGTATTTGGGAAAGGTGTTTCTCCCACCATTGATGAACTCAGGTAGACAAACCTGGGTACAAAAGAAGACTCATGACCCTCTTTGATCAGTGTGGCCATGTCCTCTAAGAAAAAAGGTATACTCATCCTTCATGAAGTAACATTGGGATTTTCTTTTCTAGAATTATAAAGAGATTTCAGAGCTCAATCTTGAGGTGTCCACTCACCACTTTGTCTTGAAAATGAACCACCGAGGTTATAAACATGAAACAAGAAAGACACACCCGACTCATGATTCCCAAAATGAGGCTGAAGTTGATAATCTTATCAAACCTAATTTCATTATGGAAGTCTAGTATCTTACATGTCCTTCTAATATAGTTCTAGTAAATAATAATAATTAGTAAATTAAGGTCTACGTAGACTTTATATATCCCAACTATCATAGCCCAAAAGATGAATTATTACTCCCTGTCACCTAACTACTGATTGGTGCAACAACGAGATATAAAACCATCTCTTTAATGTATGGTTGTTTGGGTTATAATAAAATCTAAATAGCTAAAGAAGATGAAGAATACACTACCTTTATGTCCCCTAAGGAGTAATCTACTATCATATAATTCCATTTTTCTTGAAAAGTGTTAGTTCCAAATACCAATGTTCCATGCATCACATTTTCAAAACCTTCCTGCTAAATCAAAGACCTAGTGGTTATATTTTGGAAGTGTTCTAATCACCTAGATGATCTTGAGACTTTCTTTAGCAAACTGCAACAACTTAGCCTGACCATGAACACCATGAAATTTTTTTGGGGGGCACCTCGAGTAAATTTATCTATATTGTTGTACATCAGTGTGTCATTGATGTCAAACCTAGGAAGACAAATTAAATCCTTGTTATTTCCCCACATATGAACCTTAAATAGATGTGGGTTTTAGAGGGACAGATTACCTATATTCAACTCTTTATAGACAACCTCACAATCTAGTGTTTCCCCCTCAATAATTTTATGATGAAATTGGTCACGTATATTTGTAACAATGTCTATCGGGAGTATTTTGAAATCCATAAAGAGTATCTCTTGGGTCCAAAAGTGTTAATTCCACCTATTGAGGGGAAGCTTTTAATTCTATATTTGATGGCCCTAGAGAAATAACTTGTCACTTTATTTACACAATAGAATGACGTAGCGAATTAAAAAAACATTTATTACCTCATTCAAACCATGCTCGACACTAAGACTCAATATTAAAATATAAATATGAGTTCTCTAGTGTTAATCCTCATAGTTCAGAAACTGAGGAATTACCTACAGCACCACAAGGTCAACTTGGTCTCTCATAATAACCCAATAAAATATATCCTCGGTCTTCCTATGTCGACCGAACATTTGGAATAGTGGGAAGTTGTCTTAAAATAGTTTGACATATAGTTTCTTCCTAAAAATTCGGTGAAAGTATAGGATTTGGTAGATTTCCTTGAAGAAAACCTATATGTAAAAACAACGTCGTAAAATACTAAATTACTAGATAAAGAAATATTTTCTATTCAAAATGGCCAGTAGACATGGAAATTTATTTTGACAGTGCATCTAGAATCCCAACAGGGAAGAGAATGTAAGAACCTAAGCTCAACAAAGTTGTTTTAGAAGTCATGTTCATATCTCCAGAAAATACAGTCTTTCCTTACGCCTTCATATTATCATAAGTCTAAAAAATGTCGAATAGTGTCGGACCCTCATCATAGGCCAAGAAATTGAACTTCAAATACCAGTGTTCCACCTAGAGGAGATATATGATTCATATCTTTTAATTAAATAGATCAATGGGGATTATTCCATCAGAAAATAATAATTAATCCCTTTGATAAACTATATGCAGGGACTAATGATAGATTTCCCCTTCGAACCAACATTGACACACATCATGCGATCATAAAATGCCTCAGTCGATGCATTATTAAATGAAGCAATGACCCTAGATGATCCAGAATAGGATTAAATAGTCATTAGCATTGTGCATCACCGAATGGTCTCACCTTATGTCTCATTTTAGCATGGAATAGGTTAATGAGGTTAGTCATGTTGTTGAACCAGATTGTCCCACAACTATTTGGATTATCCATATTATAGAATACATTTAAAATGGAGTTATCTCATTATAAAAAGGCAAAAAAGATCAAATAAAATAACGATTGACCAACTTTACTCTTTATTAAGGCCCACATCACAAAAAGGCCCTCTATAAATGAGGCATTAGTCTATTCTTTCTTAGATTCATTGACAGTGAATAGACCTTTATTGTTATGTGAAATGTTAATATTAGAGGATGTGGCACCCACTAATCAAGGTTTCATCATTCTAATCAAATCAAAGTATTGGATACTTATAGCCTTAAAAGATATAGGATTGCATAAAATTAACTAAGAGTTTTCATTCCATCTAAATTCATGCGAACTTCATCCATCGTCCCTCGGATTTACTACATACATCCATGTAATCCTAGACATTTTTTATATGGGGAATGGATGTTTTATGGTCGTATCTTCTATCTATAGACAATAAATTCAAAATTAAACATAACTACAACCAAGTTATTCTCCAAATATGATGAGGAAATAACTCTCAAATAATTCAAGTCCAGAAGAATCATCATATTTGTGAAAGGTGACATCATTACCAGATTTTGTGTCCCTCATACTATACTGAGGGAAAACATCACTAATTTCTAATCTTCTGAGTTGGAGAATTTGTATCGAGAGTATAATATCAAATATAACCCCTTTTCATACTATCATGTATTGGTAAGTGGAATGATAGAGGCATTCAAAAAAACTATATCAAAAATACTCCAGAAGATGGTGGATAAGGATAACAATTCTTGGCCTAACAGGATCTTGTATGCCTTCTGGGAATACCAGACCATAACCAATACAACCACACTGACAACACCGTATTCACCTATTTACGGAATAGTGGTAGTCTAGCTCATTAAAGTCCCATTCACCTCACACCATGTTGTTACATGGGATCATCTTTCCATGGATGAGAAATCCAAAAAATAGCTGGATGAATTAGAGTGATTTGAGGAAAAAAGATTTCATAACAGGCAGTTCATGGAGTTCCATCAAAATTTGATAGCATGTGATTTTAACAAAATGGTCTTCCTCTATTCATTATTTCAAGGAGAACTAGTACTGGTCCTTATAACTCTTTTTATACTAGGGAAGAAGCCTCCAAAAATTGATCTAGAGTTGGAAGGACCTTATTCCATACACAAGTTCCACTCTAATGGAGATTATTCCTTGATCTCAATGGATGGATATATCATTTTGGCCCCTAACAATGTAATATTTCTCATGAAATACTATATTTTAAAAAACACCATCGTCTCAACTGCATGACATTAAACTATTCAATTTGCCTTTTTCATGTGACCTTAAAATGCATGAAATTTCATCCACATCACAAGATGATAAAATTTATGACACTGACATCCTTGTTATATAGAATTAAATTGCATAGAATCAATGTCCTATATACATGACCATAAAAGGAAAAATACATTGTCCTAGTTTTATGGCCCAAAGTATAAGACATCATAGTCTGAGATTTATGAATTTAAACTACATTGTCTAACATCCTAGTCACAAGATGTCAAAGTGTATAATAAAATACTTATTGCATGACGTAAAATTGATTTAAATTGCAATCCATGCTTGATCAGATCATAATATTCAATGTTGGTATCCCACCACACCTTTGTTTAAGAACTAAATGTTCCATGATTCCTATCATCATAGGATACTTACTGATGCCAATATCTTCAATCATGGTTCTAGCAGTAGGAAAATTTCCCTCCTATCTGTGCAAGGGTTAGACAGATGTAGGGATCCTTTCCAAAACTACATGTGTCTTGATTCTCATTCTAATGAGATATGTAGTGATTTATATACCTCATTTCATAGTCCTAGACGTAGAGTGAAAAAATACCTCCTCTACTAAAGACAAACAAAGATCTATGCATGAGACCTTCACTCATGTTCCCTCATCTAAGAGCCCAACACGGAAACAAGAAGATTCCTCTCATGTATATAAATAACAAAACTCTATGAATGGAATTTCAACATCCAATGGCTAGTAATAGTCCAAATTATATTTTTATTCTCATAAATTCTCCTTCCACACATCATATTCCAGGTTCTGGGAAATTTCAAATCTCCCCAAGCTTTCCTCAGTCATCAGTAATAGGAAGTTAGATTCCCAAAGACACATTTTTCAGACTATTCTCTAATATTCCCCATTTCAATTTGTATAAGCCACCCATCAAAAGGAAATTTCAGTCAGAGAATTCCATTGTTTAAGGATACATTAATACGCCCTAGTTTTTTTTGTATAATTCTCCCACCAAAAGGACCTATCAACCAGATTCACATTGTTCCTCAGTAGATACATTTTCTATCTCTATAAGCCTCATTAAAACTATACTGGGAACCCGCTTGTCAAATTTATTTTTGGGGTCATTCCTTTCATTGTTTCCCATACCACTCCACCTTACCTTAGAACCCCCATGATTATAGTTAATGATTTTCTTCTTCACATCCAAAGTATGATGGAGATTCTTTGTCCCAATCATCCTTAAATCATTCATCCTTTCAATGATATATCATCATGACCACATGATATTAAACTTCATGGATGATTTCCTTGATAAATGACAATAAAATTCATGGTTTTCTAGAACTACATATGACTTAAATCTCAATTTAAAGAGATATATAGTGATGTTTATATTCTGAATCCTTGTCTAGACACCAAAAAATAAAAATGTCCATGTCCTTCTTTTTCATTTCTTTATGTTTGGTGGAAGAAGCAATTTAGGTTATTTTTTATCACACCCGAAATAGATCACGTTGTCTTATGAGTTTTTATAAAGGATTCTTGCATGATAAAGGCATATCAATTCATATCAAGATTATTATGGTTCTGGTTACATGACCTTAAATGAATTTCCAGAAATCCTTTTCACATGACTTTAAACTACATGGATCCTTAAGAACTTCTTATGGCTTGATTCTTATTTTCACGAGATACATAATGACACCCAGATCATACATCATAACCCGTATACGGTATAAGAAATTCCCTAATTCTTTTATGTATGAGACTGATCTATATAAGAGGATCCAATATGGGTTCTCGCCCCATTTATGAGCTCGTATTCAAAAAAATATACCCTTTTCCCCCCAATAAATCAATCATTATGGGGAATATATTCTTGAACTAATTGTGGAATGATTATTTCTCTAATGAGATGTTTAGTGATGCTTGGGTATTAAACCATGGTCCATCAGCAATTTTGGTTTATTCATTTCAAGTCACATTCATGCATACCACATGAAGTTAAACTGCATGGCTAATTTTCTCACTGCATAACACTAAACATCATTATTTCTTAGAACTATGTATGGCTTGATTCTTACTTTGATGAGATATGTAGCAACTCCTGGGTCCTATTCCCAAGTCTATCCATAATAAAAAACATAAATCTTCTTTTCTTGTATATGGGTCTGGCCTATACAGGGAAATAATTTCAACATATTCATGATAATTTTTATATGAAGTACTCCTCACATATTTAGGTAAATTGCTCCCAAAAACTAAAATCTATTTTGGGACAATCTGAATCACTGTAAACTTTCCCCATACATCATTAGTGGAATTTAATATTCCTAAGGACTTCTCTTTTTGACTATGTAGTAATACATCCCAGTTGGATTTTTATAATCTACCCACCAAAAGATCCTATTATTTAGAGGATGAAACAATTTAACTATGTAATAATACACCCTTGTTTTCATTGTATAAATTCTCCCATAAAAAGGGGTTTTTGATTAGTGGAACATTCATAATTAGGATATAACACTTCTATATTTTTAATCCCTAATGTTTTTTTTCATCCCATATCACTCTTCAGATCCAAAAACCCCATGACTACTACTTAAAAAACTCCCCATTCATACTTTAAAATGATAGGAAATTCTTGGATAGACTATAATGAATGGGATAAATCAATAATATTTTGGTCAGACTGAAATTAACTTAAATTATATCCCCAACATCATTATCATAATATGTTAATCAACACAGTCCATGTCCTGGTCACAAAACATTAAAATACATGGCAATTTGACCCTTTTCAAGGAGGGTCCTTCCCCCCAGACATTTTTCATCTAATAGAATATACCCTCCATTAAACAAGCCAAATTCATGTATAATCGGTTTCCCATCCCTGGTCGATGCCAATACAATTTCTCTCTTCATTATCAAAAAACCTCCCTTAGAACCCACTGTTTGTTGTCATGAGAAATCTTGATCATCAAAAACTACTCGGTTATTAGTAATTGAATTATGGATTCTTGAAGACACATTTGGCTAACTAGTAAGTAATACTCTCTGATTTGGTTCTCATAAATCTCACACATAAGAGGTCCTGTTAGACATAGGATTCCACTATCTTACTATATAATAAAATTACCAATTAAAAATTATATAAGTCACCCACATAAAATTTTCTGTCAACCAGTGGTATATTCATCATTTAGATATACCTCGTATCTCTTCATATACCCCAAAATATAACATCATTCTTGACCCCACTTTTTTAATACGGTCTACAATCTTTCCCTAAAATTTTGTCTCTTATCATGTTTCAGATCTGAAAATCAGAAAATAATGACTCAAAATTCCAATTTACATGTTTGATGAATTCATAATCATTCTTAGAAAACAATACATGTTTGATTTATCATTAAAAAACTCATGTTCAAAGCTATTTGATCTAAAAATTTAGTCACATTCATCTTTCTCACATGACATTAAATGGACCAGAAAAAGAGACACAATACTCTCTAAGTTGAAAACCCACAAAGGTAACCCTAGGTAAAAGATGAGTCTTGGATTTCTTTATCTATACTCATCATGGTTTAGAAAAAAATTGATTATTGAAAAGGTAAGTCACAAAAAACATGTTAGGATGATAACCTGCAAAGGGAGGCCTAGAAAAATCCAAGTCTTTCCAACATTAGTCTTCTTCACATTGGACTTAGGAAAAAATTACAGTGATGAAACAAAAGACATGATGTTTTTTGGGTTGTACATTCAACCTTGGGAATAGTAGATCTAATCACTCTAACTCCAAATACCTAGGAAAATATTAGATTGATTCATCTTCCATTTCGTTTCAATTATAGTGTAAAGATGTTCAATCAAATGGGTCATTGTTTGTATTATATTATGATAATGATGAGGAAAATAATATAAGAATAGGTGATTGGAAACAAAATACTTTTCATTCATGTTCTAAAATACAGAGAAAATTCTACATGTTGGATCCTCTATTTCAAATTTTACATGTGTTCCTCGACAATGGTTGAACTATTACTCAATCATTTCCCACATCTTTCCAAAAACTATCCAATTGTGTAGAGAAAGAATCATCTGTCTTATAAATCGTATCATGCTTTACAAAAGTTGAATCTCTTCTTTATTCCAAGTCCCCTTTCAAGGGTTGGTGGATTTGGACCATCTCTTCCTTAATGGAATCAAATTATTCTTGAAGGGGTTTCATTTGGAGAGATTTATCATTAATATTGAGCTGATATTCCTCCACATCCTTAGAATGAATGAGATCATCTTTGAATAAAGCAACCCAAATATATTCAAACTAGCCTACTAACTATGACTTATCCTATTTGTGACCTTTAATCCCCTTCCCACTGCCAAATGATCAACTTCACAGCACTGTGAATCAGGTAGTAATCAAACTCATTATACCATAAAATCAAAAACATGGTTGGAAGTTTGAAATGCCTTGATGGAAGGTCTTCAAGAGGTGTACTGAGACTATCTTCTAGATGTCTCTCCAAATGATACAACGTGTAGTTTGAAGATCATCTTCTATCAAAAAGTATGACTTGGAACTAATTTCAAAGGGATGTATATATATAAGTATCAATTACCTCAATGAGGAACCCTTATCTAATCCTTTTTAAATGGTATCATCCTCACCTACTCGTATTGAATGAATTGGCATAAGACCCCCACCTCATGCTTGACCACTGAAGATGATGGAACTGAAACGTATGTGGAACACCCCATTATAATTTGGAAGTTAAAAAATAGTAAATGTAGTAAAATAACTAAATCAATTAACCACACTCACATGTTGATTGATCAATCACCGGAATTGATGCCTCTCGTAAATATCTAGTCTTATTACTTTTGGAAGGGACATCGTGAAAATAAGCATCCTCTTGAATTTTCTTAGTGGTTGGGATGGAGGGCCATCAAGTATCTTTCACTTCAAGGTTTATAGCTATTACACCATTAGTAATTAAAGTTGAATGTACTTGGAGGCCTTCTTTATGAATATCCTTAGAAATATTCTCTATATAAAAAGTTGTACAATTCAAGATTTAGTTTAATACATCTAATGAAAAGATGCTGATGTTATTGGAAATGAAATAAAGAGAAAACTCAAGTTCTTCCAATTCCCTAGTAAAATCATAAAACTCCTAAAAATAGGTGGGAATATTAATATGTTTTATCTTATTCTTATGATTTGTTATTTATTTATTCATTTCATTAAGTCCTTAATCATCCTCACCAGTAAGGATGTTTGTGACATGTGTATGAGGACCTAAATTGGATCCACCGTCAATAGTCATTATTGAAATCCTATAATTAACAACATATTTAAACCCCATAGGTTCATGATTATCAATGACTCCTTCATTGAAAAATATAGGATCCCTATCAACACATTCTGAATTGGAGATTGGGTTGAAGGTGGTTTTTTCAGAGTCCTCTATTGTATATGGAAGATCTGAAATATGAAGGGGAAGATAGTTAGTGACCCAAAAGTAAAACCTTATGTTATATATAAGGCATTACCATGTCCCCCTCCCCTCTATGCAGTACAGGGGATGATTTCACTATTTCTCTTTTCACTTTATTTGTTAGGGGTGGATTCATCATAATGAGTCTATGCCTCCAACAGGATGTTCCCCAAAATCATAGAAGTACCAGTTCTAGAACCCTTAAGGTAGGAAAGTGAATCAAATCATTTAAAAGGAAAAGCACATTCAATTTGAATGTCAAATAATTTATGATATCAAATTCTAATGAAAAGACTTGCTAAGGTGCATATGACGGGCCAACATCCCCACCCAATTTCATTTCTTTTCTTGAGATGGTGAGGGACCTGTGTTAGTCCCATAAATAATGGGCACTTGAGGTGGTGGATGCTGAGACCCTACCATCATTTCTTCAACCATCATCCTTTGTCCCAAGGATAGTTTTGGGGATTTTGGAGACTCATTCATTACTTTTAAAAGGATTCTTACTGTCCCATATTTTGGAAACTCTAGTGCCTTTTCTACTAGTTCTAATTTTACTGCAAACTATGAGATAGATTACCTCAAAATTAATGATGGTAGATGAATGATCAAAAAGAGAAGTTACAAAAGAGTGATACCTCACTATGATTGACATAGTCAACCAATAATTCTTTAGATCGACTAGTTATCCCCTCAATGGTAGCTCAATATAGAAAGTCAGATACTCTCTTTTTGGATGATATCAGATCATCAGTGGAATATATAATCATTTCCATATCCCAAACATATTTACCAACCTTAGTAAAATTGATTTAGAGGTAATGATCATAGGGTTATTAGATATAGCCATCTCTAGAATGAATATTCTACCCTATAGAAAAACTATCATGTATCTAATGTTGTGGGTTATACCATTTCAAGATTGGATCACCAAGGGTCACACATAATCAGGTGTCAATGTGGTTTTATACGAATATGAACCGATGTTTTATGACTTTGAATCACTTTCACACCTCTCTTCTCTCACATTTGACTGGGTGAATGATGCTCGGATCTCCTCCCATAACTGATGACTAGAACACCTTATCATAGAGGATGTGGTTTTCTCATCCTCGGACTACTATGTGGCCTTTCAAGATATCACATTGAAGTATTTTCAGTTTCAGCGTCATCACCTTTGGATTGAACCTTCTTACCACACATTTATGGACCATAAGTTTTTTTATATTCAAATAAATGGATTCATGTTATTAACTCTCATTGATTGAATGGAGATATCCAAGAACATGCATACATATATTCTAGCCCGATCAATGCACATGATGGTGGAATCTTGATGAAATTTGGAATAACTCTAAGGCCATCATGAGTCAAAAAAAAATTTGCTAGAAGTTAGCATTTATAATTTTGAACATGCATGAGGGGATAAAAATTTGAGTATACCACACACTTGAATTAGTTGCTAAATCGATATGGAGTATATGCATCACATATGACCTCACTATTAATGTGGGTAGCATGTAAGATTTCATTGAATGAAATCAAATACAACCTCCAAATATTGTCAGACTGACCATTATAGGAGAATATCATAGTATGTAGATCACCATTTAGAAAAAATTTGAACTACACTAATATTTTTATAGTCTTCTTGACATCATCTTGTTTTAGGGATAAAGGCAGGATACCTGAAACAGCCTGAATAAATGAAAGAAAAAAGACTCTAAGGACTTGACCACCACTTAAAAAAACACAAGAGATGAAGTGTTCTATAATCCACCCCCACAACTATTTAAATGGCCCTTAATTTCTAAATGGATCTTTCTCAAGGTCACTGGAAGAAAACACCGGTTTATCTTCACTTGAATTGTGGAATCCAACCCTATGTGTCTCCTGTATTATAGTTTTTCTTCTATAAAAAATGTCCCTTATCTCATAAAATTATTCAAATCATGGTCTGGTAGTAGGTGGATACTTATCCACTTAACAATAAATTCATCCATACAGTTCCTTGTAGAAACCTCAGACATGACTTCATAACCCCAACATCAATGTTATCCTTTCTCCAATGTAGTCCAATTTTTTTTAGGAGTTATCTAATTTTAAATAGTTTGGATTCCATAAAACACTAAAAAGAGGTAAATTCTCCATATATAATGATAAGGTTCTTCATCCACACATTAGGATAAATTTATCTCCTTTGTTGAGTGCCTCCCGTAATCCTTCGGGCCAACTTCAATAGTTCATGGGCCGAAGATGGTGTCCTTTCAGTATCATCCCATATTTCCTTTAGTGGGATAAAATGATCCATGTTTTCCCAAAGGATAGAATATCTAAAGATCTTATAGATATCCCATAACCTATTTCCAACTTAATTATGCTTTATATGACAAGAATTATTCTAATGGATCCATCATCTCAGTAATTCAGTGATGATTTTTGAGTTCTTGTAATCATATGTTTCCCCACCCAAATAACATCTTAAATATTAACGTCATGAAACTCAATATTAAATTCAAAAAAATATTGGTACACCAAGTATTACAACATCAATTCAGGACTGACTCCCCCACTTAATAAGATGTAACAATCTTCCTTCCAACCTTGTGATTGGTTTATCTTGAAACACATAAGGGTGACTCATGACAATGTAGGTTTGACTCTTGGGTGTACGAAATCTGATCTGAGGTGAAATTTCTGTGATGCATGACACAGGCAGTATGAACTATTACTTCCGTGATGAATATACCTTTTAGAGGAGACATTGGAAGTGATACATTTATTATATTCCTTGAACTAATACCTTGTAAATTAACTCTGAGCCTTCAGGATGAGAGGATATATCAAAACTCAATGATCGTACAGAGGAAGATAGTTACATTGTAGTTACTCTCACTGGTAATACATCAAGTAAATTTATAATCTTGGGATGTTGGAGTCACACATGTCATATAAATCTAGAAAAACATATTTTTACCATCTTTGAGACATGTGTAGTGGATTATTCACGAGAAGCCATTGAGGCAGCCATTGAAAACCTGCAAGAAGATATTGAGTTTTTTCATTAAAATAAAAATGTTGATTTCAGAATGTTCAGAAATTTTAGAAAATGAAGGTCCTAATGCAGACCCCCTGGACAAGAGCCTAATGTATTCCCCTTGACTAGTACCCTTGCATAGGCCCCTCAACTATGTGATTTTATATAGATATGTCGCTCAAGTGGTTGTAATGCGTACATTCACAAGTAATATCTTCAAAAGGTTGCGAGGAAGACTTTTGTGTTGAGAGTATAAGTACATCATGAATAGAGGGTAGAAATTCTTGATAAATGAACCTATTTATAGGCATAGTTGAACTAGAATCTAGAACTTTTCCCTAGACCTATGCTCCATACCTATGAGAATGACCTATATAGACTACCTATGCAACCTTGGGAAAATTTCCATTCTTTTACCTTTGGATCTGACCCTCTTCATCCGATTAGATCCAATAATAAGGGGGTATTTTTTTGACACTACATTTTTTCACTATAGATGAGAATATTTAATAAAAAAATACTTCAAGTATTAGAGAGCTTAAAAGAAAAAATAATGATCAATGGAACTCTCTAAACCCTTCCCACATGCACCAGGCCTGCATTCCCGAAGGCTCTTACAGCCCCCCTGCATGGATCAAAGGATCAATCGACCCTCCACAAGTAACGCACATGGGGTACCGAGCCTGGGTACTTGGGCGGGTGACCTCCTTTGACCATGGTCCCATGTTTTCCTATAAATAGGGCCCTACGGATCCTCATTTAGAATAGTGAAAAAACATAATAAGCCTCAAATCTATGGTTGGGAAGACCCTTCACCTAGGACCACAAAATTATTTTAGGTGGCTCTTTAAACCCTTAGATAATAAGAAATTAATGGGTTGTAGTGGCCTCAAAGTCCCTATAGGGTTTGAAACACAAGACACCTGCATGAGGAAACCCTCCCCCTATTGGGAAAGCACTAATGCGAATGTCCCTCCCCAAACATGGGACATACATGAGACCCTTCTAGGGAAACTTGATGACACCCTTATTTCCTAGAACACGGCATCACCAATGTTGTTTTACTAGGTTTCCCATCGCCCAAGGAATCTCTAGATTTTGTGGGCCTACACCTGCTCGAATCACACTCTGATCATCCCAGGATATCGTGTGTGAATCACCTTCTTCTCACCAAGCCTTGACCTATATGAGACACCTTACAAGAGTTATTTAAAGACACCAATGGAAGTTATCCTTTTCCTTTGGATCCCTCGTTTGAGGGGGACCAAATTGAATCCTCCACCAAATACTCCATACATGAATGATCACGGTGAGTAACACACTAGTGTATCTCTAGTTTGGTCATTCATTCCATTAGATATAAGTGTCCTAGACATGTACTACATGATGGGTAAGGTCCTCAGGAATCATGCAGTTATGTATAACATCAATCAAAAGGAACCTGAACCTAGAGTTAGTGAATGGGACCTCTCATTATCGAATATGATGGTTTGGACCATGTCCTACTCTTTTCATCTCTACGACCAGGGAACCTAGATTCTAGGCAAGGTGGGAGAGGATCACGCTTCCTTTTCCCATTTAGGGTTAGTGTCTTATCCTCCTCTATTATTTGGAACCATGATCATGGAATCCCTCTTTGAGTAAGCCCCTAAGATTTTATTATAGCTAGTATACAGGTAGTCAGTCATATGTGACTAACCGAGGTACCAAAATGGGAGAGGAGATGAGAACACCAAATCCCTTTCTTCTTCTCCCATAGACCCAAACTCTTCTAGAAGTGAAATCAGAATCATACGGTCTGTTAGATCTTATGATTCCTCTTCTTCTCACATCTGAGCATGACACACATGGGATTATATGTTATCTATGATCATGACATCAGCATAGTCTGATGCATGTAATGGTATTGAATATTATTCCATATCATCCTCTCACCTTTCTTCTAATGGTCTCCATAGGTGTGGGTCCTCAAATCCATGTGTCAATATCAAATGTCAATATTCCTTGTGAGAAAAAATGTGAGAGGGACTCCATACGCAAGGGTCCTTAAATCCACGTATACATATAAAAGGGCCATATTCGCTACAACACAAACTGAATCATTATAATAGTATAAGCCTTTAAATGATTACTTAATCCTCTCAAAGTGACACATTACATAAAATAAAAACCTTTAGAGGACATCTAATGGTGTGGGTCCTCATAACCAAACTATGTGGCAATTAATTTTCATTCAAATGGGATATGAAGGAAGCCACTCTAAGGTCCAAAACCCAACACCCCAAATCAACAGTAATTATCCCTAGGACACAATCCTAGTAGGGTTATATCTCTCATGGGATCCCACATCCCTTCTAGGTTCCTTGGTCTACTTCGGCATAAGTCCCAAACCAAACCTTGAATAGGAACCTTTCTCCTCGATATCCTTTCTATATGATGTTAAACTATATGGTCTGGTCCTTATCACATGACCCTAAAATATAAGATCTGTCCTCTTAAGTGGAACTAGACTACATGGATTCTAATTACATTTATGAGGATATGTAAGAATACCATCTCATGGGTTCGATCCTGACATAAAAACAACTCTTGTATCCCTATATGATTATGAACTCCATATCAGCCCACCATGTGGCTTAAAACAAGAATCATAATAATAAATGATAGAAGAATCTATAATCCTATAACAAAATGGAACCATCAATGTAAACCCTCATATACATAATAATATCTCTATCGATGAAGAACCACAAATACATAGAGGTGATTCTATGTTCCTTGCATGTTAATAATTGATTGTTAAATCAAGAGGTGACATGCTTTGGGAATGAATGAAGTATTTACGAATATGAATTAAATGTATGAAAGAGTCCCATATTGGGAAAAAATTTCCTCAAAAATGGTGTGATGAGACCAACCTCCCATACTCTAAACCATTATGAGTCTCTAAGCATTGTTATGACATCCCTGAAAAACCTCATACCGTTGGAAAGTAGTTTCGTGAAATATATCACATAAGGGAACCATTCGGTTTTTTAGAATCCAAAAAAACATGTTGGAACCCATTAAATGATGATGGATTATATTTAAATTATTTTGAAATAATTTAGGCCCCCGTAATCAATCTCTTGGATAAAACACAGTAACAATTTTTGATCAAAAATAATAGTTATGAAGTTACATCCAATAACCATGATATATCTTTCCTTATCGCATTGAGTCATTTGAATGTAGATACATTGATTTATATTTAATTATAGTTTCTTTAATTATAATGGATGAGACTTCTGAATTTTGATAGTTTTTTCCGTAATTTTAAAATAAATTTTTGGTATTTATAATTTTTTTCCATTATCATTGATATATTAGTTAATGAAATTCCAATGGTAAAGATAGTATTTTATTCAATACATTAGTAGCAGAGAATACATAATTGAAAGAATAAAATATTTCATAGATAATTCCATTAGTCTAGGTTCATAATGACATAAAAGGAATCCTTGAAAATATTGTTTTTTCCAAAATAATAAATTGAATATATATGGCTATTTTTTAATATTACTAGTAATCCACACATAAGATTGAGTGGGTACATAATTTTATTTTTAATTTATAAAAAAGAATCAAAGTTTTGAATGTTGATAATTCATATGTATATATAATAAATTTAAATCACAAATAATATGAATATAAGTTCAAAGGTAAAAATATTTTTAATATAGGAATAAAAATAAATATTTTAAAATTGTAGTTATAACTACTACATAATAATGAAATAAATGTTAAAATATTATTCATAAATAAAGATTCATTGAAATGATATATAAAATAATAAATTTTAATCCATTTAGTATAATAAAATTTAGTAGTAATGTTTATCTAATATATAATTGAATAGAAATGACTTAAATATTTATCTATTTTTCTATTGAAATCAAATAAAAATGTTAATTAAATTTTAATAAATGTATAAATACATGAGATAATCCTTAAAAATTAATATATAAAATAAATTTTTTATTAATTAGTAGATATAAATGAATGAAAAAATGAGTGTGTGCATATTTCAAAAAAATATGTGAATTTTTATTTTATATTAGAATATATCTTACTAAAATATAATCATGTAATTAGTTTAAATTAATTCTTAAAAACATGTGTATAAATAATAAATTTCCATGTGTCTGAGTTATACAGATAAAAATTATAATTAATGAAACCTTATTATACTTTCACCAAACCAAATTACCTGTTTTCATGTAAATTAAAATAGTGCATGTGTTTTTAAAATGGGTAAAAAGATACATATAATGATCGATGAAAAGAAAAGAAATTTTAAAAAATATTGATTAGTCTATTACGCCATCAGGTAAAGTTTCCCACCAATGACAACCAACAAAAATTATAACAATTAATAACCTAAAAGATAATAAAGTATTGGAAAATTTTGTTAAAAATCATAAAAAAAATAGTGTTTATTTTTTTAAGTGATAAGAATTCACATAATAATTATGTTACGTAATGGAAGTTTCTAATAAAAACCTATTATTATAAAATGTATTTTTTCCAAAATGAAACAAATAATATCTTCAATTTAATTTAAATAAATCCATGTAATCCAAAAAGATTATAATTAGAGTCATAAAACAAATTTAAAACCTATCCCATTAATGAACTAACATACATAAAATTATTTAATAAATACCATTTTTCTACGAAACCAATGTTATAAGGATAACTAAACATAGAAAATTATATGGAGAATATTTTAGTCCAATAAAAATCTAAACAACATCACCTCTACTCTATTATCTTCCATATACGTCACTACAATGCATATAAGAAGGGTATGATCTAGAAAATGAAATAAAATCTGTAAAATAAATTGATAAATGAAAGGTTTTATTGGTGATTTGTTTTTGTTTTCATTATTCCATAAAAAGGTAGATCACATACATTATTTTTTCCCTCCTACCATCCAAACCATATTTTGAACTAAGTGAGGTAGGGAGATTCTAGATCGTAAGGATTTTATGGTTAATAGATCGGACTCAATAGAACACAAGGATGATATATGGTGGATTGGGGGAATGTGATGAGGGGGAATATGATTTTTAGAGGTGACTATGGATGATTTTTTTTTCATCTAGTAAATGGATATATTTTTCATGGTTTTCACCCTACTTTTAGGAACAACATATTTTTTAGAAATTGATCTCTTGATTTATAAGGTTATTATGATTTTATAATCTCACTTAAGGAAATATATCAGGAGTTGAAATATATCCATTATACTTTATGTTAAAAAATTTAATGATTAATGGGGTCCAAATATTTTTTTTATCATAACATTGAAACAATACAAATGAGAATAATATAATATTACACCAATCAGTCTCCAAAAAATTAAAAAGAACAAAACATTATATAAAAATAATAGAAAAAAATTATACAAAAAAACTAATAATGATTCTTTTAATATGTACACATGGCTCAAAAATAATAATAATCATACTGGTAATCCATAAAAATGGTTAAAAAATAAGTAATAATGGTGTTGGTAAGATGTAAAAGATGTACTCTTGTAGGATTACATAGACTAGAAAAATAGTGAGAATAAAGAACTAAAATAGATGAGAAGAATGTAAGAAAATAATTTTATAAATTCTGGTACAATAAAAAATTAGACAATGAAATAATTGACAAACCTCAACATCTTGCTTTATAAAAATTCCATTGACACATTTTTTAGATGTGAATTCAATTATTACTTCTTCAAATTAATAGTTATAATAATTTCAATAATTTTTTTATTTTTATCAACCTAATAATATATATGATATAAAATCCCAGAAGTGTATTTGAATTCACAACCAAAAACATCACTTCTAAAAATGTCTCCAAAAGTATTTAGTCATAGTTAAAAAAATAGAAAAAAAAATTAATATTATAAAAGATTTATAAAATTTGGAAATGCATAAAATATTTTTTTCAACGGTACATATTTTTAGAACTGTGCAATAGGATAAAGGGAACAGCAAATGATGAAATGATTTTGCACAACTAAAAATTGAAATTGAAGAAATAATAAATTACAAGGGTCTAGTGGAATCAATAAAGAAAAAAACTATAGAATTTATTGAAACTTATACCAATTTGTAAATAGTATAAGAGAATCCATAATATAAAATATATTCCTATACGTGATGTTTCATTGGATTCAATGAAGGTAGATCAATGAGTGAACCATGAAAGATAAATGATCAATAAAGTGATGAACTTATGAAACATTAAGGGAAAAAATGTGAAAATAAAATAAATGGAAAATTTAAGATCACATGAAAAGAGAATTAATTGGTATTAGGGGTAAATATTCAATAATTATATATGCATGTGAAATTTTAAGGATGTCGGATATCGATTTTCACTAAAAATTGTAGGAATATGATCTATAGGCTTTCAACTAGTTAAACACAAGGAAGAATCCTACCCTAGACGAATAAGTGATGAACACTGAGCTCTCTGAGTGAACTTGGTGGAAAGTGTGATGAAAATATGATATGGTTGACTTTTTAGCACTTGTTTATTTTTAATGAAGGATGATCGAGAACCAAGTTGGAAAACTTTCATTGGGTATTTAATAATAACACACAAATATTTTGGTTGAAAAAAAGACAATGAAGGTGGAAAGATTGATAGAGAGTGGCTAACCCTAGATTTCTATGGGAGCCCATGTGGGATGATGCTTGATTGAGGTTTCGGGTATAAAAGAAGAAATTTTAGTGATAGATTGGGAGGTATGTTTTTTTGGGGTGGAGAGGGGAGTCATGGAGGGAGAGGGAGTTGGGGTGAGGGAGGTGGAGGTGAAGGTATAGGCATAGGCGTGGAGGGTAGTTTGGGAGGGAGAGGGAGTCCGAGGTGGAGGTGGGTGTATTGGTTGATAGGGGAGTCAGAGAGGGATAGGTAGTAGAGGTGGAGAGGGGATCCATGGATAGAGAGGGAGTGGAGGTTGATAGGGAAGTCGGGGTGGGAGAGGGAGCCATAAGAGATGGAGATGGAGGTGGGGATGGAGGGGGGAGTAAGATAGGTAGAGGTCGGGAGGAATTATATAGGAATACATAGAGGCATAGGTGTAGAGGGTAGTCAGTGAGGGAGGTGGGAGATCGAGAAGGTAGGGATATAGAGAATCGGGATGGGGGAGAAGAGGAAGGATGAAAAACATTGGTGGGAAAAATCATCTCAAGGGAATACATCTATGAAAAAGGAAATCCAAATTTTATATATATAATAGATTCAGAATTTTTATATACCTCATTAATGAGCTAGAATGTAATTAGAAAAAGAGTATGAAAACTAAATAAATGAACATGGGTTCTTGTTCATGTATGTATAATATGTCTTTAAATCATTTCATATTTAGTATGTAAATATTATTTGTTTTTTGTGTCACTAGTTTCATCTCCAACCGTGTTTTGTAAAATGAGACTACTATGTCATGTGTTATATGTATGAAATTATTAATTCCACTTCATCGGGATCAATCATGGAGGCGCGCATTATAAAATTTGTTTATTTACTATAAGCCTTATGTTTTTAAACCTATTTGATGTTGAATTTTCATATAGGTATTTGAAAATGAACAAATATATTCAAATAAGGAAACTAATAAAATTCAAAATACATGGGTTATTTATTTTATAAAACATAAAAATATTTATCTAATTTTTTTTTCGAATTGAGGACAATTTATGTTGTTTTTAATGTTTGTGATCTCTAGAAAATCATATTTAAATATTGTGCTCTAAATTTATTATCACAATTAAATTAAAAAAATATTTTTAAAATTTATGATAATGGTCACCAAAATAATTGATTTTTATCCATTCATTAAAATTATTTTTCATTTTGTGAATTTCTGGTTATTATGATATTCATAGATAAATTAAACCCATGGTACAAAATTAGTGATTTGAAAAAAAAATCCAAAACTGCCCTTAGATTCTTGTAGCATAAAATAATATCATTGAATTTGTAAATAAGAATCTTAGAATAATTAATGATCATCTAATAATGTTATTTCATATAATAATAATTACTCATAAAAATGAAATCCTTAAAAAAGGAACTTCTTAATAAGAACATCAGTAAATAAGCTATGAGACTTCTTGTAAATGGAATGATATTTAAAAAATGGGTCAATTATAAGGGTGTTCAATTCTACCTCATCTTTATTAAATCCCTATATGGAAATAAAATCATCTTTCTAAAATCTTAAATTTTAAATTTCAACTTATGGTTCATTCGGATTAGTATTAGTAGTTTGAAAGTTGGGGACTTTGCAAACTATATTCAATACATAGTCAAGACACAAAAGGTCTGTAAGTTTAAAGTCTGATGATTTAGCCTTTAATCGGCTTCCTGGTTAAGTGTCTAGTGGAAGATAGGGTGCCTTTTAAAATATTGAGTTTGATAGAATCAAATGAAACCTAAATTGAAACAGTAGAGGATTCCTGTTTTAGATACTAATTGAGAGACCCCTTCAAAAGTATCATTGTATAACCATATAAATTTTGGTTTATCCTAATCTATAATGTTTAATAGGATTCTTAAGTAAAATTAATCAATGTTTTTTTATGATCAAGAGTTCAACTGTGAATTAAAATATGAAAATAACTATGTAATATCAATATAAGTTAAATACTTGGTCAACTAGTAAGGAACCTACCATGAATAGATAATTAAACATATGGGGATAGAAATTATACCTCATTGTATGAAAATATAATGGTCATAAGGTCATGATGGTTGAAATAAGGTACTCTTGGAAATGATTCATTTGATTATGCATGGAATGAGGGGTCTTTGTCTCATTGAAATGTAAATTTTTCTAATAATAATAAATTAAAAGTTTATGAAAATTTTTAAATTTTATTTTTTTGGAATATTCTATTGAATCATGGGATCTTTTATATAAGATTTTTCATAAAAACATGGGTATTGGTAGTTGTCTTGGGATGATGCTTAATTTTCTCTATTATTCTATGCACCTTTTCACCTTTCAAATTTTTATAATCTAAACCCCATTTGAGTATTAATATCGATGGTCCCATAAACTTTAAAATCAACTATTTGATATTTTTATTCTCCCTCACTTCATCTCCCTAGCCCAAGATGTGAAATCTAACCCTTCCTCTCAAAGATACTAGAGAAGGAAAGAAATGATTGATAATGGGGTTTTATTATTGTATTTCATCATTATTTCAATCATTATTGATCCAAGAATAATCAATATGTCTTATGTCATATAATTTTTGGGTTTTCCTCTATTGAAGGGCGTCAATGTGGAGAGAACCATCACGATGAATGGAGGTGAGAAACCATGCTCACTTGATGCTCTAAATATTTTATCTTAGCCCCAAAGAGTTATTATTTCTACGTGATATGTGGGATCAATGATTTTTTTTAGTGATATTAAATTTTATTGATTATATATTAGATATCATGAGATAAAACTCCCCTAATTATTATCAAAACATGGAAGGAATTATTGTCATAACCATGAAACTCATTTCAATTGTGTTCCTCTAGTTCCAAAATGATCTCTCAAAACTATCATCATTTAATGACCTATGTAAAAACCAAATTAATAATAGAATAAATCACATTAATATTTATTATTTCTCTTGATTTATGTAGTTATATTCATTATAAATATATTGATTAATTCTTAAAATAAAGTGGGAAATGGTTTTATTTATTATAAGATTTTTTTTAAAAGTTAAAATTTAAAATTATAGAATTTAAATTTAAAATTTAAATTTATTTTTTGAATACATTATTTCATAAATATCATAAGATTATTTTTTATAATTTTATAAAAATATTTATATTCCATTGAATAGTAAAAAATAAGTATTTTTTAAACTGTATTTTTGTTCTAACCATTTGTGAAGTTCCATTTTATTTTAAAATGGTTTCAAAGAAATATTAGTTATATAAATTTATTAATAATTAAACTAGGTACAATTTTATTATTTAATTTGGAATAAAATAATTTTTATACATAAATAGATAGTATTAAGAAAAACTGTTTTTTTGTCAAAATGATGTTTTCATCGCGTTTTGTGTGCTTATTTTAAAATTTATTTATATAAATTATAATAATTGAATTTAATAATGTTGAATTTATATTATGATTCATAAATCCAAATTTATTTTAGGAAGATTATATTTTAATATTTTGGAAGAAATTATATTTTTAGTGAATTGTAAAAAAAATACTTCTTTATGAAATATGGTATCTTTTATGATATCATTATGACATATACATAATATAAAAATTTATGAATCTTGTTGAAAGAATAAAATATGGTTAAATAATTTAAATTATATATATTATAATTTATTAAATAATAAATATGAAAATCATTTTCAATGCCAACGCATAGCCTGTGCAGCACTGGAAAAGAAATATATGGTGTCCTAAAAATAATAATTATGATCAGGTAATTCCATTATAAAATTAGATATTAAATATTATGTATTATTAATTTTATTATTTCTATTCATGAATTTGAAAGTTATATTACAAGTATCATATCGAAATACTTGTACAATACTAGTGCAATTCCAACAAAGTCAAAAAACACATTAAATGTGTTTTCATGATATATATGTGAGTAATAATAAATATTAAATGAATTTCAATATATATTTTTATCATATTAAAATTATTTTCATAATTTATATTTATTTATGATATTTTTTGTCCACCAGGATAAGATTATGACTTTCATAGTATTTTATTTAATGAAAATTCAAACTAGCCATACACTTATTTTTAATAAGTGTAAAATTTTTAATATTGTTTTATAAAATGGATATGTTTGACTCTAAGTATTATTTTTAAATATAAATTATTTATCTTTATCATGTTAATTATTCTAAATTTTTAACGAATAAATATTAACCTAACATTTTTACAAAACATTGATATAGTAATTATTCAATTGATGGAAAATTCAGATAAATGATATCATAATATTAAAATAAATATGATTTGAGAAATTTAATGTAATACACGAATTTTATAGAGGAAAATATTATTTTTTCAATAAAATAAAATAGTATCTCAAATAATAAGTACTATCTTGATATTATTAAATTCAATATAATTTATAGTTATAAAAACCTGCATTATTAATATTTTATAATAAATATCGTCATCATTAGTGATATGAAATTAATAAAAATATTAATTTTGTCCAAGATATTAGTATAAGGTATAAAATATCATCCATGGTACATTTATGTATTTTTTCATTTTATAGTAACTATATTGATACTCAAATAGTAAAAAACAATGTTGACATGGTTAGAGTCAAAGGGGTTAAATAAGTGTTAAACCCAACAAATAAGGGAAAAAATATTGTGAAAACTTATATTATTTTTATTTTATAAGGTTAATTCTACCAATAATCATAATATATTCAAAATTAATAATTTTTGGGTCATTTGGTATTAAATATTATTTTATATTAATTTATTGTTTTGAGAAGTTCTAAGAGTGCCCCTCCCCTCTCTTATAAAAAGGCACCTCTTATTCCCATTTCATCACAACTAAAAATCATTTTGGTTCATATAATTCCTATCCAAATACCTTCATATAATCCATACCCTCATTTAGTAGTTATTTTTTTAGTAATAACACCATCCTTAGTGGTTTTAAGCTGTTAAGAAAAGGGGATTTTCCGAAAAAGATGTATCATTTCTAATCGAGCATTTCAATTTTTTTTATTCTTCCAAATAAATCAAACCCACTTCAACCATGATAAAATAATAAATAAATTATAATAAATCACCTGGACCATATTCTTGGATGATTTTATGGTTCTTGTGGTTCCTCTTCCGCTTTGGAAGCTGAGATGATGGGTGTCATCCATGCCATCTCCATTGCCAGATTACACAGCTGGAACAATATTTGGATAGAGAGAAACTCCACTACAATAATTCAGGACATTTGGAATGGTACCATCCACCTTTATTGTCCTCTCACTGCCTTCTGGATGGACTGTTTGAATTATATTTTTTGGATTAACTTCATCACCACTCACACCTTCCCCAAAGCCAACAGGATCGCTGATGGGCTTTCCAATCTTGGAGTTACTCATGACTTACATTGTATGGACGATCTCCCTTATGAATTAATACCTTTTTATAATCGGGATGTTAGAAAAATACCGTATTTTAGACTTTTGTAACCTCTTTTTTATCAATAAAAATTTACAACCTTTTAAAAAAAATTACATCAAATTGGAAATAATTCATCAATTTTGAGGATGGCAGACAACTGCATCGTCGATCGATGTAATTTGTTTTCCATCCATGTCTCTCAAGACGGGTTATAATGATATAATTAACTTTTATATATGATATTTATAAAATATTTATCATTATGAAAAAAATATTTCATTAAATTTCATACCTTTTTTGTCACTAAAAATGATATTGTTGTTCAGGTGTATATGCGAACTATCATCTCCACGAAGTGATGTGATTCGTTTTTTATCACCACATCACATAGATGATATATATATATATAAGTATATTTAAATAATTATAATGATATATATGATCATTTTTAAAAGATAAAATAAAATTTACATTCTTCCCATTATAATCATTCAAAAATAGAAGTGTTTCCCATGTGAATGTACTACCAACTGTCTCCATGATTGTAATGTAATTAATTTTTTATAAATATATATAATGGATTGATTTAAAATATAATTGATCTATAAAAAGTATAATTATGTATTATTATTATTATTCTAGATATTATGGAATAATGAAAAATTTGAAAATAGTCATTATACAAAAGTCATTTTTGACCCAAGTATTGAATATCATCAAAATCCCTGACATGAACTTAAATTATTATGTATTTTTATAACATGGTAATTAGTTATATGAATGGAATAATAAACATGAAAAAGGTTTAAAAGAAATTAAATAGTTAACATCAGTTTTTTATATATGAATATAAATTAATTGTGTTTTAACATTCCAATATTTTACGATATGTCTCTTTTTAAATAAATTTAATCTCTTTGATAGTTTACTTTACATAGAACACTAAGCTTAAAGGAACTCTAAAATGATATTAGTTCAAAATGGCCATTATAACCTAGCCATTATATTTTTTAGAATGAATATTATTATCCAAATTGTGATATATATAATTTTCCAACTCATTTTAAATTTATTAGTTAATATTTTGTGAATATGCACAAAATTTTTAGTAATGTAATTTTATTATTAAAATATATTTTTTCTTCAAAATAGATTTTTATTACTTTCTATGAAAAAATAAATATAATTAATTTTGGAGTAATTTATAAAATCTATTTTATAATATTAACATAATTTTTTGATCCATTATTTTGGAATTTTCTTAGGATGAATATTTGATAATTTTCTAAAAATTTTAATGTTTCAGTAAATTGTAAAGAAATATCAATTTTTTTAAAAAAAACTCTCATTTTATTTATATTTAAAAGTAATTTTATGATTTAAATTGATATAAAGTAACTTAATAACATTATATATATATATAGTCCAATTAATTACATTTAAACAATATGTATACCTTATTTTGACAGAAGTACATTTTTTTCATAAAACACAATTTTTCTAAAAGAACACTGTTTTTCATTACATTTTGATGATTTAATTTTAAATATAAAATTTAAAATCATTATTTATAATGTTCAAAAATGGATTCTATATTTTGTATTAGGGGTTCCAAATTAGGTTATAAGTTTATTTTATTTTTAAGGTACAAAAAAGTTATTGTGGAAAAAAATATATTTACCCCTGTATAGGTAAAATAATGTAGCGGGGTAAAGTGAAAAGAAAAAATATTAAAATACCTATAAAATTAAAAATTAAATGGGTTGTTGATGTATTTATAGGCCCTAAAAATCATTTATAGCATTAATTATCATCCAAATTATTTGTAATTAATTCCACCCAAATGTGGTTGGCTTCAAATATAAAATAATCATTATTTAATCACTTAAAATCACCCCTCCTCATGTATAAATACCACCCCTCACCACCCATTTCTCCCCAAAATACTTTTTTATATTCAAATATATAAATCAAGAAAACTCTTACACACTCCCCTAAAATCCAAATTCTTCTAGTCCCACTCAGAGAAAAATCTGAAATTCCCTAAGGGGTCCTTCAAGAAGGTTATGTTTCGGAGGTAATTTTCTCAAACATCCTCTCTTAATTTTTTTTATTTTTCTATCTCATCTTCACCATATTACTCAATTAAATAATAATAACTCTGGTACCAGGTATATAAAATTTTTTTTGTTTCTAATAAAATATCTTATATCCATCCCTTTACAAATATCCTCTTATTCAATGAAATGAAACTATTGTCCAAATTATTGTAGTTAGTCATCTATGTGGATAATGATTTTTTTTGTTTCCATTACAACCATAAATTATTTTCATAAAAGTATTATTCTGGTTAAATATAATTTAATATATATTTTATAACCTATTTAATTATTTTTAAATAATATATAGACATAATATTAAATAAAATGAAACTAGTTCATAATGGTTGGAAAAGCCACCAAAATAATCTAATACATTATCATAATGAAATAAAAATTATGTATAGGAAATTAAATCTTACAGAAGTGCATGAATACCATTTAAATTCACTTATCAAGTTTTATTTCAATTAGACAAGAAAATTCATAATTAAACACAAATGAATCGATCATGAAAAAAAGAAATGAATGCACCCGAAAAAATGAAAATAATGAAATATTATTAATAAAAATCTAGTAAGATGTTATAAAAGTATAATATATGGAATTATAAATAATAGAATAGTTACTAAATTAACTAATTACATTATTTAATAATTTATACAAGATCTTAAAATATTTTAAACTAAAGGTAAGCATGAGGTAAGCGTTTCCCATCTCACTTTTACTTCTCTGAGATATATTACTTATTCACCACTTATTTCATATGTATGGTCTATATTATTCCCTATGATAAAATATATAATGAAACACATTATATACACGGTATTCAATGTTTCCTTTTATAGTTATTAATTTTATGGGGAATAAGATTTGACTAATTACAAAGAGGTATTGTATTTCCTGACTTAATTTCCATTCATTAGGTTAAATTATTAATTCATTAATTCATTAATTTTTTTCATGTTAATATTATGTGTTAGATAAATTTTATTGTTTTATGTAGTATTTACACATTTTTATGTGAAATTAAATCTGATACATGTAATTGAATCATTTTATTAATGCTCACTTCAATGATATGATATATATATATATAAGGGACCTGCTTTTAAAAATTAACTTTCTAAAATTTCCCTTAAGACTCTCATTTTCTTCCATGCCTAGGTTTTCAAAATTTGTTTCAAAATTTTTCTTTACTATTTACTTTTGATTTTTTTAAATTCATTTATAATCATGTCTGTGTTTTTAAAAGAACATTTTAACGGATTATTTTTTTCATTTTCTAAATTATGTTCTTTGTTAATTTTATAATAAAAACACATTGGGAATGTTTTTTTAACTTGTACGGAATAAGATAATTTCCCCTTTATCATTATTATTTAATTATTTGATGACTAGTTTATAATATCACAATTTTATTTTCAAAGAAACTTTATCCTTTATAATTTTGTGGCTCTTTACAAAGAAATGATTTCCAAATATAAATGTTGATTTTTTAAGGAAATTTTTCAAGTTATCTTTCCAAATTGGTTTCCATCATAAATAAAATTATTTTATATTATGTGTACATTAATGTGGGTATTTTTTAAGGATACAATCCTTTTTCTTTTTGTGGTTATTTTATGTTAATGATGGCATGATATTTGTGACACCCATTAATTTTCACTAGTTCTGATATGGTGAATGTTTTTTGTTCTTGAATATATAGTTTTCATTATATGGTGGGTGGGACATATATCTCCCTCAAATGCATTAGGTAAAGCTTTAAATCTCATGAGATTGCAATGTAAAACAAGCTAATGGACTTGATCAACTATGGGAAACAAGCGTATTCGGATCCACTATGGGAAAAAAATGTTTCATGATCCACTATATGGATGGTCTTGGGAGAGAAAATTGACTACTGTGATGGTTTTAGAGGTGAACCCATTACACTATTAGGAAAGAGATTCCACTGGGGATGGTGGCTTATCCCACCCAGTGGGTTTATTTTCCCATAGAGTTCACTCATATGATTTGGTAATGATCCTTGACTACTAAGGGGAATATATTTTATGCTTATGTTTATGACACATTCCATGTCCTATGCCAATTTTATTCTATAATGGATCATGTTATCTTATGATTCATGTGTTATAGTTATCTATGATTTATTACATGACTCATTATTATGAAATTTAATATGCAGGTTATAATTTTAAAATGTTAGTTTCATGTTCTTATGCCCTTATGATTATGTTATGAATAATATTTCCATTATTTACCCTTACTGAGCATCTGAGATCTCCATTTTCTTATATTTAATTTCCCCGTGATATGATGAAATGTACTAAGTATGAAATTTTAAAAAAAAATACATTTATTAAGAAATAAGTGGGAGATTGTGTAGATTTTTTATAAATTAGGTTTTCTATGCTTCTAAGTTTCCAATGTCACTAAAATCATATGGTTCTTGCATGGTTTTGTTATATTTTGAAATGAATATTCATATATCTAGATGAAATATCTATGTATCAAAAGTGATGTTCATTATATTTGGTATCAGATCAAGGTTTAGTTAACCTTATGAAACTAAGATGAGAAACCCATAGTACCAAAACCTAAGGTTAAGTCTAGGTTAAAATCCAAGAGTTTTGATAATGATTATAAATAACCTAGGATTAAACCTAAGGTGTCATATATTTATATTATATATGTAATTTCTCTTGATTCTGTGTTTTCCACTATGATGATTATTTCTCAAACTATGGTTTTTATGTTTTAGATAGTGGATGTCAGTAGGAGGATTCATGTAATTTAGTGGGTTTAAGTTAAAAGTTGAAAGATTAAAATACCTAACAAATACAACATTAAATGGGTGTTTGATGTATTTATCAACCTTAAAATCTGTGATAACATCAATTATCATCTAAATACTTTTGAATTAATTCCACCCAAATGTTGTTGCCTTTAAATATAAAACTATCATTATTTAATCAATTAACCCCCCCCCCCATGTATAAATACCACCCCTCACCATACCATTTCTCCTCAAAATCCTTTAATATATTAAAATATATACCAAACCCTCTCCTACCAACACTCCCCATGTCCATGGTCTATTGGTTTCACCCAATTTCCAATTATAATATCATTAGGGTGTCTTTCATGGAGGTAATATTCAAGAGGAAACTTTCTCAAACAACCTATCATAATATCTTATTTTTTTATACCTTCCCCTCACAACATTCATCCATAAAAGAATAATAACTATAGTGTTATTTATATACTATAATATTTTATTGATAATATAATATTTTATATCCAACCCTTTTCTTACATCCTCTTATTCAATGAAATGAAACCATTGTCAAAATTATGGTGGTTAACAATCTCCATGGATTATGATTTTTTTGTTATCGTTTAACACCTAAAAGGATAGTAATAAAGGATTTATTATAGTAAAAAAATTATTTTAATAGGTATATTATGACTTATTTCATAGACTAAAACTAATATATATGCATAATATTTAAAAAAATGAAACAAGATTATGATTGTCGGAAAACCATTGAAATAACCAAAATATTTATCATTAATGAAAGAAAAATGATATATGGGACCATTTAAACTTATGGAAGTTAATGAATACCATTTATCTTCATGACTATGTGTTTTATTTCCATTTGATAAGTAAATC
The DNA here is from genome assembly GCA_963277665.1 of Viscum album. Lineage (NCBI taxonomy): Eukaryota > Viridiplantae > Streptophyta > Magnoliopsida > Santalales > Viscaceae > Viscum > Viscum album. The sequence goes on along the minus strand of OY728151.1, from coordinate 1,250,108,426 downwards.
CATAATTATGCACGAATGAGCATATCCGGAAACCCTCGGACAATGCACCTGAAACGATGAAAATAATGAAATATTATAAATGAATATGTGGTAAAATGTTATAAAAGTATCATATAAGGTATTATAAATATTATAATAATTATATAATGAATTAATAAAATTATTTAAAACATTATACAGATGTTTAAAGTATGAAAAACTAAATAGAAGCATGAGGTCATGGTTTCTCATCTCACTTTTACTTCTAGGATATATAGGCCTTATTCGCCACTTATTTCTTGTGTTTGGTGTCATACTACCATTTTATATATAATTTCATGAATATAATTGTCTCCATTATATTAAATGTCTCTTTTTATAATTGTTACATTTATAGGTCATATGATTAAACTGATTAAAATTTGGTAAGGGATTTCTTAACTCAGTTCCCATTCATTGGGTTAAACATATAATTCATTGATTATGCCATGTTAAGATTATTTATGAGATGAATTTTGATTATCCTATGTTATATTTATATATATTTACGTGGAATTACATATAATACACCTAATAGATTAATTTTATTAGTTATCAATTCAATGATATGATATTTATAATGGACTTTATTTTAAATTTTAACTTTTTAAAATTCCCCTTACAAGTATATTTTCCTTCCATGGACATTTTTTATAAAATTGTATCCAAATTATTTTTAATATTTTATTATTATTTTTTTAAATTCATTTTTAATCATGTTTACCTTTTTACCAAACTGTTTGAAAGGATTCTATTTTTCATTTCCAAAACGATGTTCTTTTTGGATTTTCTCACAAAAATTCAGAAGGAATGTTTTTTAACTTTTACGACATGAGAATATTTTCCTAACATAATGAATATTTAATGATCTTATGTATCCTTTATAATATTACAAGTTTATTTTCAAAAAAAACGTTTTCCATTATAATTGTGGGACTATTTAAAAAGAAATTATTAGAAAGTGAAAATGTTTTTTTTTTCATGAATTATTTCAAGTGATCTTTCAAGATTATTTTCCATCTGTGATAACATAATTTGATGTTACATATGATTTACTATGGATATTATTCAAGTATATTATACTTTTTATATTTATGGTTGGTTTATTATTAATGATGGCATGATAGTTGTGAAACTCATGTCTTTTCATGCATTCTGATATGATGAATGATTTTTGTCCATGTATCTATGGTTTTAATTATGTGATGGGTGGGACATAAATATCCCTAAAATGTTTTGGGTAAAATTGAATATTTCATGAAATAAAAATGGTAATCAATTTGATGGGCTTGATCCACTATTGGAAATAGGTGCATCATGATCCACTATGGGAAACAGGTTGTCCTGATCCACTATGTCGGTGGTCTTGGGAGTGAACCTTGATTCCTATGATTGTTTGGGAAGTAAAACCATTCCACTATAAATAGAGTGTTTCCACTTTGGATATATTTTAGTCCTAGTCATGTATTTTAGAAACCAATGTAGTTCAGTTATATGTTTTGGCAATGATCATTGACTACTAAGGGAGAGATTTTCTATTCTAATGTGTATGCCACATTCCATGTCATAAGACAATGTTATTCTCTCCTGGATAATGTTATCTTATGATTTAGGTCTTATGAACATCTATGATTTATTCCATAACTCAATATTATGATCATTGATATTCGTAGTATAATTTTCAAATGTTATGTTCATGTATTTATTCCCTTGTGATTATGTTATGAATGATATCTCCATAATTTACCCTTAATGAGCATCTAATATCAGCTATTTCTTATTTTTACTTTCCCCAAGATATAAAAAAGTTATTAATTATGATATCTCAAAAAGAGTTCCAGTTGTGAATTAATAAGTGGGAGACAATGAACATGTTTTATAAACCTGTTGATTGTGTTTCATGTTTCCAAATACACTAAAATCATACAACATCTGGTGTGATTTTGTTATGTTTTATAATGAATATTAATCTATCTAGATTTAATATCTATGTATGAAAATAGTGGTCATTATATATGTGAAAAAGTGGACTTTTATAAGGGAAATTCTTTTAAAAACCCTCTTTCAAAGTTCTTATTTCAGCACTTTTTACAAAAGTCTAAAAGAACTTTTTTAACTTATACATCTTGAGAAACATTTCCGACTATGATGATGCTTCAACGAAAAAACGTTCATGTTAGAAAATTTCATAGTTATTTTCAAATAAAATTGTTTCTTCATTATGTGTGTATTTTATATATTTTATAAGTAATTTTTAAAGGAAATTTTGTATCAGAATGTGTTTTATACAATGGGATTAAAATATTTTTCTGGGGTTTTATTCATGATATGGTCCTTATAAACTATTTATGATGATTTAATCCCATCACATTTCAATATATGATGGTTTGGTCCCCATTGTAGCTCAATATATGAAGTTTTTAACCCCATTATAGCTTAAGATATGATGGGTCAGCCTAATTATTGCTCTCTAATGCGTTGGGTACTCTGTATATAGATGTCAACCATATGGTTATTCCATTTGTAACTGTAATTATAAGAGTTATATGGAAATGATGTCCCAAGGAACCTACATTATTTTTACATTATTGATAGTGAGTTTTAATGGAAATATTTTGATCTCAAAAGTAAATATAATGATACTTTTATTGTGTAAAAAATATTATCTTCTCAAAAGAAAATGTATGTTTTTAATAAAAGGTTTTAATGGGTTTTTATGGTTTTTACTAGACTAATGGTTTTCTTTTTATTTTTTTATCTTAATTTTATTTTCCTTCTTCCATCCCACATTTTAAAAAAAAATCATAGGTTTAAAAGAATATTTTGGATAATGATGAAGTCATGATGAAAATTATGAAGATTTATCTTGAAAAGAAACCATGTTTTATTTTTAAAAAAATTGTGGAAAATGGATAATGTGTATAATATTCCACTTTTAATGTATGGGTTTATATTATAAAATTTTTTCCAAATTTTATACAAATCTAAACAAAAAAGATCCTCAGAATTATAAGTAAATTATAGTTCAAAACCCCTAAAATATGTAATGATTATGGTCGGGTCCTTACTACATGTGGGTAGGGGTTTTAAGTGAATCAAAGAATGTGTAATGGAAAGGTTAATGTGGTGGAGGAGGGAGAAGAAAATTAAAGTAGTCCCCAATATATTAAAAAAATGTTGTTCATAATGAAATCAAGTGGTTCTCTTAAACCCACATATGGGACTAAGACTGTCGTGAGAAAACTCTATGAATTTTCCTATTTACTGTTGAAGAACACTGATCCATATTTGAAATCTATGGTGTACCAATGTTGTGAAGGTTTAAGAAACGTTTTTTAGTTTTTTTTTTAAATTTGGGTATGATTTCAAGGTTTTGGATACTAAACTCGAAGTAGTGAACTCATAACCTAATGATCTATATGTAGTGGTAGAAAATTTTGGAAGTGGAATGGAAGTATGTATTCTAGATGTGTACACTATTTATCAGAAAATAAAAATGTATCTAATAGAGTTAAAAAATATATTAATGGGGGATTTGATCAAGCATAGGTCCTCCAAAAATATTGTATGGTAGTGGAACTAGCTATAAGCTATGAAAAATGTATGTAAATAGATGAGTGGGGATTACTTGTACGTAGTACTTAAATTGTGTTTTAGTACTTCAGTTTCTAATGTGGTGACGTTTATTTATAAAGATTTTTAAATTAAATCTAGTTATAGATTATGTGAATAAATTCAATGTGTATTAGAGTCAACCAGATTCCCTTTAGTGAAGTTCATTATAGGCGTGTGGACTTTGATAGTTTTTCTACGCTTCTCGAATCATGGTACTCGATGTTTACTATTATGATCAATTCTAGTGGTAATAATGACTTAGCATTCGAAGATATCTAAGAACTGATTTGGAATGAATAAATCAAATATATGGAATCCAAAAATTCAATGAGGATTATAGTGGATATTCCACTAATAGGGAAATTTATAATAATAAAGAAGACATGAGAGAAACGGGATGAGATAAATTGGTAGGCCTGGTTGATTATGTATGATGTCATTCCAAAAAGAAATTCATGTGAAGAAATACTATAGGGACATGAGGGTAAATTTTAGATGTAATTCTTCCATTTCTTCCAAAAACCTGATGGATGGGGAAATAAAAAAAAAATTAAGCTTTTCAAGTTCATTAGAGTCATTAATCCTTGACTATGGAGAATCATTCTTCACAACCTTTGAAAGTGGATGCATGGGAAACTTTTTGTTTGAAAGATTGAGAAAGTTTCATCTTAATGATTAAGTACTTGAGGTTATTATAGAAGAATATGTGAATGTTTGAATGAAGAATATATAATTATTTAAGTTTTATGTCATTCATTAAATATGGGGATCAAGAAAAAATATAATTTTTATAGGTTAGTCAGATGATGCATTGTTCAATAAAAAAATTAATTGTGTGTGGAAAATATCACAAGGTTCCATATTGGTTGACAAGGGTGTTAAAAATAGAGCATTGTATCTGATAGGGAATTTATATGGAGTAATGGTTTCTAAAAAACATTCAGAAAAGTGAATTTGTGGCATGACTAGCTGTGAAAATTTTGTGAGATAGGACAGAGGATATTGGTTCAAGATGGATTATGAAACTTGATAATTTGGAATTTGGAACATGTGAAGACTTTATATTTAGAATGTAGTAGAAGGTTTCTTTTTTATTGTTGGAAAAGGCCATAAAATAACTAGAAGCGATTGCTATTTTATATGAATGAATGGGGACCAACTTTTATATGTTCTTATATAGGTTCACTATACTATGTTACCTTCATTGATGAATCCACATAGAAGGTGTGGGTTTTTTTATCAAAACACCGAACTAAGATATTTAGAACTATCATCAAGTGGAATTACATGGTGTAAACGGAGTTTGAATCAATTTTCAATTATTTAAAATCATAAAATGAAGTTTAATATGATAGTAAAGAGTTCTTAAAGTTATCTTGAATCAAAGAAATCCAGATGGAAAAGACTATGATCGGAACACCAGAGTAAAATTATGTAGAGGAACAGATGAATCAGTCTTTTAATGAGAGAGATATAAATTCAAGGTTACATTTTTGTTTCCTTAATGAATTTTGAGAAAAAATAGTGAAACATGTGACATACCTTTTGAGTCATTGTCCTTTTATACTGATGTTCAAATAGCTTCAATAATAACTCACGACTAGAAGAACTATTTATATATATTACTAGATAGTTTTTCATTGTATTTTATATGCTCATATTTATCACAAGGAATGATACATGTGGGAAGCTATGTCCTAAAAAGGTTTTCTTTTTGTGAATGGTGATGGAAACTTTGGATTTCAACTATTGGATAATGATTGGTTGAAATTTATCAGAAACATAAATTTCCTCTTCAATGAGAAGATTCTTTGGATTAATAAAAACAAGGTTGATGTTTAACTTAGGAGAAAATAAACAACACATTCTAATACTGATTTCAATGGAATTGTTTTCATTCCAAATAATTCACGGTTCCCCAAAGTTCATAAGTAATATAAAATAAGTATAATGGAACACATCAATTGAGTTCTATAAATATCAAAACCTGTTGTATCAAAATGTTCTAGGATTACAAAATCATGAGGTGACCTATTATAAATTTAGGATCCATAAGGAATAGAAACTTAGGAACTGAGGTGATATACCATGGTTAAATGACCAATGTAGGGGTTTGAGTTTGAGATTCAAAATATTCTTCTTACTGTTGAGGGGGAACATGGAATATTGGAAGAAGAATTAGGTATCAGTGTCTTCGAACATTGAGAGTTAGCAATGAAGGAACAGTTGAATTTATTACATTTAAACGGAACATTAGATCTAATGAAATTATCACTGGGGAAAAGTAATATAGATAAAAAATGGGCTCTTACAGCTGGAGGAATATTTCTATGGTATAAAATGGTATACAGAAAAGTTGGTTTGAAATTTTTTCAAAAAAATTAAAGGAGTTGATATTTTCAAAATCTTCTACCATTGTAAAACATTCTAAAAAACAGATGATTCTCAGTCTGGTTTCTTTGGAATTTTTTTGTCTTCGTCATTTGGATTTCAAAAATTGTGTTTCATCATGGTTATTTGGAAGAGAAAAACTTTTTAAAACAACCAAAAAGTGTAATGAAAAATGGAATTGAAGGTTTTTTTACAAGCTAAAACAATGTTCTTATGGGATGAAGTAAATACCCAGATAATGGAACTGGTATATTGATGCCTCCATGGTATAATTAAATGTTGTATAATGTAATTCGGACCATTATAGCTCATATAAAGTGTTTGACCAGATATCCCATATGAGAATGTTCTTGCATACTAGTCATGTAAAATACTGGGACACACATTGGATTATTATCATGATCATTCATGACTTTCTGAATAATTTGATCCTTCAACCCCACATCCTTCTTTTAATTATATCCCTCGATCAGTACAATCTTTTAATAATACATTTCATTATATTGTTCTTCCTTCACCCCCCCCCCCACCATCATTACATTATTTATCCTCATTCGTATGAAATACCTTTTTTCCATAACTATTTGGATGAACTGGTCCATGGAACATATTGTAGATGTGACTTAAAATATAAATTATAATATTTTATTCCTTGATAAAGATTTTTTTTCTTCTTGGAAATTATATTTATTTAGTTTATAATAAAAATAAGTCTATAAATAAAATATCAAAAAATGGATTTCACCCTAAGGGTCACTTTAAGTTCTATAATATCTTTAAAAAAATCATTATAGAATAATAAACCAAAGTATGGTTTTTGGGTTTTTTTGTACATGATGGATCATCTTAGATTCATTTTATTAGCCATGTCCCGAGTAGTTTACTAGTTTGACTAACCCTTGTTTATCTCTAAACATATCACCTCCATGATGATTCTATAATTTGATATCTTGCTTACTCCCATCTATTTTGATCAATTTATTTATTTTATTGATTTTGACCAATCAGTGATGTTGCATTTTGTTTTTTATATTTGGTGTAATTATTTCATTAATAAATTTTCCATATGAAGCTTCATGGTGTTTACAGAATACTAAATATTTTTCTAGAATTTATCATTGTTCCTTTGATTTATGACTTAATTTCTTTATTTTTCTGAGTGAATATGATGTTGTAGATTCTTCTTTTAATATAGTCTGTAATGAAACTGAACTAGGGTCTAAAAATTTTGATGAATTGTGTAATCGTATTTTTTCATGTAAATTTATTTTTGTCTCTCATAACATCGCATTATGGGTGTGCTTCAATTATTTTGAATAAAAATGATCTAGGTATTTTTATATAATTCATTGATGTTGAAAAACAATATTTTGATCAATATATAAAGGTGTGAAGTGTATACTAAAATTTACAATGATTTATGTAAATTTAGTTATTTCAAAGTGAATTATCTTTTTAATGCCTTTAAAGTTTGTAATCTCTAGAAAATAATATATTGAATGCCCATGTTTTGAATTTATTATTGGTGTCTGATTCATGGATAATTTTTTAATTTTATTAAAATGGTTTTATAATAAACCATTTTTTAATTCATACTCAAAAAAATCATTTTAAAATATCATATTTATGAATAGTTATTACTGGATAAATGTCTGTTTTTGGAATTATTGAATAATCATAATTGTTTATAATGTTCCTTTTTATACTTTTTATGACTGGTCTTACCTGGAATCCTAGAAAATCAAGTATGAGGAATTATATTTTACTAAATTTTTGAATATTTATTTGATAAAAGTGGTATTTATTTGTTATCATGATTTTCTTATTTTTAATTGAAAGCATTTATTGGATGAGTTCTATGATGTGTTTTCATCTATCTTTTTCAAATGATATTTATAAATAATGATTGAATAAAATTATTAGGAATATTATTTAAACATAATATGATGTTATGGATTTTTATAAGAATCGTAAATCAAGAAATTTAAAGAAAATAAATTAATGAGCTTAAAACATATTTTGAAATAAATATTTTTTATATAGAATTAAAAATAATTTTTAATTTAAAATTAATTTATCAAATATAGATTTTTTATTCTGGATAAATCATGTAATAATGGGTATAGAATTAGATGAAACATATTTTTTTAGTTATGAAATATTGATGTGTGGCATATTTGAATGAAACATTTGTTTGAAAATATAAGAAATGGTTTGGTTGGGGGTATTTATTAAAAAAATGTAGAAGAGACCATTTTTTATTTAAATAAATGATGTTTTAAAAATAAATTAATGAATCAATTGAAAGTGGAACTTTTGGAACAGGGTTAAATGATCAATGTTCTATATATCCATTACCTGATGAATCAAGAATTTAGTAAATCAATGTTTTATGTTGAGTTAAACCAAGTTCAATGGAAATTATTATGAGGTTATGGTATTTAGAGTTCTCTACTAAGTTTCATGATATTATATATTTCATCTTAAACAACTCTAAATGGATTTGGAAAATTAATACAGTGGGGAGTAGTGTTCTTTGTTCGTAGTATGTTAATATTAGACATATGGTCAAAATTTTATGACTTTTTATATTTTACCATTAATAATGTTTCACTAAGACAAGAAACATATGTGGGAATTGAGGCTAAATTTATGAATTTATTATGAAAAATTCAGGAGAAGAAATCATGTATTTTGTTGAAAATACTAAATTATTTTATAAAAGAGATAGGTGATGAAGTTTTTATGGTGGGGAAATTATAATAATCATATTTATAATTTGATGGGATTATTTAAATTTCATAATGTTTATAATATAAATATTACAACATACATAATATTTATATATTAAATATATTTTTAATGACAACCATAATGGGTGGTGATGACAAATGAAACTCGTTGCTTGTAAAGATGATATTTTCATGTACATATGATTAATGTATGCTGCTTGTTACATGGATCTACTTCAGATGAGGTTCAGAGTGAAAGGCTGCCACTTCTTCATAGTACTTGGAGTGGAAGACTGGGAGGGTATGGCCTGGCCATCGGTTCTGTGCTCGTGCATTCTTGCACGGGACTGGTTTCTGAGTACTTATGCTTGGTGCAAGCCTAATATCGAGGTAGCTTCTAGGGTGAGGTACGACATGTGTTGTTCGGGTTCTTTTTTATTGTTCTTCTGTTTGTTTTATTGGACTTGGTGGTTCTAACTTTCCCTTTAAAAGTGATTCAATAATCAAATAAAAAATAATTTTCAGTCAGGGTGGTAGTCCCTAAAATGAACTATTTAAATTTTTGTTTTTCATAGCGGATGGAGATGAATAAATAAATTTTATTCTATTCATATAATAACTTATTATTATAATAATGATATTAATGTCATTATATTTTTATGGATATAATATATTTCTAATATTATGACTAAGGAGAAAACACTACATGGAGATAATACTTACATTGGAGTGTTGATCTTTCCTTGGAAAACTCCTTGAAATTGAAGGGATTAGAATAACATAGTGTAACAAAGAGATTAATAATGGAAAAAATTATAGGATAGATTTTTTATGAATAGTTTCAAGGGAAATTGTGATAGGAAGTGTAACCGTGTAGGGATGGAAGTGATACCCTTTTATAAGTGAAGTAAAGAAACTTTAAGAAATAGCCTTTACCCTTCTATAATAACATTATACTATTCCTTCATCAATGAATCCAAAGTTTAGATATAATGGAGTTTGGGATATCTTTTGGTTGATAAAGGCTCAAAAAAATCTGTCCACACTTGTTTTAAAAGTTTTATAGGGTTTTTATTATTATGTTTTTATATTTTACTCTATTACATTTAAATCGGGTAACTGATTTTTAACTAAGTGATTTAATGTTTATTAAAAATAAAAATAAAATATATAAATAAATTTTGTATTCCTGAACTAAATTTATCTTCTATTTAATATTATTTAATTTCTAAATATTATACAATTAACTTTTAAATTAAAATATATATTGTCCATAAAACTGTTTTGGTAGAAAAATGTCATTTTGACCATTATGGATTCATAATCTTATTTAGTATTGATTACCAATTAAATGTGTTTTAATATAATTATATATAGGTTTAAAAATTTTATTAGACTCTTAATTTAAATTTTATCATTTTAATTTATTAGAAAAAATTAAAAAATATTAATAAAACAATTCATCTAAAAACATTTTCACCATTATCATAGTAATTAACAACACTATTACTAATATTATCTTTATGACTAAAAATGATATTATTTTTATCTAATATTAACATTTTGAACTAAAATAGGAAATAAATTTTTATATATTTAATTTCTAAATGTAATATAAGTCTAATTTTTAATAGAATCAAATGAAAATAGTTTCATAGATTGTGATACAACTTGAGTTAGAAAAATACTAAACATGGTTTTTTTAAAATTCAACATTTGTTTTTAAATAATTTATATTAATTATAAAGTATATTTTTTTTATTTCAAAATGTCCTATTAATATTTTATTTCATTATTTTATTATAAAAGTGATTGTTTTTAGAAAAATTTGAATTCTTACCATTCACTTAAAAGTTTATTATTTCATAAAAATATTATAAACTAATATTAAGCTAAATAAAAATTTCAAAATAAAAAATGATGTTTATTTTTTCAAATTAAAATTATTAAATTTATACATTCAAATTTTGAATAAAATTATAAATTATAATGAAAATTATTTTTTATTCTAACATGGAATTTTCAAATACAGATTGTTATTATACTTATTTCATACCATTTTCCAAATAAATTAGTACTAAAAAATTATTAATATAAAAAAAATCATCATTAATCATACATTTATTGAAATATAGAAGCATACCACATAAAAAAGAAATGTTTATTAAAAATAATTTTTATAAACAATAAAAGATCATATAAGTCATTTTAGGTAAAATAATTAAATTTCCATCATATTAAAATTATCCTTTATTTTCTTTCAATAAATATTTTATAAAACAATTACTCTTATTCATTCCTACTAATTCAATGGCTCGGTTTTAATCACCATACTTAAATATTTATATTCTTTTTAAATATATCATTTTTTATATGAAATGTATTTTTTGGAGAAATTTAACGAACACATTAACTTAATTATATTAAAACTTATATTAAAATATTAGGACATTACATTTCCCCCTTAAATAAATTATATCCTCACAATTTTAACTATTACCTACAAATTAATCTATCTAAGGGTGTATTTTAGATATACATGAATTGAGATGTAATTTCTAGAGTTATATAAACACTATAAACTTATCAAATGTATCTGTGTTCCTTTGAATATGATTATACCATTTATTGAGTTTTCTTCAACCATTTGAGCCAAGAGACTATCATTATTCAGTATCGAGACTCACATTGTATGATTCTCTAATAAAGGGTGTTCATAATCATCCAATCATATACTATAATAGGTTAATATAAAATTTTATATATTTAGTCTGAATAATTTTCCCTCTAAGTGGGGAAAACCAATCCATTTCAAAAATCACATTAAATTTATCAATGGTGGATAATAATATTATTATAAGACCCTATCCCATAAACTTAATTTTCAGATACAATAATCATACTAATATAATTTTTAATAATAATTCAACATCTAAAAATATAGATAATGATTTTTTGTTCTTAGAAAACATTATAGGTATAAATTATTGGGTTGAATAAGACAAAAATATAATACTCATAGTTCTTGAGTGGATGATTGTTGTACCTCACTCCACATCATTTCATAACTCACTTCCTTAGTTGAAATTTCATAGGCTGTGTCTTGTTCCCTTGGCCTTAGGATTTTTGAATCCTATTCTCCATATTTAATTTTAAATTATGGAATTGAATCGAATAATTCCAATGATTTCCAAATTTAATGTATTAGAACATTTGTGGTGCGTAGGGATGCACACTTTCCACTCCTATCATGATGATTGGACTCCCCATATTCCTATGAAATTTGGATGCTCAATGACCCAATATTGCACAAATAAATCTTTTTCCAGCATCTATGAGGAAATGGAATTGGTATTATCTATAAAAAAATGACTGTTTTGACCTGACCCATCAATCGAGTCAACATTCCACATGGCCTTTAGTGTGTTCCCAATCATTTCAGTCTGGTAAAATGAAAAAAAAAACCAAAAATCTCTTGGGAATGATTTCGCCCATATTAAACTAGAATGACCCATCCATGAAATGCGTATATCCCAGATGGATTATGCAGGGACACTAAGAGGGGGGTAAATCAGTGTACCCACCTTTTTACCATATTTTACTTTCTTTAAATTAACCCCAACTCTTGAACCTTTTTCTCAGTTAAGAGGATTGGATCCTTTGTGTGATGGTAATAATTAAATTCACATGCAATTCAATTAATAAAGTACATGAAAGAACACATGGATTTTTACAAGGTTTTGTATAAGGATCTACTCCTTGTTGTGGTCAGCCTAATGTTGTTTCACATATTATCATATCAGTGTTGATTTTCAATGATTAAAATTTTCTAGAATTGGAAAATAATGTTAATAAAGGTACTAATCAATATTCCTAAGTGAATGGAGTTATTTTTACTGGTACCACCAGTATAAAATGGTGTTTTTTATATTATACCACCAGTTCTTCAAAGATTATTGAAAAACTTCTGAAAAAGATGTCGTTAATTTACTGGATGCCTTTTCATTAAAAATATAATATTGTTCCTCTACTAAAGTTCTTTGACTTCCATTTAATCAAAAATATTTTATGCACACTATCCATAGACCCATTAAATATTGAAAGAACCAAATTTCACTTCAATTCACTATTCTTTTAGAATGATCAACAAATGAATTAATCAACACACATTAAGTTTACTTCTTCCTTTCATTATCAAGTGCTCGGATAAATATTTTTCAATTAATGAATTTTCTAGCCATGATTATTCATGTAAGTGGTACACACTCGTTTCATTAATATTCTATGAAAGAACAATACTTTCAAACCTTCATAATAATTCCACTTCATGCATGTTTTTATGGAATCCAAAACACTAACCCATTTATTTAATTGTTTTGTTATTTTATTTTAACATCAATGATTTGTTTTAGGTATCTTAATTAATAAAAGTTTTCATGTATGTACAGAAGCATGAATGCATCCTTAAATTTCTCTTTGGATAACATGCATCCTTATTCCTTATACTATCTTCACGCATTCACACATAATGAATACTATTTCATCACACACACACACTATCCACTTCATTTAGTTTTGGATTAATTCATGTGTTTCATGAATGTGTGTCATGGATGTCCTTTTCAATATGTTTGATAAAGACACCATGCCTTCTTCATGAAATAACACACATAATGTGTATACTTACTTCAAGAACACTAGAATACTGTAACCCCTTCATTTAAAACAGGTGATGGTTCTTTTCTAGTTTTCGAAGCACAGTGTAAGAGACACTACCTTGCAGATGTCATAATTGAATCCAATGGACCAAAAAGGATTCACTTTCTTTAAACCATCACAAAATTCAAGTAGAATCTTTAATGAATTTTCCCTTAATTATTTTTCTATAGGTTCTAAGTGAATATCCATTGAGAGTGTGTTTCACTTGTAGAGGGCCCACATGATCATATTCCCCTTCTTGAAATCCATGTTCCTTTTGGATCTCCTCTTCACGAACCAGATTTTCTTGGTGGCTCTGGTTTTCATAAAAAGGAGATCTCTCTCTTCATCAGCATTAGTACTTCCTCAGGTTCATTCTTTGGTATTTATAGATTATTATCAATGCCTTACACCACCTTAAACTCCACATTTTAATCTGCATTGAGACCAAATGAAACGCTTGAAAACAATGTTGTATCATAAAATATCTTTAAACACCTAAGTCATTTGTGTTTATTGAAACATATTCTGATTATTTTGGCCTCTTTCATGCACAATTATTTAAAGATCTGTCACAATGGTATCCTTACAATCATGAAATGAGGATTACATGATACTCACTATGGAAGCTCAAACTCCTCCAAAACCTCTGTTTGTAGTTGGTTAAAGATAATATTCAATTTATCCTCGTGCATGCAAGACGTAGATTGCATGAATGTGTTTGGATCAGTTCTATAATGAACACCTCATCCCTTTAGTAAGATCAACAAAGGTGGATGGAGGTGATTGGTGTGGGTTCATCTAGACTTTTGTGAATAGGTTCTCTATTTATGGTTAGATAGACAAAGATGAAAACACTAATTTAAACTAGTGAGATGTGTGAGATCAAACATCTTTGATTGATTGGACCTTGTGGCATGTGTTCAATTTGGATTTTTAAAAACTAATGAACAGTAGGTCAGTTACTGCATCCCACATCGAATTGATGCTTGTGCTTTGGTTTAATATATCAATCAATGTGTATAGTAAGTAGCTCTGAAATCTCTTCCACCTCTCTCGGTATTTCCGCATACCGATAATGTTGGTGTGATCCTTTTTCCCACCTACTTATGATCCTTCTCAAGTCCCAAGAATTACCTACACATGGCCATGCACTCGGTGGCTTATATATGGCCCTTACCATTTTCTATGTGGCAAGATCTCTCTTCTTCCACTCATGGGTGGGCCTAGGATGGGATCCATCAGTGTGGTCGACCTAGGCTCCCCCATGTGCCGAGGTTGAGTCTGTCTAAGTATTTCCTTCTAGATGGCCTAATTTTCTACGTAAAGACCCATTATACACTTTTAAAAAATCTAAGTAAGAAAATGAAATATAATGCCTACTTAAAATTTTATTTCAATCCAAAGTAAAACCCACTTATCTTCCTCTTATAATCTTCAGGAAAATTATATATATTTTTTCCTTGTAATATGTATTTATCATGGAAATCATAAATCCCCTTCTTCTCTTCATTCATATTGATTTTTTTTCATGGTATTTAAATTTATTCTTCAATAATTATGCATGGAATCATCTTCTCATCCTCATGCATTAAAAGACAATGGATGTACTTCTTTAATTCTTCTTCATGAAAATTTATAACTAAAAACTTCCCTCAAGAATTAATTCACAATGAAAATTAATATTTTCATGTTGTTAATCTAATCTAATGTTGAAGACAATTTTCACCTTCCTATCACAATCAGGACCTGTATTTTAACATAAGAATAGTTCAAAAATCAACAGAGTTGAAGAAATTGATAAATTCTCAAGAGTGACGTCTAATACTACGAATCCATAATTATTCTCTAGAAATCATCACCAATCATGGAAAATTGTCTTACTTTTTTACAACCAATGATTCTACAATAATTTTCCAGGCATCATTACCAACCTTCTTGAATGTTACTCAAACTATTTCCCACATTATCATTCCACGATTATTCACTAATCAAAGAGGAATTCATCATACATTTACTTTTGATTCCTTCTTATATATTTTCAACAAAACCAACCATTACTCATCAACCATACACATGGGATTCTCAAAATGGTATAGCCACATAATATCACCAGATTCAACATTACCTAATATAACATCTAGAGTATTCATACAAGACATGAAGATACTATAAGTAGAAATAAACATCATAAACAAAACATTCCATAATAGTACATATATAAATGTTATCTCAAGTCATAACACGTAACTCAAATGTATGGTAAAAGTTCCAAACAAATGTCCCAAAAGTACCATTACATACATCCCATGTTTTGAAAAGTCCCAAAATGACTCCACATGAGCCAACTCCCTGAGACCATTTCTCCTCCAAAAAACACCTGGAAGTGGTAATCAACAATATCCACCCAGGTGTATGGTTTTCTTTCCTTTACCTATACCCTAAAAACAAAATCTACATACACCCAAATACATATATAGTGTGTGAGGAAAAAATCCCTATAGGATTCCAATATGAGTCTATTTAAGTATTTTACCGATGAAAACCAATAAACTAGTTTGGAAATAATTTTCAAAACTAATCCACTTTGAAAACATTCCTTTTAAATAATCCATTGAAATCCATTTTTTCAATTTCAATATAAAAATGTTTTCCAAAATAATACTCAACATAAATCAAATAAAGAAACAATTCCTGAGGCAAAATAATTCTCAACATATCCATTATGAAAGAATAAAGGTATTTATAACATCAATATCATATAAACATATAAATGTAAATGGGAAAAACATACATTATGTCACATAAACATAGAACTAATAAAATGAAAAATAATTATGGCATGAGTAATGTGAACCTATTGCCCTAATCTCAAGGTTCTAATTTGAGTGAGAGAAAACAATGTTCGGTAGTTGAATAAACAAATTGGAAGCTCATATATTCTTCTTTAGGCCCAACTCCAAGAGCTCATAAAGTCTCCTAGAAACTCAATAGAATTTGTCATAGTTTTCCTACCCAAATAATTTCATGATCCATTATAAATCAAAATTGAAGATCTTACGGTTGACCTCCCCAAAGTCTCTCATGGTCCCTCAGACCACCCGTTGATCACACCCCGGCTGAACCATCTACTACTCCATGCCAACGTAATCTAAAGCAAGTGAAAATACCTGAAAATTCATTTAAGAAACCAATTTCATAAAAAACATCCCCAATTTCATTTAAAAACCTTTATCAAGGTAAAAACATTTCTAAAATCATTTTATAAATCCATTTAAATACTTAAAATCCATTTGACCCATTTTATCAAACACTTTGGCTGCACACATGCCACCCCCATTTGGAAAACCCTATTTCAACACCCAATTGAAAAACCAAGTCATATAAAACATCAAACATGGTAAATAAATCAACCATAAATCATTTATTTAGAAATTAAATAAACACAAAAAATGTTGAATCATAATTTTAATGTAATCCATGAAAAACAACATTTAATTGATACACCTACCTCAGAATCGGTTCCAACATCATCACCTTTGAGGATAATCAACTAAAATATGTAGGAGGAGACCTCAAAAACCTAAAAAATAAAAAAATACTATTCACTAATTAAAACCTTAATTTTGACCCACCACACCATCAAGGGTTCCATATTTCCATGGAAGTGGAAGAACAAGCATGAGGAAGGGGAAGGGGAGAAGAAACCATTAAGATTTGGATATACCTCAAAAAAATAACTAGGAATCTAAGAGAAATCCAAAAAGGGAGGAGTGGAGAAGCTTCAAGTCCAAATAGGATGGGATGTCCAAAACGGGGGAAGAAAATGAGGTGAAAAGGGGTATAAAATCACCATGGTGAAATAGTAAAATACTTATTTTTATGTGGCCTGGATAGGCCACATGGTTAGGTTAACTATGCACCAACCGTGTGGGGATATAGTCTACCAAACTTATGACTTGCATAGTTTTTCCAAGGAGCAACATGGATTCAAAAACCATGAAAAATTCCATTGTCCCAACCCAAAAACTCATGTCAAGGTTAGCCGTGTGTTTAAAAGAACTGTATGCTAACCATGAACCCAGTTCAACCTTCCCCAAAAATGGGTTTTCTGAACCCCAACACCTAGAACATCCAATAAAAACTAAGATGCTAATAAAACACAAAGTTTTATGTACTATAGATCCATTGGGTGTCAAAAACTCCCACCCATGACACTTTATTCCCCTATAAAGTCCTCAAGAATCCTGAAAAAAGCAGGTGAGTCCACTACTCCCTCACCAAATCTTCCCACTACTATGTGTCATGGCTATCACCTCTATGCTTCCAAAGGACACAATGCAAGGGTATCTACTTATCCCATAGAATCACAATCTAAAAAACCAAAACATGAATAGGATACTTCATGATGTTTTCATCATGATAAACCTCGAAATATTCTCCACTCTAGCACATGAGATGAGTCTGGATGGTATCTCTTTAGTAGGGAACGATAGAAGACATCACGGATTGTGGTTCACCATATTTTAAACACCAACCAATAGGCTACCTTACAAGTATGCTTCACAACAAGAAATAACTTGATATAACATGACACTAACTTCCCCTAATTTTGAATGCGAAGGTGAGGCATCCAAATGGATAGCCAAAGAAAAACCTAATCACTAACCTAAAATTCCATAAGGTGATGATGAAGATTATTATACTTCTTCTAAAGACTCTAAACTATTACTAAACTCTTTGGAATCAGTTTCAAATTCTCTATTGTTTCCTGGATGAGACTCGGTCCAACCAAAAAATACTCACCCACCTCATCCCAACATAATAGGGATTATAATGACCTTCCATAAAATGCCTCAAATGCTGAAATCCGAGTCAAATCCTCATAGATATTATTATAAACAAACTCATCAATAGAATGTTCCTTTCCCATAAAACTCCAAAATCAAGCACACACACTTTAAACTTATCCTCAAGAGTTCGGATGGTTTTCTTAGACTGACCATATGTCTGTGGGTGATACATGGTTCTCAATATCAACTTAGTTAATAGAGCCTCTTGAAGTAACATTGAAAAACATGAAGAAAAATGGGAATCCTGATCTGAAAATATCATTGATGGAACTCCATGAATCCTAACGACATCTCAAACCTTCATGCATCTATGTTCCTCTACATTTATTGACTCCCCAATGGGAATAAAGTGGGTTGATTTCATCAAACAATTCACAGTCAACCGTATGGAATCTTTACCACTAATAATATGAGCAATCCAATCATTAAATCCATATATATCTCACCCCACATCCAAACTAGAATAGGGAGTGTATGAAAAAAAAGATTTGTTTTTTGATGCTCATCTTTGATCCTTTATCATGTCAATAACCTGGAGACAAATTTCACCACTACATGTCTCATCTTAGGCCACCTATTCTAGCCTCTCAAGGTATAGAACATCTTGGTTTCCACATGATTAATGGACCGACTTGAATGGTGCACCACATGAATCACCTCCTACCTAAATATCAAAGGAACAATAATCCACCTCTAGAAGAGTAGATAACCATTAAGAGACTAATACCACTATACTAAGGCCTCCCTATTATTTTAAGCATTAATAACCTACTAGCACTCGGTGTTGGATACCTAATCACTCCAAACTATATCAATAAGAAAAGTTTTGACCTGAACACTGGCTATGAAAACCCTCTCTCCATCCAATTGTGTCTCCAGTCTCATATCGGCAAACAAACTCATCAATACCCACTCATACATTGATTCCTAAATGACTTATATTGTAATATTCCTTCTCAAAACATAATCAAACATCGTCCCCTAGCCATGAAAATAAGAAATATTGAAATAAAAAGTATGAAGGTATTCTACCCAACGTTTCTATCTAAGCTTCTTGTCTCTCTAGGTGAAAATGTACATCAGCCTTTTGTGACCTAATTATATTGTAAAATGATCCTTGAATATGTAGTGTCACCACATCATTAACACGTTCGTTACAAAATCCAATTTCATGTTGTGGGTGGGATAACTCCACTCATGTGGCCATAGCTACTGCGAGCCATAGGCCACCACATGATCATCCTGAATCAACACACATCCCAACCCCACATTGGAATTATCATAATACACAACATAATATCTCCCATTATTATGAAGAAAAAACACTGGTAGGGATGTCAAATGGATCTATGACGGCTCAAATGAACTCTAACACTTCTCATCCCACTCAAACATCACCCCATTCCTAGTAAAATTCATCAAGGAAGAAGCTATCTAGTAGATGTCCTGAATGAAAAATTTATAATACCTTGTTATTATTATATATATATATATCTCAAACACATTCTTGTGCTACTCTCAAGACATGACAGGTCAAAATTTCTATGGATCGACTGAAAATCCAACCTCAAAAATAACATGTCCCAAAACATCACTTTCTGAATCAAAAACGAGAACTTGGAGATTTTTTAATATATATGGTTCCCTCTCAAGACACCCATAAAATTATTCATATGTTTGACATGATCCTCCTATTTCTTTGAATACACCTAGATATTATCCACAAACACAAACATAAAGGAGTCCAAAAAGTAGTGGATGATCTTGTTCATTCATGCCAAAAAACCTATAGGAGATTTGTTACGACAAAATGGAATAAAAAATACTAAAAATGTATATAATGAATTAAAAACATAGTATTTGTAACATCATCATCCTATAACCTCAACTTATGGTACACGGATCTCATGTTGATCACTGAAAACCAATAGGATCCCATGAACTAGCTGAAAAGATCATTAATTTTTGGAAATGTGTATTTATTATTCATTGTTACCTAGATAATATTATGATAATATATGAAAATTTGGAGTCCTACATATGAAATGTATTTTAATTTAAATAGAAAATACTATGAGGAAATTTTGTGAAAGATAAAACCCTAGCTCCCAAGATCCTCCAACTGGATCATCAACTCTTTCTACTCCGATGGATCCATATAATAAAATGGAAAGGAGGTTGGGATCATCCGGTGGAGAATATAAATAGAAAACTCAACCTATAACTAGTAAATTAAGCCCTTAAAATCCTCTATATACAAGTCTAGGTATCTTTCCATGGGAACTATAATTTCACAAACTAAACTCTGTATAGAAGAACTACGAAAAAACCTAAGAAACTAGCTCAAAATTAGCCACAACTCCAAATAAAGTAGTTCCACCCTTCCAGTTCAGGGATCCCACTCACCTTAAATGATATGATTACTAACATCAAGATTAAGAAATGGAACCCTATGGCAATAATATTCGACTAGTGCCTTGAAGCTAATCAATCGATCCATACTAACGATATGGTCGAAAACATATAGGTCTAAAATAAGGAAGTCCCACATTAATTCCATGTTAGATATTAAAATATGAAACTCTAGGAACTTAAAGAACTACTACTTAATTCAACCCAAAAGAGTTCAAAAATAAATAAAATATGTCATCAACACATCCCACATACCCAAAGAATCAATTAGTTTCAACATAATGAAAGATTGGGTTGTGCCCATATCAAATAAAATTGATGTCAAGGAATATTCAAACACATTAATTCTCATGGTGGATAAACTAGAATATAAATCCTATAATATGACCTCCACTATATGGATATCCCCTAGCTCACCTCCCAATATCTTCTTCCCTTGGTGAGAATTTCTCTTACTACAATGTAAAGAACCTCAAACCTTGAAATCCTCTAACTTCCCTTAAGATTCCTTTGAAAAGATGAGGCCCAAACCGCTCCCCCATAGAGCTAACTAATAAAAAATCTAGAGATGACCTAGAAATACAAAATTGTGGAATGTCCTCAAATATTTTGTGAAATCAGTACTAGTGTGTCCACCCTTCCCACACTAATAGCAAATAATGGGCTTTCACCACATAGAAACCATATGAGCTGAACCCGATGACTGTTGGACTCCATTTACACTTCCTTGATGATGCTCATCCCGCTTTTTATTCTACCCTAACAAAGAAATTTGGCTTCCAATCACTAGAATAATTACATTTAATCCTTTATTTTCATTCCAACATACCTCATCCATACACTCTTTTCAACCACCACTGAATAAGTCAGTAGAGAAAGTAAAAAAATCATATACCCGATATCTATCCTCAAGCGCATCTCAAAACACCAAGCCATGAGGTGATTGTTCATGAGGAGATACAGAGAGACATGTACCAACTTAGTAAAATGGGTGGAATAATTCATCACTAAACACACCCATTTATCCAACTACTAGAACTCATGGACCTTCATTTCCATCAAGATATCTCAGTAAAACTTCCAATTGAAGGATACCTTGAAAGTGGTCCATAGGAGATATTTGTGTCAATTAAAAATCACAATTAACTCCCACCACTTCCTACCCATTATACCAAAACATATATAGAAAATACCAACTTATAAGAATTTTGGGTATTAAAGGACTTAAATATCCACTTGATATGATCTAACCACTCTTAAGGATCATTGGGTCCATTTTTTCACAAAACACTGGTGGATTTTTTCATATAAACTTCTCAGAATCGCCAATCATTTGTGGCTTCATTCAACCACCCACTTGAACCAAGGTTTCAATCGTTTAATTCATTGAATCCACCAAATCTAGATCAAGATGAGGGTTTAGCTATGGGGTATTTTCTACCTCACCACCTTTATTCCATGATGAGTTTTTTTTGGGATGTATCCTCTACCAAATATAAGAACACCAATTCCATAAAGAATAATTCAATCTAAGACTACATCAAAATAATGAAAATAAACCCCAATAGTGGGTATCAACAAAGAACACTAAAATATTAAGAAACTAAAAATATAATAGGAGAAAAAACATCAAAAAAATAATATGTTTTCAATCATGTGAATCACTGAATCCAAAAAAATGTTATCATTGTGAGGGTTCACCTATGTATTATTCTATAGAGTAACCTCTCTACACCTGGATGAAGTACTTTTGTGAGGCATCATCTACAAAACACAAGAACACAAATTCCATCCAACACAATTCAATATAAAACTAAATCAAAAGAAATAAAATAAACCCCCATCATGGGTATCAAAAAAGAAAAAACTAGAATCATAAGAAACTCAAAATGAAGGAGAAGAAAAAACATAAAAAAATTTGAGTATTTCCCACAGTACATAGTTTGGCTGCACGGTTTGTAAAATCATGTTCCATCCATGGGGATGTCACTAGAGTTGGTAGGTAAGGATGAAGGGGATGTGGAAAATTGCTACTAATTTTCTACCTCCTCTAGACCTCATTGTTTCTCCCTAACACTCAAAATAACCCTAGGATCACCCTAATACATAACACCAATAGGGAAATACCCAAAACAATGTCTTCAAAACAACCCAAAACCAAGGTCAAAACATAACGGTAGTCCCATACCACCCATGGAAACTCTAGGTTTACCATTAATAAGTGTTGGAAAAGAACTCCCCCATTCCTACCGCTAAAGTGTGGATGATCCTAGTACCATTCTACTAAGGAATCCCAAATAAAAACCTTTTATAATACCATTTTGTAACAAACTAACTCGATTTGACCAGACCCATCACTAGAGATGTCCCACCACACAACCTGATGAGCATTCTAGATCTCCATAGGAAGATGAAAAGCCCATGGCATAACTAACAGTCTCTTTGGAATGGTTTTAACCATGGTAAACTAGAAAAACCCATCCATGAAATAGTATTACCACACCAATATCTTCAAAGTCAATAACAGATAATATAACATCGAGAGTATGCATATAAGGCATGCATATACCATAAGTAGAAATAAACATTATAATAAAAACATTCCATGGTTTTTCATATATACATGGAATCTCAATACATAACCAAAATATCAAATGTATGGGAATGGTTCTAAATAAGGCCTGATAGTACCAATACAAACATCTCAATGGGTATAAATTCCAAAAATGACTCCACATGAGCCCAATCCATGTGAGCATGTTTTCTTCACAAATCACCAGATAAAGGTAATCAAGATGATCCACCCTAGTACATGGTTCTCCCTTCGTTACCTATTTTCTACAAAATAAAGTCAACATAGTCTAAAATGAATATTTGAGGTGTGAGGAAGAAATCCCAAAATGATACCACTATAAATCTATTTAATAATTTTACCCCTGCAAACTAATAAACATGTAACGTCCATGATACTGTACTCTTTCACGTGATCAAGCTGGATTGGATACTTCACCTCAATAATGCATCCCCATATGCTAGAGGATACCAACTAGCAGTGAGAATGTAAGTAATTTGGGGGGAGACTATACCCTATGGTACAAAGTTGCAATAATAGAGGAAATAATACCAGAGTAGTAGAAATAGTGGAAATGATATGATAACCATAAAATATTACTTTGTACAATAAGGATAATAAAATAATACAATAATAAAAGAATCATGGATTAGTAGTATGAATGTAACTAAAGAAAATTCTAAAATTCATAAAAATAAAATTCAAAATGGAAATGATAAAATACTACAAAATCCTTGGTCTCAAGCCATGTATCAGTCCTGCCTATAAACTCCAACCCATCCAGTAAGCAACAGTCAATAATATAGTCTCATTCCCTTGTCCATACCTTCAAACATAAAATATTCTCAGGTACAAAATTAAGACGTCAATAGGGTTCGATTATAACTCATTATATATGACACCAATGATGTCTAAAATAATTTAGTATGAATTCATAGTGTATGATATAAAGCATTAAATAGGGATATTAATTAACAAATTAAAACAACACATGAAATAAATTTTATGCCCCTCGGTCTCTGAGATCACACCCTAGGTCTATCAAACCTACATTAACACCATTCCAAAATCTCTATCAAGAGGTGGATCCTCCTATGTTAGGACGGTTCACCCATTTGTGGGGAATATTATACTTCGAGGATGAATTTCACATGATTTATCATAAGAATTTTAGGTTTTCCTTAGGATAAAAATAATATTTCCCTCATGAATCCAGTACATCTATCTCTTGGGAATCAAGTGACATTTAAACTTACCCTTAGGCAGTTCATATCCTATAAATCTTACCCTCTTTTAGTTCATAACCCATGCATCTTAGCCTTAGATTAGAACATAACCACACACCTTTTCCTCATGAATCATGTATGTTCTCTCAACCACCAAATAGAAGAATGTATCATGTCAAAAAAGATATCAAAAGATAAGGAAATAATTAAACCTCAAGAATCAATCACAAGAGAATCATCTCAATAATAAAATTCTAGAGACAAATACATATGACCAAACACTAAGCATAGAAAACATGTCAACAAGCCGTAATGGTCAATTTCTAAAATTTATATTTATCTATAAATTTACATTTATTTAGTTCAGGGTCCCAATTATAATATTATTTACAATAATCCACAATCCATTTATCAATTTTTCTTAATGATGTTAGTGTTCCAAAATAGCCACAACTCATCAAGAAAGCATACCACACAGATTTTACATAAATTAGAATATTTTATTCCATGTGATTCTATGTCAAGTAGTCATCCCAATTCAAATGATAATCTACTTAATATTATTAAAAAAACTTTCAAATCACATTAATAACCCAAAAACCACAATGTAGATCTACTGGTTTCTTATGATTTCAAGGATAGGCTCACCTCGTGGGTGGTCACGAGCCCAGTTTTAATTCCAATGGATCCTATATAATCCATGGGAGGTCGTAAAAAAATTAATTTCTCATGGAATGGGATTAATAAAATTATATAGATCATGTTCATTGTGTGATGGTGAAATCAAAATCATTCATATTCTAGAATTATTTAAATAAACTTTTACGAAGTTATTTTAGACCACCTACCTCAAAATTGATGAAAGATCAGAAAAAATCCCAATTTCTAAGGTAGTGTTTGGTTAATTACTCCTTAAAAAACTAGGTGAAAATCACCAATATTGTAATGCTCGGGTCACCACATATTGATCCCTATAATAAAATTGTTGAATTCAATGAAAATGTGGTGTCAAAGACTTCAAAAAACGCTCTGAGATGCCTATGGTTTGATTAGAAAAGGTGGGGAAAAGAAGTTTTGAGGGGGTTTGGGTATTTATATACATATGAGAAATAGTGGGAAATAACAAAACCTAATAGGCCACACTAAATAATTTTATGACACATGGAATACTATGGTGATTCCCAAGCGACCGTGCTGCAGCCTTATTTGGTCAAAAGCATGTCTGAGGCCCTAGTGGATGTTATGTCATTGATCCTATAAAACCAATCATGCACAATAGTGATGTCAAAGCCACAACACTATAAGAACAAATAATATAAGAAGTGGGCTATAGAAAAAACTATCTCCATGAATTAGGGGTGCTTAATTTTGAAGAACTGATCAATTTCCTCCTCGAGGCCTCTAAACCACAGCCAACATCTCCATGTCATAGTGCTCAAACGACCTACATCGCAACCTACCTCACTACCATAGTTATGACAAATAAGGATGTAGATCATATTATCCACTTTCTAGGACCCAACACCACAACCTAGTACTCCATGGAACAACCACTATCCTTACACTATAGCCAGGAGCTCCACGACACAAAAATCCTCTACAGTAGATTTTTTAGTTCAACTTTCCTACTTCCCCCTAGAACAACCCAATCGAAACAAGGATTGATCAAACAAGAAAAGAAACCTATTAAAAATGTTTAAATGAAAAATAGGGAGGAATATAATTATAAAATGAAAAGATCTTGAAACCTCCAAACCATAAAATAGCTCATCATTGAGATGTTATAAGCATCACTATGGATTATTAGAAAACAAGTTTGTACACTACCCAAGGCCACTATCTGATTTCCTTCTATGATGAGAGCTTGATTAATCATATCCCCAATACTATTTAGGTGAAATAAATTCATAGGTGACCTGATATTTAGTGAAGAAAATATGGAAATTTCCTTTCCCCGTAGATATCATCAACTACCAATGATGGAATGAAATGTTGTAGATCTATGAATTATACAACATAATCCATCAATGAAATGTATCCCCAAATCACGTTCATCAACTTGTGAGCCTTATCATCCCTTAATATCTTTGGATAAAAGTGTCTCATGAACTTTTCCAATAATTCCTCCCAGGATAACTCTTCTTACTACCCATATTTCTTTAAATTGTCCCACCCACACTTGGATGGTCCCTTAATCATATAAGCAGCAAGCCTCACCCTCTTATCTGTGATTGTTTAAGGGTTCTTAAAGATTTTCTAGATTGACTCAATCTAGAACTCATCTATATCATGGAATCCCTATATATTGTACATTTGAAGATGTTGTAGCTAAAACTCTCTCTCTTCATCTCAAGAATCAACGGCATAGGGAAAACAATCTTACTTTCCATGGATCACATTTTCCTCAGGAATATTTCATAGTGCTAATCATCCATTTGGTTTTTCATAGCTGTATAAATCTATGGATTGACATTTTTGGTATTCTTTTGATTACCACACTCTTAATGATCAACTCAAAGATTATGAGGAGAAATTTTATCTATAAAGGTTTAAAACAAACCTTAGAACACGTGTTACACTAGAAGGTCAATCTCAAAAGGTGAAAACAACAGAGAACCCCTAGATCAATGTTCCTCTTCACTTGGCATAGAAAGTGGATTGGCATAACATAAATGTTTATTTTCATTTCTCTTTATTAGGTATATCAAGTGATTATATTTCATTGTTAATAGAAAGATATATAAAATGTTTTAAATATGTCACTAGTATGAACAATTCTTTTCAATATATATCCCTACATACCTATCATGATGCATGCATTCTCATCTCATTTCCTATCATATAATGAGTAAAATCTTATTTAATAGTAAAATTACACAACAACTGATTCACCCAATGTGAAATAACATCAAAACTATAACCATCAAACACCATGAACAACAAATCCCATACCTGGGAACAAACTTTTTCCCCCGCACATGGTTTAGCTACTCTAATGTACAAGATCATTATGATGCCCCAAAATATTCTAATATCCTTTCTACCTTACATAAATAGTAAAGAAACTAAAAATAAACCATATTATTTCATACCACTTTGCAACATCTTTGACCAGATTCACCCTCACAAGACCAATTCAGGTTGGCTACATGACCTCAAGTGAACCTCCCCATATGACAGAGGCTTACAACTATCTATGAGGGTATAAGTAATATAATTGGTGGACTATAAAATATGGTATAGAGTTTCAATAATAGTTGAAATAACTGTAGAGTAGCATAAAAAGTGGAAAAAATACGAATAATTGGATAGAGATCCATATAAGAATAAGGATAATAAAAAAATAAAATAACAAAAGAATATTGTAATGATAGGATTGATGTATCTAAATTACATTATAAACATTATAAAAATAAAAAATAGAAATGATAAAAGACTCTAAAAGCCCCAGTTCTGAGCCCCATGTCTATCTTGTATCCAAAATCCAACCCATCCATGAAGCAACAGTCAACAATAGGCCCCCTTTCCCTTGTCCATACGTGCATCCATGAAATCTACCTGGGTGATAAATGGAGGCTTGAATGTCGTGTGAATAAGAATCTGGAGGTCCAACACCAACTGTGTCTAAAACAATCCAATCAAATTATATGTTGCATTAAATAAACAGTTAAAAATGGGTATTATTTTAAAAATTAATGTTGCACATGAATTAAAACCATTAACCATTAGGATCTAGGATAACACCATGAGCCTACCAAACCTACCTGACTCTATACTAGGATCTCTATCAAGAGGTGGATCCTCCTGTGAATGGATAGGTCGCCTAAGTTTGGGGTAGATTCTCCAATGAATAATTAACTTCACATAACATATCATAAAAACTAATCATGACCCACTTTCTTATAATAATATATCCCTAATAAATTCCATAAATCTCAACTTCAAGCCTCATGTTATTGTGTAACTTACCCTTAGCTGGTCCATATCCCATGAATCATACCCTCAAGTGGTCTATAGTCCATGCATCTTACCCTCAGGCTAGAAAATAACCATGAACCTTATCCTTAGGTGTCACATATGTACTCTCAATCACTAAAAAACAACATATCATATCCAGAAATATCGGAATAGGTCATGAATGAAATATCCTTCAAAGATCAATCATAACATATATATGTTAATAAAAAATTAGGACCAATAAATACACAAGGCCAAACACCAAACATAAAAAATGTGTCCACAATACACAATGTTAAAATCCATAAATTACCATTTATCTATCCAATTTAATTTATTCAAGTGATGTCCCTAATTATAATATTATTTAAAAAAATCCCAATCCAATTATCAATTTATCTCAAGGCCATTATCATGCCAAAATAGCCACAACTCATCAAGAAAACATACCATGAATATTTCCCATCCAATAGAAAATTGTATTACATGGGAATCTATCTCACTAAATCGCCACAATTAACATGTTATTCAGTTCATATTATTAATCCAATATTCAATTCACAATGATATTACAAAAATTGAAATATAGATCTATCGGTTATTTATGATTTCAAGGGGAAGATCACCTCATAGGGGTCTACAATCCCAGTCTCAATGCCAATGGATTGAACAGAATACCTGGGAGGTATAAAAAAATAATTTCTCATAAACCATGTTTTATTTAATTATATAGGTCACCCATATGACATGATAGTGTGATCACAATCATTTTATATACTAGACTAATTTAAACATACTTGTATGGACATGTTTTTGGAAACTTATCTCAAATTTGAAGAAGACACAAACAAACTCCCAACATCCAAGGTAGTGTTTGGTTCCATATTCATTCTACCTCAAGGTATAGAATACCAAGACTGGAAGGAATGGGTCACCATTTATTGATACCCAGAATGCAGGGGATGAATCCAATAAAAAGGCGGTTTAAAAGACATTCAAAATCTCTCTGAGACGCCTCGGGGTCGAGTGGAAAAGGTGGTAGAAAATGAGGTTTGGAGGGTGTTCAAGAATTTATCGACTTTTTATAAAATAATGATCATGAAACAACCTAAAATTCGAATTCACATAACCACATAACTAAGACATGCTATAAAATGACTCAAGGGACCAAATTGTGGCCACCCTTGGACAAAGTGCATCCAAGATCCATGGTGGTTGTAATTTCATAGATCCTATAAACCCAAGGATTCACTATAGCATAGCTAAAGACACGATCCCATAGGACCTAGATACCTAAAAAGTGGGCTCCAATGTAGCCTAGATACACACCATAGGGGTGTTGAATTTGGAGGAGCCGACTTAATTCTTCCCTGAGGCCCTTGCACCCGAACTACCCTCTCCATGTTTCAATGCTCAAACAGCCTACATTGTAGCCTGCCTCCACACCATATCTTTTCCAAATAAGGTATTAGATCATATTCTCTTCCAATCAAGACCTCATACCATAGTCTGGATCCCCATTTTGTAACTATAAACCTTAAAACTTATTATAGATCACTACAACATAGAATCATTTATAGTATATTTTTCATATCAACTTTCATGCTTCCTCCTGAAACAACCCAACCAAACTAAGGTTCAATAAAACAAGAAAAAAACTAGTTAAAAGGGTTTTATAAAAACATTATAGAATAAATTACCTGAAAAATATGAGATCTCCAAAAACAATTCCGAAAACACTTTTAAAAACTAAACAACTTTGAAAAAATTCCTCTTTCAAATAAGCCTTTTAAATCCCATTGATTTTCCATTTCAATGAAAACATGTTTTCCAAAAAAATAGTCCACATAGAAAAAATTAATGAATAAAGCCCAAAGTACAATAATTCTCAATATATGCAACATTTCATAATAAATGTGATAATAACATCAGTATCATATAACCATATAAATGGAAATTGGGGTAAAACACATAATGTCACATAAACATGGAATTAATCAAATACACAAGAATATAAATCTATTTGGTATGATTAATGTGAAACTAAGGATATAAAATCAATGTTTTAATGTGAGTGAGTTTAAAAAAGTATGTTATCCAGCTAAATAATGTGGGAGCTCTCAGAATCATCCCTGAGTCCAATCCCAAGAGCTCTCATGGTCTCTCTACAACCAAATATAATCTCTCAAGGTCTTCCTACCTAGAGGCTATCACCATCCCTTGGAAACTAAAATGGAAGATCTCATGGTCTTCCTCCCCAAAATCTCTCATTTTACCTCATACACTCCCTCACTCACACCCTATTTAACTCATGTTCTACTCCATAGCAAAATAATCACAAGAAACATCTAATCCATGAAAATCCATTTCACAACTCATTTTCATAAAAGAAAACATTCCCATTTTTGTTTAAAACCTTTTTTAAGTTATAAAAAATTCTAAAATATTTTAATAAATCTATTTTAAGAAATAAAATACCTTTTATCCTTTTTATTAAACACTTTGGGTGAACACATGGAACCCCCATTTTGAAAACCCTATTTAAGAATCCAGTTGCAAAACAAAGTCATAAAACACAACAAAAATTGGACATAAATCAACCATAAATCATTTATGGGAAAATTAAAAAAACCAATGTTTATTCATAATTTAAAGGTAATACATGATAATTACATTAAATAGAGACATATACCTCATAATAAGTTCTAATTTTGTTTCCTTTGATGAAAACCACATAAAATATGAAAGAGAAGACCTCACACACCTAAACCAAAAGAAAATAAACCAAATCCACTTGTAAACCCATAGGTTCATCCAACCCCACTATCTTGGGTTCTATAATTCCATTATATAATAAAACAAATCAATAAAAATGGGGAATATAAGAATAAACCAAGAATATTTGGAGTAACATTAAGACAAATCACTAAGAATCCAATAGAAATCCACCAAGGGAGGAGATGAGAAGCTTCCAAAACAAGGAGGAGGGGTTTCACATAATGGGGAAGAAAATGAGGGATGAATAGGTATAAAATTAATATGGGAAATGGTAAAAAAATAATTTTATGTGACCTAGACATGACGCATGATATTGGTCTCATTTTTAGGTAAACCATTCGATAACAATGTAGGCATATTGTCTCCCCAAAATCTAAGATGCACGATTGTCCCTAAGAGATGAATTGTTTGAAAAAAGATGCTCAAACTATAAATAGTCCCACTATCTGAGAATGTAGCACAGTCACATTATTTGATTCATGGTTTGGTGAATTGTACACCAGGGTATTCCTTTTCCATGTATTGGTTTTTTGACCCCCTAACACCCAGAACCTCCAAAAAACCAAACGTCTAATAAAACACAAAATTTAGCATACCAGTGACCCTTCGGGCATCACATTCTTCTCATATTTTTCACATGAAGAAAATTGAGTCTTTTTTTAACATATTTATTACTTTTATTTTCATGATAATATGTCCTTTTCTTCTTTGGTACATATAGGTTTTGAAATATGATTACATTTTTAATCATGTTTCATGATAGTTGGTTGGGAATAATCAACATATTTCTCAGTTCATCTCCCATTATAATGGATTGACCCTTAATGTAACACACCAAGTATTTGTAAATAAATTTAATATTGAATTCAAGAAACACTATTTCTATAAAAAACACCACCTTGTTATACCCTATCCAGTAAACAAAATATTTCTACCTCAATGATTTAAATTTCAGAAAATTGACATACCCAGTTGTATTCAGTAAGATATTTAGAGTTTTATTAGACAAATT
The DNA here is from genome assembly GCA_963277665.1 of Viscum album. Lineage (NCBI taxonomy): Eukaryota > Viridiplantae > Streptophyta > Magnoliopsida > Santalales > Viscaceae > Viscum > Viscum album. The sequence continues at coordinate 1,250,076,162 of OY728151.1, read as the reverse complement.
TAATTTTTTTTGAATATTAACATACCATTATGTATAGTAATATGACCCTTATTAATATTAAATCATATTATTATTTTATTTTCTTATGGTTACGATATTGATTAATTTTTTAATATGATGTAAAATGAATTATATTTTTAAAACTTTTATTTTTCAAATAAATTATGATTTTATTTAAAAATTAAATTATTAATATTTAGAAAACTATTTTAATGAAATTGAGTTAATTTTTTAATTCTACACATTGAAAAATGGTTATGATAAATTTTTGGGATTTTTCCGAAATACTTGAATTTTTTTTGAATAGTGAAATTCGATAATTTACAAAATATGCTAAATAAGTGAGTTTCTGCATCATTCATGAGTCATGGATGATGTTAATGACCATTGTTTCAACCTAACATGAACTTATTACTAATTTTTTGTCACAAAAATCAACACTATTTGTTATATTTGGATAAACAATAGAATAATGATTAAAATAATGTTAATACCCTCTTCTCCTCCACTATAACCCTCCCCCCATCACCCCCTCTTCTATTCACTCTTGTAAATACCTGTTACTTGCAAAATTCTTCTCAAATCTACTCCCAAACTCCTTCCCCATGTTCAATAGCCTCTTGTCTCATAAAAAGACCAAAACCTCACCCCCAAAGAGGCCCTCAAGAAAGATTACTTCAAAAGGAAAATTTACCTTTTCATTTCATTTATTTCAAGGTCCATTGTTTTCTTTTTATTTCCCCACCACCTTTCATCCAAATTTTTTTATGAATCTAGTAATTTAAAAGTACTGTACTTTTTCTATGATATAGTAATAATTCTTCATCTTCTCTTTGTTCCCCTTATTTTATACTTGAAATGAAAACACTATTCGAGATGTGTTAATTTATCACATTCAAGGATGATGGGTTTTCAATTTCTATTTCCATTTTCAATTCTGGTCATGAACCCATTTTGATAGATGCAAAAAACTATATTATATGTATTATAACTTTTTTAAGGTTCTGGAATCTTTTTTACACTTGGTTTTGATATATAAATAAAAATGAGTTCGTTGAGTTCAAAAACCACCAATTAATCCAACCAGTTATCATTAAATAATTTATATAATGATTCATATTCACTCAAAGTAACCAAAATAAATTTATAACTATTTAAATTTCCATATGTTCACTAATAACATATAAATTTATTTCTGGACAACCATCCACATTTTACATGATTCTTCATTCATGTATTTAAGTATACAGATTATGAAACAAACAAACCCAAACAATGAAAATGAACCTATTAACCAATCAAAAATGCCATTAATGAACCTAATAAGGTTATATTAAATAAATTACATGTATATCAGGTTCTAATGTTATTAATTAATGAACTTAAATTTGATTATTACCTGAACCTACATTTTTATTCGGGTCACTCTTATTGTCTACTTACCTTAATTAAATTCTTATTTATTTGTATTTACACCTCATATATTATGTGAGATATTTCTGTATATGTGTACCAACCAGAATATTACTTCCATTTATGAGTATTTATATATTTTAAAAGGGTCATTCAAAATTTCTTCCCAAAATACAAGCTCGATTCAAGGGAATTTATCAAATTCTTACCAATTTTCAAGGGAAATCTAAAATATATTTTTGGAAACCATTATATTTATAAAATATCTAATTTTATTATAAAAATACTATCTTACTTAACTTCCGGTTTTATAATAATATTTTTCCAAAAATAAAACTTTTTTCAAAGTAAAAGAGTATTTATCTCAAGAATTACTTGATGATTTTATAAGAAAATCGTCATCTATTTCAACACACTTATTGATTATTATGTAAAATTTTGATTAATATTTTATGATATAATGTACCATATTTAATTGAATTATTTATTATTATTTTTACTATGGATGTTCTATCTTAAAACCATTCACCAATTTACTTTTAATGGTTAGTGTTACGCTTAATGCTCGGGGAAAATTATTTACATTTCATATATTAGTTTAAATATGAATGTATATGTAGTTTATGTTTATCACTGTTCATATGAGGAATAAATTGGACATAGTAAGTGTCATTTGGGGACCGATATAGCCCCCCTGTGCAATGGTAGGTCTCATGAGACAAACTATGGTCTTTCCGCGAGGCCTTCACAAAATGGATATTTGTGGTCTTGGAATGAGGGCTTGACAGTATGGTTATGATATCATGCATTATTCATTCCCTCATTATGAAACTTTTAATTGATATTTCATGTGGTTATTTGACTAGTATAATACCCATGATTATGTTTCATTATGGAATTATTTATTCAGTGCTTCTTCCTTCCATATTGTGTTCACGTTCATTTTTAAAGCATGTTTTTTAAGTTATTCACCATGCCTAATGTTTTTGTTTATGATATCTTCTACTGTATTTCATATCATTACTGAGTTTTTGAGCTCACCCCTTTCTTATGTTTCATTTTTCCATGATACTATGTGGTATATTATGAATGACATGTAGAAATAATCTAGAAGTTATAGATGTTGTCAAATGAGTTTATATGTTGTATTTCTTTTCCAGTTGTAATATTGAACTTAAGTATGTATCTTTTTTCCAAATATATTAAACTACTCAGTCCTTTGGGATTCATATTCATTTTTTATATTCCAATATAATGAAATAAGGAACCAACTCTAGGAAACTAGGGTCAGGTCCTTACAGTTGGAATCAGAGGAAGATTAGTAGAAAACATGGAAACTAGATTTTGAAAATGTAGATTAGGGAACAAACCCTAAGAAAGTATTTTAGGATAAAAATACAATAAAATTATATAATCTTAGTAAAAAATATATTATGTGAATTTTTCTAGCATATATATCCATATATAGATACTATAAGTGGACCTGGTTCTGGCACAAATGTACCTAGGCGTGAAAACTCTGAGAAGGAGTTTCAGGCTTGACCTGGGGTTTCTTGGTACACCACAACGGACCTTATTTCCCACCTAGTTTGACACTACCATGGGATATTCTTATGATAATCCACATTTTCGTTACAATCCATCATGAAGGATTTTAATATAAATTCATCCCCAAAGAAACCATGTTTGTGATTATGGGATTATCCATGAATATGATTTAAATTTATGCTAAGTATTTTTCTAAGTTGAGCTTATACATTTTGATTCATAACCAAATCCAATGTGTGACATTATCTAGAAAGGGATCCTAGTGGATGAAATGGAAACACCATGAACATGCATGTCATATATATGGATTTCTCTCTGATGCAAGATAATGATGTTGGCTCTAGTGTTGTGACTAGTGCTGAGAAACATATAACTATATTGGGATAGCTAACTCATGTTATAAATAATATCCTTACCCATATGGGGAATCTAGATAAACAATGTGGGGGAGCTACGTTAGATCGGTTTATGAGACAACAATCTCCATCATTTAATGGGACTACAAACCCATTTTTAGCTAATAAATGGATAAGTTCCATAGAAAAGATATCTCTTACTTTGGTTTGTAACAAAAGAGATAAGGTTTTCATTGAATTTTATCGTCTATCGGGAGATACAGATTAGTGGTAGTCGTTAATCCAAAACACAAAGGTGGGGGGAAATAGAAGTGATGGAATTGATGGATTTTAAGGAAATATTCCAAGAAAAATATTTTCCCCACAAAAAACAAGCGGATATAGAAAAGAAATTCTTGAATCTGAGGAAGAAGGAGGATGAAAATATTTTCAAGTATGTATCCAACTTTACAAGGCCGGAAAGGCATGATGCTGACTATATACGTAATCCAAGGAGAAATATTTATCGATTATTTTATGTTTTAAAACCATTCGTTTGAAGGGATGTAGTCTCCCAATTTTTCTCATTATATGAAGATATATCCTCAAGTGGTATCAATAGGGAGAATGAATTTTCTATGTCTTATGACATTAAAGGAATGAAATAGAAGAAGAGGGCTGGTAAAAACTCTAGAAAAGAAAATAAGCAAATAGCGAAGAAGGAAATAGTTGACCTCCCACCCTATAGTAATTGTGAGAAGAAACACCCTGGTATTTTCTTGAAGGGAATGGGAGTCTCTTACAAGGGTAGAGAAAAAGTCCACCTATTTCTGGATTGTAAGGAGAAGAAAGAAGCTACTAATATTCAATGATACAATCTCAGGGGAATGGGAAACTATGCACATGAATGTCCTAAGCATCCTGGAAACATTCCCCAAAGAAGTCCAAGGGAGCAAGGACAAGCCTTTGTGGTCACAACTACATAGGTTTAAGTTCTTAAATATGTGGTGGTAGGTACTTTAATTGTTTCCTCAAACATATCCAATGCTTTATTTGATTCTGGATCATCTAATTCTTTCATATCTTCCCATTTTTTCAAGAAGATTATATATTTTCAATTTGATTTAGTAAGGGAGTTTTGAGTCAAAACTCATAAGGGAAGTATCATTGCCACAAATTTATGTCCGAAATCCCCCTTTATGGCATATAAACTTGATTTATATACTAATTTTTTTATCATACCCATGATTGAATTTGATATAACCCATGGTATAGATTGGATTTATAAACATGATGAAAATATTTATTGAAATAAGAACGAGGTTACAATTTTTAAAGATGATGTGGAATCCATTATCTTTAGATCCAAAACATCACCATCTGATTCTCAACTAGATCCACCACCTAAAGCTCTGTTGAATTCAATTATTGGGTAGGAAGGGAATGAAAAATCTATTGATGAGGAAAGGAATGTTCAAATAAAGTATGTACCTATTGTGAAAGAATATGTTGATGTGTTTCTAGAGGAGTTACCTGGGAATCCTCTAGAACGGGAATTTGAGTTCTCTATTAATTTAATTCCTAGTTAAATGTCTATATCAAAGACTCCTTATAGAATGGCCACTGTGGAATTAGTAGAACTTAAGAAACAACTAGAGGAATTGAGTGATAAATTATTTATTCATCCAAGTGTTTCCCTATGAGAAGCCCATATTCTTTTCGTTTAAAAGTAAGATGGATCTATGAGGTTGTGCATTTACTTTAGGGAGATCGGTTATATAACAATACAGAATGAGTATCACTTACCTCGCATTGTTGATTTATTTGATCAACGTCTTGGAGCCCAAGATTTATTGAATATTGAATTTATATCTAGATATCATCAGTTTCTAATAAAAAAGGATTACATTCTAAAGATAGAATTTCAAACCAGGTATGGCCATTACGAGTTTCCATTAATACCTTTTGGACTAACCAATGATCCCTCTATTTTCATGGATCTAATGAATAGATTTTTCATGGAATAACTTGATGAAATTTTTGTGGTATATATTGATGATATCTTGGAATAATATAAAAGATACAAATGTCATGAAAATCACTTGCACACTATTCTGATGACTCTTAGAAGAAATGAATTGTATGGGAAGTTTAGAAATTGTGAATTTATGCATTAATTAGTTTCCTTTCTTGGCCACATTATCTATAAGGATGGAATATATTTTGATCTTAAGAAGAAAAAGGTTTTCAATTAATGGCCTACTCAAATTAACATAACGGATGTACATATTTTTATTTTATTAACAGGATATTATCGGCATTTCATTCAGAACTTTTCCTGTTTAGCCAACCTAATGACTAAGAATACACGTAAAAAGGTTAAGTTTGAATGGAAAAAATAATTTGAGGAATGTTTTGAGGAACCTAGGAGTTGATTAGTGAATCCTCCAATATTGACTCTACCATTGGGGAATGATGGGTTTGTGATCTATAGTGTTGCATCAAAGAAAGGACTTGGTTATGTCCTTATGCAGAATGATAGAGTTATTGCATATTCACCAAGGTAGCTAAAAATTCATGAAAAAAATTACCCTACTCATGATCTTTATTTAGAATCTATAATCTTTGTTATGAAAATATGGATACATTTTCACTATAGAGAAATATGTGAGATATATATGGATCACAAGAGTCTGATGTAGATCTTATCATAGAAATAACTTAACATGAGGAAAAGTAGATGGCCCTAACTACACAAGGATTATGATTTTTCCATACACTACCTCCTAGGAAAGGAAAACAAGGTAGTTGATGCATTGAGTAGGAAGGATCATGGAGTTCTCAACAAAATGAGGATTGAAAAGGATCCTTTGTACATGGATCAAGTGAGGATAGATATGGGAATTACCAAAGAAGGTGAAGTATCACTACTTTTTAAAATTGTTTCCCAACCATATTTATCAGAAATAATTAAATCTTCACATCCTGATAATGAGAATAATCAAAATAATATTAATGTTTTGAAAGATGGGAAGTTGGCTGACTTCATGTGTGAGGATGGAATTCTGAAATTTTGGAAGAGTCTATGTGTTTCCTCTCTACTCAAACTGAAATGGGAGTTATTGGATGATGCATATAGCTCAAATTTCTCTATATACCCTGGTAGCAATAAAATGTATATTTATTTGAAGGAACATTTTTTGTGGGACAACATGAAGTAGGAAATTTCTGATTATGTATCAATATGTTTAGTCTATAAACAAGTAAAGGCTGAATGAAAAAATACTCTAGGATTCACGAAACCTCTACCGATTCCAACATGGAATGGATTTTTTCACTATATTACCCAAAACATTGAGAGAGAATTATGAAATATGGGTAATTGTTGATCGACTTATGAAATCTGATCATTTCCTCACAATATGATAGGATTTTCCACTAGAGTGGCTTGCACGATTCTATATCAATGAATTTGGTAGACTTCATGGAGAACCTCTTTCAAAAATATCTGATCCCGATCCTCAATTTACATTGAAATTATGGTAAATTATTTAGAATGATTTGGATACTGATCATTGTTTGAGTACTTCTTATTATCCTCAAACTGATGGGAAATCAGAAAGGATGATCCAAACATTAGAAGACATGTTGAGATCATGCTCGCTCAACATTCAATGTATTTGGGGTTAGTAATTACCCTTGGTGGAATTCACCTAAAATAATAGTTTCAATTCTATTATTCAAATGGCACCATATGAAGCATTGGACGAAAAGAGATTTCATACACCAACTTGTTGGGATCAAGTTCCTGAAAGGAAGCTAGTGGGCCAAGAACATGGAGAGGAAAAAATAGTGAATGTAAAAACAATTCAAGTCCATATCAAAGAATATCAAAGAAAACAAAAAATATATACTAATAATCTAAGGAAGTATTAGGATTTTTAATAGGAAGATCATGTGTTCTTGAAAGTATCTCCATGGAAGGGAGTTAAAAGATTTGGGGAGAAATAGAAACTGATCCCCATGACATAGGCCCTTTTGAAATTCTGAAGAGAATTGGAGCTATTTCCTATCATTTGTCTATGCCACCTAGCATGTCTAATGTACACAATGTGTTCAATATCTCATTGCAAAAAAATTATATGCCGGACCCAATGCATGTCCTCACTTCTGAAGGTATAAAATTAAAACCTACCTTATCTTACTGTGAAGAGCCTATACGGGTTTTGGAAACTAAATAACAGGTGTTGAGGAATTAGACGACTCAACTAGTAAAGATACATTCTAAAAATAATAAAACAAAATAGGCAACAAGGGATCCTAAGGAGATTATTATGAATAACTAACAAAATCTTTTTCTGAGGTAATGTTTTGGTAATTTTGAGGAAGAAAATTTTATAAGGGGGGATAATGTAACACCCCAAGGTTTTATAAATAAATTTAATATTGAATTCATGAAACACTAAGTGTATAAAAACACCACCTTGTTATAACCCAACTAGTACACATAATTTTTCTGCCTCTGTGATTTGAATTTAGAAAAACAGACATACAAAGTTGCGTTTAATAAGATATTTTGAGTTTGATAAGACAAACATAATATTTGGTGAATAGTAAAATACCCTTATGAATATTAATATGACCCTTATTAATATTAAACCATATTATAATTTTATTTTATTATGTTTATGGTCTTGATTATGTTTTCAATTTGATATAAACTGAAATATAGTTTTAAAATTTTTATTTTCCAAATAAATTATGATTTTATTTAAAAATTAAATTAACCATATTTAGAAAATTATTTTCAATAAATGGAATTCATTTTTGAATTATAAATGTTGAAAAATGGTTAGGGTGATTTTTTTGGATTTTTATGAAATACATGAATTTTTTGGGAATAGTTCAATTTGATAATTTATAAAATATGCTAAATAAGTGAGTTTTGCGTCATTCTTGTGCCATGGCATATGTAAATGACCATTATATTGAAAATACATTCACCTATTAATGTTTGTAGTCACAATAATCAACAATATTGGTTGTATTTGGAAAAATAAAAGAATAATGATTAAAATTATGGGAAAACACTCCTCTACCCCACTATAACCCCCCCCCCCCCACCCCCTCTTATCTTTACTCCTCTCAAGCCTTGTACCTTGTATAAATTTTGCCCAAATCTCCTCCCATGATCCTCCCCTACATTCAACATCATTTTGTATCATAAAAAGATCAAAACCTCTACCCTAAAGGGCCCTCAAGGAAGATTACTTCAAGAGGTAATTTCCTATTTTAATTTCATTTATTTAAAGTTACTTTATTTCCTTTTTCTTTCCTCACCTCCTTTCATCAAAATGTTGTGATGAATCTATTACCATACATTTAATGGAATTTTTCTATGATAAAGGAATAATTATTCATCATCTCTCTTTTCCCATTCTTTTGTACTGGAAATGAAAACACCATCCGAGATGTGTTAATTTATCACATTCAAGGACGACAGGTTTTCAATTTCTATTAACATATTCAATTCTCATCATGAAACCATTTTTATGGTTGAACCAGACTATATTATATGTATTATAACTTTTTTATGGTATTGGAATCTTTTTTTGCACATGTTTTTGATATATAAATAAAAATTAGTTTGATGTGTTCAAAAACCGCAAATTAACCCAAATGGTTATCATTAAATAATTTATATAATGATTCATCTTCACTTCGAGTAACCAAATGAAATTTATAACCATGTAAACTTATGTATGTTCACTAATAACATATAACTTATATTCTGGACAACCATCCTCATTTTACATGATTCTCCATTCTTGTATATAAGTATACCTATCCTGAAACAAGCAAACCCAAACAATGAAATTGATCCTCTTAATCCATCAAAAAGTCCATAAATGAACCTAATAAGGTTATAATAAATAAATTACATGTATATGAGGATATAAAATTATTAATTAATGAACCTAAATTTTATTATTCAATTTATTTTGATCAAGTGAGGAACACCTTCATAAATACGGTAAGGGTTTTCTACCCGAACCACCATTTTCATTCTGGTTACTCTTATTGTATACATACCTCAATTAAATTATTATATATTCTTATATACTCCTCATATATTCTGATATAATGTTCTATATTTTTACCAACTATAATCCTATATTCATCTATTGGGAGTTATATGTTTTAAAATGATATTTCAAAAAAAATACCGAAATACAACCCCGATTCAAAGTAATTTCTCAAATTCATACCAAATTTCAAGGGAAATATATAACCTATTTTAGAAAACATTTATATATATAAAAATATAATTTTACTATTAAAATAATATCTTACTTAAATTCTGGTATTATACAATGATTTTTTCAAAATAACTATTCTTTTCAGAGTAAAAGAATATTTATCTCAAGAGTTACTTGATGATTTTATAAGATAATCTCTATCTATTTCCAAAATCTTGTTGTTTCTTATGAATTATTGGGATTAATATTTTATGAAATCATCTTCCATATTTAATTGAATGTTTTGTGATTTTTTTACTGTTGATATGCTATCTTAAAATCATTCACCAATTTTCTCTGAATGGTTAGTGTTAATGCTTAATGTTCGGGGAAAGTAATTTAAATTTCTTATATTAGTTTCAATATGAATATATGTGTTGTTTATATTTATCCCCATTCAAATGAAGAATTAATGGGACATAGTATGTTTCAGGTGGGCCCCGCTATATCCCCACGGTGCATCGCTAGGTCTCATGAGACAAACTATGGTCTTCGCACAAGGCCTTCACAAAATGGATATTTATGGTCTTGGAATGAGGCATTGATGGTATGGTTATGATGTCGTGCATTATGAATTACCTCATTATGAAACTATTAATTGAAATTTCATGTGGTTATATGACTAGTGGAATACCCATGATTATGTTTTATTGTGGCATTATTTATTTAACTCTTATTCCTTCCATAATGTGTTCAAGTTCATTTTTAAAAGCATAAGTTTTTAAGTTATTCGCCATGCCTAATGTTTTTGTTTATGATATATTCCACTTTATTTCTTACCCTTACTGAGTGTTTTAGATCACCATTTTCATATCATTCATTTTCCTAGGACATGAAGAGGTATATTATGAATGACATGTAGAAATAACCTAGGAGTTATGGATGTTTTCAAAGGAGTTTCTATGTTGTATTTCTTTTCAAGTTTTAATGTTGAACTTATGTATGCATCTTGTTTCCAAAACTACTAAACTACTCGGTCCTTCATGAAGAATATTCCTTTTCTATATTCCAATGTAATGAAATAAGGCGCTGGCTCCAGGAAACTAGGGTTGGGTCCTTAAACTTAAGGTGATCATTGTACTTTACCTTACACTCAAGGTTAACCTTATTCTTTTTGGTTCTATCCATCTCCCAAATCAAAAGGTTTAATATGGGTAAAGTAAATTTATCATCATATGGGAATTATCATAATTAAAAACATAAAAGTGATTTAAATTAAAAGCTTCACCCCTTTTCATCACCATGTTACCCCTTAATTACTTGTGTTGAACCTATATCAATCTTGGTTTACCCTAGGTTACTTTAGGTTGGGATATATTATACATTTTATCCAAGTCTCTCAAGGTAACAAGAAAATAAATCCTTCATAGTGGTTTGTAAATAGTATATTATCAACCAAAGAATTTCCCCTGATATTTTCTAGCAAGGTGTGATGTATTAGGTCTAATCATCATGCATCTGAGTGATGATTGGGTCAATTCACATCCAACCCTTTTTAGGGTGATTACACTAATGGGAATCTATGCCAAAACTGTATCTGCTTGATAGTATCTAAATAGGGATGTATTTCTTGGAAAATCACATAATCTATAATTTACTGATATATTAGGATGTCATCCTATTATTATTTTTTTCCTTATAATTCCCATAGGGGTTTCACTAATATTCTCTAATCCTAAACTCCAAAAATAACTAGACCTTGATTTTGATTCCCACTCTAGAGACTCAGGCCTCAAACATTTTTTATTTGATAATTATTAACACAATTTTCAATAAATACATAATAAAGATCTAGAGGTCTAGTGAGTTTGGAATATTAAACATACAAATACAACATCTTAAACATAAAAACATAATATTTATTTAAAACTCCACATATTTCTCTTAACTCCCAAATATCTTCTAAAATTACATAAGATATCTTGGATAACTTACATAAGGAAAATGGTGAGCTAGAAATTACAATAAAGGGTTAAAAATGGAAATAATACATAACATGATATTCAAAATTTAGAACATGTTATCATAAAGATAATGATCATAAGTGTAGAAAAATTCCATAGGTAAATTATATCATAAGATTATGTAATCATAAAAACTTGGTAACAACATAAATATGATATCCTAAACATAAGTCAAGGGTCACTACCAAGAACATCATCATAATGTGGAAAAAGTACCATGGTTGATTTTGGTTCACTTTATAATCCTTTAAATAAAATCTGATTAGAGACAAATATTTACTCATTTAATTTGAGTTCTATATAATTTCATTCCCACCCATCATATAACACAGTGAGCTTGCAATGAACACCCATGGACCTTACATAGTTTCTCATGAGATGAAAAAAATACCCAATGCATTGGAGGACTATACAATTCAAGGACCCTGCATCATATAATAAACAGAACACATATGCATACCACATAAGTAAATGAAACCATACATAAATCATAACCATGATAAAACCCAAGATAAGGAAGTGGGTTTCACAATTCTGATTTTGTGGCATAACAAAAGGAAAAATCAAAATAATTACTAAGAGTTGTAGGAATTAAATATTTCAGAATTTCATTATTTTAAAAGGGTTATATGTAATTAAAATGGAGTTTTATTATTGAAAATTCATGAGAAATATGTGAGTAATATATAATAAAAATAAACCACTTGGGTGGATATTTCATAAAATAACCAAGGGATCTTTTAATGCAAGGAAGGCCTTAATATTTTCCATAAAAGATAAATAGAACCAAGTAGGTTATACCTAATATAATAAATATTTTTATAATATATTCATGTTTTAAAAATCATTTTATGGGGGTTGATTCTTAACATGACATAAGAAATAGGAAATTTCACTTTAATCAAGATTACTTTAAAGTGGGAATTTTGAAGTGAACTAAAAACACATATATACTTAAAAATGAAATGGATATTTAACTATATATAAATATGATTTTTAAAAATAATAATTGAATTACATGAAAATTATATTGTATAAAATGGGTAAAAACAATGATAATGTGTTCTTCGACAGTCATGAAGGAGATAAAGAAGATCTATTTTATGTTCTAAAACACATTTTTTGAAATAACACATTCTAAAATAAGATAATAAATGTTTATTTTAATAAAATAGAAGTAAAATATTATGTTCACATGATATAACACTTAATGGTGTTTCTAATTAAAAATATTAACATTGGAGGGATGGGAAATTATGTATCAGGAGGGGGAATGTCATTTAAATGGATGGGAATTATTCTTAACGTAGTTGCGTTTTAAAAAAAGGATTATAAGTAACTAATAAAAAATATTTTAATCATTGTGATCTCCCAAAAATGAAATAGGGTAGATCATATGAAATTAAAGATGAAACTCCAGAAAAAATATTATAAATCATGAAATCATATTGAGTTATAAAATGACCATATATTTTAGAAAAGACATCAATTGTAGCCTACAATAAGAGAGGACAAGAATTAAAGTGAAACTTATAATTTCAAAAATAATTTATGATATTATAAATCATGGGTATTATAGATACACCATAAAAATTAAAATTGGTATAAAATATAGATTCATATCTTAATGTAGTGTGATTGAGATAGAGCCCTTACGACTTGAGTAGCATTTAAATTAAAACACTTGAAAGAGAAAGACCATGAAATTAAACATAAAATACAGTGAATATAATAAAATTCTTGATTAAATATGATAAATTGGAATCATATACACTATATAAATGTAAATTAGTTCATAAATAAAAATGTCTCTTATTAAAGCGAATTTGAGACATAAGCACCTACAGCGTAAGTAATTTTTGAATCAAAAGTCATTGGATGCACTAAAATAATATGTTTATGAAAATAACAAGATTAAACTCTTGGATTATTCATAAAGAAATTCTTATAATGTGTATACACTACATAAACAATAATTTTGTGCATAAAATTAAAACATGTCTCAATGAAGAGGAATTGAGAGGAAAACCCTTACGTCTTAAGATATATTCTCATAAAAACCCTTGAATGGAAGAGATATTTAAGTTGATATTAAATTACAATAAATTAGAATAATATGTGATATTAAATATCAAATTATTATTATATAAACTATTTAATATAAATTAGGTACAAAAAATAACATGCTTCTCAGAAAAGAAATTTTTTAGGTGAAACCATTACATTGTTCCATATTTGTTCTTTGCACTAGCCTATTGACCTTAATAATCAGATTAAATTTGTTATATAACTTTTTAGGAATCTTATTATTAATAAATTAATTTAATATGAACCATTTATAATCATTTGTTATTTTTTTATTATTTATTTTTCTTAATTTTGTCAATTACGTTAGGTTATTCTGTCAGTTTTCCTATAACTACCTTTATATGTTGACCAAGGTTTAATGTGTTGTAAAATAGTTTCAAAATGAATAAAATATTAAAAAAATTATTTAAATAATATTTATATATTGAATATATTTTCATATCCAACCATTTTGAGTGCTAATTAAAAATGAAACGCGTCGGTCATGGGGGTGATAGTTCACATGTAAGCATTATTAACATTTCCATCTCTCCATAAAATAGATGGAAAGAAGTTAAATGAAAATTTAAAATTTCATAATAATATTTATATTATAAATATAATATTTATTTATCTTATACATCTATTTGATCAACCATGGATTACAGTGATGAAAAATAGAAGACATCATTTTGTGGAGGCGGTAGTGCGCGCAATGCACAAACGACACTTGTGTTCTTCTCAGTGGATAGAGATGAATAGATAATGTTTATTCAATTAATATAATAACATATTGGTATAATAATTATATTTATGTTATTATATTTTTTTGGATATAATATATTTTTTTAAATTATATTAAATAGAAATACAAAATAAGGAGAAAATACTTAAGTTGGAGACTTGAAATTTCCTCGGAAAACTCCTTGGAATTGAAAGGATTAGGATAACTTACTGTGACTAGGGGATTAAAAACAAGAAAACTAATTATAATAGAGTTAGTTTTGGAATATTGTTAAGGGAAATATGAATGTAGATGTAACCATGGAGGGTTGGAAATGATCCCCCTTTATATGTGAAGAAAATGAAACTTTTGGGAATACCTTTTACCCTTCTATGATAACATTACACCATTCCTTGGAAAATGGGTTAATGTTTTTAAAATAATGGATTTTGTGGTGTATTCGGGTATATAAAGACACAAATAAGGCATTAATCATATATTTTAAACATGTTATATTTTTTTACCATTATGTTTGTACATTTTATTCTTTTACTTTTAAAACAAGAAACTAGTTTTTAACTATGTAATTTTTATGTTTTATTAAAAATATAACATAAACCATATACCAAAATTTGATTGTTATTAAACTAAATTTAACTTTTATTTAATCCAATTCAATCTATAAATATTATAAAATTTACTTCTAAATTAAAACTATTAATGTGTATAAAATATTTTATAGTAGAAAAATGACATTTTGACAATTATATATTCATAATTTTATTTTTTATTTATTACCAATTAAATTTTTTTCAATATAATAATTTATAGTTTTAAACATCATATTATCTTAATCATTTAAATTTTATAAATTTAATTGTTTAGATAAAATGACACAATATTTAGAATACAATTTATTTAAAAAACTTTGTTCACCATTATCAGGGTAATTAACACTATTCTTAAAAATATTATGTGACAAAATATAATATTTAACATTATATATAAAATTTACATTTAGAAATAAAATATATAAAAAAATATTTAATTTCTAAAATTGGAAGTTTTCTATTTTTATATAATCACATGAAAATGGTTTTTAGTCTGTGATTTTACTTATGTTTCAAAATTGTTAAACAAGTTTTTCATAAAGTTAAAATAGAATTATAAAATGATTAATATTAATTATTAAATAAATTTTTTTATATCAAAAGGTATTTTTAATCTTTTAATTCAGTATTGTATCATAAAAGTAATAGTTTTTATCAAAATTAGAATTTGTACTATTCACTTAAAAACTGATTATTTCCTAAAAATATAAAAAATTAATCTTAATATAATATTATTATTCAAAATCCAAAAATGATCATAATTTTTTCAAATTATAATTCTAAATTTTATAAATTTAATATTTTAATAAAATCATAATTCATAATGAAAAACATTTTTAATAGAAAATAGATTTTTCGAATACTAACTATTATTATTCTTATTTCATACCAGTTTCAAACTAAATTGGTAATAACCAATTATGAATATCAAACTTAATTTATAATCATTGATCATACATTTATGGAAATATAAAATCATATCACAAAAAATTTAAATTTCGAGAAGAAATAATTTTCTAAACATAAATAATATTATCATTCATTTTAGGTGAACTAAATGAATTTCAATCATATTAAATGTAGACATTATTTTCTTTATAAATATTTTTTATAAAATGGTTAATTTTTTTCATTCATACTACTTTAATGAATAGGTTTTAATGGTTATACTTAAAATTTTATATTTTTTCGAAATATACAATGGTTTCATTTAAATATTGTATTGCATGTGGAACAAGATATCGAACACATTGAACTAATTAGAAGAAAAAATGTATTAAAATATCAAGATGTTACATCCTCTCCCTTAAATAAATGTATCATCATAATTTTAATTATTATTTAAAAATTAATATATCTATGTGGGTCTTGTAAAATTACATCACTTGAGATATAATTTCTAGAGTGATATAAACTGAAAAAACATCAGAAACATACTTTTTACTTAGAATATTATTATCCATGTTATTGATTTTTATCCAGCCATTTTTCCCAATAGTTTATCTTTATTCAGTATTGAGACTCACGTTATATAATTTTATTATAATGTGATTTCATAATCATCATTTCATATACTATCATAGGTTGATATAAAATGTGATCACCTTATTTAAAATAATTTTTTCCTATAATTTTTAAGAACAAATGTATTTTCAAAATGACATTAAATTTATCAAGGATAATAATATTTTTATAAGATACATTCCCATAAACATTAACATGGGATCAAATAATAATACCACTAGATGTTTTTTTAATAATTCAACACCAAGAAATAGAAGTGTTAATTTGGTGTTCTTAGAGAAAAATTATATGTACAAATGAGTGGGTTGAACAAGGTTAAAATATAATACTCAAAGTTCTTGATTGGGTGATTAGAGTTCCTCACTCCCCATCATTTTAAAACTCACTTCATTATTTTTGTTTACAAAGGTTTTATCTTATTCCCTTGGCCTTGGAAGTTATAGATGGTTATTATCCTTGTTATACTTTAAATTAGGGAATTGACTTGGATAATGCCCATGTTTTCCACACTTAAGGAATTGGACCATTAGTGGTGACTTTGGATGAACACATTCCACACCCATTGTGTTAACCAACCTGTCCATATTCCAATGGCGGTTAGATTCTAGATGACCCCCTATTCTTAAATTAAATCATTTTCTAGAACCCTTACATCAATTTCCACGGATATTCATCCCTTATTTTTGACATCAAGGAAATCAAGCCATATTTCCTTTATTATCTTCATTTCGGTAATTTTCCTAATCCTCCACACATCTCTTCTTTGGTGAACATTGTTATTTAACTATGGTAACATTATTAATTATGTTTCATGATAATTGTTTTGGAATAATCACCAGATATATTATTCAATCTCCCATTATAATGGTCTTATCATTGAGGTAATCATCCCATTATCTCTCACAAAAATGTTTAATTTGATTCATTCTAGTTCTAGCTATCACTAAATACAAATGGGTTAACATGATTGAAAAAAAATTAACATCATAGGGGTATTATCATAATCAATAACATAAAAGGGATTCATCCTTAAAATCATTGACTATTTTTCATCATAATTCCTTCCAAAAATTTCATTAATTAATACTGTATCAATCTTGGTTTACGCAAGGTTACCTTGTGTTGTGTTATATTATACTTCTTAGCCTAGTCCGTCAAAGTAACTAAAGGATAAATCCTATATAATGGTTAATAAATAGTATATGATCAACCAAAGAATATCCAAAGATAGTTTCTATTAAATTGTGTAGTATTATGCCCACTCATCATACATCAGTGTGATTATCGAGTCAATCCTAAACCAAACCTTTTCAGGATAATTACCCCTAAGTGAATCTGTCCCACAACTGTATCGACTTTCTAATATACAAATAGGTATTAATTGTAGGATGTAAGTGCAACAGAAGAACATGGTGGACATATACCCAACATTGAAAATTTCCATGATCGATGATTAATCCAGTATCAATACAACGATATATTCCAGTATACACAGAATTGAATCAATGATAAAAGACAAAAGAAGAGAACCGAGAACCGAGAAGAGAGTATCGGAAAAAAATTTATAATTAATTGATTTAAATTAAAGAATTACCTTCAAGGTGATTCTTTCTTCGTTGATTCATTCGACCACTGGTCCGAGGTGAATCTTTGTTGTGATATAGAATGCAAGGATATGAATCCTCTAGCGGTGATCCACATGTTCTCCACATATCTCTAGACATCGCCAAATGAGTCTTCAGGTGATATTGTGGAAGATCATTATGCTTGTAATGTCTACCTTTAATATCTTTGAGAATCACTTTCAAATCATTCTCCTAGATCTGGTGGAAGAGGGTCTCTCTCGTTCTTGTGAGAGTTCATGGAGAGGGAAAAGTTCTCTACGCCCGAGATCTTTTTTCCAAGGATTTTGTGCACACAACAATTGGATTTCCGGTGGAATAACCCCTTGGATAATTAGATAATAATAACATATTGGGTAATTTAATTCACCATGTAATAATAAATAATTACCACAAGTTCCATTAATTATTTTATTATTCCATGTGAAACCCCATGTCAATTAATAATAGAAATGATATTTTTTCGATGACATGTGCCTAACTTTCATTTTATATTTAAATATTATTTCTCACTAGACCCATAACTTGGTCTGCCAATCCTCCTCAATATTTATTAGGCCTTGAATAATGACTATTTGTTAAATAAATATAACTGCATTATTCACCAATAAATAAATATTTCATCCACAATATATTCTCTCGAATAACTAGGGATGAAATAAATATGACTAGTCATACTTGAATAATTACTATAACATAACCAAGAATAATATTTATTCAACTTGTAAAATAATAAATTATTAAACTAAGAAACTAGATACACTTAGTTTTTAACCCTCTAGGCCTCTTTCTCATTGAAATTAAGAGGGTCTTCCTAGAGTCCAAGATTATTATATAGCAATAGGTCAAGGCACCCAAGAGAAACATGTTGATGTCATAATGACATGTCACCTCATTTGAGTTCTTACCATGTAACATAATCCCATTTTCCCGATATCTCTAATCAAGTGGGTTTCATGCATGTTCCATTAACCCATATGCTCTATTTCTCATTCTTTGACTTCCCAAAATTGAAATTTCCTAGAGAACACCATGTATAACACCCCAAACATTCTATTGTACATTTCTATTAAATATATTCAATTAATTAGATAGCCTATATATCATGAATCACTGAGTCTCTATAAAACAACACTATTTTTTTAGAGGATATATTCATAACATATACATTAAACATAAATTTTCCAATTTAGTGTTTTTAATTTTTAAAAACAGACATACACAGTTGCGATCAAGGTGATATTTGGAGCGTGATAGAATCAAGTTAATTTTCAGTAAGTAGTAACTTACCTTTATGAATAGTACCATTCCCTTATGTAGAGTAACAAACCCTTATGAATAGTAATGTGACCCAAATAAATGGTCACCTTACCGGTGAAAGTGAAAATAATATTTAGGCATCTTAAAAATGAAGATGCATATTTAAGTGTTCGTATTTTTTGATTAAATAATTATTTTAATTAAAAATTAACATTATCATATTTAGAAAATTATTTTTGAATAAAGGGGGTCATATTTGGATTTTATATGTTGAAAAATTGTTAGGGTGAATTTTGTGTATTTTTTTAAATAGTTGAATTTTTGGTGAATAGTAAAATATAGTAATTACAATATAAATACATTATGTGATAAATACACAATTCCATGCATCATGGATGATTTAAGAAACCATTATTTCAAACTCACATGAACTTATTACTATTTTGGTCATGTAATCATCACTACTTTTCATCTTAGTGAAAAATTATAAACTATTGATTAAAATATTAAGAAAACCCTCATCCCCTCTACTATATAAACCACCCCTCGCACCCTCTTCCTCTCACACCACTCAAGATTTGATACTTTCATAATTTCTACCAAATACACATCCCAAGATCACTCCCACTTCCAAGTTCTGTTGGTCTCACCAAAAGTCCAAAAACAAAGGTCTTAAGGATATTCTCAAGGAGGAGTACTCAAGAGGTGAACCTCTCTTCCTTTTTCTTTCAACTTCTTTTACAAGTACCATTATTTTGTTTCTATATCCTCACCTCCCATAATAAAAATGATATGATAATTCTATTACCTTAAAATAACTAAAATTTTATTTTGATAATGGAATATTTCATCATCATCTCTCTTTCCCCCTCCTCTTATACTAAAAATGAAAACATTGTATGATATGTGTTAATTTATCACATTCAAGGACGACGAGTTTTAAGTTTATATTACTATCTTCTAGGATGGTCATGAAACATTTTTAATGGTTTAACCAGATCATTATATATTTATTTTATCTTATTCAATGTTCTATTATCCTTACACACTCATAATAAAAAATAATAATACAAAACAGGGTCTTCGTGCACAAAAAAGCCAAGATAATCCAAATGTTTATCATTAACTTTTATCTAATGAGTCATCCTCATGGTATATAACCAAAATCATTATAACATCATTTATATCTCTATTATGAAACTAATAATATATATTAACAATTCTGTATGTTTAACTACATTTCAAACAAACATCCATTCATTAATACAAGTAAATCGATCATGAAAACCAAGGAAGAAAATGTTTCCCAAACAATAAAATTGATCATCTTAAACCCATCAAAAATGGAATTTATTAACCTAATAATGTTATAATAATTCAATTAAATGTATAGGATTATATTTAATTATTAATTAATGAAGATAAATTTGATTATTTGGGTCATTACGATCAATTGAGGAAGAAATTCGGGTATAAGGTACTGGGTTTCTTATCTCACATTTAATTTTGTGATATTTCCATTGTTCGGAAGTTATTTCATGCATGTGATATATGTGTACATACATTCGATATATAATATCATGAATATATTAATATTCATGGTATTATTTGATTCATTTGGTGATTATTAATTTTTGGTAATACAACTTGATTGATTACAACATGGTAAGGGACTTTGTCTCAATTTCAATTTCATTGAGACTTACATGGTATTGTGCACATATTATTTCTTATGTCGTGTATCTACTAACCATTTTAGATCATTTTCATTTGAAATTTTAAATTTTGTAAATATCCATTTTCTTGAATTATGGATATGATGATTTCCTTAATCCTTTTACCGTTTCATATACGATGTTTATTTTGAATGTTATTTAAACTGGGGAGATATTGATGAATTTGTATCATCTATTCAATATAGATATCAAAAATGTGTATTTTTTGTGTATTAAATCTATTTATGAAGAATTATTTGTGTTTTTATTGATGTGTGGGGCCTGCACTAGCACCTTAATACATCGGCAGGTCTCAAGAGACAAACTAGTCGGCAATAAACCCTTCAAGTTTGTTTCCAAAAATCAAACTGCTTTCTACCCACAAACATAAACTGTCTTGATTGTATAATGGTTCCTGTTCTAGATATATGACGTCCAAATAATAAGCATTCTCTTTATTAATTATTCATTTATTACTTTCCATGAGGTTTTCACCATGAAAAAATCTATGGATGCATTTTTATTATCAACTTATTGATGTTTAAGGTTTTCATTTATTCATCATGCCATATTAGTCATGCCAAATTGATTATGATTCACCTATTATTGATTCGTGTTTACACTATATGTAAACCATACTAAGAATTTGAGATCATCCTTATTATGCTTCCTTTCCCCATGTTATGAAGAAGATAACATTGAATATGCTTTCAAGGAGGAAGTTTATTTCAGTTTATTATGTATTATGTTTTATTTTCAATATTTCCAAATTTACTTTGGGTATCATGTATGTAATCTTTTATTCCAAAATTTATAAACTAATCGGTCCTTTAACACTGATCTCTTATAATCATGCCAATATAATGAAATAATACACCGTATACTGGCTTCGGGGTTCAAGGCGTTACAGTTGGTATCAAAGAAGTTTAGCAGGAACCTTGGAAACTATATTTAGGAAACACGGTATAGTGTAAATAACCCTATGTTATAATTTGAGGATAATCATAGAAGAGCATCCTTGAATATTGGTAAATTAGAGATTATGGGGGGGCTTCTAGAAAATACATTCCTATCTAGATACTATAAGTGTATGAGGTTCTGGCACAGATGTACCTTGGAGTATCAACTTTGAAAAGGAGTTTTGGGCTTGACATGGGGTATAATAGTACATTAAAATGGGCCTTATTGTGCACCTAGTTTTATACTCCAAGGGATATTCTTAGGATAATTCACATTTTCTTTACAAAACATTATGAATGATTTAAAAGTAAATATAAATGATGTTTATGATTATGACATTAGTTGTGCATAAGTTTTCAGTTTATCATAAGTGTTTTCAAGTTAGAAATTATGAAATATGGTCTAATTTAGTGTATTTCATGGTTTAGTGGTGGTGCATAATGGAAGAAGGGGAATCAATACTAGTGGAAAATGTAGGGATTTCCCCACTAATCAAGTCAACACAGACAGTGTTGGAGCTAATCAGATCATGACCATATTGGGACAACCTACATAGGCTTTGAAGAATAACCATTCTAAACATGTATTGGATAATTTCATGAGGCATAAGCCCCTATATTTTAGTGGGACTACTAATATAGTGGTATCTGAGCAGTGGATCAAGTCCCTTGAAAAGATATTTTTGTCATTAAGATGCAATTAAAATGAAGAGGTACTACTTGAAGTATATTGCCTCAAGGGTGGTGCTGATCAATGGTGGTCCTTGATCCAGAATACCACAGAGGAATAGGAAATGAAAGATATGTAATGCATAACATTTAAGGAAATATTTTTCAACAAATATTTCCCTTGTTAACAATGAACTGAAATGAATGGTAAATTCTTCATCCTAAAGAAAATGGAAGAAGAGAGTGTTATGAAGTGTGAGGCTACCTTTACAATATTATATAGGTATGCTATAGATTATATATGTGATTCAGAAGACAATATGGATCATTTATTTGAAGGTCTTAAGCCATGTATTTGAAGGTTATAGGATTCTCAAACATTTTCATCATATGATGAAATTGTATTAAGTTCCATCAACAAATAGAATGAATTTTATATATAAAATCAGTGCAAGGGAAACCAAGATAAGAAACGGTACTCTGATAACCATGGAAAAAGTGAAGCAACAAAAAATAATAATAATGAAGGAATGGACCAATTCACATTATACAAAAACTCTGGAAAATATTATTTTGAGAAATTCTTAAAAGGAATGGGAGTCTTCTATAAGTGTGGATAAAAGGTTCATCGATCTAATGAATGCAATGGGAAGAAACAAGTCTATGATGTTCAATGATACAATTGTAGAGAGATTGGACACTATGAAAATGTGGGTCTTAAGCACCAAGGAAACATTCCTCATAAAATGACACTAGAGAAAGGTAAATCTCATGTGATTACAACCGTTGAGGTTGAAGTTCCTAATGATGTTGTGGTAGGTATTTTAATTATTTCCTCAAACTTAGCCAATATATTATTTAATTTTGGAACATCACATTCATTTATATCTTCCCAGTTTTCATAGAAAATTAGACATGTCCAATTTGATTTAATAAAGGAGTTGTCAGTCAAAACTCCTAGGGGATGTATCATTGCAACAAAGATGTGTCAATCAGTCTCACTCATGACACATAAACATTCTTTAGTTTCAATCCATATCATCATACCAATTATTTACTTTTATATGTTCTCTATAACAATTGGCTATCAAATTGTGATGCGAAGATCTATTGCAAGAAGAAAGAAGTTACATTTTTTGAGAATGGTGTAGAATCCCTTATATTTAGAGTAGAAACATCCCCATATGATTCTTATCTAGAAACACCCCCAATAGCTCAACTGAATGAAATTCTTGGAGAGGAAGAGAACACAAAATCTATGGGTGAGTAAAGAAATATTCAAATTGAAATCATTCCTATTGTGGAAAAATACATTGATGTATTTCCAAAGGATTTACCTGGACAACCTCCAGATCAATAAATTGAGTTCTTTTTTGATTGAATTATTGGTGCAAGACATATATTGAAGACTCCTGTGGAATGGCCACTATGGAATTAGTGGAGATAAAGAAACAACTAGAGGAATTTAGTGGAAAGGGATTTCTTTGACCTAGTGTTTCTCCATGGGGATCCCCTATCCTCTTTGTCATGAAGAAAGAGGGATCCATGAGGCTATGCATTGATTATAGGAAAATAAATGCTATTACAATAAAGAACATGTATCCTCTTCCACACATTGATGATTTACTTGATCAACTTCATCGATCCCAATATTTTTCAAATATTGACCTTAAATACAGATATCATCAGTTGTTTGTGAGGAAGGAAGATATTACAATGACAACATTTCAAACCAGCTATGAGAATTACGAGTTTTCATGAATGCATTTTGGACTGACTAATGAACCCTCTATTTTCATGGATCTAATGAATATGATTTTCAATAAATATGTTGATGAATTTTTTTTGTATTTATCGATGATATCCTAGTATAATCCAAAAGATACAAATACCATTAGACTCACATTCATATTATTCTATAAAATCTTAGAAGAAATGAATTATATGGGAAGTTTAGGAAGTGTGAAATTTGGATTCAATTAGTATCTTTTCCTGGCCATATTTTCTCTAAGGATGGAATATTAGTTGATCCTACAACGATAAAGTCAATCCAATTATGGACCATGCCAATGAACATAACTGAGGTATGTAGTTTTATAGGCTTAGTAGGTTACTATCGGCGTTTTGTTCAAAATTTCTCTTGATTGGATAACCCACTAACCAAGTGCACACGTAAAGAGGTTGAGATTTTATAGACGAAAGAATGTACAAAATGATTTGAATAATTAAAAATAATATTGTTCAATTCTATAATTTTGAAACTTCTATCTGGAAATGATGGACTTGTGATATACAGTGATGCATCAAAGAATGGGTTGGGTTACTTCCATATAAAAAATGATAAATTTATTTCTTATGCATTAGGAAAGTTTAAGACTCCTGATAAAAATTATCCAACTCATGATCTTGAGTTAGCATCTATAATCTTTGCTCTGAAAATATGGAGAAATTATCTCTAAAGTGAAAGAGGTGAGATATATATGGATCATAAGAGTTTGAAATACATTTTTACATGGACGGAACTCAACATGAGACAAAGGAGATGGCTTGAGTTACTCAAAGATTATGATTGTTCAATAAAATACAACCAAAGAATGGAAAATAATGTGGTAGATGCATTAAGTAGGAAATAACATGGACTATTGACCCAAATGAGGATGAGAAGAGATCATATATTCATAGATCTACTAAATATGGATATTGGAATTATAAAGTAAAGGGAAACATATTTCCTCTTTAAAATGATTCCTAAACTATCTTTATAAGAGAAGATAAAAAGCTCTCAATCTGATGATGAGAACCTATAAAAGAAAATTAAAGCTATTAAGGAAGGAAGATTGGAATACAATGTGTATGAGCATGGAGTTATGAAATTTTGGAAGAGGTTATGTGTTCCATAAGTACCTGATCTAAAAAGGGAACTATTAGATAATTCTCATAGCTTAAATTTCTCTATACACCTAGGTAACGCTATGATGTAAAGATATCTGAAGGAAAATTGTATGTGGAATTTTCCTATAATAATAGTTTCCATTATATCATTCAAATGGTTCTATATGATGCATTATATTGTAAGAGGTTTCTAACTCCAACTTGTTAGGTTGAAGTTAGCAAGAGGAAACTTATAGGCCCAAAACTTATCGAAGACACAACTACCAAGGTAAAAAAATTCAGGCGTATATTAATGAATCCCAAAGTAGGAAAAAGATTTATGTTCAAAACTGGAGAAAGAATTTGGAATTTCAAGAAGGGGATCAGGTATTTCTAAAAGTATCTTCGTGGAAGGGTGTCTTAAGTATCCAGAAGAAAGGGAAACAAAGCCCCTTGTACATCAGACTTTTCGAAATTCTAGAAATAATTGGGGCAGTAGATTACCATTTAACAATGTCACCAAGTATCTTCAAAGTTCATAATGTGTTCCACTTTTCTTTGTTAAATAAATACATGCCATACCCAATTCATTTACTCACCTATGACGAAATAAAGTTGTAACCTAATTTGTCATACTGTAAAGAGCCTATCGAGATTCTTGACATGAGAGAGAAGGTATTAAGAAATTATGAAACTTGACTAGTAGTGGTTCTTTAGAGAAACCATAAAATGGAGGAAGCAATGTGGGAACCTGGGGATGTTATGAAGAATATCCACCCACATCTTTTTAAAGGTATTTTTACATGAAATTTTTCAATAATGAAATTCCTGAAGGTGGGAAGACTATAAAACCTCAAATATTTTATGGTATGTTAATTAAAAATACATTAAATTCATTAGATGTCCTATATTGCATGAATAACTAAGTCTCTATGAAATAGCACTTGGTTTTTTATAGGATATATCCATAACCTAGACATTAAACAAAAATTTTCCACTTCTGTGTTTTTGAATTTTGAAAAACAGAAATACATCTATCCAAATCATATTTTTATTTAAAAGAGGAATTTTAAACAGAACACCAAAGTTAGGGGACTAAAATAGTGAAACCTGTGGGAATCCCCTATAACCCAATTAACTCCATATGGCTTGAAGCTGATAGGATTGAGGAGAAAAGTGTGGATGGAGATCTAGTCCAACAATGAAGCTACGAAATATGCAACTTTGTTCCCTTCGTGCCACGTATGGATCGCTTGGATTATATTACAGAGGAGGGATCTACATTGCCTAACTATGTAGGAAACGGACCAAGAGGTGGAGCCATTACCATGTTGGGAGTCTTGAAGTATCAATGACTTAGTCTTCACCAAATAAATGTTAATATTCTACTGTGTACAGAGAGTAATCATGGTGACCATAGCTTTGGCCTCAGCTATAAGAGAGTTACCATTACCATAGGATGAAGTGAAATCAAGGACCACGCTTATGAATAGTAACATACCCTTATAAATAGTAACCTACTCTTATGGATAGTAATATGACCCTTATGAACGGTTACCTTACACATTAAAGTGTAAATAAAATTTAGGCACCTTCAAAATGAAGATGAATATTTTATGTGTTGGTATTTTTTGATTAAATAATGATTTTAATTAAAAATTAAATTTATCATATTTAGAAAATTATATTTGAAAAATGGAGTTCATTTTTTGGATTCTACCCATAAAAAATTGTTATGGTGAATTTTTTTGTTTTTTCTAAAATAATTGAATTTTTTTGTGAATAGTAAAATACGGTAATTACTGTATTAATATATTATGAGATAAATACACTATTACCTGAATCATTTTTTATGTAAGTAACCATTATTTAGAACTCTCTTGTATTTATTACTATTTTATGTAATGAAATCATCACTATTTCTTGTCTTAGGGAAAAATAATAACTTAATTATTAAAATATTATGAAAACCCTCCTCCCCTCCACTATTTAAACCCCCCCTCACCCCTCATCCTCTCACACAACTCAAGATTTGAACATTACCTATGTTCTACCAAATACACTTTTGAATCTCTTCCCATACGTTCAAGTCCTTCTGGTCTCACCAAAAGGCCAAAAACAATGGACTTAAGCATATTCTCAAGGAGGAGTACTCAAGAGGTGAACCTCTCTTCCTTTTTCTTTCAACTTATTTTACATGTTCCATTATTTTGTTGTTCTCTCCTCACCTTCCCTCATCCAAATTCTATGATAATTAAAGTAGCTTACATTATCTCAAATTTTATTTTTCTATTTAAATATTTCATCATCATCTCTATTTTCCCCTTCCTCTTATACTAAAAATGAAAACACCATCCGAGATGTGTTAATTTATCCCATTCAAAAAGGACAGGTTTTCAATTTTTATTACTATATTCAAGACTAGTCATGAAAGATTTTTAATGTTTGAACCATATCATAATATATGTATTTTTACTGTGCAATGTTCTAGAATCCAAACCCAATCATAATATAAAATAACAATACAAAACCAGTTCATTGTGCAAAAAGCCACCAAGTTAATCCCAGTGTTTATAATTAACTTTTATCAAATGAGTCATCCTAATGGTATATAAAAAATATCATTATAAGATAATTAATATCTCTATAATGTCACTAATAATATATATTAACAATTATGTATGTTTAACCACATTTTAAACGAACATGAATTCATTAATACAAGTAAATTGATCATGAAAACCAAGGAAGAAAATGCTTCCAAAACAATAAAATTGATCCTATTAAACCCATCAAAAAGGCCATGAATGAACATAATAAGTTTATACTAAATAAATTAAATTTATATTAGGTTCTAGATTTATTAATTAATGATTCTAAATTTTATTATTCACATCATTAACAACAATCGAAGAACACATTCGGGTATAAGGTAAGGGGTTTCTCATCTCACTTTTAATTCCATGAGATTTCCATTGTTCGCTGCCTATTTCTTACATGTGATGAATGTGTACTTCAATTTGATATATAATATCCTGATTCTCTTCATATTCATGGTATTTTTTGATTCATTCAGTGATTATCAATTTTTGTTCATATGACTCAATTGATTACAACATGGTAAGGGACTTTGTATCAATTTCCATTTCATTGAGACTTACTTGGTATTTTGACCCGAATCCTTCTTATGTGGTGTATCTACTACGCATTTGAGATAATTTTTCAATTTAAATTATAAATTTGGTAAATATCCATTTTATTTTATCATGTATATGATTATTTCTTTATGCCGTATACTATTTCAGATACGGTGTTTATTATGAATGCTATTTTTATTGGGGAAATATTGATGAATTTTTATCCTCTATTCAAAAAAAAATCCATAAAAGGCATATTGTTATTTTATTAAATCAATGAATAAATAATTATTTGGACTCGTAGGGATGTTTTGGGCCCACTATAGCACCTCGATGAATCAATAGGTCTCATGAGACAAACCAGTTGGTGAAAAACCCTTCGAGTTCATTTACAAAAATCAGAGAGGTTTATACCTAAAGACTTAAACTATATCTAAGGTATAATGGTTCATTTTCCAGATACATGACATCAAAATAATAATCATTATCTTTATTCATTATTCAGTTATTACTATCCATGATGTTTTCACTTTAAAAAAAATCTATGGATTCATTTTTATTCTCATCTTATTGGTGGAAAGTGTTTTTATTTATTCATCATCCCATATTAGTCATGCCTAATTGATTATGATTCACTTAATATTTATTAATGTTTCTAATATAATTAACCCTTACTAATCATTTTATTTCACCCTTATTATGTTTGCTTTCCCCAGGTTATGAAGAAGAGAACCTTCAATAAGCTTTCAGGGAGGTAGTTTATTTGAGTTTATTATGTATTATGTTGTATTTTCTATCTTTCCAAATGTACTTTGGGTATCATGTATGTAATATGTTCTTCCAAAACTACTAAATTAATCAGTACCTCAATATTTAGTTTTTATAATCATGCTAATATAATGAAATAATTCACTGACTCTGGGCTTCGGGGTTTGGGGTGTTACACCATGACCAGGGATTTAGTTAGGCTATATCATTTCCATAAAAGGGCATGTGATATCTACATCCATATAAGTGACAGATCCTTTATCGCATTAGTTATTAATGTAGTATTACTTATGATGCATCCAATATATCCTACCTCTCTATGATCATTTTTGGTCATGGTTTTCATCAATACATATTTGTGCACAAGTAATAATACCCATTAATAATATTCTTAAACTCTAAGGACCAATACACATGTCCATAGATAGTAACATCCAATGACTATTATGAATGTGTATTTCCTACTAGAGGGTCTTGTATCATAGTATCCTTTAGTATATTACTGATGGCACACACCATGATAAGGTGACTCAAAGTTTCATCAGTCCCCACCATTGATAGCCTATATAATTTGTGTCCCTTTAAATGATATCATCCGGCCACAGAACATATATTCAAGAATAGTGTCATGGAACTTCCAGGTTCTCATCATAGCAGGGATCCACTATGAAATTTTAGTGTGATAGCTATTCTTAGGACATTATTACATATTATGTCACATAGAAGAACAATCATGATGTGATAAGGAGTTTATTAATATTCATCTAATGAATACAGGTTTATCCTAAAGTACAAATAAGTTAGTTTCTAGGTCACTAAATCCAACATACTCTCACTTTTAATAGAGATAAATACTAATAACCTTTAGTCCACTAGCCCTGACATGATATTCATGCTTCTACTGAGACAGGAATTTAGTCAAGGGGTTATCCACATTCTCTTCTGTGGAAAATCTTCTCACTACAACTTCACCCCTTTGATATAAATCCCTCAATATGTGGTATTTTAGAGTATGTTCTTTATCCATTGATGTGACCTTGGATCCTTCACAAGATCCAATATTGTTGTATTATCATAATACAATGTAATGGGATCCTTACTGCTAGGTACCACATCAAGCTCCTAGAAAACATTACAAATCCAAACGGCTTCCTCGGATGTATTAGAAACTGTTATATATTCATACTCTTTTGTAGAATCATTTACAACTATCTACATTGAACTCTTATAACTCATAGTTTATCTATTGAGATAGAAAACATATCTTGATTGCAACTTCAGATCATTATGACCTATCTAAAAAGAAGCATCAGCATACCCTTTGATGACAAGATCCTCGTCTCCTCCATACACGAGAAACATATCCTTAGTTCTTCCCATATACTTAAGGATAGTCTTGACAGCAGTCCAATGTTGTTCTCATATATCTACTTGATATCTTCTTACCATGATCAATGAATAGGAAACATCATGTCTGGTACATAATATGGAATACATTATAGATCCTATCACTGAAGAGTATGGAATCTGACTCATCATATCTTTCTCATGTTTTTTCTGGGACACATTTTCTTGGAATGATGTATACCATGTGACACTATAACCAATAATCTCTTGGATTGTTCCTTACTAAATCTATTTAGTTTTTGGTCAATGTATGTACTTTGAATTAGTCTAATCATCCTCTTGGATATATCATGAATGATCTCATTCCCTAAAATTTAGGTTACTTTTCCTATGTCCTCCATGGAGAAGAGGTTGTTCAACCCATCCATGACTGACTACAAGATTGGTATGTTGTTTCCAATAAGAAATATTTCGTCAACATAAAATATTTTATAATGACCACATTCCCATTAAACCACGTGTAATCTCATGGATCACATTCATTGTTAATGATACCAAATTCTCTTATGTATTCACCAAATTGAATGTCCTATTACCTTAATGTTTTATTTAATCCATAAATGGATCTCTGTAACATTAATACCCTTTTGCATCATCTGGTGTCACAAACCCTTTTGGTTGTGTCATATAGACATATTCCTAAAGGTTCCCATTAAGGAATGCAGTTTTGAAATCCATCTTTCAAATCACATAGTCAAAGAAAGGTTCTATGGAAAGTATTACTCTTATGGATTTAAAAATGTAAACTAGTGAAAATTTTTCATCATAGTCAATTCATTAATGTTGTTTAAACCCTCTAGAAACTATCATGGGTTTATAGTTACTAACATTACCTTCCATGCCTAGTTCCTTCTTTAATACCCATTTCCACCCAACAGGATTTACATCAACTAGTGCATTGACCATAACCCAGACTTGGGTTTGATACATGGAATCCATATCAGAATTCAAAGATTCTAGACATCTATTAGATTCTGATATTTCTACTAATTCCTTATAGAAGATAGGTTCATCACTATCCAATAATAACTAGTCACCATCCTCAGTGACAAGGATACCATATCTCTCTAGTTCCTTTACCTCTCTTGTACTCCTACAGAGTACATGTGAGTTAAAAACTAACTATTACATGAGGAACTATGGAACTTGTTCCTATACCATCTACTTTGTTTCATGGGCATTAACTTCATCTAAGTCAATCTTGCTCCTAGTATCCTTTTTTAAGATCTTCTCCCTCTCAAGAAAGAGAACATGTCTGACAATAGTCACTTTCTTGTCTAAGGGGTTGTATAGGTAGTATCCCTTAGTTTCCTTGGAATACCCTATAAAGATACACTTCATGCCCCGGGGTGATATTTTTTTCTTGAGAAATCCTTAACAAATTCTTTGAATCCCCACATATGGTTATGTTTCAAAGTGGGTTTCTTTCCACTCCATAGCTTGAAGGAAATCCCATTTTCCCCCATAGTTGGTACTTGGTTTAATCTGTAAGCTACATTTTACAATGAAAATTCCCAAATGGATAATGGAAGATCTAAATGACTCATCATCGAACTTACCATGTCCAAAAATGTATGGTTACTGCATTCACTAACACAATTCCACTGTGTTTTATAAGGTGGAGTGAGTTGAGATAGAATCTCAGACTCTCGTAATTGATTGATGAACTCTTGGTTAAAATATTCTCCACCTCGATCTGATCGAAGTTTCTTTATATTCTAACTAAGATGGTTCTCTACTTCATTCTTGAATTCCTTGAATTTCTCAAAGAACTTGGACTTATACCTCATTAAGAATACATATCCATATATACTAAAGTAATCAGTAAAAGTAATGAAGTAAGAATATCTTCCTATAGCTTCTACTAGAAATGGTCTACATACATTAGTGTGTAAAAATCCTAGAAACTTTGAGGACCTTTCACCCCATCCACCAAATTGTGGTTTGGTCATTTTCCCTTGAAAAAAATTGTGACATCTATAAAGTGGTTTTGGATTAAAATACTCTAAATAACCATCTTGACAGAGCATTGTCAAATGCTCCTCATTTATACGACTGAGACGGTGATGCCACAACTGGATATTGTATGATTCATTTTAACTTGGTTTTTTATTAATTGACGACACATTGTTCTCATAATTTAATACATATAGACTATAATTTAAATGCACCATACCATAACATATGTTGTCCCTAAAAAAGTAACAACATTTATTTCTGAACATGAAAATAAATCCATCGATATCTAAACTTGATATAGAAATTATGTTCATGGTAACACTAGGTACATTATAACATCCATGTAAAACCAAAATCATTTTGATCATCAATGTGAGGTGGTATTCACAAATGGAAAGAGTATCCAGCCTCGCACCATTGGCAGCTCGTAGATCCACCTATCCTCTGAAAATTTTATGAAATCTACTTGGTTCCTACATTTTAATACAGATGTGAGCACCATGAGATGTATCTAATACCCAATGTGTAGAAATGGAATGATTTCACTCTATAAGGAACACACCTTTGTCTTCCCCATGCCTCTAGGTGTTGTTCCTCTTCTAGTGGCCTCACATTCCACATGCATATCATACAATATCCTTTTCCTTTACCTGCCTCTGGATCTTCTTCTTCTTGGTCAGACGGTGATCAACGGCATTAGATTGTTTATAAATCTTAGGACTCTTTTCCTTGTCCTTACTCTTCCTATTCCCCACAAGGACTATGAGTTTTTCACACCCAATGTCCTTCTACCAATGGAGAATCAGGTTCAGAAGTCCCGATAAGCTCTTCTCATTATTTCTCATATTATAATTCACAATAAAACTAGAGAAGGCCTTGGGAAGGGATGATAGTAAGAGATCTATATGCATCTCATATTGGAAATTAATCCCTAAGATCTCCATATGCTCAATGTATCCAATAAGATTGAATACATGTTCTCCAGACTCTCCAAGAATAGTATTGAACAATGAATTGGAGATCTCATAATTCTCAAGTCTTTCTTTCTATTGATATAGTTCTCGAAGGTGAGAAATAATGATATAAGCATCCATTTACTCATATTGATTCAAGATATTATTGTTCATGGATGATATCATGAGTTACTAAAAATCAATGGAATCATTCATATGTTTCTTTTACATAGGGATTTCTTCATCACTAGCCTCATTTCTAGTCGCAATTGCTAAAGGCTCTTCCAGCACAAAAAGTTCCCTCTCATGGCAAAGGATAACCTGAAGGCGCCTTTTCCGCTCTTGGAAACTATTTTCTGTGAGAAGGTTTTCCTTATTGAGTATGGATTGAAATGGTATGTTTGATGTAATTTTTTATGGATGTTTCCAAAAAATAATATGAATGTAGATTTACTACTTTATCTTGATAAATTTAGAAAAATAAATAAATATTTATTTATTAGTCTCCAACTATTTTTTCGAAACCCAATTTCCCTTACCATTGGATTCCGAATATCTTGTTGTATGGACATTCAAGAAGCAAGGATCCATATTTCCATTCAAATTACCCCAACTAGGATTGGTCAAAAAACTTGAAAGGTTTTAGGTAGGCTTTCCAAATTCCAAATGCATTAACTCACCACTCCTTGACCTGTTGAGTGGACTCCCCAATTCTTAAATACTAAAATTTTGATTTCCACAACCCTTTCCTCTTAATTACACCAAGTCTTTCTAGGGTAGCCAACCCTTTATGTAAACATAAATATGTCAACCCAAAACATAAAATTAGAATTCCCCAATAATTTAATGAACCCCCAATAGGGTTGGTCAAGCACTTCGAACTATGGTTCGATTCTAACCGAAGTAACATAAGGCTATACAAAAATGATATTTAATTGAGGGATTTTATCCTTTACATATAAATTTACACTTATTATCTTTTCACATGCTTGTAAATATTAAGTAGTAGATAAATAAGTGATTCACCATGAATAGATAATATTTACACATAAGACTTTTTTTATTTTAGTTCTATCTTGTGTCCTTATTAGTTCATTAATTATGTGATCACGTTAAACATCCATATTGAATAACCATACAACTGAAATAAATAAATAAAGGGTATGATCATGAGATTTACTATTGGTTATTTTATCTAGTGGTTGCTAAACTAATCCTGACCTAGGAAAGAAACACCTTGAACCATTTAAGGTTCATGTTTATAGCTTTTGACCTATCCACCTTTGTATCTCCTTGGATTGGTTTGGCCTCGGATCCTAACTTGAACCTACTCCACTATCTTGGGATCTCCATTCATTACATATGGTTTTAACTCACACATAGGTGAGGGGTAAAAGAAGGATTACATAAAACAAACTATGGGAATTTTGGCCCAACATATTAATGAGGAGAAGGCACCCATGCCAACATTTTTAATTTAATAAATAAATTAAACTGGAACCAATCGCATACAAATGTCTTTTCTAGCTCATGATCATACACATACATGCACCGAATTACACATTTAATAAAACTGGCATTAAATTCTTTAATAGATCTTTTTATGAAAAATTATCATTGAATAAATTAATAATTGTCATTAATTAATCAATCATTTTTATCTTAATAGTTTTCAAAATTTCCTTGATATTTTCATCCATAACCTTTTATATAACATGTACCTTGGATGAAACCCAGTGAATACCTTTCCAAAACTACCCATCATGTATTTATACTTTTATACACTTTATTCTTTGTGACATGTAGCATGAACACATAATTATAATTGTAATACAACTCATACATGATGTGCAGATCATTGAACATTACACGGATGTTAATTAAAAATTTATATATATATATATATATATCAACCACATATCACATGTTGTGCCCTAGATTTACACCCACATGAAGGTACATGTCTCAAGGGTTTAAATAATATAATAATAAATTTCTAAATCTGCGTAATATGAAAACAATAAAAGGAATCTTGATCTGACTACATCACGTGTACCCTCCTAACCGTCCATCCAAAGTACATGCCCGAGGAAATGGCATGTGAGGGGTACTTCAAGAATCTTCTAAGTACACAGAATTCCCAGTGGGCCACATGCCATGTAGACTCTGTGTTACAAACTCACCAGTCAGGCAAGCCATGTATGGTATACATGACTTGACCCAAACCCGAAGGGACTACATGCCATGTCTAGTGGTCCACACAGCATGTAGTCTAGTTTATCGTGCACCATTCTATCCTAGACAACATGCAGTGTAAAAATTAACTATATCACATTTCATTAATGCACACAGCTTGATTAATTTCCGAATTACTTCAAGCGTGTTTGAACACTACTACACGGTGTGTAATCTAGATTACACGGTGTGTGTGGCAGATTACATGGCATGTAATTCTGAATACACAGTGTGTATTGTTGTGTTACCGAGATAGAATCATCCGCACTTCCTGTTGAGTTCCCCAATTTAATTTTAATCATAAATTTATTCACTTATATTAAATTTGCATGAAATAGTAAGGAAGGAGTATATCTCAAAATTCAAATTACAAGAATGATTAAACATGAATTGACAAACAATATTATTAAATCATAAACATTAAAAAATTATTTAAATAATTATAAATGAAAATATGACCCCTATGATACCACTTATAGGTTCCAGGTGTAGCCGAAGCGTAGAATAGGAATGTACCAAAATTAGAAAATTTCCTTGATCGATTATTAATCAGGGATCAATATGAAGATAAATGCTAGTATCCATGGAATTGAATCAAAGATAAAAGAAAAAGGAGGGAACCCATAACCAAGAATATATTATCGACATATTTTGTTTATAATTAATATAATTTAATTAGAGAATTACCTCCAAGGTGATTCTTTCTTCGTTGATGCATTCAACCATAGGTATAAGGTGAAGCTTCATCATGATGTAGAATCCAATAATTGGAATCCTCTATAGATGATCCACATGTGCTCTAAATATCTCCATAAATTGATGAAGGAGTATTCAAGTGTTAGTGGGGGTGATCCTTGTGATTTTGATGTCCTCCTTTGATCACCTGGAGAATTTCTTCCAAAGAGTTCTCCTCGATCTAGTGGAGGTGGAACTCTCTAATTCTTGAGAGTGTTCGTGGAGAGGGAAGAGTACTCAAGGATCGAGAGCTTTTTTTCAAGGATGTTGTGCACACAACAATTGGTCTGCTGGTGGAATGACCCCTTGGATAATTAGATAATAATATCATAATGGGGAATTTAATTCACCAGGTAATAATAAATAATTATCACAAGTTTCGTTACATATTTTATTATTCCATGTGAACCCCCAAGTAAAATAAAAATAGAAATGCTATTATTTCCATGACATATGCTTAACATGCATGTTATATTTCAATATTATTTAACCAAATAATATTTAATATTATTTCTCACCAGACCCATAACTTGGTCTTCCAATCCTCCTCAACATTTTCTGGGACTTGAATAATATTTATTTATTTATTAAATAAATATAACCACATTATTCACGGATAAGTAAATATTTTATCAGCAATATATTCTCTTAAATAAATAGTGACAAAATAAACATGATCAGGTATACTTGAAAACTTATTAAACCACAAATACGAATAATATTTATTCAACTTGTTAAATAATAAATTATTTAATTGAGATACTGGCTACACTTATTGTGTTGCCCTCTAGACCTATTTCTCATTGAAATTAGGTGGGATGGCTTAAAGTCCAAGATTACTGTCTAGAAATGGGTAAAGGAACCCAAGAAAAAGAATTTGATGTTGAAATAACATGTCACCTCATATGAACACTTCCTAGGTAATATAGTCCCTTTGTCCTGATATCTCCAATCGAGAGGGTTTTATGAAAGTTTTATCAACCCATGTGATCAATTTCTTAGTCCTTGAATTCCTAGAATTGAACATCCCTAGATAACACCAAAGACATGGATTTATTTAGTTTATATAATTTCCATCAAATTTCATGAGTATTTACTTTTGTAGAAGTGAAAAATCCTTTCTCTCATTATTCATTAATGCATTATTACTCGTGATGCACCCAACATATCGAACATCACCACAAACATATGTCGTCACGGTTTTCTTCAATACAAATAAGTTCGCAATTCATAATACCCATTAAAAATAATCTTAAATTCTAAGGAAGAATACACTCATCTGCTGATAGAAACATCCAATGACACTACTAAATGTGGATTTTCTATTGGTGGGTCTTGTTCTCATAATATCCTCCTGGATATTACCAAAGGAGCACACCATGAGAAGGTGCCTCAATGTTTCATGAGTCCCCATCCCTAATATCCTATATCATTTGTTTCCCTTAAAATTATATCATACAGACATAGAACATATATTCAAGAATAGTGTCATGGAACTTACAGGTTCTCATCATAGTAGGGATCTGCTATGACTTTTTAGTGAGACAGCTATTCTTAGGACATTTTAACATACTATGATACATATAAGAACAATAATGATGTGATAAGGAGTTTATTAATATTCAACCAATGAATATAGGATTATCATAAATTACAAATATTTCGATTTCTAGGTCACCAACTCTAACATTTATTTCTTAGAATATCACATAAGCTCTAATTTACCAGAATAATATGATGTTATCCTATTCTTAGTCTTATTCCTTAGACTTCCCCCAATGGTTTTCACTGATTTTATCTAATATTAATTTCAAAAAAATAAGTAGACCTTATTTTGATACCAACTACTGCAACCCAATCCATAAACATACATTTTCATGATTTTAACACACTTTTCCACCAATACATGGAAATGATATATAGGTCTAGTATCTTTGGGAGACTATAAATAAAAATAAACCATCTTAAACTAACAAACATCATATCTATTTAAAACTCCACATAGTAGTCTTGACTCCCAATGGTCATTTAAAGTTGCATAGGATAGCTTGGGGAAAATCCATAAGGAAAAGGGTGAACTATATTTCCCAATAAGAGAGTAGATATGGAGATAAATCATAACTTATAAAAATTCATAACATGATATCATAATGAGGATGATCATAGGAATATAAGCGTTCCATAAATAAATTATTTCATAATATCATGGAAAAATAAACATGTGACCAACACATAAAACATGATATTATAAATATGAGTCAAGTTTCACTCCTGTTACCATCCTCATAAAGTTGACCAAGTACCATGGTGGATTTTGGTTCACTTTATAATCCCCTATATAATATATCATGAGATATAATGATTTACCCAATGCATTGGAGTGTTATATAATTATCGGTCCACCCGTCAAATAACATAGTGTGCTTAGGCTTATCGACCATGCACCATACATGGTATCTCAGGTGATGAAAACATTACCCAGTGAATATGAGATATATTAAAACCATACATATGCATTAAATATGATGAAAATAATCCATACATAAATTATAATCATGATCTATCCCATGATAAGAAAGTGGTTTTGACAATTCCGATTTCAAGGAATAACCAAAGGATAAATCAAATGAATTACCAAGATGAGAAGGAATTCAATTATTTTCAACTCTTAAAATTTATAAAGGTATATAGGCATATAACATGGAGTTATATTATAGAAAAATCATGAGAAATATCCATATAAGAAAGAATAAAAATGGACCACATGGGTGGGTCTTTTTTGAAAGAACTAAAGGATATTTTAATGAAGGAAATACCTTAACACATTCCATAAAACCAGAATTGAACCGAGATGGTTCTTCCTTAAATAATGAATATTTTAATAATATTTTCATTGTTTGAAAAAAAATAATGGGGGTGATGCTTGACATGAGAGAAGAAATAGGAAAGTTCTATTATATCATGTTTACTTTAAAGTGGGAATTTTAAAGGAAACTAAAAACAAGTATAACCCAAAAAAAGAAAATTATATTTAACTAGTTATATATGTGAGGAACATATATAAAATAATAATAGAAGTTCTTATGAATACGGTTTTTTAAAATGGAGAAAAATAATGAGAATTAATTATTCAAAAAGTCCTAAAGGAGGTATAGAAGATCCATTTTTATGTTTTAAAACACCTTTTTTGAAATACCACATAATAAAATAAGTTAATAAAACATTATTTTGAAAATATAGGAAAGTAAATATGTTTTTAACAAGACATAAAACTTAAATAGGATTCCAATTAAAAAGTAGAACATTGGTAGGAAGGAAGATATGGACTAGGAGGGGGAACCTTCATTTAAATAGATGATAATTATTCTTAATATAGTTGGATTTGAAAAACTATTAGAACTCACTAGTAAATAATAGTTGAATAAAATTGATCTCAAAAAATTAAATTAGGTATACCATATGAAATTAAATTTGAAACACATGGAGAAACATTATAACTTATGAAATGAAATTGAGTTATATAATAGGCTAATAATTTAGGGAATCCATCAATCGTATCCCACAACAAGGAAGAGAAAGAATGGAAGTGAAGCTTTCTTGTTATAAAAAAATTCAGATATAATAAATATTTCGGGTAGTGGATACACCATATAAATAAATATTGATAAATAAAATCAAATCATGGGTCAATGTAGGCTGATTGAGACATAAATCATACAAATTTAGTGACATTTATATTAAAACACTTGAAAGAGAAAGAGATTGAAAATGAATGTAAAATACCATTAATTGAAGTTAATTAATGATAAAATATGGAAAATAAGAATCATATAAACCATGTTAATTTAATTTTTTTAATAAAGATAAAACTATCTCATCGAATGTAATTTGAGATAAAACCCCTACAGCTTAAGA
Organism: Viscum album; assembly: GCA_963277665.1. Lineage (NCBI taxonomy): Eukaryota > Viridiplantae > Streptophyta > Magnoliopsida > Santalales > Viscaceae > Viscum > Viscum album. Next base: position 1,250,035,472 of record OY728151.1, on the reverse strand, counting down.
TGTTTTTTAAACATAAGTCATTAAAATATTCAAAATTATATGGTAATGTAAATATAATGAATTAAATCATGGATTATTCAAAAATACATTTTTCTAAAATATATACACCACAAAAATAAGAAATTGGTTCATAACATTAAAAAATGTCTCAATTAAGAGGAATTGAGAAAAAAACCCTTATAGTTTAAGACAAATTCTAATAGAAACTTATTAACTGAATTTGAGATTTAATTTGAAGTTAAAATACAATTAATCAGGATAATACATGATATTTAATATCCAATTGTTAGTATATAAACTATTTAAAAGAAATTTTAGGTATAAAAGAACATGTGTCCCAAGAAGGAAGTTTTGAGTTGAAACCCTAACCTTGTTCCAGATTCATTTTGTGCACATTCCTATCATCGTGAATAATCAAATTATTTTTATTAGATACCTTATTATAAACCTTTTTCTTTTTTTTTCATTTAACATGGATCATTTATTATCATGTGATATTTATTTTATTTTTCATACCTTTGTTGGTTACTTGAAGTTATTCGATCAATTTTCCTGTAACTGCTTATGTATATTTAATATGGTTAAAAAGTGTTATAAAATAGGGTAAAAATTATTAATATTATTATGTACATAACGTGTTATATATTAAATATTCAAATATATATAATTTTAATATATTAAGTATGTTTTTAAATTCCAATCATGATCGTTGGTGATGAAAAATGAAACACATTGTATGTGGAGGTGATAGTTCACATGTATGCACGATTAATGTTTTAATTTCTGAAAAAAGAGGGAAATATGATAAATTGAAATTTTACATTTAAAAATAATAATTTAATGATGGACATAATATTTATTCATCTATTTCATCTATTTGATCATCCATGAATATAGGTGATGGAAAGTGGAAGACGTTGCTTTGTGGTGGCGGTTGTCCGCACAACGCAATAACAATGCTTTTACTTTTCTTAATGGACGTAGATGAATAAATAATTATTATTCCATTAATATAATAATATATATATATTATAATGACAATTACTTTATTATATTTTTATGGATACAAAATATTTGTAAGAGGAATATTAATGAGAAAAACATACGAAATTGATAATACAAACGTTGGAGACATGATCATTCCTTTAAAAATTTCTTGGAATTGAAGGGTTTAGGATAAATTATTTTGAAAAAGGATAAATAATGAGAAAATTAGTTATATTAGAGTTATTTTAGGTATATTTTATAGGTAAATTATAATGGGGATAGTAATCATGGAAGGGTGGAAGTGATCTCTTCTTATAAGTGTCAAAAATGCCCTTTTGGGAATACCCTTTACCCTTCCATGATAACATTGCACTATTCCTTGGTTAATGGATATAAAGTTTTGAGATAATTGAATTTTTGATGTATTTGGGTATATAAAGTCTCAATATAATCTTTCCATGCATTATTAATTAATTTTATAGGGTTTTTACAATTATGTTTTTATATTTTACTCATTTATTCATAAACTAGGTAACTTTTTATTAACTAAGTGATTTTTTTATTAAAAATATAAAATAACCCATATAATAAAATTTTGGTTTTTTGGAACTAAATTTTACCTCTATTTAATCTAATTTAATTTCAGAATATTATAAAATTATCTTTTAAGTTAAAACAGGTAGTGTGTTGAACAACTGTTTGAGTAGAAAAATGACATTCTAACCATTATGGATTCTTAATATTATTTAGTATAACTTTCCAATTAAATGAGGGTTAATATAATTATATATAGGATTAAACATCATATTACATTCATTATTTAAATTTTATTAATTAAATTAATTAGATAAACATTGCACAATATTAATAAAACAATTCATTAAAAAATAGCTTCACCATTATCGTGGTAAGTAACACTAATCTTGCTAAATTTATCTTTATGCCTAAAAATGATACTGAAATTGTTATATAATATTGAAATTAAAAATAATTGGTAATAATTTTTTTTTTTCTAAAATTGCTAATGTCAAATTTTTAATATTAGCATATGGAAATAGTTTTTAGTGTGTGATATTACTTGAGTTTCAAAAATGTTGAACATACATTTTATAAATTCAATATAATTTTTTAAAATTATTTATATTACTTATCAAATATATTTTTTATATATAAAGGTATTATTAATCTTTTCACTCATTCTTGTATTTTAAAATGATAGTCTTTAGAAAAATAATTATTTTTACTATTCAACTAAGAATAAATTATTTCATAAAAATATAAAAAAATAATCTTAAGATAATATTGTGATTAAAAATAGGAAAATGTTTTTTATTTTTGAAAATTAAAATTCTAAAATTTATAAATTCAATTTCTTAATAAAGTCACAAATTATAATAAAACCCCACTTTTATGGGAAAATGACATTTAAAAATACTTACTGTTTTTATTATTATTTCATACCATTTACTACCTAAAATAGTGTTAACGAATTATTAATATCAAACATAATTTATCATCATTAGTCATACATTTATTAAAATACAAACTCATATATCATAAAAAGTAATTTTTTTGAAAAAATATTTTTTAATCAATAAATGATCTTATTAGTCATTTTAAGTAAAATAATTGAATTTAAATCATATTAAAAGTAGTTTTTATTTTATTTCTATAAATATTTTATAAAACACATACTCATATTAATTACCTCTAATTAAATAGCTTGGTTATAATGGACATACTTAATCATTTATATTCCATCTAAATATATCCTGGTTTCATTTAAGTGAATTGTTGTGTATGGATTAATCTATTGAAAACATTGACATAATTCGATGAAAAAATTCTTTAAATCTCAGGTCGTTATAGCTGGCCCTGATGGGTCTTGTCTTTACCACACACATGTTAATCCCCTCAAGTCATTCCCATCATCCCATCAATACCAAAAAAGTATTGTTCTCTTGGATTGAGAATGTCACAACACTCCAACCAAAACAGATGTCACCCCTCTCAACCAATGGTCTTTTCCTTTTCTAACCAAAACCTTAGGCATCAATGAATGCAATGTCTCCTCAAGGTCATTAACCCTTATTTCACACCCGGTCTCTCACCGACCATAAAAATTATAGGCACCATGTAGTGACTCAAGATTCCACCTATAAGACATTTTAATATTTCTAGGAATATTTTCAAATTCATCCACTGAGTCAGTGCAGGATTCCTGGGCCTAGATAGCCTGGGTATGGTGATATTAAAAATATTAAATATATTTTATCACACACACACATAGTTTCTTTGGAAATGTTTAATAACTCAAATTTAGAGTCTCAGATCAAAAATATGACATCGTGGTTGAGTTCAGAATGTCTGGTATACCCTATGTGTGACATAAAATTTGTCAGCACTGGGATTTCATTCGAGGGGGAGTTGGCATCATGTCTTAAAAGGGATTTAATTGAATTAATTAAATTAAATTAACTATATACCCTCCTACACCCCTTCAGTGTGTACATGATATAGAGGAGTTGCAACCGTCCCCCTGGAAACGGTAGATGAAACAATGCTGAATCAAGGAAATGAGGTGTTGTTGATCCCCATTTTTTATGCCGATCATCATCAGATCTTGAAGAATAAAAGTTTGGTCATTATTTTAGACCATAAGCTTCATCATTTCACCATGAGGTTGGTATAGTTCAGTTTTAAGTCCAAGTCCCCTTTTATTCATTTTTTAAGGTTTTAGAGCCCTTATATGCCTACTTGATATCCCATATAGGTAAATCTATAGGTTTCATGGGAAACCATGGTGATTTAGGAATCCCATAGGAAAATTACCATTGGGCTTCTCAATCACATGTCATGTAGTCTACTGAGACATTCCATCGGTATTCATATTTGGAGAAGTTGAATTTTGGGTGCTACACTCTGTATACCGGGGTTACACGCTGTGTAGTGACCCCAAGTCGTGTGGTTATGGGGCTGGACCAGGAATGAAGGGGCATGGTACATGGTCATGTATAACTACAAGGAAAAGTACACAAATAGAGGGTGATGGACATGGGTATGGTCGAGAGACACACCCAAGTGGCCTGGTCATTGGGACACATCATGTTCCATGGGTACACACTTTGTGGGAGACATGACTGGCTGAGAAATGTGGAAGAAGAAATTGTCTATGGGTCTAGGTAAAGCGAGACACATCATGCACCATGTATTCCCTCATGGTATGCCCAGCTATGTAGTAGAGGACACATCTAGGTTCTCAGGAAGGTTCACGCACCATGTGGGCCCTGTGATTTCTGTTTAATTTTCTTTGGATCTTCTACCTAGAATATTCCCTTATTTAGAATTCAGATTCAGGATTGAGAGTAGCCTATCAAGAATGGTTTCCCGTGTAAAATGTTATTGTGACATCCATAGTGGCATGTGTGATATTATGTGTCATTGTTTGAGCACAGATCTACAAATGTGGTGCTAGACATTTTTTAGTGATCAGGGTGGATCAATGGGTTGACGTTAGGGTCTATACCCTTCTATAACATCTCATGATGCAGGTCCCCAAGACTCTTTAGGCTGGTAGAGTGGTGACCCCTGTTATATTAGGAAACAGGTCCCCTACCTATGGTTGTGTGATTATTTGAGGTATGAAGAGTGTGATTCTCCCTTTATAAATGCTTGGCCAATGATTGATATCGGTGTTGTTCTTAGAAAAGGAGATAAGTATGGGTACCTCCCCTAACATATCAAAGAACATGTTTCCCTTTCCCCTATAATTCATATATATGGAACTCCCCCGTAGGGGGTGAGGGGTATCTACCCACAGGTAGTTATTTCAAGGTTAAACTGCCAAATTGAACCAGGGAATGGGTTCCCAAAAGCATTCATGGAGTTGGAATAGAGATCCACTGATGTATAAGGTGTGGTCCCTTCATACTCATTGGCTAGATAGAGTTGGTACCCCTAGCATACTAGGGATCAGTTCCTCTATTTGCGGAGTTGGTACTCCCCTACCAGGTTAGGGTGTGAGTCCTCCATATTTAATATATATATATATAGTGGGTACTCCCCTATTGTTCCAGGGTGCAGGTCCTCAATCCTTGGATTTGAAACTCCCCTTTCATTCTAGAGTGTGGGTCCCCCATATGTGTTTCTCTGACAGAGTTGGTACTTCTATTTCGTATTAAGTAGCAGGTCCTCTTCCTCGGGGTCAGTACTCCCAAATCGTGTTAGGGTGTGGTTCCCCCATATTGATCATATTGGTAGATTAGTTCTCCCATGTTGTATCAGGGTGCGGGTCTTATATCCATAGAGTAGTACTCCCATGTCGTTATAGGGTGTGGGTCCTATATCTATTTAGTGGTACTCCACTATCATAACGGGGTATGGGTCTTTATATACGGTGTATTACTCCCATACTGTGTCAAGGTGAGGTTCCACTATATATGGATTTGTACTCCTCTATCATCAAGGAGTGATGGGAAGTGGGTCCTTCACTAGATCCATAACTCCCTCAGTTATGGTGCACAGTTACGAGGAGTGGGCCCCTTCACTTTTTGAGTGTGATACCTGGTTATTAGTTTTTACTCCCACAACACAATGATGTTTAGGCCTCTTTCTAGGGCCACTTCTATGGTTTCACGGTTTCATTAGGATATAGTACTCCCTCAGTTGTGGGGCAGCGGCGAGCTGTGGGTCCCTTCTCTCTCTCTCTCCTTAGAGTGGATTCATGTTGTGCATGGTCTGGAGTAGTGCTCCCTTAATGATATTTAGTGATGAGTTTTGGGCCTCTCTACTTTGGTTCCTATGTGATTATGTTGGGTAAAAGATAGGGGGGTTGGGACCTCTTGTGTTGGGAACTATGGTTAGACCTAGGTACTTGTTTTTGATGGAGAGCATTCTCTAGGATTTGCACTCCGGGATGGTATAGTGGTTCCTGATGGAATATATCTCTTGTAAAAGTGACATCTAGGATGGTTGAGCTCGTGTATTGTTTCCTCTAGGATGTGTGTTACCTTCAAGACTCGTATAGGATCTTGTAGCTGGCTCTGAGTTTGAAACCTCATGAGATGTGGAATCTAAGACAAGTATATCTGGGTTTGATTCTGGGAGTCATTTTTGTGTTGTCATGTGTATGGGTTGATACCCATTGTGGACTGCATTGACTAGTTAGGTATAGCCACGGATGGTTCGTGACGGATTTTATCTCTTGTTTGGGTTCCCTCAATCTAGGTGGAACAGACTGATTCCTTTTAGTTTCTCCCTTTTCTTTTGGGTTTTTGGGGTGCCTAATGAGTATTGTTATAATCACCCATAAACTGGATTTTCCCAAAAATGTTGTGTCTTGTGAAGACCACATTCCTTTCAACAGAGTCCTAGGAGTACCTATGGTAGGTGGAGCATAGTGGACTTGATCGGCCGAGGTATTTAATGATCATGGGTCACATAGCTTTCTTGAAGATTCATTTGATAGTTATCCCCTATGTCTTTGATGTTTGGATGTGTTTATAGTTTTCGGTGGTCGTTCATTTTGACATTTTTTCATTCATTACTTTTATTAAACTCTAATTTTGGATATCCGTATGTGTGAATGTTTTTTCAACATTTTATATGTCTACATTGTTTCATAGACGTTCTTGTGGGTTCATTCAAATAGGTACCTTAGGAAATGGCCTCTTATTTTTGTGATATGACTACTCAATGCTAGTCAATATATTATAGCCTATTGGAGGTAGGCTTGGGGAGTTTCAGCCAAGGCCCCATTAGGTTAGGTCTTGATAGAGTAGTTTCATACTGGGTTCCACATTGGGACTGTAGTATCGTGAACTTTGATTAGGTTTCATAACAATATTTTTAATGTGTTTTGAGTTTTTATTTTAGGCCAGGGACTCTAGTTTTGGTGTAGTGGACAACATATCAATTCTTTGGGACTCTGATAACCTTCTGGTTGAATAGATTAATTAGCGCACTAGTCATAGGAATTTTTTTTTCATGCATCATAGAGGACTGGGATGTGGTTTTTCCTATCTCTCTTGAGTCATATCCCTAGATATACCATTTGACTGTGGTGAACGTTGATTATATTTTAGGATTCCACATCAATAATATCCAGATAGGATTCCATAGTGGGATTATGATGAATATATTTCCTGAGATTATTCTTTAGTGTAGGGAACAAGTTTGAGGTTTTACCTTTGGGTGGTCTGCCAGTTGAGCCCCCACCCATTGAGTAGCAGGTTGTGTTGGTAGTGCAGACTGAAGATGCATGCAGGATGATTTAACTACATGGGTTCCAAAGGTAGTGACATCTAATGTATTGGTGTGATTCATATCCCTAGGTAGATGATAACTAGATTGATCCTATCATGTGTATTTCCCACCTTTTGAGGACACCTCCAGATCAGATGGTGGTCCTATAAGTAAGCCTTCTAATGGGTTTGGATAGGTGATGGTGGTGTGTGGTGACACATACCTATGATGAGGTGATTCTCACTTGGGTTGAGTTTGAGAATCTCATTAATGAGTATTTTTATCTAGCCACATTGATACTGATGCGTATACAATATATTTTGAAGCTTTGGCAGGGTATCATGTCTGTGGTAGAGTACTCGACGAGGTTTACAGACCTTTAGAGTTACTCCATGTATATGGTTAAGGATTCAGTTTTAGATCATGAACCATCATGAAGGGCCTTTAAAAATATTTCTAAGTAGGTTTTGTCTCCTTGTACATTCCCTCTTATGTGACGGAAGTGGAGAAAGCTCTAGTGGTTGGGGGATTCCTAGTAGAGGGTCGAGTGGATGTGACCAGCTATTGTGGTCACAAGGTTGAGGCGTCTACAACGGCTGGCATAAGATAGTCAACAAGATTGAAATGTTGGAGTAATACCCATACCCATACCCAAACATGTGTTCATGTAGTGTAGGGGACACTCTGAGGGCTTGTTCATCCATAGGAGAGGTGGGGTTGCACTTACTAAAGTCAGAGACATCATGGTAGAGATTGTGTAACCCGTTGAGATACTGAGAGGGAGTCGGTCGATGGATCACCCTAGAAGAGGCAGTGTTTAGATAAGTTGTATCTTCATAATGTAGGATGTGTTATAGGAGTAGGTAGAGTAGTTGAAGGTGGTAGACAGTTCATGGTGTCACCACCACCACTCCCTGGTGGTCCGCGCTAGGCTCAAAAAGCTAGAATATGAGGATGAGGTTAGTTGTAGGCCATAAAAGCCTTTGACCCAATTTCTGCACTGATGATTAGATGCATGATGTATTTCCATTCTAATTTTTTTAGCAGTATTGATGGATATAGTTGTGAGGTCGTATTTTCTTACTACTTCTTTCTCTAGGATTAAGCAAGGTGACGCAGAGCGTCGATGGGACTATGTGCGAGTGTTATTTGACATAGCTTCGGGCTCACGAGGAAGAGGGATTCTTTCCCCACTAAGACACATTCTTTTTATGTGATTAAAACCATACTGAAGAGTTATTTCTTCCAAAATTGGATAGTGTTGAGCTGTGGTGGATGAGTTCTTTGACTGTCATGTTCACAGTTTGGTTGTGCACTGAATTATCCGAGAATCCCTAACATTACTAGTGGAGCCTTTTAGCTCATCCCGTATTCTTGGAATCCCTATTGGGGGGATATATTTGTATAGAATATGTTCAATAGTGGAAGAGTTACACCCTATGATTTCATCTCAGTTTTGATTGGTTTCCTACCAAATATTCTTAGTTGGGCTGCCACTAGTTAGAGGTTAACATATGGATGTCTTGATAAGGCCTGATGTTTACACTTGTGTTGCACTTTTGTTTTTGGTTAGTTCCCTCATGTGATTGTAATTATATGTTTATGTGAGTTTCTTAAGTAGGTGGTGGTTCATTTCATCCAGAGGAAGATTAGAACTATCGAGCTTCATCCTAATTTGTATCAGGTTATCAAGGTGTTGTACTACTGGACCCTATGACTACAGATGCACTATTGTGCTTTGGGTTTTCCACCTTTCACTACTAAGGAGATATGGGTTTCTTTTCTGGAAAATTTCAAGCTGTTTTGATCTATACATGGGAGTGATTTTCCTTCTAAGGTTTCCTTGAGTATGTTCTTGTAAGTATAATGGTTACCTCTTGGCGAGATCACTAGTGTTGGAGTCCTAGTAGAGATCTTGTTTTTAATCCATCTTCTTAGGATTTATCTTTTTGAGGATGAAAATCCTTAAGGTAGGGAGGATATAGTGACTTGGGATTTCACCTGTAAGAATTTTTAATATTTCTAAGAATATTTTTAAAGCTAAGTGATAAGTCGGTGTGGGATTTTGAGGGTCGGAGAGCCTCTATGTGGTGATATTAAAAATATTAAAAATATATTATCACATATTTATAGTTTTCTTGTAAAAATGGAATAAATTTTGTGAGGGGCCTCGGTTCTAAAATGTATGGCCGTGGTTTAGTTTATAAAATCATGTTTACCCTAGGCGCGACATTAAATTTGTTGTCACCATGAGTTCTGTCAAGGGAGAGTTGGTGTTGGGGTGTTAAAAGGGAGTAACTTTATTTAATTAAATTAAATAAATTATACCCCCACCTCTTTGGTGTGCGCATGGTAGAGGGGAGGTGTGACCAACCTCCCCCCATTTGGAATAGTGAATGAACCAATGATGAATCAAGGTGATGAGTTGCTGTTGATCCCCGTCTTTTAAGTCGATCATCATCAGGTCAAGGAACAACATGATCTGTCCATTGTTTTAGACCTAAAGATTTGACATTTCTCCATAAGGTAGGATGATTTTAGTTTTATGTCCTGATCCCATTTTTATTCATTTTATATGGTTTTAGATCCATTATATGACTAATAGACATCCCATATAGGTCAATATATAGGTTTTAGGGAAAACAAAGTTGATTCTGGTGGCTCACTAGGATATTCCCAACAGAATTCCTTATCACACAATATGCATTTTAGTGAGACATGTCAAGTGTTATTCTTGTTCATGGAAGATGACTTGTGGGGACTATACATCGTGTACTAGGGTTACACATCATGTAGTGACCCCATGTCATGTGTCCATGGGACATGGATAGGGATGTCATGTCATAGGACATGGCCATGTAGAACTACACATCCAAAGTAAACAGACATGAGGTGCAAGATAGGGTCACGGGAAAGAGACATGTCTATGTGTCCTGGTCATTAGGAAACATAATTTACTAGGGGTTTATTCGATGTGTAGATATAACTGTCTGAGCTATGTCGTGGAAGAACACGGCTCGTAGAAGGTAGGGTGAGATACACTGTGTACCACATGTACACGTTGTGTATTCTCACATGGATAGAAAAGTTGTGCAGTAGAGGAAAAATCTAGGTGTTCATCCAGGTTCAAATGTCTTGTGGGACCCACTACATTCCATGTACTTTTGTGGGGATCTTATTGGGATCTTCCTCCTATAATATCTCCTTCCCCAGAAGTCAGATTCAGTCTTAATAGTTTCCTATCCTAAGCATTTTTCCACATAAAATGCGATAGTGGCCTCTGTAGTGGCATGTGAAATATGATGTGGCATGTTTTGAGTATGGTTTTGTAAAAACAGTGCTAGAACATGGGTTGTGATTAGGGTGGATCACTGGTTTTAGTGTGGGGTTAGTACACTTCCCTAACATCTCAGGATGTGGGTCCCCTAGACTCTTTAGGACAGTAGAGCAGTGCCCCCCCCCCCCCGTTATCAGGGTGCAGGTCCCCTACCTGTGTTAGTGTGATGATGTGAGGTTTGGATAGCATGAAACTCCATTCAGTGATTCTTGGATGATGTTATATATCTTTTTGGTTCTTAGAGAGAGACATGGGGATGGGTATCTCCCCTAATGTATCAGGCCATGGGCTTCCCTTGCCCATTTATTTGGTAGAGATGGAACTCCACCATAGTGGGTGTGGGTCCTTTACCAATGAGTTGTTCTTCCGGGGTCCAAACTCCTATGTTCAAATGGGTAATGGGATCCCCTTATCACTCATTTTGTTAGGACATAACTCCCATGTCCTATAGGGTGAATCCCCTTATACTCTTTTTTTAGATAGAGTATGTACTCCCCTATCATACTAGCGAGTGGGTCCTATATTAATGGAGGTGGTACTCCCCTACCAGGTCTGGGTGTGGGTCCTCCATTTTTGATGTATAGATAGAGTGGGTCCTCCAATAGTTCTAGGGGTGGTTCCTTTATCTTTATAGTTCGAACTCTCCTGACATTCTAGTCTTTCGGTCCTCCATACGCATTGTGTGAGCGGAGTTGGTACTCCCCTTTCATATCAAAGAACGGGTCTTCTATCCTAGGGTTGGTACTCCCTTATCATGTCAGAGTGTGGATCCTCTATATTGATCGTATTGGTAGAGTAGCACTCCCATGTTTTACTAGGGTGTGGGTCCTCTAGACACAGATTGGTACTCCCATGTTATTACAGGGTTTTGGTCCTTTATTTATCGAGTTGTACTCCCCATTCATTCCAAGGCATAGGTCCTCAGATACAAAGTAGTAATCCCCTACTATGTCAAGGTGTGGGTACTCTATATATGTATTTATACTCCCCTTCATTTGAGGAGACATGGTTAGTGGGTCCTCCACTGGTGTCGACATTCCCTCGGCTACAGATCACAATTGCGAGGAGAAGACCCCTCCACATATTGAGTGCACTACCTGGTTATAATTTAGTGGTCCTTCAATGTGGTGATGTGTGGGCCTCTTCCAATGGGTACTTCTATGGTTTCTTGGGTTGGCTAAGAGCTAGTACTCCCTTGGATGTGGGGTAATAGCGAGGTGCGGGTCCCTTATCTCTCACTATCATTAGAGAGTATGCATGTGGTGCATGGTTAGGAGTAGTTATCCCTCAACTGTATTCAGTGGTGAGGAGTGGGCCTCTCTACTTGGGTTACTGTGGTATTTAACATAGCACAAGACAGTGGTGTTATCCCTCTAGTGTCGGGTACAATGGTTGGACCTTGGTACCTATTCCAGATGGAGTGTATTCTCTCAGACATATATTCAGGGATGGTAGAGTTTTTCCAAAGTGTATCTCTTAAATGAGTTCCACCTAGGATAGTTGATCCCCTGGAGTGTGTTCTTTGGGACATGTGTTACCTTAAATCCTTGAGTATAATCCTATAAATGTCTATAATCTCATAACCTCATGAGACATAGAGTATGAGATGAGTATATCTGGGTTTGATTCTGTGAGTCCTTATAGTTTTTCATGTGTCTAGGTTGAAACCCCTTATAGATTGTGTTGACTAGCCATGTATAGATGTGGATGGTTTGATATGGAGTTTCTATCTTGTTTGGGTTCCCTCGGGCTAGGTTGAGCTAACCAATTACTTTGAGTTGCTCCCTTCTTCTTTTGGTTTTTGGGGTGCCTACTAAGTATTGTTATACTCACCCCTGTACAAGATTATCCCACACATGTTGTGTCTTCGGCAAATCATGGGCCTTTCGATAGATTCCTAGGACGACCCGAGGTAGGTGGAGCTTAGTGGAATTGAATGACCGAGTTATTTACTAGATCCAGGATAAGGAGATTTTCTTTAGTTGAATTTGAAATAAATTCCCTCCTTTTGAGTAGGTTGGGTTATTTTATAGTTTTTTATGGGAGTGTGTTTTTTCCTTTTTCCACATTCATCACTTCTATTGTACTCTGGTTTGGGATATATTTATGAAAGAATTTTTTTTATAGATTTTTATATCTTTGTATTTTTTCATATAGGTTTTTATGGGTATGTGTCTATAGGTACCTAAAGAAAAAGGGATCACATTTCTATGATATGCCTACTTAGCGCAATTCTCCAGCCCCTGTTCTATTGAAGGTGGTCTTGGGGAGTTGTATCTTTGGCCTCATTTGGTTGGGTCATGATACACCACACTTACCAAAATGCACTACCTTGATGTATCTCATGAAAATGATCACACACTCCTTCACTGACTAATCACACATCCTGAATCATGCTCCCATGATTCGCATCTCATCTAAACTAGGATCATATGCCTAAACCATTGACCATTCTCATTTTCACGTTAACCGTACTTAACCTAAAGTACCACCATTACATATTTTTTTAAAACTTTCCACTTTACAAGTGTTGATTACTGTCACACAATAGCTTATTGACTAGAATTGTTCCATAACTCCAAATTCCCATACATGCTCTCACCAAGCAATTGGAAGTGTATCCTGAACAAGAAATGGCCAAGAACTCAACAGATCCTACCCTATACCCCCATCACTGATACTAAGCCCCATCACCCCAAGTCATTTCACATTTAAAACCATTCAATACATCACATCACCTTGACCATACACCTATTCATGCATCACATGCATCAATCCAATCCCTAAGCATACATACTCGATTCAATAAAAAATATGGCACTTATTCTCATACCATTCAATATCAATGAAACCCATGGGTCACACACCCATCTATTATAAACTTACATAACCTGGACCTTCACTCATGAGTTGAGTTCCAACAATTATAGGCTCTCACACCTAACCAGGAAATAGACCATGCTCATGGAATGACTCTTTTACTAACTAGAGGAAACTAATACACTTCCTTATAATAAATCTAACACCATATAGATATCAAGGAAAGTTTCATGACCACTCAATATTTTGGGTGTCATTTAGATAACTTAAAGAGCCTACCTATGTATCCACCACATACAAAATTTAAATGCATAAATGAAAGATTCAGGAATACAAATGATGTTTCCCTTCAAAAATGACCTAGATATAAGTTACTCGAACTATGGGTTCTTAAATACAACTACATCCAAACTAGGTATCACCAAACATGAATCGGTCAGATAAGATGAAGTATATATCCAATCCATACAAATCTAAATGAATTCATAAGAATTAGATAACCCTATCTCCATTTACCCATAGGTATTACCAGAAAATGACTCACTAAACCTGAGTCACTATTAAGGATCACTAGGAACACCCCCACACACAAGGATCAAGACTCATATAGTTCCTGGTCCTTGAGAAACACCCCACTGTTCCAATTTCAAGGTCACCCAACATCTTGTTGTAAGTGGGTTCCATAGACCCAACTTATGTTTAAACTTTTATTACCATTTCATGTATATATTTTTATATATACATGTGTTTGACTTTCCATAATATTGTTGATAATTTCATGTCCACTATATTTATGGTAATTTTCTTAGATTTCATATTGTATCAAAAGGTTATAATAGTTCCCATTCTATAATGAGAACCTAGAGATACCATGATAGTAATCATAAAGTTATTTTATATAGAAAAGATGAATCATACTGAGAGGTTATAGATGATGTGTGACCATCAGGTGTTTGGGATCATAAGAATTGAGACATTTTCTCAATAGCTTCACACTTGGTGATCTTGAGTAGATGAGATTATAAGAACATAACTGCTAATAGGAACACAACATGTTTCAGGAACCATTGATTGTTCCAATATATGAACATGTTTATTAGCCTATTGACATGAGATCATTGTCAATGTGTACCATTTTATCATAAACTTTTATGCGAGGAAAAAACCATGACATGGAATTCATAGTGAGGTATTTGGTATTGGGTGACTATTTTCTAGTATGGCGTTGGTAAAATGGTCAAGATAGAATTTTTTTACTTTTGAGTTAAGGAAGTGTTATCTCAGACCTAGTTGATCCAGATGGTTGTTCCTTTATAAATCCATGGTCATTGTAGTTGAAGTTTTTTTTCCTAGTTAGATCATTAGATAATAAAGAAAAAAATTGATAATGACACAAGTTGTGCATCCTTCTTTATGAGATATCATGTCACAAATAGATTATATTACATGATGTGTGTTTGTAAGAAAGGTTGTCATTTTGATGAATTTTCCTTATCTTCTTAGGTACCATGAAGGGTTTGTAGACCCTGATTTAGGTCTATGAATAGTATACACTACTATAAATATAAGGTCCTATAGGGTTACACAAAATAGTTTAGTCTAGAGTCTTCCCTATTTATGCTAAATCAGTGTATATGAAATGGTTGACCCCACAACATTTCCTGATATTTTATCAAGAATAAACAAATAATAATGAATAAATTAATTAATTATTATTTGAGTATATAATAATTAGGTTGAATTTTTTATTAAAATTATTCACAAGGAATTAAGTGAAAATGTTGGAACATATTATACGAAAAAATATTATTTTTATTTTTAAGGTTTGTTTGATATTTCTGGGAATTATTAGTTGAGTTAATGAATTTATATTATCACATAATATATTTATTATATATTACTAATAGGTGATAAAAATATATATGAAATATATGATGTAGTTAGTTCATCATTACGTGTCATTTATTTATTATTAAGTGTGAATTACATACATGGGGGTTGGGGAACCATTCTTGGGTAATCAACACCCATTATATTATTTGGAGGAAGCTATTTTCATGGAAATTATTCACACCCACGAATTTGAGAGCTCTTTTCTCCTCCATCCCACATCTAAGACGGAGAAAGTTTCCATCCAAGATTCTAATATTTGATCTTCTTCGTTGATCTAATAGATGATGTCATGGTGATCAGCATGACATTGAAGGACTCATTAGAGATCTGTGTGAGCACCCAGAATTTGATGTTCAGTGTCAACTCAAATTCATAAATATTATGTGGATGATCTTGAGGGTTATGAGGTCAGATCCATCAAACAATGGTTTTTAGCGACCATCTATAGTTGAACACATTTTCGATTCGAATAAGGTAACTTTTTGATTAAGTGTTTTCACTTAATTAATTCAGGTAAGATCCTAAAACCTCTAACATTGATCACATCACCAAAGATGATGAATTTTCATCAATCCTATAAGAAAATATTTTATATCCCAAACATTTTGGCTTCTATTTCATTCCTTGATACCATCACATCAAACATTCAAAACATCCAACTCAATTTTCACCACCCTAAGGGTCTATCTCAACACATAACATGGGGACCTCATAACTCGGTCACTCACAGAATCCCCTTCTACCCATACACTAGGCCAATCCATTCACACAAGGGCTATAAGTCACCTCATTAATTTAATGTTCATCATTTTGAAAATTTTCTTTTTTAATCCAATATAATTTCAAAAAGTTCACATCCTAGAGTCTGATATATAGAATTTCATCCACAATTTATGAGGTAAAACACATGATATGTTTATTACAGACATTTTAGTTAAATAAACCATTATATTCCACAAAATTAATATCGTCAAGGGATTTTCATTACCCAAAAACCATAAGGTTCACATTTTAATAGGGTTAACATTCTATTAATTTCATAATTTACATTCATTCTTTACAGGGTTCATAAAAATTTTCCACCAATTCTCAAGGATTGATTAAATAAAGTACCATTCATATGTTGTGATGGAAAAAACCTTTTAGGTTTTTTACTCTAACCATATTTAAACAAGATCATAATCAATCCATTTATATTTTCCTATATATAAATTAAATAATTATGATAATTGGTCATGTAAGATTACACCATATCCATATATGAAAAAACACTATATAAAATGCTACAGACAATTTAAATAATAAAACCCATTTCACCGAAATGCAATATAAATCATAGGAATATATAAATCAGAAAGTTAAAATCATAAGATAATAATAATATCATGAAATGTATTTATCAATAATAGGTAATATATAGATGATATAAAAATAAATTTTGTCTAACATGATGTATGAACAGACATAGCCTTTATTTCCATACTGGGATAATAAAGAAATCACATAAGCTAATAACATCATAAAACTAGTAAATCACTCGAGGTAAAGTCATATCAAATATAACAGGAAAATTTCTAGAACAAAAAAACCCACCGTTAACAACTTGGGTTTCACTACATTTTTGGGGTGATCAATATGAGGCTCAATATCATTACCATATTGAAACACATTCACATTCTCCTATCTACCATTCCCAAATAACCAAGATTCCATTTTTTAATTCACTGCCCTGGCTCACTATAAAGAGTAACTGAATTAGTGGAGCAAGATGGCCACAAGAATAAATCCTCATATAGTATAGGATGCTGACTAGAATTGAGGGTCTACAAGGATATCATGGGGGAAAATAGCCTCAGGTTAGAGTCTCAATTAAAACAGAATAATAAAAATCACATAAATTAGGCCAGATAACCATCCTAGAAAAGATAGAAAAGAGCCAATAAATTAGTTCAATATCACACGCCATAAAAATATGGGTATTTCATAAAATAACAAGATATAAAGTGGAAGATCATATATAAGGAGGAAATAATGAACCAAATAATAAACATAACTATGAACTAGACCCATGTCCTACCTAGTCTCATTATCTATAATCTACTCTAGTATTCAAAATAAAGCATCAATTAATGGGCCCTTTCCCTAAACCTATAACCTACAAGAGGATAGTATTCTGCTTAGGTACCCATGTTCCATAGTGTCTCGAGCAGGGTGTGAGTATAAGTCCATAGAACACCACCAATAGCACTACTAAATTGACTAGTCCATATTAAAATTGCATATAGAACTTATTGGGACAGAATACTAGAGTTTTCATAGGATCCAATAACTTCGTAGTTTTGGAATATGAGATAAATACATACATTGAATTTCAAAACATAAGATGAAACGTGAACACATTGTGAGAACATTATTATCCCTTTTATAATTTCCATGGAAGCTATATTTATATCTATTATAGGTTTCCTTGGGAATGGAAAAAAATAAGGGTGAACTAATATTCTTAGTAAGGACTAGCATACAATGAAATCTATCATAACTTAAACACAGAATAAGTGATATGGAAGGAATATATAAAATAAATGAATAAAAAATATACTAAAACTAAGGGAATTCTATATCCATGAAAATAAATGGAAACATGGATAATAATAATAATTGATCTCATACTGATGGAATTCATAATTTCAGACATAAAAAAAAGTTTTCAAGGCCTTGCTCCCAGACATTATCCCATTTTGGGAAGAGGCATACACCAAATCCCAACATGTTTTGCCTCATTAAACCTATTGCTACATCAATAGGCTATATAATTATGGGTCTCATCCATCACCGGATTATGTCCAATTTAGTTACCATGAGATTGAACTAGACTTTTAATACCATTCCATAAGGAACCTCTTGCTGAATAAAAACATGGTTATTTGTCTAATGATAAAAAAAAGAAATAAAATACCATCCTATTTATTATAATGACATTTATGTATACATGTACGTTACTTAATCAACTTATATGATTTAGGGTATCATCAGTGTAACATGAAGTACCATTATCAAAGAAATATAGTGGTGAAGGAACTTTCAATATTCTAGGTTATCCATAGAATATAGTTATTTGATTAAATAGTATGAATTGGTATGAGACCAACTAAATGGTAATAAATATCAATTATCATGGCTCATAAAGTGTGTGAAAATATTATATGGAATATCCGTTGAGAGTTCCTAGCCAAGTGTGTAGTCTAAGTCCCACTCAGCGTGCATCTGGGTGATGATTGAGTAAATAATCAACCAACCCTTTTGGAGTGATTAATCCTAGGTGAATATATGTGATATATGAATCAACTCACCAGTGTATATATATGGATGTATTGGTAGGAAACTACATACACTATTACTTTACTAAAACTTTGGATGTGTTTTTCACTGTGTAAGAGATCGAGTTTTACAATGGTTTGGGTAATTCTTGAGTTGAAAGAATATGAGGGGGGGAATAATAATACATACTTTTAAATTAAATAAATTTCATGAGTAATATGGTAAAATTATTCCATGTAAATTTATTCACTATATAAAAATAAATAGGTGGTGGAAATAACATAAGTTAAAAAGAATGAAAATTGGGATGGAAAATCCCATTTATGGACTAGGTAATAATTCAACATAAATATTTTCAAATATAGGGATTAAAATTGACTTTAAAATACCATGAATAAATTTATTTAATGGTATAAACTCTAAAATAGTTAGTATATACCCAAAATGATGGAAATTAGGGGTATAATACAAAACCTTTCACAAATAGAGGAATTTGAGATTGAAAATCGGTTACCTCTTATTGTGGCTTCCATTAAAACAATTTTACCTATAGTATCACAAACATAGATATCTTAATCACTTAATTTGGAACCTTAATCATAACTATAATCATTCTTACTCTTCATAAATCATCATTTTCTATATGATTTATATCTATTTTCCACATTAGGTGTTTATAGTTTTGATCTTTTGTACTAGTTTCAAAATAGTGGTGTTTATATTCATTCTTATTCCAAAGTTCATCATTAGTGGGTAATTAAATTTTATTTTAGGGATTTTTTATAATTATTTATGATGTTTCAAATTCTTTTCAGGGGTGTTTTACTATTTATCGTTTAATATGAAACCGATAATAAGAATGTTTCGGTGATTCTTATCAATCGAATGGTGTTTTTCTTAATTGATTAATTAAATATTGATATAATATCTCCAAAATAATTAATAAATAATTTTTTACAAATTTATATTATATTATACTGGTAATTATGTTCCTATATTCATTCATTGTAACATCCCCCAGCCTAGTACTCCCTCACATGATCAATTTGGGTTGGTTACTAGACATCAAACATGAGTCCCTCTATACAAGATGCTACCAACTAGTAGAGAGGACATAAGGAAGAGTGGGGAGACTATACCCTCTTTTAATAAGTTTCAATAATGGTATAAATAATATAAATACTCAAACACTCATCCAATAAGAAATAAGGTAATAAACCTAAAAATCAAGTAATTATAAAATACCATTTAATTTTCAGCTGAATTAACTAAAATACATACTAGAAGTCATACTCATAAAAGGATAAGAAGAATAAATAAAATACTCCAAACAACCTAGTCCCGAACCCTATGTTAGTCCCATATCCAAGATCCATCCCATTTAGCAAGTAATCAATCAACATAGGTCCCTTTTCCCTTATTCCAACTTGCATCTATGAAACCCATTTGGTAGGTAAAAGGATGATGGAATAGAGTCGGACTATAACCTAGTAGGCTAACACCCATGATGTATAAACAAATAAGTCAGAATATGTAGTGTATGAAATAGTACAATACATAGTGTTATTAATCAATACTTAATACAAAACATAAAATAAACCTATCAACACATGGGCTCCGGGTTGACACCCAGTCAACTGAACCAACTTTAGCATTATGAAGGATGCCATTTTTAAGGGGGGGTCATCCTACATAGTATGGATCACTTGATTGATGGTCGATTCTCTTGCATTGGGATGAATTTCCAGTATCATGTCTAACGTAACCAAACATGGATCCATGCATATATTCCCACGATGGAGTTACTTACAAGTTTTTACTATTCATGTTACCAAGGAGAATGTAACCAAAACATACTATAATCAAGACCAATGCTAGAGATACTTATGTGTTCCCAAGGTTAATGTCACCAGGGGAAAATAAACCATCTCATATCAAGAGGTGGATTCTTCTACCCTGGATGAATCACTGTAATCACATCTCACGAGACAATGCAATGCACCCTTGAGCATCAAGTCAGGAAACATCAAATACAACAATCCAAATGCACATATTTTTCAATTGGTGGATTCTCCTTCCTAATAAGAATAATTGGTAGTTTGCGTCATGAAATAAAACATTAAAAAAGTCACATGTTATCACAATCCATATTGGTTAATTAATATAATTACCAATTATCAAGTCATTTATTCACAATTGGTGGATTCTACTGTCAAGGATGAATCACTGATATCATATCATGTTCCATACTACTTATCATAATTCACATATTATTTCAAGGGTTCATAGTTAATACAATTATCAAAATTTCAACATATTTTATGGTTATCACACCTCTTAGGTCGATAAAAATTCTAGTCACAATGCCCAAAGACCTAACATAATCCTTGGGAGGCCTATGTATGATGGTTTCATCAAAATTGTGGAATAACCATTTATTTAGGTCACACGCATGGTGTTCTATCATAATCACACTTATTGCATATACTAGAAAAATAAAATAGAAATTTGGATGTTTTTCTAGACTACCCACCACAAAAGAAGAGTATATGTAAGAATGTCATCTATATCCAAGGTAGCAATAAAATTCTTCCTTCTTTCCCTTCAAACTCTATAATCAAAATACTAAGATCCATCAGAGTCTTTCTTATAGTTTTAAGAGGACTCCAGATATCACCAAAGTAAGGGATATAGAGGAGAGATAAAAACTTTGTGATCTCATAAATACAGGTCACAATAAATTTTAAAAGGGGGCTAGGAACTACACATTCAGTATGTGAATAGGATATTCACATTAAGAATTTAATAGTTTTCCACTTAAATTGAAAAAACCTTTATTTGGCCTAAAAAAATAAAAATTCATTTCAGTTCATGAATACATTACATGACATGAGTTTTCAATTCCCAAACTGCACATTTCCATTCAGGATGTGAATGAGTTTCTTGGAGTTATCCCAGACCCATTCTTGCATTGTATGGGTTTCATGGGTTTTAATCATAATAATTCAAGTTAAGAATTAACAATTCATGATAAGACCTCCCATAACCAACCTTATAGGCTCATAGAATTTATTATTAAGAATCAAATTAAAACTACCCAAACATAATAAGGATAAAAAAACTCATAGGTAGGTACCTAAAAATTATGGGATCTTACAATATACCTACCATATAAGATATTTTCCCCAAGAAGTGCTCTAAATCATCTCAATGGGTATTTGTGAAATAGTCTGGCCATAGTGTTTTCATATTATATTCCCTCTCTCGGGTATCCTCTTGGGAATTCCCATGTTGCCAGTACACTTATACAAGAGGTACAGTCTTCCGTCGGGAATTATTCTCAATACGGTCTACAATACGAATTAGATTCCCCTAAAAGGATACACCAACATCTAGATCTGTGTCATCATTGTCTATCATATAGGAAGGTTCGGGATGATATCTTAGAAGATGTGATATGTGAAACATGTCATTCATGACACTGTATTTCTATGGAATTTCCAAACAGTATGCCACTATACTAAACCTTTCCACTATCTCAAACTACACGAAAAACCTAAGATCTAGATTCCCTTGCTTCCTGAAATGGTGTTGACCCAGCCTACAAGATACCAAATGAAAAACATGATAACCAACCTCAAACTCTAAATATCATCTCTAATGGTCATCATATGATTTCTATCCTCTTTGTGCTGTCAAAAACTACTTCTTGATCAACAGAAACTTTTTGTAAGTTTCCTGCAAGATACCAAGTCTGGTGAGTGTTGACTCACCTGCCTCTAACCGGAAAAGAGTCAAACAACACGACCTTCCATACAAAGACTCAAAATTATCAATTATAAATGATTCACTAATAAAAATATCCTTTAATAGTGATAAAAATGGACTTTATCAGTGCTAGAGAAACACCGACTACTGAAGCGAGATTAAAATCCATGTCTTCTATAAGTTCCAAAAAATTTGGGATAAAGGGGTCCTTTATTAGTGCTAATAAAGCACTGATAAAGTGTTCCCTTATCCATATTTTATTTAAAACTGATAAAGGAGCCATTTATGTATTCTTTTATTTAGTGCTGATAAAGGGTACCTTTGTCATAATTTTTTAAAAAACTGATAAAGGACCCATTTATTAGCACTTTCAAAAGCACCGATAAAGGAAAAATTTATAAGTTCTTTCAAAAGCACTGATAAACAATTCATTTATTATCACTATAAAAAGAACTAATAAAGGGGAATACTATAGTGTGTTATAATATCATACTATAAAACCAATGAAATGTGCTATAATAGCATCCCACAACACTTAAAACACCACCAGATATCAAAAAGTTAAATTACTAATATAGAATTTAAAAGAAATGAAATTTATATCACAAATTCAAGAGAAATTACACTCTATTATATACATTACAAACAATTACATAAGTATAAATTATTACATACATTCAAAAACATTACAGTTCCTTTTTCTTTTGATCCTGACCCCAACTCATTCTATTACCATACAAACCACCTCTACTCAAGAAAAAAACACACCTGTATAAGAAAAAAATTATTTTGTTTGTGATAATATAAAGAAATAAATTAACATAAAGTGTTAGTTTTAGAATAAAGTTTGATTCGTACCAATAAAATTATGTATCAGATTGAGTTGTGGTTAATTCTTACACCTCACACCATTTCTTTTTCATATTCAAGAATTTTCTCTTTGAAAATTAAATAAATAAGTATATGATAAATCCCCATGGGTGAATCCTAGTGGTTGCATCATGTGGTGGTGCATGGGAGGTCTTGGTTTGGAGCCTCCCAATGCGCATTTAGATAGGTTTTTGTTCATTTAGTCCCCCTACCCTAACCAATTTAATATAATTAAGGATAAGATAAAAATAATAAGGAAATAAATTAAGTAATAACAGATATAATGATGAGAAAACAACCCAGTCTCATTTTCACACTGTTGGTAATGTGATGCATGTTTTAAACTAAAATGACACTTATATTTTGAAAATATGCACTTGGAGTGATACTAGTCACATAGTGCATTGGATTGTGGTGCGTATAGTTCCTACATGTCTCAAATGACTTATAGATCATTTAAAAAAATTATGAAAATAATACAAATGTGTTTTCTTAGCTTTAAGTATGTCACAAGTCTTTTTTACTAAAATTTCACTAAAAATTGAAGCATGCAATTTGACTCATAATGATCACATAATGTATTGGTTTGACATGAGACTAGTTCGTATACATCAAAAATCATGTATGAATCATCTTTCTAAATTATCAATAAGATTTGATCATGTTTTATTGGTTTTCAATGAGTGAAACATTTTGAACTAAAATGAAAAAAAATTAACTGATAACAGACACTTTAAGTCATATCGAGAACATATTGTATAAAAATTTATATGAAAATGATTCCAACACATTATATATTGTTTTGACATGAGACTGGTTCCTATACATCAAAAAGTATGTATGAATAATTTTTCTAAATTATCAAGAAAATTTGATCAGCTTTTATTGGTTTTCAATGGGTGACAATTTTTGAACTAAAATGACAACTTAAACTGCTAGCAGACACTTTGAGTCATATCAAAAACATCTTGTATCAAATTTAGGGTATAATGATTCCTACACATAAAAAATGACTTATGGATTGTTTCTGAAAATTATCAAAACAATCGAAAAAAATAATCCACCTATATAAGAAAGCAATTATTATATGTGTAATACTAAAAAGAAATAAATAAAACATAAATAAAAAACAATACATTAATTCTCTAGACAATTATTTTATAGTTAAAACATAAATATTACCTCTTTGATTGATTATTGGAGGGAACATTAATGAAAGTGATAAATTCTAACACTACATAGGTGAAAACGTTTTGAGAGAGAATAATCATATATATTTTTTGGTGTATAAAGGAATGAAAGATGTACAGACCACCCCAAATCAAATAATTTAATCCTAAAATATATGAAAATAGTTATAGTGCTATTAAAACTAAAAAGAAATATATTCAACATAAATATGAAACAATACATTAATTATATATAAAATTATTTTACTCTAAACACAACAAGATTACCTTTGTGATTGAGAAGAGACAAAATAGTTTATGTTCCTACAACGTAAGTGGAGGTAAATTGAAGTAATTTGATAAATTACAACACTTTAGTGGTGAAAATGTTTTAGGGAGAAGATTTTTGGGGATGTTTTGGTGAATAAAGGAATGAAAGATGGACAGACCACCCCAAATCAAACAAAAGAATCCACCTCTATAAGAAAACAATTGTTATGTGAGTATTACTAAAAAATAAATCTAACATGAATAAAAAACAATACATTAATTTTATGGACAATGATTTCATTCTGAAAACATCATGATTACCTATTGTATTGAGAAAAGATAGCATTATTTCTCTTCCTGCAAAGGTAGTGGATAGAACTTGAAGGAAAGTGATAAATAAAACACAACTGGGGTGAAACGGTTTTGTGGGAGAAGATGTATATATAATTTTTTGTGTATAAAGGAATGAGATATATAAATAACACCACAAATTCACCAAAATAATTCAATTTTATAAGAAATAATTTATCATGTGACTAATACTAAATAAATATAAATTTAACATAAATATGAAAGAATACATTAATTATATGGACAATGATTTTATTGTGAAAAAATCATGATTACCATTATGATTGAGCATAGACAGCATCATTCCTCTTCTTACGAAGGAAGTGGAGGGAACATTAAGGAAAGTGATAAATTTAACACTATATGGGTGAAAAGGTTTTGAGGGAGAAGTATGTGGAATTTTGGGTGCAGAAATTCAGGAAATATGGATAGACCACCAAAAATTGAACAAAATAATCCACTTATCTAGGAAAATAATTATTATGTGAGTAAGACTAAAAATAAAAAAATTAACCTAAATATTAAACCATATAATAATTTTATAGAAAATGATTTTACTATAAAAATATCAAGATTACATATGGGATTGAGTAGAGATAGTGTCATTTCCATTCTTGTAAAGGAATGAAAGATGGAAATAAATATTCTAAAATAAATTAACTCTGAAGAAATAATGAAAATTAAATCAATTTTCTATTATATAATTTTTGGTAAAATATAAAAAGTAAATTTTAACATTACATCGACATCTTCCCAAAGGGTTTACTCTATTTTAGTTTTTTCTTCGGAGGGTTTGGTAACATCATCATGTGTAGAAGACATTGTCAACATGAGTAGTTAAACATTTAATTTAGATTATGTTAATTCAGTAGAGAACATATAATATTATGAGGAAAACATAGTATATTAAAAAAAACTTTACCTTATCATTGAAATATAATTATTTTTTAAGGTTTTAGGGATGTGGTTCCTCTCTCAAGATTCCAAATACCATCTCTTTGGTCCACTCTAATGTATAATACATTATCTACATTGGTACAGAAATGAACTGATTGTGATCTATCAATGAAAGTGTAATCCTTGATTGAATTTTCATTTTACCCAATATTTTTTTCATCTCCAGTAGTTCGGTCAACCAATTCTTGTTTTCTGGATCTGAGACAAAAAATACTTGCACTGGTTGTGATTCTATTATAAGCGGCTCGTCTTTTACCCTTCTACATTAAAATTCTCCTTCACGCATCCCATTTCATAGACTTTTACTACACTCATATTTTTAACCTATTGGAAAAAGAAAATTGGAACTTGGAATGTTTTATTATCCAACCTGTATATCAATTAAATAATGCCAAATTATGAAATATTTTTATAAATTTTATTTCTATCCTTGGAACCAGATATGTGCATCTCTTCCGCTAGAATCATAACACAACTATTTTTCATTGCACTACAATCATCATATTCTTTTGTATAGAACATATAACCATTGATTAAAAAACCAGTGTAAGATATAACAGTTTCATTAAATCCCTTATATATCCATTTATGTTTTTCATTAATTGAATTTTTATTTTTAGATAACTTTTTATAAATTTGATCTTAGAACCATCCTATAAACTATTGATTTTTTGTATTTGATATCAATTCTTTATCCCTTGATGGATTCAAATATTTAAAAATTTATTTGTGGGCTTAAATATGTGGATCAATATCTTCACTATTTTGTAAAATTTAAAAGTTTTCATTCTCATTCTCTATCAAGGTAATTTTAACAATATCTCTTTTGAAAATCCCTTAGCCCATAAGAAGTCTGTTTTGACAAGACTTTGGGAGACCGGTGCTGTCAAAATCTGATAGGTAATCCGTAAAAAATTCAATAAATTATTTAATAATATACCATTATGTTATAAAAACTTCTGGATGGCTTAGAATATTAACTTACCCTTCAAAATCATCATATATAATTCAATGGGTTACATCCATCTATAAAGGATAGGACCACATATTTGAACCTCTATAACTAAGTGAATCATCAGTTGGACCATTAAATCAAAGAATGGTGGTGGTAAGAACATCTCTAATTCACATAATATGACTACAACCTTCTTATGAATTATTGGAAACCGCATTGGTTCTATAACATTATTTCATATAGCTTTAAAAAAGAAGCAGATTCTGGCTCATGTATATCTTTCATTTTGATGTAGAATGAAATAGAAATAAACATGCATCAATTATTACTTAAAATCATGATAGGCATGTGATTTTAGTCCTTGTAACATCAAATTATTCACTGACATTATATTATTTATATTTGATGAAAACCCATGTATAACTTTTGCGCTATTAAGAAAATGAAAAAAATTGCAATTTTTCCTGTCTTGATAGAGTGTAAGCTACTGGAGGAAGAAAAGTCGGTCTTTTACCCTTTACTAGTGCCAACACTTCCCTTATCCCCATTTCAATCAAGTCCTACCTAGCCTTGATTCCATATTTCATTTTTCTAGGAAAATTAAGTAACATGCCAATAACACTATCAAATAAATTTTTTTCTATGTGAAAGACATCAAGAAAATGTATAACATAAAAATAATTCCAATAGAGTAATTCAAATAGAATTGAACCATTATTCTAAACTGATTTTGTAAGGATTTTATAAATTGGTTTAATAAAAATAGTTTCAATTTATGTTACATTATTGTAGAGTTGATCACCCATTATTGGAGACAATACTGTACCTTTTTTGATATTCCCGTTAAATGTTGTTGTCTAGGATCTATATTTATGTCGTCTAGGTAAAAAAAGTGATTTCATTTTTGAGTAATTTTTAAACCGAAATGAGTATGTGTGTTTTTCATAAATGGGACACCCCTACATTCCCTTAATTCTATATCCTGATAAATTTCCATAAGTAGGAAATTCATTTATCATCCCATAGAACAAGGTCCTCAATATGAATTCCTCACTTCTCTGAGACTCATACATTGTAACAGATGTATCCCTCATCAATTTCATATCTTTGTTCAGTGGATCCAAATAATCATCAATATCAATATCATTTTTCTTTG